>CM019215.1:75695769-75718856 GCA_009741485.1 Malurus cyaneus samueli
GTTATGACTTGCTTCCAGTGCAACTGACTTTTTAGAAATATCCTTTTAAGAAAAATCAGACCCTCTGGAGAGAGATGTGAAGATTGAAAATGAAGAATGTTACAGACTGAAACACATAGCCTGTTTCACTTCTTTCCTAAAATTGCTTTATTTGCTATTTTTTTCCAAATGCTGAGACATGATATCTAACCAGAAGCATGCAGAAAATGCAAGAGAAATGTAAATTATACCAGCCATGACAACTGAGAAATGTAAAAGCTTGCAGTACTACAGCCCAAGATTTTCTAGATTTCCTCTGGAAATGTTCCTTCCTCTGAGCTGATGCAGTAGGTAACTGATTCATCACCAGGCACATTCACTACCCCTGCCCCTTTCCATATTCACGGCTATTATTTTGTTAGGATATTTACACCAGAGATACACATGAGGTCTCATGTAACTGAAAGCTCAGTCTGTGCATTCAAGTTACGTATCTGAGACAAGGATATTTAATCTTGCTTGTCAAATTTCCACAGATTCTGCACTGCAAACACACCCACACACAGATACACATGCACACACACTTGTACCTGCAGATGAACAGTCTCTCCAAACCAACATTGCTAGATAGTATTGATAATTCAGAAGTTTTCCTGAAACCTTCCCCAAATAATTAATTCTGGAAAAAGAAGCCATTGTGGTTTTAAATACTAAAATATATCTTTTTTATTACAAAGCTTTTTTTTTTTTTTTTTTTGTCCCGCACTTCGTTCTCATCAGGGAAATATACCCTGAACATTGAAGACTTACCCCAAGTGCAACAACAGAGAACCAGTTCAATAATCAGAGAGCCACAAATAGTACTTAATATCCACAGTGGGATCATTTCTCATTTCTACAATAAGCTCACTTTTTCAGCATCTGTGTCTTGCCATGTCCCTAGAAAAACCTTGTGAGTATGACTAATAGGGACTAATTTTATACAGGTTTTGAGTCTCCAAATGACATCTTGGAGAAAAGAAATAACAACTGAGGAATGGGGATAAGCTTGATATTAAAATATAATGATGATTTGTTGTCCTAACACTTTCTCTATGATGATGGCAGTGAATTAATCCATCCCCTTGACAGTCATTTCACAGTAAGAATAAGAAAGCTTACCGTTTTCATCGCAGGCCTACCCTATTCTAGTCCTCACTGTGCATTTCCATGACAATGACTGTGATCATTATAACAACATTGTACATAATGACTCTGCTTTCTGTGATGTTACTCCCAAATTGGGTGTGAAAAATGTGAAAGGACAGATCTCAAATGGCAAAAACCTCACCAGTGAAGCATAGTAGTCTACAGAATTCATAATTGACAGAATTGACAGCATGTTGCCACCGAACAGAAGACTGGAATTAAAGGGCAATGACGTCCTTTATAACTGAGGGGGTTTCCATGAAAATCACTTGTCAAATTAAAAGCACATAAAATGAGACCCTGATGAGGTGTGTGCAACTAAATGCAACATTAGGAAAACTTCTGGTTTTCAAAAATGTCTATGTTTCATGTGTAATGATCACGTCATCTGAAGTATCATAACAAATAGAAAATACAGTACAGTTGCTTTTAAGTTCCACAAAGCTTTTGCAAAGATACGTTTAGTAATGTTGTGAAGTACTCAGATTAGAAAATTATGAACACCAGAGGGAAGTCTTTGAGGAAAAGGGGATAAAAATTAGTCTGTACAGAGGGAGAAATGTCCTCAAACAAGGCATGCAGTCACATTTTGACCACAAAGGATTGAAAGAAATTCTATTCATTGATCTCTGCAAATGTGGCATTAATAGAGTGGTCAGAGGATGAAAGGAAATACATAATAGTATCATAAGAACATAAAATTGAAAGGGACCATGCTTTAGCTCACTGACTCCAGGCTTCTATTCTGGCATGAAATCATGTCTATAAATGCTTTCATAAAGACAAGTATGCTCTGCTTTGAAACCCCTTCAGTTCTTTTGTTTTCTTTCTTCTTGTTAGTAGCCTCTTTCAGAATCTGATTTCTTCTTGTTTTCATTCTAAATTAACTAAATGTTAATTCTGAATTAACTTGTGGCCAACAAAATCTTATTTTTTTCAAGTAAAATTACAATCAACTTAAATAGCTTTTATCTTTTCATTATGGCTACTTCTGAGGTATATTTATAGAATACTATGTGTCCTCCTCTATTATTTGTAGGAATAATTAAAAAAATATATTTCATTCTTCATTACCATCCCAGCCATAATGTTCAATCCTCTGTACAGCTTCGCATATAAATCCATTTTTCTTGGCCAAAAGTAACCAGAATAGCAAATAGCTTAGCATTTTTTTTTCCCACAAAGGCTTCAATGCCCTTTATCCCTGTTTTTTTCCTGTCTCAGTTTTTGCAGCTTAGTATCATATTCACCTTCTCTAAGGTATGACATTAGATCTAGTAACCAGATCTTTCTCTTTCTCTGTCACAACAAATCACTAGTGTATAACAGAAATTCATTATATTGTTCTGTAGTCCCAAGGTTTACTCTTATCCAAAACATATCCATAATATCTAGCTCTTTCCAGACAAGGTTTTGATTCTCCTGCATATCTTTGATTCAATAATATTTTTTTTTGCAAAAGGCTTTCCTATTCCAAAATCATTTATGAAAATGTTAATCAGTGTGAAGTGGGTCTGAAAGCACATCTCCTCATTCATTCACCCATTTTAAAAGCTTCTCTTTCAACGCAAGACACTCCCTCCATTTAGAAATGTCCTTTCTCAGTTTAGATTTCCTGCACATATCTCAATAATTTTTGGTATTCTGAAATACTTATTATTTTACTAAGTTTAGCATAACAGAATGTTTTGGGTGTTTTTTTTTGTTTTTGTTTTTTTGTTTTTTTGTTTTTTTGGGTTTTTTTAGCCATTTTGTTAACAGGATCTTAAATACAGTTGTTTCACTTCCTATTTTTAGTTCAGATGATACTGTTCAAATTTGGAAGCCCTCACTACCAGACATCTGTGATTTCAGAAGTTACTGGTTTCCTTGCATATCTTTCTATAATATAATTTTCAGATTTCTCTATTTCAAGGGAAACTAAAATAGAAAAAAAATTCCTTTTCCATGCCCTCTTCCCCATTAGCCATCTTTCTTCACCACTCATATTCTATGCATTTCTCTGTTTTCATAAAGTAAATTAAGACTTACGTATGTCAATTATCTAATTATGAAATTCTACAAGAAGTCTTCAAGGGGAGAAAAACTTCCTCTTTCATATATCATAGATTAAAGCTATGTAAGGACTTTTGTGTTATTTAATGCAAAGTTAAAACCCAGGTTCTGTAGACAACATTACACATGATGAACCAGAATTCAGCTGGCCAGGCTTCAGCTCAATTCCATCAGCCTGAACTTCATGTCTGAAACTCACTCTGTACATCAAAGAAAGATGCAGGGCTTGTTCTCAGAGACCTGTGAGGATCTCTAACAAGCAACACACCTTTTGTCTCTTTGTATGAAAAAAGCCACAGAGGATTTCCTTTTGGAGGAGACCTTTTCCACCACATACACAGAGTGGAATGAATATCCTATGGAGCCTAGACTGCCTTTTTAACATTCCCTGAAGCAGAACTGGATATAATGCTGAAACAATCTGGAAAAGCCATTAGCAGTGACCCCACGCATCTAGGGCTATGGAGATTGATGTAACAGGATCAACTGCACTCATTCTGTGTTTAGCTGAGCTCAGAAGAAAAACTATTTTATCACATTTTAGTATCTTCATCCTATGTACTTTTTATTAATTTTTTTAATAATAAACACAGTATACACAGGAAACTGGCAAGTTCACTGTAATTATATGCAGAAATCCAAGAAGTTTCTTCCTTTAAAAGAGGAGGTGCCATCTAAGGTGACAAATGGTTTTCTTCTATCAATATCACATTTCAGGGGATGGAAAAAACCGAACCAAAGCCAAAAGAAGAAAATGACCTTACCTTTCCTACATACTGAGGATCTGGGCCCATGTGTTCTTCTAAAACAAAGAACTGATTCCACACCCATCCACGCTTGGGACGATGATGCACTTCTGTTTCACCTTCTATGTGTTTGGTTTGATTTCTGGTCACCTTGATGGAGCCATGGTGAGCAGCTCCGCAACACCTTTGCACAAAACAGAGACAAACTAGGACTGGGCAGATACAAGATGTACTTGTAATTCTCATTGTAGGATAAGCTTCCTGTTCGAGGTTTTCCTTCTCCTGTCTTTTTCAGCTGTAATCCTTCAATAAGTTCCCAAGAGAGAAGGTGAAGTCTGGGTCAGAAATACAGTCCAAATTGAGTTCTTCTGTTTGTTCATGGTTTAGCTGCCCATTTGGGAAAGCTCAAATTTTATTTACATTATGAAAAGTGGACCAGAAAAAATGATATTTCTTCTGAGGTCTTCACAATAGCGTTCCACAGCTGACCATTTTCTATCTAATAGGAAAAGAAAAGAAAGACACTCATCACTAAACCCAGCAATTTTCAGGTTTCTGGCCTTAGATTACACTCAAAGTTGTACTAAGCTGTCAGTCAAAGACTGTCATTGGAGCTAAAATTTCTTTTCAATCCATCCTGTAAAAGCTTTTCCTGATTGTTTATGTTAAAATGCCTGAAGACTTAGGATGACTCCTACAAGCTACAAAAACACATCTTTGAATTCTGGATGATTCGGAGCAGTTCCTGTGGCTCTTACCTACAAATAAGGACCTGGTCTGGCAGTACAACAAAATCACTGCCACAGTGCCATTAGACAGTGATTGCTAAATCATTCCACATGAGTTTTTGATGTTCTGTGCACCACACAGATACCTAGCTTGAAGCAAAATACCTATTTTATAATGGATTTTGAAAGACTGCCTCCAAAATGGGCTTTGAGGATTCTGAGTCAATACTAGAGCATAATGACAGGAAAAATGTGCATTTTTACACCTTGTGCTTTACATAAATTCCAACTAATATCATAGGACCTCCCAAAATTATATCATACTGACAGAAAATTCACATTGTTTAGATACCAGTATCATTCACAGTGACAATATTTTCTTAACCTAAAAAAGGAAAATGTAACTTTTTATACTACAATAGTAAAATGTGAATATGTGTGTGGAAGTTGATGCAGCACTTAAAGCAAAGTACATTGAAAGTAAAATATTTCATCAATCTTAGAGAAACAGTTACATTAAAGTAACCACTTGTTCAGTTATCTGAAGATATAAAAGTTCACCTTCCTATCAGTCAGCCCATCAGGAGTCTGAAAACATGCAGCTGAATCCACAAAAATTGGAATCTTCCAATACTGGTTTTCTTTGATTATCATAAGGTTGTTACAAGCTACATAAACACAATTAAACTGATTTTATTTCTAAATTTCATGGGAACCCAATGGAATAAATTCAAAACCCCTGAAGGAGAACCAAACAACAGTTTAGAAACCAGACAGAAAAAATACTTCAGTGGAAGAAAATTTATAAGCTGTCTTCTGGCTGCAATTTTTTTTGAACTTATGTTTCTCTCAAGCCCACAATAATAATGGAAGCAGAAATCTCTTAGCTGAGAACAATTCCTTGTCAGAACAATGGAAGAATATTTCAAGACGGCTGCACATTAGAAATAGACAGAGAGGACATATTTTCCATTGCGAGTACTCAGTTTAGGAGAGCAGGTTTTGCTGAAGGAAGAACTTCAGTCTCTTGTGGTTGTGCAGGAGCTCAAAAAGAAACTCTATATGGCATTTTCAACTGAAGAAAGAAATTTGCAGACATTTAGCATTATCCTGCTTCTTGTTTCAATACTTCTTGTTTCAATAGATTGAGTCTTCCCTCAATCCCTATGAAGTACAAGACATCATTCTCTTAAAATTCTGGCATTCCATCACAGAACAGACTTATACAACATGAAGAATTATTATCTCCTTTGAGTTCAAATGCGATTCAATCAAAACTTTTTCTTTACAGTTAACTGTTGTATGAGGTCTAAGTTAGAAGAGAGTCCCAATCCAGGCTTTCTGGGTCTCACATTGATTTCTGAATATATTACTCTTCTTTCTTAGCTTCCTTGCCTTTCTGCATTCTTTGCTGATTCTGGTTAGAAATAATTTTTTGCCCTGAGGCATGCACTTTCCTTGTATGGATTTATATATATATAGATGAGCTATTTAAATAGATTAGTCATCATTATACTTTGGATGTACATTAAAATTAAGCAGTACCTCACAAAATATTAAGGCTTTAGTTTTATCTGTTCAAGTGCTATTTTTCTTCCCTTTGTTTCCATCCCGAGAAATGCCTGGGAGCCATTCATAAGGCCACAAGCAGCAGATAATAACTTTAAAATGGTATAAAAAGTGCATTGAGATTTCTCAGAATGGCACATTTAAAATGTATTTGAAATTATTACTACTAGATTTTCTTTTACAAAAACTGTGGGGATAGTTGTGATGGAAAATTCTTGCCTCATAAAAAAGTATATATGAGTGCAGAAGATAACAACGAATCAAGATTTACTAAAGAAAATTTTATTTTTCTTCCCTCTCAGAAGTCATCCATAGGAAAAAAAAAGAACAAAACAGACCAAATGGAGCCTACAAACTGTGTTATGCTCACATAAGAGCCAGAATAAATATTGATTTTATATTATGTGTATAGATATAGACATTGTGTGTATGTGTGTAATATAAATTATCATAATAGACATTTAAATTATAATATAAATATAATTCAATATATTAGAATAAATAATATTAAAAGCATAGCAAAACATGAAGGGTTTTTCATCTTAAAAAGATATCTGTTCATCTCAGCATTAACATTAACTAACACATTTTTATTTAGTAAAAACATTATTTTAACCAATTAAATTAAGAGATTTATTTTAAGCACCTGAACTCAAAATTAAAGTTTTAAAATCCTTTACTTTGAACAATCATTAATAATATAATAATAAATAATAATAATTAATAATAATAATAATAATAATATAATAATATAATAATAATAATGAAAGAGACATTACAATGGCATTATAATTATATCTATTCCTTCTTATAATCACACTTAGAAGTTCATGCCTTCAGCTGCTCCTGAATTGTATGTGAATCCTGGAGAATAATTTCCACTCTAGAGAGTAAAAGGGGAGGAGTTTTTGATGAAGATTCTTTGAAGTGTTACACCTCTGGTAAATATCTTTAAAACAAACGCCTCATTAACACTCAGTGTATGGTCCTACTCAAGGTCTACAATAAGCATTTAATAAAAACTTGCTGTCCACCCTAAAGGAAACCCCAAATCTACCTTGAAGACAGCAGGGTATGTCTACAGGGGGAAGGTCAGAGGGAAGGACATCACATGGTTAATGCAGAAGAGACAGTAAAACAAGGAAAATACAAACACAAAATAGAATTGTGAGCAAAGGGAAAAAAAAAACCAGAACTGAACTTTCTGAATTCCCTTGAATTGAAGCTAACATACTGAGATGCTGCCTGCTCATTGCTCTTGTCTGCAGCTTCAGATTAAGTGTCCTGATTTATGGTTTTCGTTATAAAGATGCATGCAACTGCAGAGTAGACTTGTGTTACAGCCATCTCCTGGGAGCCCTCATGAAAATGAGTTGTGCAGCTCAAGAGACTGTCAGAGTGAGTTAAAATTAAAATAAATATTTAAATAAGATGAAGTGGGAAAGTTCTACCAGCATTGCTGGAAATCATTACAGTGGAATAGTTACTGCTTAGTGTAACACACTGTAATGAATTCCCAGGAAACCAATGAGCGCAGTGATGGAAAATGCGTACGCTGCACCATCACCAGGAGATGCATCCTTTGTAGAGGGGACTTGCCCTGAATCTCAGTGTCCCCCATCTCCTATCAAATCCATCTTTTATCACACCCATTTCCAGTTCCGTAGTGACAGAGTGACAATTAGCTATGGATATTGGAGTAAATTGCATTGCTTATATATTATCTGACTTCTCTCCCTGCCCCCTACCCACTAAATCTCCTCCTATCAGAAAAAAAAATCTGAACAGTTTCAAATCAATGTCAGTGTTTATATATAAATAATCTCTCAAAAGAACTCTTACTTCCTGCATCACCTGTGTTTATTGTTTATTGCAAATGTTATCCTTCAACACTGCAGAAATAATGGTGCATTGACCTGGAGACCAAAGGCAGAATAATGGACTGGTATTAGAAATGAAAATTGGATGTGATTTTTTTTTTCTTATATCCTTTAAGAGTTTGATAGGTTGCCAACAGAATATACAGTATATATTCCTGAAGTCCTCAGGTAGCTGGCAGGAAAAAAAGTGGCATTTCTAGGTGGATGACGGAAAATTGTTCATCTATGGTTGATCTGTATTCTTTATTCCCAGGGTGGTAAAAATGAGCTATGGGAAGTTACATGAACCACTGAAGCACCAAGTACTCCTCAGCTCATGTGAAAGAGACACAATATATAATTGTCTGTCTTCTGCACATGCCAGTCAATCTGACAGAAGTAGTGACAAAACTGTTTTGGAATGCATTTAAAACTGGAATGCATGTTGTTGTCTTGCCCCATGGTTATTTTTAGTTGTAGCTATGTTTATGATGCTGAAAACTAAGAAAAAAAAAAAAAAGCAATTAATAATATGTTCTTGAAACAATTTAATAGTGATTCCAATAACCACAAATGTTTTGACACTGTAGTTCTATATTGCCAACCTTCTAGAGATGGGAAACTGGACTACTTTTTTCTTCTTCAACAGCACAAGGCAATTTCCTTGAATTGGCAAGATAATTGCATGAGATCTCAAACTGAAAAATTATTGTTAAATTTCTGTGTAGGTATATTCCTATTCTGATATACCATCTTTTCTTATCTGTAACTCGATCAGTTTTCATAAAGAAATAGAGAGAAAAGAGCATTGAATACCCCTCTCCTCACCTCTTTAAGCCAGCAATTCTAGCTGATGGCTGCAGAGTGTCAAGGGGTGCTATTTCTTGTACCACTCTCGCACATTTGCACACAGCTTTTTGGTAAAGAGCACATCTAATCACCAAAACCTAAAATGTGTCCATAGTAATCTTGTACCGACTGCTACTTTACCTATGAAAATAGCCTGCACAAACTTGTCTTTACAAAATAAAAAGAAACAACTACAACAATTAAAAACAAAAAAACGTTCCTCCATCAAGAATAAAGATTGTTCTTTCATATGAGGCAACAGAAATTCTGTTAAGGGAAGAAAAGGGTGGGTAGGGGAATCCAATAACCAACAAGCAAGCAGACATTATTAAAAAAAAACCCAAATAGCATGAGAAAATATAGAAGAAGATACAAAAGGGACACTGAAAAATCACCAGACAACAAATCAAGACAGAGATGCAAACTGGAAAGTTCAAGTGGAAACAGCTGAAGCTGTGAAATCTGTCGGCTGATGTAAAAAATCCAGAAGTACAATGTCAATGAAATGTACAAAATATATTTAATACCATTCAAGAGAAGGCTGTCAAATTAAGAAAATATGAATTGGGGGAAATATCATGGAAAAAAAAAATACATTTCTGGGAATTGGTATGTTGAAACTGGCAAGGGAAGTACAAAGCTGGTATATTTATCCCTATAATTTTTACATTCAATTTCCAAAAAGCTCTTCCTCTAACTTCCACATTTTCTCATACAATTCAGAGATCAACTGCTAACGGCATTGGAATATAAAAAAAAAAAAAAAAAATTAAAAATATACCATATAAAGTAATAAAACAGTATAAGAACAACTCCAGAGGCTTAATAATTACAGCCTGTGCAAAAAGCTGTGATATTCTTAGATTCAATTTACAATCAGAGAAACACATTATACAAAATTAATGACTTAGGTGAGTACTACATCACTCTTGCTGACACTGCCCAAATGAAAATCAAGAAAAGGAAAAGAAATGCCTTGCTTTTTTGATTCTTCTTCCCCTTTATCTCCTACCTACCTACAAGGAAAAGAACAGCTGCACCAAGAGCTCAGGAAGAAACAGAAAAGAGCAGCCATATCCTGGAATACTTTTAAAGGAAGGGAAATCACATATCTTTGGTCATTCAAAAGAAACAGCAAAAACAAAACACCAGACAAATTTTCCACATGCAAGCAAGCTAACTGCTCCTCTGAAAAGGAAGGTACATAACAGAAAGACAACAAGGCAGCACAAATGCAGCTTTTACATGCTCCAATGCTGTAATTAGATACCAAAAGTCACTGCACAGGTAAAAGTAAGTTTCTCGCCTCACTGGATTTTTCAAAGGTAAAAGTAGCATTTAGCTGCAGAGTTAGCATTAAGTAGTTTTAAATTAATTCAGATAGTAAAGTGTGATGGATTTTTCAACACCATCCTGGCAGACACACATATGTCAAATAATCTGTAGTTATGAGTCTTCATTCCCCCTACTTGAAACTCCATGGAGACAATGTCAGAAGCCTCCATTAACTCTACAGGTTGTAACACCCAAGGTGTCTTTCTAAAATGTTCACAATCCAGGCTAATTTTTAAAGTCTAAAACTATCTCTTTCTCTTCTTCCATTTGAGGCGGATATTATTTCCAAATATTCCTTTTACCTTCACTTATATATTTCATGAGGTTTATTGCTAAATTTTTCTAAGTATTTCTTGTTTTAATAACTCAATAAAATTTCAGTAACTTCCAAGTCACAGAAACCAATCTATTATTGTTCTCTGAAGATCACAAAAAATACAGCTTAGCCATCTTTTTGTACTAACAATTGCTGAATAAGTAATTAGTTTTTAAATTATTTCAATAGCTTTCAGATTCCTAATGGAAAGTTACTGAGTTTGTTCATATTTGCATCATACATTTGTTTTTAGACAGTTTGTACATAAACATTAAACACAGCACAAGTATGGACTCTTTATTTCTAACACATAAGGTTATTTAGATTCTTTTGTAAAAATATTATATAATATTGGTTATGCCATTCATTTCTCTTATCCTGTAGTTTCCATATCCATGCTTATTGTAGACAAAACAGTTTTTCATGCCAGCTGAGGATGACACTGAATCCCTTAATTTTGTTTTAATGTTGCGTTTACATTACCTGTTCATTGTAGCATTAATTGCCTGCAACCTGCAGTGCTCCTTGCAATGATGAAATTTATCAGTCTTGTTTGCAACCTTTCAGATCTCCCTTTGTTTAAGAAAGATCATGCTTCTTAACTCATTTAACTCTATTTCATAAAATGTCTTTGGTCAACAGGGTGACACATCTTGGTTGGTAGTGTTTAATAATTTCCTGTACCAATTTATGAATATAAGAACTCCTTCTAAAACCTCTTCAATCTTTTTTTTTTCAAAAAACAAGGTGTTTGTCATGTCTACAGTTAACCACTCTCATTTATTTTTAAAGGCAGCAGCAAGTCCTATCTCATCTTGCACATCTAACCAAAGCATCAATTAGATACACTTTAAAAAAGCTTGCTATGACAATAAAACTTTGATTGCATAGTGATTTTAATCTATTTCCAGCATGACAATGCAGTTGAGGATCTTATGTGACCCATTTGTTTGTAGGCTGGCAATGATAATCCTTCTTCTGAGGGAATTTCAAGAGCTGATAGGGGTTCCTTACGACCATTTATGGTTTGTGCGTAAAAATTTAATATTCTTGCATAACAAAAGGACTAGACTCCCCTTCCATTTTTTAAAAAATTATCATTGTTGTTGATTAAAACAAAACCTTTTTTTTTTTTTTTTTTTTTTTTTTTTGGTTAAAATAGGAAGAGTTTTTTTTTTTTTTTTTTAATTTTGTATCATATTGGAAGTCAGTGTGTCTAGAGTCCTTTATTTGGGCCATTTGGTATGAAGCTGCTTGGTATGAATATAAGGTGCTGCATTAGTCACCCAGCTGTAACTTGGTTGTTTTTCATCTTTGTAAATGGTGCTTCTGTTGATGATGTCCTTTAAGAAATCCATTAAAGTTTGTGTTTAGTGATAGCTATGCACAGTACCAGCAGAATGTATCCTGATCACGAGTCCACATTGATTTTTATAAATTCCTTGAGCTCCTACTAAATCTGCTATTTTAAGACCTTGGTACACTTGACAGTGCATTATATAGTCTTGACAGTCTATTTGATTTTTCCAAAGAAAAAAAAAACAAGAAAACCGAATGATAAAGCAGATGCTAGCCCAGTAACTATTCAGGAGTTTCTTTTGCCATAAACAACATTAAAACCTTCTGAATGTTCTCTTTGTGATATCTCTCTTTATCTTCTAAGTATTTTCCCACTGTGTTCACTCTCATGGTACAGTTACCAGTAGGATTCCAGTGCTTTTTTTTTTTTTTTTTTTTTTTTTTTGCCAGTGAAGCCCATCAATATAAAACACATGACTAATCTCCTTTAATTCAGGCAAGAAGGTGCTTGGCCAGGACTGCTTGCCCTGGTTCAGCATTTCTGTGCTCTTTTAATTGCAGGTTCTGCTAGGCTGTCCTGACAACCTGCTTCATAACAAAATCTGAATTACAGTTCATGCCTCCTTCTGTAAGGAATGTGGCACCTCTTCTATAAATAATCATAGACTCACAGAGTATCTTGTGTTGGAGCAGACCCACAAGGATCATCAAAGTTTAACTCCTGGCCCTGCACAGATATCACACCATGTACCTGAGAGCATTATCCAAATATTCTTGGAACTCTGACAGGCTTGATGCTTTGACCACTTCTCTGGAGAGCCTGTTCCAGTGCCCAACTACCCCTTAGGTGAAAATCCTGTCCCTATTATCCACCCTTGACACAACTTCATGTCTTTCTCGGATCCTGTCACGGTCACCAAGAGAAAAGATCAGTCCCTGCCCCTCTGCTTCCTCTTGTGAGGAAGTTGTAGGCAGCAATGAGGTTGCAAAAACTCTTATTCATCTGACGTCTGTTCTGTTTTGTGACCCTGGCTTAAATGATGCAACCTATTCCAGACAACAGGTAAGTTTTTATTGCTCATTAAGTTAACAGGCAGTCTAGACTCTGAATAGTGTAAGTATTTCTTATAAGGGAGATAAAAGTAAAGGAAAAGAAAATTAACTTTTAGCTGGGACTTAAATCAATGCTGGTTAATTGCTCCAGGTGCACCTAGAATTTAAAGGAAAGTTTTGAAATTTTCTATTCCATCTCAACAAAAAAGAACTGGAAAAAAAAGCCTTAGAAAACTCAGTGTGTTAATGCTGAATTAAAAGTCCTCTCGGGTCTTATTGTCGTCATTTTTCAGTCTCAAGATATGATTTACTAAGATGTTGTTCGAAGGACATCCCATACAAGAACAATAATAAACTCATGAACACTATAATAACAATATGTTAACAAACTGGTTAGTAGTTGTTACTTATTTTCTCATACAGAATCTCGAGCTTGTCTAGAATGAGTTTCTATAGATATTTCCGTGTTTCGGTATGTGACGTACTGTGAAAGAGGTATGAAGCAGGATCTGAGGCAGAAGTTCATAATTAACAGATTTAAACTAATGGTTACGTCTTATAAGCAATTATCGAACATGGGCGCTTATATATTCCAGTACGCTATCTGTTTATAGCACAGTTGCTAATCTACGGTATGGTTCGAGGGGGAAGGAGGAGCCAGCTAGGTTTAATAGGGTCTGATCCGAGTCATGCTCTTTTAGCCTCGTACAAGTGAAACAACGGAACCGCTCTCCCTCTATCTTTTGAGACTAGTTCACGTGCTTACCTACTTGCATCGACCAATCCAGCTATTAGATCCTATCCTTAAGAATCCGCACAACAGCGTAACGTTGGTTTCTATTCCAGATCCCAAAATACCACCCACGACCATCTGTTTTTTACGTGCGAATAAGGGAGATCACGATGGAGAAGCATGGAGCACAGATTTTTTTTTCTTCTTCTGAGGATCTGAGTCGAGAACTGAGATGCAGATTAGACCCTCAAATCGGAATTCTTTCTCTCCGCTCTTATGTGTTGCTACTATTAGAATGTCACCTGTGTAGATCTCTCATATGTTTGTCCGGTTCTGCCTCCTCCCTTTGTGCCGTTCTAGAATGACCACAGATAAAGTTTTCCGCCGTGGTTGGGTCAGACCTTAATCCAGACATTTGCAGTCATCCTAGAGGGACTACGTATAGAACATATTGAACTGCCAAATATTATTAAAGAGGTTCTGTCATATTGAATGATAGGGTCTAATAAATCATGAAAAGATCACGACCACAGGGAAAAAAATAGAATACAAAATAAAAACGATGAGAGAATTGGCCACCACGAAAGCAGCTGGCTTGTTCTGCCCAAGTAGAGGCCCCTTTCCAGTAGGTTTTGTCCGTGGATAAAGCATATAAATCATCTTACTATCTCATACTCAAAACCTTCAACTCCTATCTCACAGAAATTTAGTTCACACCACTTTATCGTCGCTTGAGACGCACATCCCTTCCCCTGACCCTCACAATTGGGTTTGGATGCCCGCTCAACACCTTAGTAAAATAGGGCTGCAAAGTCGAAGAGATGGAACTGAAAAAGTGAGAAAATTGATAAATTACACAAAGCGAGGCAGAGGATGGAAGGAAGATTGCGTATCACTGGTTTGGTTTTTTATTACTGAATATATCACTATTTGATAGTTTGGTATTAGACTCTCACTGTCGGCTGAGTAAGACGCCAGAAACTTATTTGAATAATTCAGGATTGCGTGCTGCCAATACTTATTAGTAACAATGCAAGGCTCGGATGTGAGTAGACACAGTCATTGAATTACAATATGACGTAAGTTGAACCAAACGTTCTGAGCTAAGAGTTGGAATAGATAATTTCGAAGATTGCAAACTTAAACCCATTTACCATAATTCAGAGAACATATAGCGATGATCCTATTCATAAAACAAACATCTCGTGTCTTAGGTATCTGGTTAACAACTTGTCCCACTAACAGGTTTTCTCATCACCTTCGCACTATCCATATCCTTATTAAATGAATTAAATTGAAGAGATCGACAAAGTACGTCTAATGCCTGTATGGCGTATCTTTTCTCAATATTTCCAACGACGTTTTCAACATAACTGCATATCGGAATAATCGAGATTTTGTCAAGGAAGAGATCATTTACGAGCCTATGCTATTCGGCCACCAGTGTCTTGCAATTAACCGAACGACAGTTATCGATATCACTGAGATTTATCACTGGGCGTGTCTAGAACATATTAGAAGGTACATCAATCAGTGTCTAGGTAAAAGTAGGGAGCACTTATAATCCTTGACACAATGAACATGTAGCCGATTGTGCTGGCATTTATAAGAAAAAGAAGTGAGCCTATAATACAGTTAAAACTGGTGTGGGGGGTTTCTGTGTGTGTGTTATCTGCAGTGTGATCCTGCACGTAAACACCTAGCATAATTTATCCTAGGACAGAGCAGAATCCTTGAAATGAAAGCTCACACATTCATAATGTGCCAATATGTCATTTTTGACACTTACATAATGAACAGGTCAAGTCTGTACAAGATAGTCGCTACTACCATACTATCCAGCCTTCCCTGCCCCAATTTCCCCCAGTTCTGATGAAAAGCAGTACAAATGAATTAGAAAATGCCCGTGCTTACTCATTAACCACAAAACCGTATAGTAACGGAACTCCCTATCAATGGTCGGTACTTATCTATGAAATATGCGTGAAAAAAAAGCTATTTTCCTTTTTATTTCTCTTCCTGGCTATCAACGAAGATCATATAGTGACAAGGGTAGGAAGCTGAGATCTATTAAAAAACGCCATTGGTTCCCTCTATTTGACTATGCTTTTAAGAATAAGTATAGCTATTATTAGAGACGGAGAGCATGCTTTGTATAACCATATACTGAATTTAGAGAAAACATTACAGTATGTGATTAGTTTGTAAATATCCACATACAAAAAGGAATGATCCAAATAAAGAGAAAAAACACCACTTCATTGTAACCATCCACTTTATAATCTCCGTTAACGCCAATTATTTCCCATATTTGTTTTTTTCCCTAGTTAATTGGTGGTCTAATTTTTAATACTTAACAAAGTATAGGAGATTGACTTCTCCATCTTATTAAGGCAAGCATAATACTTGCAAGTACTGAGCCACAAATAAATCTAGATAGTCTGGCGCCATCCTAGAAGATATACTTAATGCGCTAGATAGTATTACCGAGAGCATAATATTCATGAGCATAGACACATATCAGCACTTTATTTCTTATCTTATCTATATCTTAATTAAATCCTGACTTGTTCCAAATTTTTTTATCTTTTGATTCCGTGAGGCTATTTCAATTATTTGTAGTGGTACATTCATTGCACATAACCTTACTATTTAATTTTATCTATATCCCCGTACATCTCCAAAAAAATTAAAAAAGTACTTGATTATGTTAGGGCCCGGAAATCAAAACTGAATGCCAATCCCACCCTACTGTTAAGAGCATCTTAAATATTAGGATTCAATCAGTCTCTTATTAGAGTAATCAATTAGAAAAAACTAACCTCATTTCATCTTCCAAAGCCCTCACCCGTTAATTCAGCCATACATGAAACTCGTAACTACCTCTACACCAAATTATTTTCTATTCACCAATGAAATAATCTGAACTACGAACAGCTTGAGGCCTCCCCTTCAGATAACAAAAATACTTTCTGACCTATATTTACAGAAGGCAGAATTCACTGATTGCAATACTTGGATTTGCGGCTGAACAAAAATATCGGGAGCATCTTAAAACAGCTCCAAACACTAGACAACCACACTTTAACCCACCTCCTCCAGATTCACTCACAAGCCATCCACCGCCTCCAAGCGCGATGAGATAGCCTCAACAATTTGCCTATTTATTCCTCTTACAGACAGATAACTGAATAGTAAGCAGCAGAAAGAGTCACCATCTGCGAAATATTGATTAGCACATGATATCAATATTCCAAGTACTCTGCTTTCTTTTTCACACACTGGGCGATAGGATTCATTATAATATACATATAAATATAACACTATATAGCTTAACTACTAACTACAATAATATTAAGCTTAGGTATTGATCCATTCGAATGATAGAAAGATGATAAACAATTCTGGGACTCCAAACTTCAAAGGTTTTTCAATACTATAAAATAATTTAAATTCATGTAGAACTAAGATGAAAGAAAAATTACAGACTCATAATCTACTATTAGCTTGTCAATGGATTGAACCATCTAGAGACCTGTAATATCCATTCTCTTCAAATCAGATTAGCTCGTCATAAACCAACTATTCCACGATGAAGTCCTATTCAAACTGATCAACAAAATCAATTATAACATATATTGTTAGCAAGACAGGCTACAGTATATAAGAGTAATTAACCAGATTGTTGCATGAAGTTGAATTGACATATCACGCCACAGATTTATCACAAGTAAATATGTAGAAAAAATATCTATAAATATTACAGTCTCGTAAACCTTACTATAAATCGTCTCTCCAATCGTATATATCATTGAACTTCCCGTAATGCTGAAGATATATTTCATTATTTCTACTTCCAAAGTTAAAAGTTGGCTACGATGTAGAAGTTAAATAAGAACATAACAGATCAGAATAGCTAGCTACAATCACAACAAACTAAATTTAGATTAATATTGTGAGTCCAACATCCTGCAACTTATGCATGTTAACAAAAAGTTCAATTATTAACGGACTTGTATAGCTTGCGAACTGCCCCCATTGATAGTTTACTCAGCAATTCTAAATTGGAATAAATGAGAAAGATTTACGTTAAACTCTCTTTGGATAATAGACCTCGCACAAATATTATCTGATCAATGTTGTCTTTCTTCTTTGTATTTAGAGGATAAGGACTATAAATAATATTACTCTATTAACTCATTAATTAATGCCCAAATCACGTATAATGAGTAATTTGTAGTAATGTCAGCAGTATAGGTGACCTTATTGATTAGTAAATCCATGAAAGAGATTAGGCACACTGATGTATAGTGAATGTTATCTGGACCTATTTCTTGTGCTCTCGTTGGGATCATTGACCTCATAGCACCTTATAATGTCTGTATCCCTCTTATGCTTTTTTTCTTGCATAAAATATATCGCGTGCACTGATTAAAGGAAGAGTAAATTAAGCAGAAAATACGATTCCATCTCTTTCAGTCAACGAAGAGCAAGGACACACCACCGGTAAAACAACTGTAGTTTGTGTAAAGCAACACATGGACTTTAATACGAATTGCTGTCTAGTCTCGGGGGGGTCAATCAAGAATTTTATAAGAGCAACATCAATGGCTGCAAGACACCCATGACCAATAATACGACCAGTTTTAGAAACAAAACTAATATTCAAGTTTTTAAACTTACAGCAAGCTGCATGATTGATGATGATGATGATTATGATTATGATGATGTGTACCCGCCCACGTGACTTCAATATCCATTGCTGAATAAAAATGCAGCTTTTGTTTCCTAGCTCTGCAGAGACCCACCTTCGTCCCACCCTCAATGGAAGAGCAAACATTCTACGGCTTTCTCCCAGATAGGGGGTGGATATATCTGACCACCTGCTTACAAGCCTTATCCATCCAGTCATACCGGAGTTAAAGAGCAGCTTTGTCTACACACCTCGGGCGACCTATTGTCGCTAATTTCTTTATCTCTCGTAAACAACTAGGTAGGAAAAGAAAAGAGGCCTAAACTTCCCTTAAGCGATAAATTCACAGATTCAGATTATACCACTTTTATTAGCTTTTGAGCTTTCTAAATCCCAGGGACCGATAGTTCATATTAGAATCATATTTTATAGATTCCAGTGCTTTTTTTGGTTCTGTATAATAGTATGTTTTATTAGATATTGCTGAGTCGAAGAGCTGTCTGGAAATGAATAGCTTGTCTGAACCTTAATTTAAATGTATAGAGTGGTTGGGCCCGAAGATTGTGCTGTTGAATTATATGCATCATTTATTCCCATAAGGTATGAGTGCACTAGCAACTCACTAAACAGCCCAATCTATAGCTAGATAACGATAATCACTCTGCTAGAAAAATGGAATCCAGTACTCTAAATATAAATACTGATGTTAATTAAAATGTAGCATGTTACAGAAACTATAAGTACAATCAGTGAAGTGTGGATTAGCTTAGTTTATCTTGAATTTGTATCCACAATACTCAAAACCTAATTAAAATAAACGAAAAACCTACGTGTCGTGCCTTAGAAGCTACCGAATCTCTCTCATTGTTCTAGTCTATCAGTTAAATTATTCTCCTCTGAACTCAGTGGACTTGATCTGTCTTTCACTAAAATAGGCATCTACTAATTAATACAACGTAGTCCAAGAGAGTGCATTGCTATTAGTGGCCCTAAGTCACTGCATACCTATTTCGCAGATTTGCTTGAGATATAGTTCGGAAACAAATGATGTATGATCACGAAATGAGGCTCAAAAAAAAAAAAAAGAATTGAAACTATTAATTCCTGCTCACGAAATGCTCTCTTTGCAGTGAAATGACTTTTCCCTTCTTAAAACAAGAGACAATTTTTTGTGGCCCTTAAATTTTCTTTATCTCATGTCTCTTTTTAATTGATGCTTGCAGATGAGTGAGAATCCCTCGATCTCTGCCACTTAAAGAAAACAATAGCTGAAGCTCCATGAACATATAATCTACAAGTCCGAGACTGCACCGCCTGTGTACAGTAATTACTTTTTCTTTAAAACCGCCATGTAGATTCTCTGAGATTCTCTTACCCAGTAGAAAGTCTCACGTACTACAGATTCCAGTGTCTCTATTAATTATAATGAACAAGTATTCACAATGATGATCTTACCACAAGGTTTCTACTGCGCATTAGATCCATCTATTGTAACAATAGAGGCAAACATATATTGAGAAATTGGAGATTCTGCATTCTTAAGGTCACCCTCGGTGCATTTATGTTAATATTAGTGATTATCTGTCTACAGAAGCTGTGTTTCTTGTGACGCTTTCAAACCGTAAGAGCACCAGTCCATGAATCTTTATATAAAGTCTCTTATTTAAGCTCGTCTTAGTCAGAGCAATCCAGTTATAATGGAAGACTTTTCATTTAATAGGTCTAAAGTTAAGTACAGTCTTTCTTTGTATGTGCTCAATCAGCAAACCATGCTCTGATGTACCTAGTTCCTTCCCACTTCTGCCTCTCTGAGGATTTCGCTGCGATGTTATGTCTTTGAGAAATAAACATCCTCAGTTAAAATGCTACCTGTTATCTGTCTTCTGGACACGTGTGTTCAAAGTATACAAGAATACTTAAATGCCTATATAAGTTTTCACAAGAACGCAATAAAATGTAATATCCAAATGTATGGTGATTCATGGGATTATGTGTTTAACAAGTTTGCTATTCAATTCTTAAAACAAACTAGTACTGTGAAAATTGCTGTATGAAACTTAAATTAATCTTAAGATCATAGTAAGGTTTGTTTTTAGTTTAAATTAAAAATCACTGCTTTAAAACAACAGAGAACTTTTCAAGGAAGAACTGAGGGGATTTATATCTAGACCAGAAAAACTGGAGGAATAACTTAAAAGTTGTAAAAGTCTACCTTGGATGAAATGAAGGACAGGCTCTCTGCCATAAAAAAATATTAGGAAAAACAGTAAAGAACAATCTGAAATAAAAGTATGGAACTGTTTCTTTCTCCTCTGAAAAGATGAGTGAGAATGAACATGACTTCTTGTGTTTTATTATTAGCACACACCTAATTTCTTAAAAATTACTTTAAATACCAACATTAATAATATAATAAAATATTATCCATTCAAAGGTTCTGATACATATATCAGAATTGAATGTGTAGAAAAAATTCTTTTGTTTTGGTGTCCTTTTGCATTCCTGAGAATAAAAGTGGTGATAATGTGCTTAAATGTTGGAAAAAACAAGGTATCAAATAGTCTGAACAACCCTAGGAAATGTCACCTTCCTCATGTCAGTAATGACCTCCCCTGGTAACTGGATATTGTTGTTTAACAAACACACTGTTATTTTTTTACATATTTTACCTGTTCTACAAGTACCATGGTGTGTAATGCACAGTTTCTTAAGAGAGAAAAAGCATTCTACTCCTCCTTGTTTATGGATTCCCCTCCCCACAAAGAAAAAAAAAATATACACATATACAATGTAAATAAGCATGCATGCAAAAGAATTTTCACTTTCTGATAGAAAATATGCAAATTACAAAATCACATCTGGGTCAGGTTGGCAGGAACCACAGTGGGTAACCTAATCTAACCTCCCAGCTCAAGCAGGTCATCCTAGAGCACATGCATAGGATTGTTCCATATGGTTCTTGAATATCCAAGAAGAGACAGACCACAGCCTCCCCAGCAATCCATCCAAGGCTCAGTCACCTGCACAGTAAAGAAGTCTTCCACATATCCAGATTATTAAGATAAAGAAGCCTGAGTTCAGTTGCTGAACTAATTAATAGTGCCTAAAGAGTTTTAAGGGTTGAGGTTTGGATGTGGAGCTTTCTTGTCTGTTTGCTTGCTTGTTTGTTTACTTGGGGGCTTGGTGTTATTTCTTAATTTTGACAATGAAAATGGAAAGATGGAAAATGGGGAAAAAAAAAAATAAGCAGGGAAAAAAATATAAAGAAATTAAACAGACCATGCAGCTACTGAAAAATGGGAACATGTAGAAATTTTGCTCACGTAAGTATGCACATGTGCATATCTATGTGGAGACATCAGAGCTCTGTGGTTAGCAGTGATTATAGAATGTTTGGCCAAAGTCATGTCACAGGAGAAATCAAAGACTTCAGGAGATCTGAGTTCAAGTGTGATGTGAAAAGGCATGTTTTTAAATACCGACCTCCAATTCAGACTTCGCATATATGGATACCTCCTTCTCTGATATTTATTTCTACAGGTACCTAAGACAAATCCCAAGAGCAACCACTGAGGTTTTTTTTCACCAGTGTCATTTTAAGCTATTAATTTTCTTCAATGCTGGATTCCTGTGTAATAGTTTTCCTTCTAATTGTTTTCTTTTATTGGGGTTTTTGTGATTTCCATAATTTTTCCTTTTATTTGAACTGAAGGTGTAGGCCTGATCCAGCAGTTGCAGAATTTGATTCCACTTGTACACCTGTGAAACAATGAGCAGGATAAACTGAAGTGATACCAATTAGTTATAGACCAGATTAAATACATTTGTAAATTAATCCAGGCCTGTGGAAGCCATAACAGAATCTATGGAGGTCTAGAATGCAGAGTGGGCTCCTGGTATGTGTTGTAGGGGACATGAGATGAAAAAGGTTTTAGCTGATGCTCTCCAGGGGTTCCTCCATCGTTCCTAGGAGAGCAGCTGCCAGACATCCCTCAAGACTCCAGAGAAGATGTGTCCTGTCTTTCTGGTTGCTGAAACAAGTCAAACACACAGTTCAAAGTCGATGGTTATTGTCCTGCTCAAACACGGCTGCTCTACTCAGATCTCCAAATAGAATAATCACATTGTTTGCTCTCTTTCGTATTTCTTGCCCGCCATTTATTCTTTCAAGTTCTTCCATTTTACCGTCTTCTTGTCCCTTCCCAAATAATCATTGTTCACAATGGCCTTTTCCTTATTTGTCTTAGTTTTTCTACAAGTACACCCAAGCTCAGTATGTCTGTGTGTAGGGTAACCTAGGTGGTCTCAGCTTTAAAGAATAGCACTCAGATGGTCATCTGGGCAGTGGGACCTTGCAGGATGTAATTGTCCAAAAGAGTCCCCATATGTTTCTGGAATTGTCTGTGGAGATCACTGTTTCTATCATAGGTCTCTGTGAAATTAGCCATTCCTCATGGCTCTGCCCCTAACTTCTTTGTTGTCTGTTGATTTGACATATTTGTGTGTTTTTGAACACCTATTCAGTTAGCCTTACCCCAGGCCACAAGTTTCTCTGCAGCTAAACAGCTGTGTGCAGCCCTATGAAACCATAGAATTATCATTAAAAATCTACTATTAATTTTGTTATAAGAGTGAGACCTGTAACACAGATAAAATAAATTATAATAGTGTATGTGATTTAAGGA
>CM019215.1:75718881-75731817 GCA_009741485.1 Malurus cyaneus samueli
ATTATATAATATTTTTACAAAAAGAATCTAAATAACCTTATGTGTTAGAAATAAAGAGTCCATACTTGTGCTGTGTTTAATGTTATGTAACAACTGTCTAAAAACAAATGTATGATGCAAATATGAACAAACTCAGTAACTTTCCATTAGGAATCTGAAAGCTATTGAAAATAATTAAAAACTAATTACTTATTCAGCAATTGTTAGTACAAAAAGAATGGCTAAGCTGTAATTTTTGTGATCTTCAGAGAAACAATAATAGATGGTTTCTGTGACTTGGAAGTTCATGAAATTTTATTGAGTTATTAAAACAAGAAATACTTGAAAAATTTAGCAATAAACCTCATTGAAATATATAATGAAGGTAAAAGGAATTTTGGAAATATATCCCCTCAAATGGAAGAAGAGAAAGAGAAGTTTTAGACTTTAAAAATTAGCCTCGGAAGTTGAACATTTTAGAAAGACACCTTGGGTGTTACAACCTGTAAGTTATGGAGGCTTCTGACATTGTCTCCAGGAGTTTCAAGTGAGGGGGAATGAAGACTCATAACTACAGATATTTGACATATATGTGTGTCGCCAGGATGGTGTTGAAAAAATCCATCACACTTTACTATCTGAATTAATTTTAAACTTACTTAATGCCTAACTCTGCAGCTAAATGCTACTTTACCTTTGAAAATCCAGTGGAGGCGAGAACATTACTTTTACCTGTGCAGATGACTTTTGGTATTCTAATTACAGCATTGAGCATGTAAAAGCTGCATTTGTGCTGCCTTGTTGTCTTCTGTTATGTACCTTGCCTTTTCAGAGGAGCAGTTAGCTTGCTTGCATGTGGAAAATTTGTCTGGTGTTTTTTGTTTTTGCTGTTTCTTTTGAATGACAAGATATGTATTTCCTTCCTTTAAAAGTATTGCCAGGATATGGCTGTCTTATTTCCTGTTCCTTTTATCCTGACTCTGGTGCAGCTGTTCTTTTCCTTGTAGGTAGGTAAGGAGATAAAGGGGAAGAAGATACAAAAAAGCAAGGCATATTCTTTCTTTTCTTGATTTCATTTGGGCAGTGTCACAAGAGTGATGTAGTACTCAACCTAAGTCATTAATTTTGTATAAATGTGTTTCTCTGATTGTAATTGAATCTAAAGAATATCCACAGCTTTTTGCACAGGCTGTAATTTATTAAGCCTCTTGGAGTTGTTCTTATACTGTTTTATTACTATTATGGTATATTTTTAATTTTTTTTTTTTTTTTTTTTTTATATCCAATGCGTTAGCAGTTGATCCTGAATTGTTGAGAAAATGTGGAAGTTAGAGGAAGAGCTTTTGGAAATTGAATGTAAAAAATTATAGGATAAATATACCTAGCTTTGTACTTCCTTTGCCAGTTTCAACATACCAATTCCCAGAAATGTATTTTTTTTTTCCAGATATTTCCCCAATTCATATTTTCTTAATTTGACAGCCCTTCTCTTGAATGGTATTAAATATATTTTGTACTTTCATGTAAGAGACGAGGGTTTTGGGATCGGTTCTTGGGATTTTTTTGGTTCTTATCAGGCCGATTGTGGTGTGCGTAATTGATTGTTCTATTACACGTTGCTTCTTGACGCTGTTTGTTGGTCCTGAGCTTTGGATGATCTTTTGGTCTGTTTGCAGGGTTTGGGTCGATTCGGTTGTTTCTTTTTGTTCTTGTGATTTTGTGTGTTGTGTTGTCTTGGTGAGGTCTTTTCAAGTGTTCAGGCGTCCTTGTGTGTTGTTGTTAGGCTGTTTGCTCTAGTTTTTAGTGGTGTGTGTGGTTCGGGGGTTTCATTATTGTGGTGGTGGGGTTGGTTTGTGTTGTTTTGTTGGTGTGGGGTGTGTGGGTTTGGGTGGTTGTGTTGTGTTGTGTGGGTGGGTGTTTGGTGGTTGAGTTTTTTGGGGTGGTTGTGGTTGTTTGGGTGTTGTTGGTGGGTTGTGGTTGGTGCGTGGATGTGTGGGTTGGGTTGTTTGTTGGTTGTGTTGGGTGTGGGTGTTTGTGGGTTGTTTTGGGTTTTTATATAATGTCTTGGCTGTCTTTTGTGTGGTGGTTTATTGTGGGTAGGGTTGTCCCCGAGCCTTGTGTGGTGTGTCTGAGCTGCTGTCGGTTCTGTTCGTGTGGGGTATCCTCCCCTTAACGAGGAATTTCTGTTGCCTTCATATGAAAGAACAATCTTTATTCTGAATGGAGGAACGTTTTTTTGTTTTTAATTGTTGTAGTTGTTTCTTTTTATTTTGTAAAGACAAGTTTGTGCAGGCTATTTTTCATAGTAAAGTAGCAGTCGGACAGATTACTATGGACACATTTTAGTTTTGGTGATTAGATGTGCTCTTTACCAAAAAGCTGTGTGCAAAATTGTGCGAGAGTGGTACAAGAAATAGCACCCCTTGACACTCTGCAGCCATCAGCTAGAATGCTGGCTTAAAGAGGTGAGGAGAGGGGTATTCAATGCTCTTTTCTCTCTATTTCTTTATGAAACTGATCGAGTTACAGATAAGAAAGATGGTATACTCAGAATAGGAATATCCACACAGAAATTTAACAATAATTTTTCAGTTTGAATCTCATGCAATTATCTTGCCAATTCAAGAAATGCCTTGTGCTGTTGAAGAAGAAAAAAGTAGTCCAGTTTCCCATCTCTAGAGGTTGGCAATATAGAACTACAGTGTCAAAACATTTGTGGTTATTGGGAATCACTATTAAATTGTTTCAAGAACTATATTATTAATTGCTTTTTTTTTTTTTTCTTAGTTCTCAGCATCATAAACATAGCTACAACTAAAAATAACCATGGGCAAGACAACAACATGCATTCAGTTTTAAATGCATTCCAAAACAGTTTTGTCACTACTTCTGTCAGATTGACTGGCATGTGCAGAAGACAGACAATTAATATATTGTGTCTCTTTCACATGAGCTGAGGAGTACTTGGTGCTTCAGTGGTTCATGTAACTCCCATAGCTCATTTTTACCACCCTGGGAATAAAGAATACAGATCAACCCATAGAGAACAATTTCCGTTCATCCACCTAGAAAATGCACTTTTTCCTGCCAGCTACCTGAGGACTTCAGGAATATATACTGTATATTCTGTTGGCAACCTATCAAACTCTTAAAGGACTATAAGAAAAAAAAATCACATCAATCAATTTTCATTTCTAAAACAGTCCATTATTCTGCCTTTGGTCTCCACGTCAATTGCACACTCTGGCACCATTTCTGGTTCGCAGGTTGAAGGTAACATTTTGCATAAACACATAATACAAGTTGGTGATGCAGAGACGGAATAAGGAGAGTTCTGTTTGAGAGATTAGTTTATATATAAACACTCAGACATTCGATGTTGGAATGTTTCCAGATTTTGATAAATTTTTTTTTTTTTTTTTGATTCTGCTAGGAGGAGATTAGGGGTAGGGGGGGCAGGGAGAGAAGTCAGATAAAATATAAGAGTTTCAAGTGGAGTGCTGAACTGCTAGTAAAGAATGTGAGATAAATGTATTTTACTGTTTCTGAAGCCTCAAATATCTGCATTAGATCTTTCTCCCTTCTTTTTTTTTTTTTTTTTTTTTTTTGCTACCATGCTGCTCAGAGGAGCTCTTGCTACTCATTTTTGAGAAATAATTTGTTGGGACAAACAGTACCTGTAGATTATACACAAGTGGGCTGTTGCAAGTTCTTTCTATTTAAACTGAGTAATTGCTCATCAGTGTCTCATGTATTTGCTTTGTTCCCTGATTGGGTGACCTGACCTTAAGATATGGAAGGTACAACTCAAGAAATCAGTGAGATCTTTATTCTGCTAGCAAGTGCCTTGGGAAGAGAAATAGCACAGAATAAAAGCCTCTGCTGCTTTGGGAATATAAAAGGACCTTTACGCTGCCTTGCATATCTGTATTATCCTTGACTAGCTACATGGACCCCAGATATAAATGTAGATAGATTGCTTTCTGGTTAAGGAAGAGAGAAAGACGTGAATCAGATTAATGAATCATCTCTCTGTGTTTCACAGTTGTTCCTTTCCCAGCAGGTAATGGCTAGCATGACTGGGTGTGCAATTATATTTACAGAAACAGTGGCTGGATTTTATCTGACTAATTGTGTTGTTAATGTGTTGTGCTTCTGACAGCCACTTTCTGTGGAGATCATATGGGTATCCGTGCAAAAATACTTCTTCAGTCATTGGTTATGCCAGTTCATTTCTCTTATCCTGTAGTTTCCATATCCATGCTTATTGTAGACAAAACAGTTTTTCATGCCAGCCGAGGATGACACTGAATCCCTTAATTTTGTTTTAATGTTGCGTTTACATTACCTGTTCATTGTAGCATTAATTGCCTGCATACCTGCAGTGCTCCTTGCAGATGATGAAATTTATCAGTCTTGTTTGCAACCTTTTCAGATCTCCCTTTGTTTAAGAAAGATCATGCTTCTTAACTCATTTAACTCTATTTCATAAAATGTCTTTGGTCAACAGGGTGACACATCTTGGTTGGTAGTGTTTAATAATTTCCTGTACCAATTTATGAATATAAGAACTCCTTCTAATAACCTCTTCAATCTTTATTTTTTTTTTTTCAAAAAACAAGGTGTTTTATGTCATGTCTACAGTTAACCACTCTCATTTATTTTTAAAGGCAGCAGCAAGTCCTATCTCATCTTGCACATCTAACCAAAGCATCAATTAGATACACTTTAAAAAAATCTTGCTATGACAATAAAACTTTGATTGCATAGTGATTTTAATCTATTTCCAGCATGACAATGCAGTTGAGGATCTTATGTGACCCATTTGTTTGTAGGCTGGCAATGATAATCCTTCTTCTGAAAGGAATTTCAAGAGCTGATAGGGGTTCCTTACAGACCATTTATGGTTTGTGTGTAAAAATTTAATATTTTTGCATAACAAAAGGACTAGACTCCCCTCCATTTTTAAAAAAATTATCATTGTTTTGATTAAAACAAAACCTCTTTTTTTTTTTTTTTTTTTGGTTAAATAGGAAGAGATTTTTTTTTTTTTTTGTAATTTTTTATTATATTGGAAGTCAGTGTGTCTAGAGTCCTTTATTTGGGCCATTTGGTATGAAGCTGCTTGGTATGAATATAAGGTGCTGCATTAGTCACCCAGCTGTAACTGGCTGTTTTTCATCTTTGTAAATGGTGCTTCTGTTGATGATGTCCTTTAAGAAATCCATTAAAGTTGTGTTTAGTGATAGCTATGCACAGTACCAGAGAATGTATCCTGATCACGAGTCCACATTGATTTTTATAAATTCCTTGAGCTCCTACTAAATCTGCTATTTTAAGACCTTGGTACGCTTGACAGTGCATTATATAGTCTTGACAGTCTATTTGATTTTTCTTTTTTTAAAAAAAAAAAAAAAAAAAAAAACCAAAAAAAACCAGAATGATAAAGCAGATGCTAGCCCAGTAACTATTCAGGAGTTTCTTTTGCCATAAACAACATTAAAACCTTCTGAATGTTCTCTTTGTGATATCTCTCTTTATCTTCTAAGGCTCTTCACTTTTCCCACTGTGTTCACTCTCATGGTACAGTTACCAGTAGGATTCCAGTGCTTTTTTTTTTTTTTTTTTTTTTTTGCCAGTGAAGCCCATCAATATAAAACACATGACTAATCTCCTTTAATTCAGGCAAGAAGGTGCTTGGCCAGGACTGCTTGCCCTGGTTCAGCATTTCTGTGCTCTTTTAATTGCAGGTGCTGCTAGGCTGTCCTGACAACCTGCTTCATAACAAAATCTGAATTACAGTTCATGCCTCCTTCTGTAAGGAATGTGGCACCTCTTCTATAAATAATCATAGACTCACAGAGTATCTTGTGTTGGAGCAGACCCACAAGGATCATCAAAGTTTAACTCCTGGCCCTGCACAGGGTATCCCCAACTGAGATATCACACCATGTACCTGAGAGCATTATCCAAATATTCTTGGAACTCTGACAGGCTTGATGCTTTGACCACTTCTCTGGAGAGCCTGTTCCAGTGCCCAACTACCCCTTAGGTGAAAATCCTGTCCCTATTATCCACCCTTGACACAACTTCATGTCTTTTTCTCGGATCCTGTCACGGGTCACCAGAGAGAAAAGATCAGTCCCTGCCCCTCTGCTTCCTCTTGTGAGGAAGTTGTAGGCAGCAATGAGGTTGCAAAAACTCTTATTCATCTGACGTCTGTTCTGTTTTGTGACCCTGGCTTTAAATGATGCAACCTATTCCAGACAACCAGGTAAGTTTTTATTGCTCATTAAGTTAACAGGCAGTCTAGACTCTGAATAGTGTAAGTATTTCTTATAAGGGAGATAAAAGTAAAGGAAAAAGAAAATTAACTTTTAGCTGGGACTTAAATCAATGCTGGTTAATTGCTCCAGGTGCACCTAGAATTTGAAAGGAAAGTTTTGAAATTTTCTATTCCATCTCAACAAAAAAGAACTGGAAAAAAAAGCCTTAGAAAACTCAGTGTGTTAATGCTGAATTAAAAGTCCTCTCGGGTCTTATTGTCGTCATTTTTCAGTCTCAAGATATGATTAACATTATATAATATTTTTACAAAAGAATCTAAATAAACATACTATACATAATAACCTTAAAATCACATACACTATTAATTATATTATTGTTACAGGATTTTTAACAATATATAATATAACGTATTTATATATTTCTTGGGTTTCTAGGCTGCACACAGCTGTTTAGCTGCAGAGAAACTTGTGGCCTGGGGTAAGGCTAACTGAATAGGTGTTCAAAAAACACCAAATATGTCAAATCAACAGACAACAAAGAAGTTAGGGGCAGAGCCATGAGGAATGGCTCAATTTCACAGAGACCTATGATAGAAACAGCTGATCTCCACAGACGATTCCAGAAACATATGGGGACTCTTTTGGACAATTACATCCTGCAAGGTCCACACTGCCCAGATGACCATCTGAGTGCTATTCTTTAAAGCTGAGACCACCTAGGTTACCCTACCAGACATACTGAGCTTGGGTGTACTTGTAAGGAAAAGGAAAGGCCATTGTGAACAATGGATAAGGAAAAGGCCATTGTGAACAATGATTATTTGGGAAGGGACAAGAAGACGGTAAAATGGAAGAACTTGAAAGAACAAATGGCGGGCAAGAAATACGAAAGAGAGCAAATAATGTGATTATTATATTTGGAGATCTGAGTAGAGCAGCCGTGTTTGAGCAGGACAATAACCATCGACTTTGAACTGTGTGTTTGACTTGTTTCAGCAATCAGAAAGACAGGGCACATCTTCTCTGGAGTCTTGAGGGATGTCTGGCAGCTGCTCTCCTAGGAACGATGGAGGAACCCCTGGAGAGCATCAGCTAAAAACTTTTTCATCTCGTGTTCCCTACAACACATACCAGGAGCCCTCTCTGCATTCTAGACCTCCATAGATTCTGTTATGGCTTCCACAGGCCTGGATTAATTTACAAATGTATTTAATCTGGTCTATAACTAATTGGTATCAGTTCAGTTTATCCTGCTCATTGTTTCACAGGTGTACAAGTGGAATCAAATTCTGCAACTGCTGGATCAGGCCTACACCTTCAGTTCAAATAAAAGGAAAAATTACGGAAATCACAAAAACCCCAATAAAAGAAAACAATTAGAAGGAAAACTATTACACAGGAATCCAGCATTGAAGAAAATTAATAGTTTAAAATGACACTGGTGAAAAAAAAACCCTCAGTGGTTGCTCTTGGGATTTGTCTTAGGTACCTGTAGAAATAAATATCAGAGAAGGAGGTATCCATATATGTGAAGTCTGAATTGGAGGTCGGTATTTAAAAACATGCCTTTTCACATCACACTTGAACTCAGATCTCCTGAAGTCTTTGATTTCTCCTGTGACATGACTTTGGCCAAACATTCTATAATCACTGCTAACCACAGAGCTCTGATGTCTCCACACAGATATGCACATGTATGTGCATACTTATGTGAGCAAAATTTCTACATGTTCCCATTTTTCAGTAGCTGCACTGGTCTGTTTAAATTTCTTTATATTTTTTTCCCTGCTTATTGATTTTTTTTTCCCCATTTTTCCATCTTTCCATTTTCATTGCTCAAAATTAAGAAATAACACCAAGCCCCCAAAGTAAACAAACAAGCAAGCAAACAGACAAGAAAGCTCCACATCCAAAAAACCTCAACCCTTAAAAACTCTTCATAGGCACTATTAATTTCAGTTCAGCAACTGAACTCAGGCTTCTTTAATCTTAATAATCTGGATATGTGGAAGAACTTCTTTACTGTGCAGGTGACTGAGCCTTGGAATGGATTGCTGGGGAGGCTGTGGTCTGTCTCTTCTTGGATATTCAAGAACCATATGGAACAATCCTATGCCATGTGCTCTAGGATGACCCTGCTTGAGCTGGGAGGTTAGATTAGGTTACCCACTGTGGTTCCTGCCAACCTGACCCAGATTGTGATTTTGTAATCTTGCATATTTTCTATCAGAAAGTGAAAATTCTTTTGCATGCATGCTTATTTACATTGTATATGTGTATATTTTTTTTTCCTTGTGGGGAGGGGAATCCATAAACAAGGAGGAGTAGAATGCTTTTTCTCTCTTAAGAAACTGTGCATTACACACCATGGTACTTGTAGAACAGGTAAAATATGTAAAAAAATAACAGTGTGTTTGTTAAACAACAATATCCAGTTACCAGGGGAGGTCATTACTGACATGAGGAAGGTGACATTTCCTAGGGTTGTTCAGACTATTTGATACCTTGTTTTTTTCCAACATTTAAGCACATTATCACCACTTTTATTCTCAGGAATGCAAAAGGACACCAAAACAAAAGAATTTTTTCAACACATTCAATTCTGATATATGTATCAGAACCTTTGAATGGATAATATTTTATTATATTATTAATGTTGGTATATTAAAGTAATTTTTAAGAAATTAGGTGTGTGCTAATAATAAAACACAAGCCAGAAGAGGAGAAAATAGAGGAGAAAGAAACAGTTCCATACTTTTATTTCAGATTGTTCTTTACTGTTTTTCCTAATATTTTTTATGGCAGAGAGCCTGTCCTTCATTTCAGCCAAGGTAGACTTTTACAACTTTTAAGTTATTCCTCCAGTTTTTTCTGGTCTAGATATAAATCCCCTCAGTTCTTCCTTGAAAAGTTCTCTGTTGTTTTAAAGCAGTGATTTTTAATTTAAACTAAAAACAAACCTTACTTATGATCTTAAGATTAATTTAAGTTTCATACAGCAATTTTCACATACTAGTTTGTTTTAAGAATTGAATAGCAAACTCTGTTAAACACACTAATCCCACTGAATCACCATAGACTTTGGATATTCAATTTTATTGCGTTCTTGTGAAAATTTTAGCTTTAGTTCTTGTCTTAACAACTTCCCAGAAACAGATAAACAGGTAGATAAACTGAGATTTATTTCTCAAGCCATAACACCAGCAAATCCTCAGAAACAGAAGGGGAAGGAGAATCTAGGTTAATCAGCAGGATCATGTCTTAGGTTCTGATTGAGCAAACAAAAAAAGACTTACTTAACTTTAGGCCTATTAATGAAAAGCTCATTCACATTAACTGGATTGTCTGACTAAAACGAAGCTTAAAACAGAACTTTTTAAAGATCATGGAATTGGTGCTTTAACGGTGCTACAAGAACAGCTTCTGTAGACAGATAACACAATATACATAAATGCACCAGGTAAACTTAAGAATGCAGAATTCCAATTTCAAAATATGTTTGCCTCCTATTATTACAATAATGGTCTAATGGCAAGTGGAAACCTTGTAAGATCATTTTGATATTGTTCATAAATAAAATGCATGGTATGTAGTACTAGACTTTCTACAGTGGGTAGAAGATCTTCAAGAAATGATTCACAGTGGGCTTTTAAAGAAAAAGGATTCTTTACATCCAGAGGGAGTCTCGGACTGTAACTTATATGTTTTCTGGAGCTTAGCTTTGTTTCTGTAAGTGAGCAGGATGAGGGTTTAGCACTCATTGAGCATCATTAAAAGAGCATGAGAATAAGAAATGAAGGGCCAACAAAATTGCACTCTTGTTTTAAGAAGGAAACCATTTCACTGCAAAGAAAGCATTTCTGAGCAAGGATTCATATTTCAATCTTTTTTTTTGAGCCTCATTTGACAATACTTACATTGTTTCCAGAATATTCAAGCAAGTCATGAAAATGGTAGACTAAGGTACCTAAATGAACATGAAAACTCTCTTTGGACAAGTTGTATTAAGTGATAGCCTATTTATGAAAGCAGTCATCCAACTGAGTTACAAGAGGGAGAATAATTTAATGAGTGATAGAACAATGAGAAAGAAATTCTAAAGTGCAGCACCACCTAGGTTTTTGGTTTTATTTTAATTAGGTTTGGAATATGTGCTACAAAAATAATCAAGATAAATAATAACTAAACTTGTGTACTTATAGTTTCATCTGTAACATGCTAATTTTGATTAAAGTCAGTATTTCACTATTAAGAGTACATGAATTCCCATATATTCTAGCAGAGATCTACTGTTACTAGATATAGATTGGGCTGTTTGTGAGATTGCTAGCAAAACCTCATCACCCTTTGGGAATAAAAGTGATGCAGTTATCAACAAGCCACAATCTTCAGCAAAACCATAATAACATTATTAAAAAAAAAACAAACAAACAAACAAACAAACAACAAAAAAAAAACCAATGAAATACCAAAACAAAAACTATCCACAGTGATTAGAAAAGCTTAAAAAGCTAATAAAAGTTCATAATCCTGATCTGATGCAGATTTAACAGCCTTAAGGAAGCTTTAGGCCTCTTTCTCCTTCATAAAGAAATTGTTTGTACAGGAGACTAAAGCAACTTAGCAAATAGGGCCAGCCCTGACAGGTGTGTGACAAAGCTGATCTTTAACCTCCAGGTAATGACTGATGGAATAAGAGCTTGTACAGCAGCCGTGGTCAATTCCAAACCCCACCCTATACTGGAGAAAAAGCAGTGAAATGTTTTGTTTTCTGAGGTGACATGTCTCTGCAAGAAGCAGAACAAAGCTGCATTTTTTCATGGTTATGAAGTCACCTCCTACACATCATCATAATCATCATCTCATCATCATCAATCATGCAGCTTGCTGTAAGTTTAAAAACTTGAATATTAGTTTTGTTTCTAAAACTCTGAATTATGAGGTGCTGACATTATTTGGTTTATATCTTGAGACTGAACAGAATCTCTAAAAGATACCTGTGTCAGATTTAAACAACACTGACAGTTGTTTAACACTTGTGCTTGTCTCTTGCATGAAAATGAATGGTTCTTACATGTTAATTGCAATAATGCAGATTTATGCAAGAAAAGATAAAGAGACACATTAAAAGATATATACACACAGAGAAGAAAATATCCAGTAAAAAATATCACATGCAGTGCATAATCTTAAGGTAATAAAATTAAATAATACTGCAGAATTAACAAAATTCTCAATTAACGCTGATGGCATTAATTAATAGAGTTAATAGAGTAATAATATTTATAGCATATCCCATAAATAAGAGAAAGCAAAAAACAAGTAGTTTTTCTGGTTTACTAATCCAAAGAGTTAAATAATCTCTTTTTGCAAACTGTAAAATCTTTTAGTATAAAATATGAAATTTATAAAATAATAAGTTCCAAGTTTTATAATTACATTAGATTTTGTAATAATTTATGTAACACTTTCTACCACATTTCATGAAATTAGATATTCTTCACTTCAATTCTATAAATAGAGAGAAAATAATAAAAAAGAGTTAAATATTAGATTCTACTACAAACATTACCCTTGGAAAACACTGGGGAAAGGATCGAAATTCATTTAACTGTAGCCTTACCTTCTACAAATATTTTAATAATCAATTTTGTTGATCAGTTTGGACTCCAAACTTTAAATTAATGACAAGTGTGTTATGTGTGTATTTTTTTTTTTTATATTTTATATTTAAAAACCTGAATTTATATTTTCTTCAGAAGCATACCAAGCCCAATTGAATTATATAATGTGTATTTATTTAAAAAGAAAAAGGGCAAAAAAAGAAAACAAAGTGGAAAATGTAATCAGGAACTCAAAATACTTCCAATGTGACTTCCTGCTGCTTACATTTCCAGTTATCTGTCTGTAAAGAGGAAATACATATCAGAGCAACTACATTTTGTGAGCATCATCTCTCCAGCTGTGACAGCAGTGGACTGAGCTTGGGCTGCACTCCATGGCCAGGAGAGTGGGTTAAAGTGTGTACATAAATGTGTAAGCCAGTTTTCTAAGAACTCCCAATATATTTGCACCATCCCAAAGATATTGCCAATCAGTGACATCTCCCTCTGTAAATAAGGTCAAGAACAGATCAATGTGTTATCGAGGGGCAGGGCTCAAAGCTGTTCATTTCAGCATGTATTCAAACAAATTCTGAGAAATATGGCCTGCTACGAGGAAACAAGAGTTCTGATGCATGAACAAGGGCATTTGGAAAGTAGTTTTCTCATTTCAAATGAGATTATTAAAGGATAAATATATACTATATATACACTAAGATGCTCTTAACAAACTTAGGGTGGTAATTCATTCAAGCATGCAATCTTCACAGCCTACCAAAAGTAACAATTAACTTATTTTGCCTAATAGATAAAAATAATGCAAAGTACAAATAAAAATAAATAAATAAAACAAATAAGATAAATAAATAAGCAATCTGATATGTCTCAATAATATTTAGTCCATAATACTATCAAGCCATAATTTCTTCTAGAAAATATCATATTAATTTTTACCATACCCTTCAAGTTTTTTGCCTTATACACATGAAAGAAAGTCAATTCTCTACTGTCATTAAGTAAATTTATCCAAAAAAAAAAAAAAAAATTATATAGCTAAACACAAAAAC
>CM019215.1:75731842-75805856 GCA_009741485.1 Malurus cyaneus samueli
AAGTCATGTTCATTCTCACTCATCTTTTCAGAGGAGAAAGAAACAGTTCCATACTTTTATTTCAGATTGTTCTTTACTGTTTTTCCTAATATTTTTTATGGCAGAGAGCCTGTCCTTCATTTCATCCAAGGTAGACTTTTACAACTTTTAAGTTATTCCTCCAGTTTTTTCTGGTCTAGATATAAATCCCCTCAGTTCTTCCTTGAAAAGTTCTCTGTTGTTTTAAAGCAGTGATTTTTAATTTAAACTAAAAACAAACCTTACTTATGATCTTAAGATTAATTTAAGTTTCATACAGCAATTTTCACATACTAGTTTGTTTTAAGAATTGAATAGCAAACTCTGTTAAACACACTAATCCATTGTGGATTGTAGTGGTGTTTTTTTCCCCTCTTTCATCCTCTGCCCTTCACTATTTTTATGATGTGGACTAAAACTAATCAAAATAAAATCTTTTTATGCAATTAGGTTATATACATAAACTTATTCTAAACAAAAGCATTCCAAATACAAGAAAAAAAATCTCTCTGCTTTTCTAAAATTCACTTTCTACTGAATATCTATCTTTTCTTGATAGCAAAGATATAAAAAAAATCACCTTATCATAACCAATATTTTAGAATAAAGAAGTCATAGACAGGTGAAGTTCCGTCTCATCTACTACAGCTGCTTTTAGCAATAGCATTATGAAAGTAATGCACCAGAGGCCACACTTTTTTCTAATTCATTTTGTACTGCATTTTCATCAAGGAACAAGGAAATGGGACTCCAGGGAAGCTGACTACATGTGCTAGTAGCAAGACATATCTTACAAGACATGAATCCTTCAATATGTACCAAAATAAATGACCATGAGCAAACAATTTATAAGACAGTTGTACTTCAATCTATTGGGACACTCAGCCATAAAATATAATGCATCAAAAATTTACGTACCAGAATAGCATCAACCACCAGAATAACACCAACACACAAAAAACCCCAGTTCATCCTAATTTATCATTATTTCTTAAATAAAGACAGCAACAGCTATGTACTACTGATGTCAATATACTCCCACTCTGCACGATTATAGACCTTCAGAACAACTGTTCATCACCGAATGAACACTCTCAGGAATCATGAACCTTCTCATATGCACAGACCGGGCCCTGAATAGCTAATGTCAAAATAATCAGTCTTTATCCTTGACACAAACTCACTCATTCGTGTTGCAGTTATGTCCTGAAAAACAGTCAGTTGGGAAATAATGGAGAAAATACCCTACAGGCCCATAACACAAGTACTTTGTCCCATCTCTTCAATTAAATTCTTTAATAAGAGAATAATTAGTGCCAAAGGTGTAGAAAAACCTGTTAGACTGGGCAAGGTTGTAACCAGTAACCTAAGACAAGAATGTTGTTTCTGAAAATAAGATCATCAGCTATATGTTTCTCTGAAAATTCAGGTAAAGGGTTTATAAGTCTTGCAATCTTCATCATTCTTTCCAATATCTTACTCAGAACGTTTGGTTTCACTTCTACAATATCTGTAATTCAATGACTGCTGTCTACCACACAGCCTTGGCATTGATTACTAATAAAGTATTGCAGCACCATCCCCATGGCAACTTGATTTCAAATAATTTCTCAGGCCGTATTTCTACCAGCCACAGGAGACGTCCTATAATACCACAATTCCTAAAATATGTAATATTTATTTTAAAAAAAAACCCAAAACCAAATGACCTAATCTTCCATTACAATCCCTCAACCCTTCTACTTTGTGTAATTTATCAATTTTCTCACTTTTTCAGTTCCTCTCTTCACTTCTAGCAAGCCAATATTCATTACTCAAGAGTTGAAGCTTGCATCCAAAACCCAAGGTGACAGCAGAGGAAGGTGTGCAGTCCCTCAGCGACAAAAGAAGTGAATCTAAATTTTGTGGATAGAGGAAGGTTGTGGCTAGAAAAGACAGATGATTTCCTCCAACACTCTGAAGCTACTGAAATTTGTGGCCCACTTCCTCTGGTTTTCTTTTTATTTCCTGCCATCTCATTTCAATATAGCTCACTTAATGTACAGAAACCCTTTTCTCTTTTTGGCTGAGTCAATATTTCTCTTGCTGTTATGCTGCAACTTGTTTGCCACGGAAATTAATGAGCATCAGACACGGCACAAAAAGGAGGGAGGAAACATAACTGAGAGTGGTACATCTAGTAGCAATAAACAAGAAGATTGATTTGACTGGGTCTAATCTGCATCTCAGGTACATCCACAGAAAAAAAAAAAAAAATACTCCATGCTTCTTCCAGCTACCCCTATTCCACTAAAACATGACACTGTTATTTTGCTTCCCTACACTGCTGTTTGCTGATCTAGAAGGATCAATATTGTGTGTGTTCAAAAAGATAGAGAGAGCATCTTGTTCCACTGTCAGGAAGATCTTATGGCATCCTCCTTCCCTGCACTTGTGTATAAACAAAAGATACTGGAATATATTAAAGCCATGTTCATAATTGCTAAACTAACTAAAGTACAACTGTATTATGAACTTCTGCCTCAGCTGCTTTAATATTTTCAATCACAAGAAAAACAAAAAATTAAATTTTAAACTAATTTGTTGAAGTAATCAAGTTTTTAACATATTGTATATTAGGTGCATAGTTTAAATATTGTTCTTGTATGACTGTCCTCGAACAACAGCTTAAGTGCTTAATGCACTTACAAATATGTCTAAACACTTCTAAGTCCTAGTTTCATACTTTAGTGTTGCAGTTCAGCTTCTCACATGCAAATCTATCCTGTAAGATTCATTGTTATATAGTGCTTTTTGTTACAGAGATAATTTCTGATGCAGAGAAACTGAAATTGAAATTTTAATTTGACGTGAATCAAAAAAGCATTAGAATTAACAGACAAGCATGTTGCAAACAAAGCTGACAGTCATTTTAAGTATAAAAGAGAGCGGTGTTTTTAATAGCATGCAAATACTGTTGACAGGCATGTCTTTATTCAATTAGTTCTTAGTTTCCAAGGGCAGAGCTGTGTGCACACATCCAAACTGTGTTTTCTAATTTTAGACACTTTCTATATTGAATATTTAAAACTACTTAGTATCCAAATCAATTTAACAGAATGTCACTAATGGTACTTTTCAGTTTTGGCTTTTAATAATTTACATTGTATACCTCAACACTGCTCATGACCTGATCCATAATTACATCCAAGCAGATCTCTTGCCTTTCCTTTTGAAGTATTTCAGAGTAGTTATACTTCTAAGTGTGCACGTTTTTGTATGCGTCTTAGTATTATAAAAGTTTCATGCCAATCTATCTGCATATCCTACTTAACTTCTGTGGCTAAAATAGCAGGTAAAACTGGCACTCACTGTTTAGTGGTTACAGGGCACTTCTCCACTCCTCCTTTTCCAAATGACTGTCCAAATCAAACCTACTGCCTCTTTAGCTGCTGGGAAACAAAAACAAAAAACCCACACACGTGTCACAATTCAATGAACTGAGGGAGAGGACATTCTACTAAAAAAAAAAAAAAAAAAAATCTCTTTCAGGGAAAATAAAGGGAGTGTAATGGTGGCATTAACACTTAAACTTTTTCTCATAACATCTGACAATAATTTCCTAACAAGAAATCCTTTCATAGGAGTTCTGTGGCAGGGTATAGAGTTAACATGTTTAGACCACAAGAAGAAAAAAAAAAAAAAAAAAAAAAAAAAAAAAGCCAGAAACAACTATTGAAAACAACTGTTAAAAACACAAAAATAAACATAAAACCAGCTTGATTGTCTGTCTTTTTACCAAACTGTGAGCTATCAACAGTTCAACGATGAATTAATTTTTTTCTGATGCCTTCTCCACTGGTCTGCTGTATTAACAGATTAGCCAAGGTTTGTCTACTACCATATTAGTATCGATTATTTTTTAACTTGCAAATACAAATGTTTTCCCCTTGATACAGAACTAAGGTTTCTTTGAATAAGCTTTTATTTATTTCTTTTTTTAATATAGAACCTCAAAATTTCCATTGGAGAAAATGCAATTTAAAAAAAGGTAACTGTAAGGAACAGATTTCCTGACGTACCTGATAGCTGCTGATTGCATAGAATTCCCCAAAGGTACCAGTAAGCAATGCAGTGCTAACATTGGCTATTCAGCAGAGTTATTAAAAGGTGCAATTCTAGCACAAATAAAATGTGCTGGATTTATTCCTGTATCACTCGTGTGATGAAGCACCTACAATTTACAGTAAGTCTCATTTACAAGAAACCAGACAGCATCTTAAGAAATGAAAGTTTAAACAGTCCTTTCAAACCTAACATATATTAGAGATGCCACTGTGTTGAACACAATTCTGTTTCACAAAGTGTGCAAAACTCATCATGACTAAAACATGGACTAGGAACACTTTGCTTTCTAAAAGTCAGCATCCTTCTCATGCTCTTTGTCAAGACCAGACAGTTTTTAAATGATCACTGCCAGGTACAAAATGCTTTTTCTGTTCATAGCAATGATGGTGATACTGAGAAACAGCATGAAGAGCCCTGCTGCCCTACACACTCCTTGCACACTGTTAGGAGACAGCCCCTGCACTGCAGAAGTGGAAATGTTTTAAAAATATATTTTTGAAGAGAAATCTTCCCTGAATGCAAATTGCTATTATTTCCATATTACAAACAGAAAATAAGGATACCAAATTCCATGGAGTAAAATCTACTTGTGAGCAGCACTCCAATAAAATTAGAACTGAACAGCATCTGTCCAGTCTACCTGCGTAATTGTACACAGCACAGAAGCACAGATTTACTGGTACAAATTTCATACCCTTGCATGGCTACAATAAATATTTTTTAAGAAAATATTTTTAAAAAAATTTTCATTGGGAGTAGTACTTTTTTTTCAAATTTCTGTTATTCACATTTATATTCTTCCCATGCAGGAAACCTGAAGTTAGAGATGAGAGATCCTGTTTAAAAAAAAAAAAAAAAAAAAAAAAAGCCTCTTTTTCTGAAGATACTTAATCAAATGCTTAATTAATCTGCTTTCCTCATCTATTTCAATTCAATGTAATCATTCTCATCTTCAGAATGACACCTGCCAGTACAGCTGTTTTACATGGCATTTCTCTGTGTGCTCATGTCCTGCAGAATTAAAACAGAGTTGGAGTCAGGAGACAATGGAGGGGCACAAACCGGGACATTGTTGGAGTTGTTCCATGCTCTGATGACCACGGCTACTCTAAGAAAAATAAATTATTATTGCTACAATATTGCAGAAGAGACCTGGGAAGAAATGTCAAGGAATAGAGAAGGCATAACTCCTATACTCTCTCTTAGAACTCATGGAGAGAGAAAAGGGAAGGAAACTACAAACCACCAAGAGAAAAGCAAATGAGGCAAAGTAAGGCCGTGGGGCTACCAAGTGGTTTTGCCATTAGATCTCAGGGAAAAGCATAAGTGAGAGCTACTGCAAGACTCCTGGCTTCTACAGTATATAACATAGGGTGATTACAAGAAAGGTGGTGACAAATCTTTTATTAGGGCCTATTGAAATAGGACAAGGGACCATGATTTTAACCTAAAAGAAGGTAGATTTACACTGGATGCAAGGAAGAATTTTTTTACAATGACACGGGGAAACATTGGAACAGGTTGCCCATGGAGGTTGTGCATACCCCACCCTTGAAAACATTCAAGGTCAGATTGGATGGAGCTCTGAGCAACCAGATTTAGTTGAAGATGTCCCTCTCATTGCATGGAAGTTGGACTAGATGATCTTTAAAGTTCCTTTCTAACCCAAATCATTCTATGATTCTAAGATTCCATGATCACTGTGGAAACAGCTATTTACCCTTAAGGAAACATTTAGCTAAGAAACTGGTTCAGGAAATGAAGAAAAAAAAATAAGAGAAAAGAGTTATCAAGGAGATCAGTAGCACGTGAAGCAGTAAGACATTAGATCAGTTCAACAGATTTAGAAGACCAAGACAAATTGTCTGAATGCTAAACTGCAAAAGAAGAATCTGAAAATACTCTCTTCAGCATTTTAGCATTTTTTTTCTTGTTTTGTTTTTTTTTTATCACCAAATGATGAAAACAGAGTGGGTTAAGAATCTACCCAATAGATCACTCAGTCCCCAATGGCTGGACCACAGCCACAACTCTGCTACCTTCTGTAATCCAAATAGTGTTGTGTATCTTTTTCAGTAAGAGAGCCAGAATGAACATCAGCAAACAACTTTTAAACTGCATAACCTGCTCTTCTTTCAGCTTTTCAGTACAAAATACCATAAGGTTTATTTTGAAAGTTATTTTTAAAGCAATCTAATATTGGAAAAATAGTAACAATTGAAAAAAAAAATCATCTATGTTCTTGAGCTCTAGTAAAATAAAGCATGCCTCATTCCATCAGTGACTCTAACTATGTTTATTTCAATCAAATACAGAAACATTCACCTACTCACAGTGGCAGCAAGAAATATGAGGTTTTATATCTTTTTAAAAACATTAGGGTAATTCCTGCAGGGTTTTTGGTTGAGTGGTTGAGGTCAGTGATTTATCTGTTCTTTCTAAAATGAAAATGTGCTCCACAATTTCTGCTAGACACTATTGCAACACCAAACATAGTCGGTCTACTTATTAGAACAATCCACTAACTTTGCTTATTTCTGTCTGTTCTCTAGCCTGCCTTCCTCATTCTGCATCTTTTCTCCATTGTGTAACAGTTTACTGATATTATAATTAAGACTAGAAATTGTTACTTCAGAAATTACTTTGCCTTACCAGTGCAAATTGTATTCTTGGGCAGAAATAAAAAGCTTATTAAGTGATTTCAGAAATCAATTACTTTATTTGAAAATATCCATGTTTAGTATCCCTTAGAAGATGCTGAATGCTCTGCATTCGCATAGACGTTCTTCAAAACGTCACAATTTGTGTAATTCTTAATGAAGAATATAGTTAGCATGAACTATCTATTCTATATCATTATTAATATTTGCCCAATTGTTCTACTGAAAAATATAGTGAAGCATCACAAATCCAGTTGCAATACATTTAATTATAATTTCTGCTAACAGAATGACCCTAAATGATCCTCTGGAAATCTAAACTATTTATAAAATGCAGACACAGGGGAAAATAATATAATTTAACTAACAGATATATTTTCAGTGCTTGCTAAGGAAAGGCTACTTATATACTCATCATTCCTGCTAGTGGGTGACAGAGGAAACTTTTAGGAAACAACTCCTGGGAACCAAATTAAACTACTGAAATGCTGTTTCTGAAAGGGTTATTTAAATTATTCCTTAAGACAACTCTTCCACTATACAGAAGTTATCATTATTAGGGGAAAATAACCACTGTGTGCGCTTATTCCTCTCACTTATGATTAAAGAAAAAAACAAGTGTCTGAAACAAGTTTGTACATGTTTTGACCAAGTGCTAGACAAAATAGGGTGCAATCAAAGCCTTGACTTGAACAGTGAGAGGCTTCATTCCTTGAGTGGGTCCAGTAATTGCAGTGGGCTTCCTGGAGAAAAGGCTCATTGTACAGAGCAGAACACACAGCACTAAATTTTGTGGTCTGCTACACACCTCTGAACAGAGCAAGGACTTATGCTTTAACTTATATTCCAACTGTGCCAACAGAAAAGCTCCTGGCACATTAAGAAAAGAAGTAAAGTTCAACACTGCCTTCTGTGTCTCAAAGAAAAATACAAGATACAGTTAACAATTTAAAGTATAGGACACACATTATCAATTAAATTTGAAGTGAGCAAGACCAGTTTGTTTTTTTATTTTTCTCCAATTCTTGCCTGAGATACAGCAGAGTAAGATCACAAAGATCATTTGCCATTAACAAAGCTTAAGGTTGGAAGTTTTCAGGTCTCTCTTAGGTGCACGCATCCCCCAGTGAGATGTTCTTCTTTCTATACTTAGCTGGAATCCCACTGAGCAAATGGATTGCATGTGCAAGAGCAGAACAAAATCAGGCTTTTAGTGTGACAATTTTTCTCCCTTCATTGGCTGGGAAAAAAAGAAAGAAGATTTGAAGTATAAAATAATAAACATAAATCACTGCATGGAATCTATGTACTAGGCAAATTTACAGCAGGTTTTAGAAAGCTGTATCTGAGGTTTTTGGGTAATCAACATTAACTAAATACTTACATATTTAAGTAACATAAAATCATAACATAAAATCATTAAATTTCAAGAAGTACAGAAAATAAGTAAGCGACTTACAAGCTATGTAATTCACTTATGTCTCTTTTCAGTGTTGTTTAGTCACCATGAAAACAGAGCAAACAAAATTAGCTACCATCTGACATCAGTATCTCTAAATTCTCAGAGCAAGGGAAAAAAAAGTACATCGAGGAAAAGTGCATTGTAACCTCCCAAACCTTCAGGATGTTTTTGCATTTCATGTACAGAAGAACAGGAATCCTTAAACCTGGTGGAACTCTGGTCCCTCATGCTATGACACTGAGACATGAACATATGATGAAGGCAGACGTTCAACTCCATAGATATAACACCCACATGGACTGGAAAAACGGTGATTTACAACATTTAACAGGAATTCAGGCAATGGTCTACAAAAACTCTCTATGAAATAACTCAAACCAAACACATTTCTTACGAAGTGTTTTGACTTGAGGTACTCAATAACTTCTGTACCTCAGTCTTTATTGGACAAACTGCTCTTCAGGAATTACAGGCTCCTTGGTCCAGTGGCAAAGTCTGGAGTAAAGAAGACATTCTTGGTGGAGAACAATCATATTAAGGAAATTTTCAATGACTCTAAACATACATAAACCCAGGAAGCTTGATAGAAAGAACCCACAAGTACTGTGGGAGCTGACTGATGTCATTGTGGAGCAATCAGAAGAGGCTCTTGAAGACTGGAAGAAAGCAAATATCACTCCTATCTTCAAGAGGGACAAGAAGAAAGATCTAGCAAACTACACGTTGATCAACCTGACCTCCATCACTGATATGGTGATGGAGCATCTAATACTGTAAACTACTTCTAGGAACATGAAAGACAAGAAAATTATCAAGACCAGTCAGAATGGACTTATGAAGTGGAAATTGTGGATAACCAACCTGACTCCCTTCAATAATGAGGTGACTAGCTTGGTGGCTGAGGGAGGAGCAGTGGGTGTTGATTACCTCATCCTCATTAGGGAGGCTTTTGACACTGCTGCAACATCTCCACAGACATGCTGGTGAAGTATGGGTTATGTAAGTGCAGTGAGGTGGATTGAAAACTGGCTGATGGGACAAGCAGAGAGGGTTGTGATAAGCACTTCAAAGGCCAGCTGGAAGCCAGTGCTGTACCCCAGGTGTCAACAGTGAGGCCAGGACTATTTACATCTCCATAAATGACCTGGAAAATGGGACAGAGTCCACTCTTCTGCAGATTGCAGATGATAAAAAAAACAAGGGTGGGTGGGGGGAGTGACAGATGAACCAGATGGTTATGATGACACTCAGTAGGGTGTCAACAGGCAGGAGAAATGGGTAGAGAGTGATCTCAGGAATTTCAGCAAGAAAAAAATACCAAGTCCTGCAACTGGAGAGAAATATGTTCACACAGATGACTGATCATTCACAGAAAAACTATTTAATGCCCAAAATTCACCAAGGTAGATGCACAGAAGTATGCACTGCAACTGACTCTGCTAGATGATCTCTTGTACAGTCAGCTGTTATGCTCAAATTCAAACACAAGCAAGTAATTATGGTTTGTGCTGTTCTATGAATTTTTTGTCACACACTGAAAGTTTTCAAGTGACCAAAACCCCTCTGGCAATGAATGCTAATGAATATAATGATTCATGTAATGACTTGACTTAGCTTTACCCCTCAGGAGCCAGTGTTGCTCAGTCTAAGGACCAAACCTATGCATTCTCTAAATACAGAAATTGTAAATTAAATGTGCCACCTAGTAGGCAATTCTAGGGAATTGTCCACAGATAAAACCTTCTTTATGGCTCTGATGATGCAAACCTTTAGTGAAAAATAGACTATAAGGCTGAACTGAATCATTTCCTTATATCACAGATTTTAGAGCTTAAAAAAATGTTGCACCAACAAAGGAATAGGTGAACAGTTCTGATATTAATAGCACAGTTAGACAATAATGCAATCAAAATTGTGTCTTACTTCATATTCTCTGTGTAAGTTCAGAATTAAACATCCTAACACTGTTCATACAGGCATTCTCAGCAGTAATGCCAAAAATTAGCACGAACTGGTAATTTCTTTATCAACTTTTTTACACATTTTCATGTATCATGAATGCTTGATGTTGTTTCCTGTGTTCCTGTTAGTTTACTTTCCCATTATGAGTAGGGAGGGGTGATCTCAGCATGCAATACGTGTGGTCTCTGAAATGCTATCATTCAGTTATTCTACAGAGATCTCTGTAGCACGCAGTTTTAAAGTACATGTTGTTACATAATGTTAACTCATATCCAATGAAATATAAGAGGCCACCAAGTGTGCTTTGCAAATTACCTTACAAAACCTTCTGAGCAACTGTAATTTGGAGTTTAAGGCAAGCAGAAAGAGTGCAAGCCTGACTGCCATTTTGACAGCATAGATACAAGTGAATTCAAGGAGTGAGGAACAAATAATCATTGTTAATGATTATAATGATTAATAAATTATCCTCGCTGCAAGGCTTGTGCAGAAAGGATAACTGCAACACCTCTCACTTCAGCCCAAAAATGTTTTAAACTGTGTGGTCCAGTCAGTTTTGAATACAATAGACAGAGGTCAGCACTTGAATTTTACCTTAACTTTGCTTTAGTTGAGTTTGCTTAAGACAGCTGGATAACAAATTAGCCCTCACACTTAAGTGTGTCTAAAATTTATGAACTGGATCGTGGAACAGCCTAACAAGAACACCCCGAGGCAGATTTCTTCCTGCTTCTCTGGGGGTGCAGGGAGGATGGATACAGCAAGTTGATACCACAGGGCAATGGAAGCAGGAGAATCTCCTGGTGACTGCTGTTGACCTTAGGGATCTCTAGGGCGCAGTAGGATTTTCAGGTACATACTTAAGCCTTTACAGGAGTATAACTGTGATAGATTTTGCATTGAGGTGTGACATCTGGATGTATTAGTGTAATTAATAGAATTATAAATGGCAGTAAAGGTTTAAACCAGCTGCAAATAGTATTCCTTTACCCTAATATTGACTTTCCTTAAAACAAGATTTACTTTAAAGAATACAGAAAAAGGTAAGGAAAGACTTATTAATGGACATAGTCAAAGCTGGCTTTCTAAACTTCTTTCAAACTTAAATGCACAGTTTTCTGTTGAGAGAAGTATTTCTACAAAATCATTTATCTGATACACAAAAAATAAATACGATATTTTTGTCCATAAAGCAGGAAAAAAAACCATTTTTTTTTAAAAGATACTTCAATGGTGCAAAGGTTTCAAAGAACTGCTTTGTGTAAATCCACAAACCATTTACTTAAAATTTCCAAGTTCTTCCCTTCAACTTTCACAAATGTTGAAATGCTGAAAGAAAGGACTATTCATATCAATTCAGGCTTGAAAAATTAGGGGACAAGCTCTAAAATAATTCAAGATTATTTTAATAAAGATTACTTAGGTAATAACTAAATAGAATTATATAAGGTAAAGCTGAAAAATGCTTGCCTGGTTGTTAGAAAAAAATATCCACAAGGATAGTTAACTTTCAAGGGTAATTAACTGGGATAGTTAACTAAACACAACTAGTCATTAAAGAGGTTAAGTTCTTCTAGTCCTGCTTTCTTTTTTTTTTCCTTGTTATTTTACACTGTTGCACATTTTTCCATCAAACTGTAATTTTCATTAATTGTTCAGTGTTTTCTATGCTACCGTAAAATTACATGAAAAATACGAATCTGCAAGGAAGATGGTTCAGTGACTTGACAAGGTTTTCTCCAATGGCTGTTACCATTCTAATGTTGTTGATATGAAAATGTAAAAGCGCTCATTTTTGTTTAGGAAACTGCCATTTCAAACAACAGATGAGATTCCATATATATGCACTGTGCTGCTTCCCATTTCTTTGCTATGGACATGGCACATCCTGTTCCTGTTTAAACAGTGTGCAAGTCAGATGGAGGAACCTGGTAATGAGCTCTCTTTTTAGCTGAACACAGAGTTGCAACTGGGATGCAAATGGGACACAGGTTTGAATCCACACCTTGGAAGTTAACCTATCCTCCTTCACAGTGTATGTTCCAATGCTGCAACAGTCCTTGAAAAAGTACATGAGAATACTGCTTTTGCTCAGTTTCCCATTACATCCATAAATTAGGATCAAGAAAAAGGGACAAAATGTTGATCAAAGACTTGAATAGCAAGTAACAATATGTGTAGGAAAAAAAAAAAACTATGCAACCCTAGCAATTAAGGTTCACATTAAAAATAAAACAAACAAAAAAAAAAAAAAAACCAAAAAAAAAAAACCCAAAAAAACAAAACTACTACCTGCAAAATGTATTAATTTACCATTATATTATGCAGAAATTCACAGTTCTTTACTTGATTTTTAAATTGACTGGCAGGGACTGTTATGTCTCTCTTGAGTAGTTTAACTCCATCAACAGTTTATGCCCAAGTCTGAAAAAAATAAAACACATAGAGCTTCCTCCAGCTTCTCTTGTAGTCTGGGTAGACCTCTCCATAGAGATCACTGAAAATCATCATATATTCTGTGCCAAGTCCCAGGGTTTAGCCTTATAGCTCAACAGAGTAAAAAAAAACTTCAATCTAAATTTCCCCCATAGGGCAGATTCTAAAGGCATTCCCTGTTTCCACCAGAAATGTAATTCTCTCTGATCCAGAAAACCATTCCTTTCCTCCAGCTTACATCCCTGTCAGAGCCAGACATCCCCACCTCTCAGTATAACTCCATGATAACTACCCTGGAATTGTACAGATTTTTTGCATCTGTCCCTGAAATTACTCAGGAAAAGAATTTCACATTCTTCTTGCAAAAGTCAGAGGGTCTACTGGTTCACACAGCATGAAGCTGACTCGAGCTCAATGAGAAAATTATCTGCCATGTTCAAAATTTTCCCAACAATCAACTGACTCCTCCTCACCACCCCTCCTGCAATGATTACCACAAAGCAGTTGAGTCAATCAATCAAATTTAGTATTTGTGAAACAACCACTTTGTAAGAAGTTATTAGAGGATTCTCACGTACACCACACCCTATCATGTCTGAAAGTCATCAGACTGCAAATGCTTTGCGCAGAATAACGCAAACTGAAAACAGCAGAACACATAAGACTAAAACTGTAAAAAATAATTATCACATGCTGCTTAATGTGACAATAGCCCTTCAATATGTATAATTATAAGACTATTTTTTGTTTCATCTATGTTTAAATTATATTCATCCCACAGAGGGCATGTTCTATGAAAATTTCCATTCACTCATGGAACTAAGTTTCATTGGCTTCAAAGTATTTATTTCCTCTCAACTATATCATTACTTTCATGTAACTGTCAACTGTGTATGCTCAAATATGTAATTTTAGGATGTACTATAAAGAAATCTGTGAATAGGACATCTTTCCAACAGATTTTTTAACTGACAGCTAATGCAAAGTAAAATTATAGCTACAGTCTGATCCTCTGTCCTGCAGCAAAAGTCTTACAATAAATTTCACAGAAGGGTCACCTCCCTCAGTCCATCTCTAGGTAGGAAACAACAATACCACAACTATCAACATGTCCTTGGCTATAATTTTGACAATTTTGGCAGTCAAGCCTCTAAGGTTTATCAAGATGCTATTGAAGTTGCAGTTAACAACATAAAAAAAAAAAAAAAAAAGTTTCCACTACTTTAACATCAAGAACTATCAATACATTTCCATAAATAGTTCTTAATTTTATTGTCATGAATAATGCTTATACTCCTTTACTGACATAATGTAAGTATGTATGGCTGCTCAGGTACTTCAGGGACATTAAAGAAAGTAAATTTTATTTACATAAAATGTGAAAGGCTGGAGACTAAGTACAGTATAACCACTACAGTTAAACAGAAACATTCACGTTTTGTTCTTCATAGAGAAATAAACCTCTGTTTTTTATTAATGTATTTCCTTAGAGCCCAAAATTCTTGGCAAATTAACAGCATTGGAATATTTTGCCCAGATGAGAGTACATTACTCAGTCCAATGGATAAAAAAAAAAAACCAACAACAAACCAAACCAACCAGAAACTCAGTGCCTCCATTAAAATCCATGTCAACCTTAATTACCACTGGGAGTTTATTTATTTATATCCTCTGATATTCAGATAATTCTAGTCGGAGCAGAATTCACTTCTGCTGCTAGAAATATTAATGAGTAAGAATGCTTATTGCAAATTCACTTTCAAGTTAACCAGGAATATTTTTGTCAGGTTATATCTTTCTGTTTAAAGAGTGCAGTGAAATGACAAAGTGATATTAAAGTCCTGGCTCTACTTCCGATAAAGCCATAAATTATTTTAATAAGAATGTGAGAAATGGTTTTCACCGAATAATGTTCTGATGTAACAAAATATTTATCATACAAAAAGCTGTACTCATCTTTTAGAAACTGAGATAAAAATCAAAATATGGTCACAAACTCCCCAGCAAATTTGATAATTTTTCCTTCCATTTATTTGTGGAACCATCATAAATAATTAACAAATGTTGATTGTTTTGACAGTAGAGTTCAATTCAAATAAAGTCAGAAGCATCTTCAATGCTTTATATTTCTGAAAACAGCCATTTTCTGGAAGTCAGAGGCAAGCTCTTAACAAGAACTCCTAACAAGAGCTTTCCCATACACGTTTTTGTTATTTCTGCCAGAAACAAACTGACTATACTGTGTTTCAGTTTCTATCTAGTTCTCAGAAATACAGAAAAATGTACATTCAGACAATAAAGGAAACTTTAAGATTAAAAGTTACCACTATAAATATTTATTTTATAATCATGACAGTTTGTTCTGTTTTGTTTTTAATGATCTATCTTATTTTAAGGAGCTATTGTAGAGCAGTAGAATTACAGTCTGGATGGGACCTCTGTTCAAAGAAAGGACAAGGAGATCAGGTTATTCTGATACTTGTGCAGTCAAGTTTAGCATATCTTTAAGGTGGAGACGACACACCACACTGGCAATCTTGTTCCAGTATTTGATTGCTCTCATTATAGTTATGTTTTTTTCTGACCAAAATTTCTCATGCACCAGCTACACCCATTATATTTGGCTTTACTGTCATGCACCATTTAGAATCCATCTCCATCTTCTCTACTCTGTCATTTAGCAGCTGAAGAGAGCATCAAGACCTCCCTGGCACCTTATCATCTTAGAACTACACAAATGCAGCTCTCTAAACCTCTAATTTATCATGTACTCCAACCCCCTTGACCATCTCAGTAGCTCCTTGTTGTGTTTGCTCCAAGACATCAATGTCTTTTATGTAAAGGGGATGCTCAAACTGTATACAATACTCCAAATACAGTCCCACAAGTGTTTAATAGAGGGCAGGTTTACTCCCCTCAGCCTACTGGCTTCTTTCTCGCTGATATTCTGCAGAATGTACTTGGCTTTCTTTACCAAGACCTGCTCATGACCTTCTCTGCAAAGATGTTTTCTGCCCTGCTGGCACCAAGCCCATACTGCTGCATGGCAAATATTCCAACCTAGGAGCAAAACTCAGCATTCAGCTTTGTTGAAATTCATGAACTTTGTGTCAGCTTGACATTTTTCATGTCCTTTGTGATTAGATCCTCTGCCCCACTGAGCAATGGGCCCAGTTTCCCTAGGCTGCCAATGTACTCACAAAAGCCAACTGTGTTGTTTTTACAACTAATGATCAAACTGAGCTAAAGCTTTCCTAAACTCAGCTCTACAAGCCTGGGCAATGCCTCTGTTTGAAATAAGCAGGAAGCACATCACAGCTTCTACCTTCAGTAGATTCTGGTTTTGCTTATTTTCAGGAAAGATTCTGCTGTCCACCCATAAGGGTCATCTGCAATATCTGTGTGGCTTCTTTCTGTAAACTGGCACAGACCACTTTAACTGATGACATTGTCCTTGGATGTAAAACACTTCCCCTTGGCACATTTGCTCTCTGAGATTCTGCTAAGAAGATTCCTGAACAAGCTGAAGATTTTTCTCCTCAAATCCATGTGATTCTATTTACCTTGTTCATTTTTATTTCAGAATTTTAAACTTCACAGTCTTGTGGTCACTGCAATTAAGGTCACCAGGGAAATTCATATTTTTAGCCAGTTCTTTCCCTTTTTTTTTTTTTTTTTTTTTTTTTTTTTAAGTAACAAGTCTGCAGAACATCTCCCCTAATTGGGCTATTGGTTACTTGTGTCAAGAAATTGTCTTTAATACACAACAGACATAACTTGGTTTGCTTACACTCTACCATTTTATACTGTCCTTCCAGCAGATACTAAACTTGGTAAGATTTTCCATGATTTTTCCAGTAATGAGACTTTCTCAAGGTAGTAAGAGAATTAATCTATTCTCTCTGTTTGGGCATGCAGTTAGCAGCAGATGCCTCTCCCTGTGCAGCTGAGGCTGGCCTGTCCCATGGCCATTACTGATGGCTCTTCACTGGCCTGAAGCTGTGCCAAGACAAAGCTCTGTGCAGTCAAACCACTCCTTTGCCTGGATGATTGCAGTGACTGCTCACATAAAATGTCATAGTGTTCATTTGTTATGATAAGAACTATTCCTGCACTAATAAACCTGCCTGAACCTCAAAGACTGTTTTAGCTTCCAAGCAGCGTTGCAATTCAACCAATTCATTTTAATCCTACAACTGTATGGGAGCAGTAAGCTCAGGTGCTGGGGTTTTTCCTTCTTTTTGATCCACAGAATAAATATCTTGAAATCACATGTTTTTTTTTTTTTTTCTGTCTCCTCCAGCAGATAAAACACCAAAACTTTTAAACCTATTTCACATATAATTTGACAGCTAACATTTTGCTCAGAGGTGTGATAGGGTTATACACAAGCGACACATTTGTGTCTGCCTCTATGTATGACTAAAAGATACAGAATCATTCATTTCATCTAAACTGGTTTGCTAAATCCTACCAGGTACATCACTTACCTGAATCAATCGGCTTTTAAAAATTTGTTATGCCACTTTATTTTCCTTTATTCACTCACTCCCCTCAAGTGGCATGCAGATGGTAAGCTAGAGAAATGAAAAAGACAACGTAGATTCAGTTTTGGTGTTCTGAGTTTTTTTTTTTAATAAAATATTTTTCAGGATATATGTAATTGGGAAGACAACTTTGGATTTGTATAAAACAAGAGAACAAGGAACAATCTAAACAGTTATATATAAATACCTTACAGTATCTTTATACTGTCTGATACACTGTATGTGCAGGTATCGCTCTTCTGTGATGACTATTTTTAATTTGATTTCTGAGTCTGGGAGGGTACAATGAAATAATGTTTTAGATCTTTATTGCATGCTAAAGGAAGAATCCTCCTGATTTTCTTTTAAAATTTAAGCCGGAATGCTAAAATAAATTTTTCATTGCCAGAAACTGCAGCTTAAGAAAGCGCACATAACAGGGTAAGAAAGCATTGATGGAATGTTATTCTCTCACACACTTTCAAGAGGTGCTGGCTAGCCTACAGAATGATTCTTCCAGAAGAGATCTTTTAAAATAAAAGCAAGAGGAACTGAGTGACAGGATGGGAAAAGGTCATAAAAGAGGAAAAAAGTTTATACAAAGTGTATAAACATCCGTTCCGCTATTCTTCTCAGAGTTGCTCCATATTTAATTTGCTCTTCATTCATTTGTGCAGGCTGGAATACACAGTCTCAGTCTTTGTTTTTTGCTTATATTCTGCCTCTGACAGCCAAGACCCCCTGCACATGGATCTGCAGTTTGCTGCTGTACAAATATCTGGTCCATGGACTGGACTTAGCAACTGAAGCAAAGATAATGAACATGGCCACAGTTTTAACTGCACCCAAAATAAGTGCTTAGAACAGACAAGTGTACTCAGAATTCTAAATACAGAATAGGTGAACTCCATTGAGACCCTCTCTGGGATTCTCCAGTATGTTCAGGTGCATTGTTAGTCGGTAAGAAGGATGAAGATCAAGACTGAGGAATTTGGATTGTTTCAGTGGAAAGTGTGAACTAGGGAGGGAAGGATCACTAAAGTCAGGTCAAATAAAGCTGGAACTGCAACCAGGAATAAAAGAAAAATTATTTTGCATATTCTTCAGTGCACTTTTTTAGTGCAGTTTTTAGCTATAAGCAAATCACCTCAGTCACTATACTAAAAGTCCACAGAACATCCTGTCTATTTATAAGGAGCATAACTTGCATGACTTTTTATGTTCAGCAGAAAGCAGTGTGCAGCAGCAAGCTCACAAGAGGATAGGAAATTACCTCACATATACTTTCCTTGATGAAATATATTGATTTTTCAAATAATAAGGAAGTTCCTCAAATGTGAGATGCAAAGTGCAACAACCATGCAGAGAGGTCAAATAATGTAGGCTTAGCCCTCTGTGTGTTTGCTTCTTCGGATTTGCTCTAAATAACAGGAATGAAAATTAATAATTTATTGTACCTACACAGCAATCCAAGTTCTCATTCACTAACCTAGAATGAACTTCTCTGTGGTTTGCTTTATTTTGAAAGGGCTTATAAAATGCTAACAAAGGCATCAAATGTAAAAATACCAGTTTTATTTTCAGGTGTTTTATATACTCACTTGAACGCTCCACAATAAATAAAGGGTAATACTAATTATGTTCTCCCTACTTAGAAAAGATCCACAGTGACTTGGGCATGACCACAGCTGTAGCAGTGAGAAAATTTTCCTTCTTCTTAAGGCTCACCACTAAAGGAAATTTTAGGAATAGTGTTCAATATTCTTTAAGAACAAAGCTCATAACCTGCTGCTGCCGTAATTCCAGAAGCAAGATATATGTAAAACAAGCAAATTCCTTCAAAAGGTAAATAATCTTTGGGATTTTTTGCTTTAATTTTCTTTTTTCCCCAGATTGTACCCTGTAACCAAACATATATTTATTTTACCATCATGATATCTCTTTAATGCCTAAGTCTGTGCAACAACAAAACAAATACTCATGCTGCAGGACAACGCCCAAAAATGCAACAGCACACAACATTCTGTTAACGTATTAAATCTAGCTCACAAAACTGAGCTCAAAACAAAAACCATTTGCCATCAGATAATCCAGCCCTTCTCTGCAGTTTTTCTTATGTGCTTTCAGTGTATATGACTTTAATTTGTGTGACAGCTGCTGTGAAATGAGGTTATTAGAGAAACATTCTCAAAAGTGATGTTACTTACTGAGGGGAACAGTGGGTTTTTTTTTCTTATTTGGACAAAGCAAAGTATCTTGTGTGTGCAATACTAATTCACCAAAGTTACAAAACAAAGATATAAATAACTATGTGTTTGAATTAATGTCGATTACTTGAATGGGCGGAAGGAGTCCTTCAGGTTTGGCTGTACAGAACAGAGAACATTGAATCAAACTAAAATTGGGATCCCTCCATAAACAACAGCACCTTTCTCCTTGTTGTATATACACAAAATAGGGGAAAACATGGAACTGAGAAAAGGTCACAAGAGAAGAAAAGAATGCACATTTTTAACAAGACATTTATATCTGAATATGCACAAGTTTCTATCCATCTTTGTGTATGCGTGATATATTCTACATCAATTTTAATCAGGTTTTGGCTTCAGACTGTATTTCTATTCCTGCATATAAAATGTTTTTCTGTGCCTTAGAGTACTATTCTCAGTGGTCCCTCCCACTACTTTCATTCAGACAGACCAGAAAATGTATGGGCACTCTGCAGTTGAATTGGAGGACTCAGCTACAGGAATATGCAACTGAATAAAGAACACACTTTTCCCAGTTAATTCTGATAAAGTGGCTCAGTTGGGACTGCAGCAGTGTTTTTGATCTACAGTGAACCCTGCTGCAGCTTCCACAACAGAAGATTCAGGACAGGGCTCCTCCTGCTTCCTCAGGGAAGAGATCTGGTTCTTAAACTCAGAGCCCTGGATCAAAAGTGGCTCCTTACGCCGAGTTCCACCTCATGTCATTTAAAACTTGTCCTTTGTTAGTCATTTCAGGAAGCTGAATGAGCAACAGAGAGCCTTAACCAGCTTCAGCAGTGACCCTTTCTGTGAGGGTGTGGGAGTCATTTCTGCAAAGGCAGCGTGGAGCGAGCAGAGTGAGGCACAGACATAATACATAGGCAGAATTTTCCTATGTTCTTGTCTCTCTGTTAACACATAACAATACCAGCTGTTTTCACATTGGTTTGAAAATATAATGGCCTTTCAAATATCAGTTACTATTACTGCAATTTCATGGGGTCTTTTTCCCCCTTGTGACTTAGTATTTTAAAAGAATTAAAAACTTAGGATCTTTTTTTACACAAGTACACTAATGTCCAGTAGAAAAAGGTCTTCCTTCTCCTCAGGCCATTTAAACAAACCCTTCATGTGTGAAATGCAAATGAAATCAACAAATTCAAGCATAGGATCAGTCAGTATCTGACACTGTCCTTATGACGAAAGGATCGATATTAACCACATCCTATAGAAACATCTTTGATGACTTTGTGTGCTGAAGGGTTTGGGGGTTTTGATTTTTGCTTCTTTAAATATCAAATCTAAAATATAGTAAGATAATCACATAGGCAGAAACTGATCCTTTAGCTTTCCCTCTTTACAAGTCTGCACAGCCGTTCTATAGTCATGTAAAAAGCAGCACAGAGAAGAAGAATGGAAAAATGGTAAAAAAAAAATCCTGTAAAACTCAGGATTCTAAACAAAATCAATTAGTCTCTTCATGCCTCTGTATCAGAGAATCACAGAATGAGTCAGGTAGGAAGGGACCCCAGGAGGTCATCTGGTCCAATCTCCCTGCTCAAGAAGGGTCATCCTAGAACATGTAGCACAGGATTGTGTCCAGACTGTTCTTGGATGTCTCCATCATTTCCACAGTTTGTTGCATGGAGTTGTGGAACTGCAAACTCTGGACAATCAATTAAATCAAAATAGGGTAAATATAATTTATGTGATAGTGCTGCCAAAAGAGGCAAGCATCTCTTTAATGAAGGGGAAGAGCAAACATGGAGACACTGAGGTGACAGTTGGGGCTTTGATGGCTGTATACAGGGAAAAAAAGTCCTTTTGGGACAGTTAGCTCACAGTGTATCCATATGCCTAATCATTATGATTGGTATGATTTAGAAAGTATCTTCTCTTCTTTTTTTTTATTTTTTATTTTTTTTTATTTTTTTTATACCCTGTAGCTCCAAGGAACTCAAGATTTTTTTCTATGACTATTATATTAAACATGTTACAAAAAGAGAAAAGATGAATTAATTTGAATTTTTTGAGTTGGTGGAGAAAACCAGGATTAAATGCTTGTCACTTTTTAATCAGTTTGATTTATATGATTGACTTCAATAACATTAACATCCCTGTTTCCTTCAAGTTTTGTTGTTTTCTTCCTCCCTCAAAAAAATTCTGAAGAAATAGCTCACAGCTTTTTAATAAATGGAGCAGAAAACACACATCAGAACAAAATAAGTGACTTGGTTCATAAATTCCTTGATTCATCCGAGAAAAAAAAGCATTCAGATAAGGAGGACTCCTTACTTCTGTCAGTGAAGGAATTTTTTTCTGAGAAATTCAGAAAATATAAGTACAAATCGCCAGTGAAGCCCTACATATTTCAGGGCTATAAAAGGAGCATTTTTTTTTAGATTTTGCACTAGTAAAATCCCTGCTTTCTTTCTCAGTCATGCTCACACAGGTGGTCTGAGGAGGGGATAGGAATGGGAGGGGACGGAGAAGAAGGGTAAAACTCCTTATTTGCAAAAAATCCATGGGTTATATGGCTGCCCAAGATTCTAGATTAAATGAAGCTGTGATGCCAGGAATCATGGCTGCATGTCCACTGATCCCAGGAATTTTGGAAATTTATCCTGACTGACAGATAAAAAAAGTTTTTACAATAAAAACTCAAACCCCACTACAACCAAATGCTCTATGCTAAGAGAAGGCAACCTGCCTAGATGTTTTCTTCTATAATAGGTTCTGCAAGTGCTTTATCACACTATGTGTGATTTAAAAAAAAAAGAGGAAAATGTTCAACGAAGCTTACTCTAATAAGCTCAAAGCACTTGCATAAAACTGAGCTGAGCAGATGGAATTTCAGTTCATGGCTGAAGACATTTTAATTCAACTGTCCTGTGCTCTGCAAATGTTAGTCTATAATATTTACTCTTGTGGTTCTCTGAATTGCAAAAAAAGGTAACTTAAAACATAACTCTGCAGAATACATAGAATTTTTGAACACACACATACACACTCTATATAACATTAATTCAGTACTTTTTTATTGTATTGTACCTTCTCTTTTACTCTTATCTGCTTTGAAATATTTCTGATTCCATTTGAATTACAAGGACATACAAAATCCAGAAGAGAAGCTCAAAGCATTACGACATAAACCAACTAAAAATACCACTTTTTAAGACAATAAACTCCTCCAATTTTCAACCCTGCTGGTTCAACTGTCTTATTCCCTACTTTTACAACAACTCTATTCTAAAATCAAAAACTATGGTCTTTTAGAAGGAATAGGAAAAAAAACAAAGGTGAGGAATGCACATGTTTATAACATTGGTAGTTTTATCATTCCAGTATGTTGATCCCTACCATAATCTCTAGTAACAAAAAAAGGATCTAGCATTAAGTGGAGGCTGAAAAAAAATTTTGCTTCCATACCTGTGGAACTCTCTAAAATTAAGGGATTTTAGTTTGATCTTCATTTGGCCTGGATTCTCAATTTTTTCACATTAAGTTTTTTCCTTTTTTTTTTTTTTTTTCCAATTGTACTTTCACATGAAATACTATCAATCTGAATAATTTTTAAATAGGCTACTAATTTTTAAGGCCGTTGAATTAGCAATGAAATACATTTTTGTTTCATCCTATAATTTAGGCTATTGAGGAGAAACAGCTTAAACAACCACGAAGAGTTGTTGCCAAAGTAAGTTCATGAGCAGAACCCTATGTATTTTGCTAAAGATAATACCAACTCTCACCATATCAAAAAGAAAATTACTACAGAGAGTGTGGGCCCCACGTCACAAAACTCTGTCTGTTTTCTACTCACACACAGCCATTGTCTGATTCAGGTTAGAATATTTTTGTTCCATAATGCTTAAATTCCATAGAAAATTGCTATGGTATGCATTTCTATTATATCATTACTTTCTTATTTTCAAATATTTTCCCCCAAAATATTGAAAAATCTATTTTATTAGTCATATTTCAAACAAAAGAACTCAATCATTTGATGATTTCAATGACCTGAAGCTACATTTCCCAGAAGTTTGTATTTTTTTCTAAAACAGTATTTTTCCAAATTTTGACCATCAAAAGTCAGAAAAAATAAACCAAAACAAAACAAAAACACCAATGAAACTAACAAACAAAAAAAACAAACAAACAAACAAAAAAAAAACAAACAAAAAAGCAAAGACAAGTTATATTAGCACACATGAAAATGCAGAGTATAGTTTTGACCAAAGGTAAGAAAAAGAATAAATCAGAAATACTAAATAACAAGAAAAAATATCTAATTTTCTATAATATTTCAAGTCTCTTATACTTGGAAAGCTCTTCCTCCTTGGTCTTATAATACTGTGTTGTCCTTTTGTCAGACTTGCATCAAGATTTTATTTATGTATTCAGTAATGCACAAAAGTGCATTATGTTTCAAAATAAATAGATGTATTCTGTTAGACCACTGAAAGTTAGAGAACAAAGGCAATGTAATAATACAAGGTGGGAAACATACACTCCATTGTCGAAAAAGTTATTGTTGCAAAACAGAACACTATTATTAGGAGATGAACAATCAAAGAAAAACAAAAAGCTATCTACCTACTTTGTTGTTTGTATGTGGAACAAATATTTTACAGACAAATATAATATGGAATATAAAAAAAAATTAAGTTCAAATATTTTTCCTGCAGGAGCTGGGATGTAACATTGTAAGAAATTTTCTAATCATATTACTGTCCTGATAAGAGATTAAATTGGCTCCTATACAAAAATGATGCAGCTGTAGTTTTCTGTCAGGTTACAAGAAAACACTTGCTTTTTTCCAATGTGTGACTCTAAAATTGCTGTTAGAGCCCTCTACTACAGCTTGGGATTTTGATGGTAATCAGAGCACCCTGCCAGAACCCACACTGTTCCATGCTCCAGAACAAGTGGCCCAAGCTGGATAAGTGCCCAGAGCTTAAGGGTATCTGTTTTCTATCTTCGTGATTAGTGACAAGGCATAAATTGAATACTGAAAAGAGTGCAAATGTTCTCAGACTGATTCTTAGTATGCAAAAATCATCCTACTAAATTATCTTCTTGGCTGACATTGTGAAATGTGTGATCTGGCACAAGGTATAGCTCTAGCTCTGCTTGAATGAATGCATCAACTTTCACAATGCTGTGGGAGTGGAATTACAATATGCTGTGATGGCTCTGAAGATAAAGTGTGTCAGTGTCACCGTGAGTGGTTTCACGCACAGGATGAAGAAAAGAACAAGGCATTTGTTCAAAGTACTCTGTTAATTGCAGGAAAAAGCCCACTCTACAAAACAGAATAGATTATTTAGTATATTTATTGAGGAGGCACATCAGTTTTACTGCTGTGATAGATTTCACATTTTCTCAAATAATAATTTTAAAATTTTATAAGGCATTATGCCTTATATGCCATAGATGTCACTCACCTATTTTGATCTGGAAGGAAACATACTTGTACAAAACCATGCACTTCCCATGATATACTAAAAGTCATGGTAAGTAACCAACCCAGCTGTGGACAAAATTGTGGGCACAATGAAGAGTTCACTTACAGTATGGAATGCTGAGAAAAGATGCAGAGTTAGCATAACTCTTTTTAAATAAATATATTCACTAAAAAAACCAAACAAAAACACAAAAAACAAAAAAAACAAAAAAAAAACAAACAAAAAAAAAACAACAACAAAAAAAAAAACAAACACCAAGCAAATAACTCTGGGACTTTTGGAAGGCATGAATGTTGCTATTTCTTGCAGACTTTTTTTGGAGGACAGTCTTTATAAAAGCCTAAGAGAATGTGTTAAAAGTGATAATTACAAGTCATCCCCTCATATTTATGAAAAGATGTGAACAACACATTAAAAAAAAAAAAAAAAAAAGAAATATCACCTTGTTGAGATCTATTCCTCACTTTAAAGTTTCTCCTGTCACTACAAGACACACCCTGAAAATCACATTTTTGGCTTAGTGTTAGCTTGACTACTCTGTCATTCAGTAGAACACTGATAAATTAATGACAGGGGCTTTTCAAAATTTGGTTGAAGTGTTACAAGTGAAGACAGCATAGCTGATGATCTTAAAAATGTAGCTAAAACAATCTTTATATTTAATTCCCTTTGTTTTTCTATGTTTGGTACCAAATTTCATGTAATCCGGGACTAGTACCCAAAAAACTCCCTTGAATCTCCTTTTCTCTTACCTTCAGAATCAAGCACAGTAATTCATAAAAGCAGGAATATTTTTTTCTTACAATGCTGATAGTATTCCAAGCAGAAACCTGGAAAATTATATATTTTGGAACATAAATAAAGTTCTTTTAAAAAAAAATATATATGCATTGTATACAAAAAAGTATTCATAGCAAGTATTTAGTGTATCAAAATTTCTCTTATGTCTTTTTGTACTAAGTGCAAAATATTGAATTTGACCTTTCAAGTTAAACTCATGATTTGCAATTACCTATCTCAAATAGGATATAATGCAGGTAAAGACTTGTTTTTATTGGTTGTTATTGAAATTAAGTGCCAGGTTCATTACATAGTGATTTCTGCCTGTTCTTTTTGTCTTCTTAATAAGAAAATTGATAATAATTCATTCTACAAGCTTGTTTGTTTTTTTTTTTATTATTTTTTTTTTTATTTGGTTGGTTTTTCTTTTTTCTGTTTTTCCACATGATTACAACTACTGGCAGAACTTTCCTATTTCTTTATTTCAATATTTCTCATTTAATTATGCTGGACCATAAAGACAGCATATCCAGGACTATTCTCAAACTTATTTGTCAGAATACTAATTACTATCATGTCCCAGAAACAAATATCAAACAAGCCTAATACTCACACATAAACTCCTATCATATTCACTTGCTCAATCACAAGTTTCTGTTTACCCTTTTCCCTACCCTTTAAGACTTCAAAGGAGGTCTCATTAATCTATCTTTAACATAGTGTGCAAGTACAAATCCAACATCCATTTCTCCCTTCCTGTTTTAAGGAATCAATGACTATTACTTAATCCGGTCAAGCAGATCTATAGATTCTTTAATAATGGCAAAGAGAAAAAAAATTGGGAGCTTTATAATGCTTTCAAATGATAGCCATAAAAACAGTCCAAAATCTGCATAAATTACTTTGTTTTCCTGAAGAACAAGGAAGAGTCTCATAACAACTATGGTGGCTACAGAGACACAGCTTCCTGAGCAAGGGAAACATTTGCCTAAAACTCCTTTCCTGTAACATTTTGCAGTCAGCTGCCAATGTGCAGGGTAACCACATCAATAATCTAAGTAACAGGAGCTTGAACTTTTTGAGACATTAATTTCAGCACTGCAGGATTCAGAAAGTATTTCACAAGCAGATCCAAGTGAATATATATTTTGATTAATGATAACTGGATATCATTCTGAAAGACTGGGAAATCACCCATACACAGTAATCCCTAACAGCCATAATACTGTTTTGTTTCTATATATATGTATTTATATAAATATGAAAAACAAACTCACAACAAGTTGTTTCAGAGGCCCTTACAAAGCAAACCTAAAATATAATTTACATAAGCCCATGTTATTTCCTGAGGCATAGAATACAAGGTTTGAAAGCATGGCAAGCCTACTATACCTAAATTATTTTCAAGTGTCTTAAATACATCTGTTAAACACATCAGCAGAGTGATAATGAGCACTGTGGTAAAAGCTCACTAAGTCAGTCAGACCCCACTGAGACAGATTGGAGCTTTCAGTTAAAATGTACCAACAACCAAGAATTCTGTTTATCTTATATTCTCCAAACACTTGTATCATGTTTGCCAAGGCTGTTTAATGTAAGTAAACTCTTCAGGAGCCAACAGCACAACCTGCAAAAATCTGTAACTATATGGGCAGCAACAGAGTTACAAAGCTCACTATTTGTAAATCAAAGTTGTAATGAAAGACTTAAAAATGGATTTGAACATACTGCTACGACTATAGAACAAAGAAAAATAAAGAGCAATACAGAGATCTGCTGAACAAATAAACTCACAGAAAGCCAAGTTCCGAAGGTAAGCCTGATAGAAAATATATTCTTTCCAATGCTTTGTACATGAAACTAATTGTTCTCTCTAGCAGATGATCCTAATTGCAGGGGCTATTCCATCTTGTACAACGCAGTAAGCTCTCAGTGCATAAAGAGCAGCACTAATAGGCAATAGACAAAAATTATGAACCACAGTGTCTTTATCCAACTACATATCTCACAGAAAAGCTGAGAGTTTTCACTGTTTACTATTCTGGGAAAAAAAAAAAAAAAGAAAAAACAAAGAAAAAAAGAAAATGTAGAAGATATCTGCTGAACGATTTTGTGCAAGGGGTATGGAGGGTTTGGTTGATGCTAAGATTGACTTGAGTCAACAATGTCACTGATAACCAAAAGGGTCACCCCTCTCCTGGGGAGCACTAATCCTGGTAGTGCTGACCAGCTGAAAGAAGGGATTGTCCTGCCCTACCCTGGGCTGGCATGACCTCACCTCAGCATTGTGTGTGGTTCAGGGATCCACAATATCATAAGGAACTAAAAATATCAGGGTTTGTTCAAAGGAGGGCAACAAAGATGATGAAAGGCCTAAATGGTACAACTTAAGACACCAGGTGTACTCTCCTTGGGGAAGAGGATTCTTGAAGGATGCCTCATCCCCCTTCTGTGAAGAGAATTGAGAGGGAATTGATCTCTTCTCTGGACTCTGGTGACAGGGTGCGAGGGGATGGATTAAAGCTGCATCATGGTATGTTCAGAGTGGATATTAGGAAAAAGTTCTTTACTTGTCGAGCTCTGGAACAAGATCCACAAGGGAAGCAGTCGTGGCCCCAGACCTGTAAATATTTAAGAAACAACTGGACTAAGCTCTTAGGTACATGGTGTAAGTTTTAGGCTGCCAGGAATATGGTCTGTTGTCAGGAGACAGACCTAATGATCCTTATGAATCTCTTCCAAATCAGGATATTTCCTGATTCTGTGAAATACAATGATTTCAAAACCTTATACTTCCCTTTTCTAAAATGCCTCATTTAGTTGATCAAATTTTGTGCTGTTAAGACCATAGGTTGTTTTTTTTCCAGACATATTTTTAGTTTAATACTTTTGAAAAGCGTATTATTTTACAGGAGTATAAAGCCAGATATTTTCATGCAATAAAACATCTTAATTATTTATGCCATCCTCCTGAATAACCAGTTTTGATGCATTTGATTAGAATGGATGATTCAACAATTGCTGTTAAAACAATATTCTCAGATGCTAAAATGTTTTACCAAGGATTTTTTTTTTGTTTTGTTTTGTTTATTTACCAAAACATACAGTTCAGGATTAGAAAAGAAAACAGGCAGCTGTTCCATTTCTATCCAGACTGAAGTGATATCATTATTTAAAGGTTGATTTGGAGATTCTAATGAAAACCATTTTAACATTCTAATGAAAAACAACTCCCAAAATGTAGAAGTAAAATATATGATCACAAGGATATTTTTTATTCAAGATTTCTGCTCCCTTGAAAATAGACCACTTATGACCAAAGAAAGAAGTAATTGCTGTCAAGTACAGTGAAATTCAAAATGGAAAAGTTTCCAGGTATTTACAGACAAAATAAGCATCATGCTTAGAGCAAGTGCTGCCATATTGGAACAAGCTACTACTAGAAACTACCAGAATTAGCAACAACTGGCCATTCACTGAAAGATTTAAAATTTCATTAGATAGAGTGTCCTGGTTATATAATTTAAGTAAAAAATAATGAATAATCGTGAAAGTTTGCATTAAACAGGAAACTTTCAAACTCCTCCCCTAGTAAGGAAGACCAGTAAATAAAGACACTAATTAATTAATAAAAGGTAGTGTTAGTCTTGGTTATATCATGTACATTAAAGCACTGGTGGAAGGCTGCTCTTAAGAATGCCAACATTATCTAAGTCCTTAAATCATATTTTCAAAAAACAAGTAGTTTAATTACTCTGCATTACAATTTCAGAGTTTTAAATTCTTTCAAGGTCTGATACTCTTCACTGTGAGAACAAATTCAGATTAATGCCTTGCAAATATTTATACACTCTAATAATCCCAAATCAATGTCTTTATAGGACAAAATTCCAGCTCTTGGAACCTGGCTTTCTTCTATTTCCTTCAGTACTTGTGTCTAAACATAAAAAAAATAATATATCCACTCTCTACACACTCTCATGCAAAATCTATTGATTTTTCATCCTCTCTCTAGAAGGAAATTGTTTCAGAGCTTGATTCTGGTATCTGAGTCTTTCTTTACTTGTCAGCCAGACTGTGAACCACAGTTACATTGTGTGGAGAGTCCTCTATTTTATGCTTAATCATCTACCACTGCAACTAAGCTATCTGTAACTTCTGGGTCACCCACATTTGGTCTGTAAGAAGTAACTTTAAGAAGTGAATATCAAATAAAGTTTTCCATTAGTATGTTTTGGTGATAGTGCTATGTTGTGCATGATATCAATACATGGCTAAGTAACTCTTCCCTATAGAAAGATGGAATATTTATGGTCCATTGTATTGAGCAGCACACTACCTTTTGTTCATATCTAAGAAGAAAAAAAAAAGTAATAACTCTGAAAATAATGTGTAAAATAGGTATTTGGCTGCAAAGTGATGTTCCACATGGTGTAAATAATGTTTCCCTAATATTTTCTATGAGGTATTACAATTTTTATTTTAGGAGTCCATAAATCATACTTCTGACAGATTCCTTCTCCTATGTCTACATTTATTCCCTAGCAGTCAAAGATTAAAGCAGTTCTACTTTTGCTCTTTTTTTTCTGCAATTAAAACATATTTTCTTACTCTGTTCTCATATTGGGATCTTCTAAACATTTTATATATCTAGAATTTGATTTCAGCTATCAGTATTCCTTCCAGAATTCTATTTTCCTTCAGCTTCCTTATGATTTCTAACTCATTCAAACTGCAATTCTAAAAGTTGTTACATTGATGTTTCAGCTACTTCTAATGTAGAAACATATTGTAAGAAAAGAAGAAAATAATCACAATTATACCTAAGAAGTGTCAACAAAGTCCAATAAAAAAAATATAAACATCTCCTTCCATATGTACTAGCATAATTCAGGAATAACTTTACCATTCTGTGAATGCACTCTGGTATAACATTGAATAGCTTGTAGTCCAGAAACGAATAAGAATTCCTTGCACCATTTTCCACTGGTATATTAAAACATACCCCCAAAATACCAGACATTTATAAAATCATATTTTTACAGCAGGAATAGCAAAAATGCATCATTAGAAGCCCTTTTTAATTGCCAACCATCCTAACTTTGAAGACTGTCTCTTTGTGATGCAATTAGCACCTTGTTTCACAGCAGCCCTGGAAAGATCAGAACTACGTAGCTCTATCATAATATGGCTAAATCAAAATAACTTGAGTATTTTCCTGATTGTGGGATATTTAGTAGAAGGTGTTATCACACAGCAATCTTTTCTCCTAGAAGCAGTACTTATTTTTGTAAAATTTATAGGATATTTTACATCCCTCAGACTTCTAGCCATCTGTGAAACTTGGCAAGAACTGGCCAATGGTTTCAAAAGTTGTTATCAGTGGGGGAGGGCAGGGTAGCAGATACACATCCAGACAGCATGTATTATTAGATTAGGTGTTAGACCATACCTGAATTAGACCATGTGTGTTAAAATGATTTTATTTCTTGAGACTTTTCTGTGTCTGTTAGGATCATCTCCATATGCCAATAAAAAGTCATTTAAACTAAAATACAGATTTAATCTCTTGCATCTTCTGAGTGTCACTGTGTGTATGGTTCCCCTCCTTACAGAAGAAGCTCAAAATAAAAACCATGAAAGGAATCCAACTGTATTGAATTATCTCAGGTATCAACCAAACATATGGAGTATTCATCCACTTTGGCTGAATCAAAATTAAGTTAGGTCTTTTGGATTCATTCCCTTTACTGCTAAAACACCCTCCTGTGTACAACTAACTACCGTCTGATCATTACAAGTGCAAAATGATCAGAGAAACGCTAAGCTCTGCAATATTCAATGAGCACCAAAAATGACTCGGTATCTAAAGCAGTCTGTTACCCATCCAGTAAAGGACCTAATTGTGATCTTTATTATGTACAAGCTGCTTCCAATAAGTGACATTTGGAAGTGGGATTATCTGGGAAATATATATTCAGGTCCTTGCAAAGAAACAGGTTTTGCTGGTGGAAGAAACGTTGTCTGAAATTGTATTTCTATACTGCCAAATAGTCAAACAACTGATTATGATAGTCTGATTCACTTTGTTCATTAGTCAGTACAAACCTCATAAATTTTATACAGTTACATGAGCAATCAGCACACACTATTTCAAGTTATAATTACCCAGTAGATATTAGAAGTTTCTCCATTCCAGGCAATTTAATTGGTTGAATAATGTTGGCTCTCTTGCATAGTGAGGACTTATTAAAAAATTCATCAAATACACTAAGACAAACTCTGTTGTTCTTTAATTTCCAAGACAAAATGTATAAGCTCAAGCCCAGATTGTATGGCGTAGCGCATTTCTGGTTCTCTGGAAATAGGTAATTTTGGAACTTTTTAAAGGTACAGTGTTTATCAGACAAGTTGGAAAAAAATTAGTCTGCTTATGAGCACACCTGCATTTATTTTACACCAACATAATGTCACTGACTAGACAGGTATAACACCAGATTCAATCCAGAAGAAAATTTATTTCTAGTTTGTACGATAACTAATAATGGTAACTAAGCTACTACTCGAATATTCACATTGTGTGACAGCACTTTTTTTTTTTTTTTTTTTTTAACTAAGAGAGAAAACCATAAAAAACGGAAAATAATTTAAATGTTATTAAGAATAGGATGCTATGCATGCAAGGTGCTCCTCATAATTCAAGTGAACATTTAAAGATGTTCAATGGAGTGAGTTGATGCCTAACAGTAATTAGCATTCAAAGAGTAAAAAAAAAGAGGAAAAAAGACCGTCCATGCTGTATGGTTAGTCACAGTCCAACAGCTCAGGTGCATAACCCCAATACAGATTTACACTCACTACTTTAGTCTAATATCATTTTTATGAGCTATGGAAAAGAAAAAGCAGTGTTATAAAAGAAAATAGGTCTTTAAAATGTGTCAGGGTATGCCTAGCCTTTAAAATTTCTCAATACAAAGATACGTTGAATCCCAAGATTCTGAAGGGGTTTAGGTAGCACTAGTTGTAAGGAATACTGACTTTAAGTAGTATCTGGTAAAGTGATTAAGCTTTTCCCTCTCAAATGCCATTTCAACAATATTTTCTATCTACTCTCACTGAGAAAACATTCTTTGAAATAAACTCTGTACAGGCTCACATATAAAAAAACTTGCAGAAATAGCAACTACTGCAGAGCTCAGCTAATAAATAGGATGTTCCTCACACTGTAAATGATTTTAAGTTTGAACTTTCATTTTCCACCTCCGAAAACTGGCATAATTTGCAAACTTCATCTGCCAGAGAGCCTGTGGTGCAATTCTTTTCATACAGCAGTATTTGACACAATCACGAGCTTTTCAGGCAGAAAATCCCCACCAACAAAAACAAACTGCTGTCTGTGTGACAAATGGCAGGATATTTCATGTGAAAAATCTTTTACAAATCACTTCCTTCTTAGATCTGATGACTCACAGGACACAACACAAAACCCTTTTCCCGAGCATAGAGGACACAGCAAATGGAAAATAGCAACTTTGAAAAGGTGTAAATTAAGTGTTTTCATGAAGATACACTCCACTATCTGCTCCTCAGAAGTGGCACAGTCTAAATAGTAGCACAGACTCTGCTTATCATTCAATACATACTCAGTGTCTTTTCATAAATCACCCGCCTATTTTCAAAGGTAGCAAATGATAGGACAAGAGGAAATAGGCTCAGGTTGCACCAAGGGTGGTTTAGACTGGATATTGAGAAAAACTTCTTCACTGAAAGGGCAGTCAGATATTGGAACAGACTGCCCAGCAAAGTGGTGGGGTCATCATCCCTGGAGGCATTTAACACACCCATAGATGTGACATTCAGGGAGATGTTTTGGTGGTGGACTTGGCAGAGTTAGGGTAAGAGTTGTGCTCAATTATTTTGAAGGTCTTTCCAACTTAAATGATGCTTTGACCTTTCAGGCCTCTCTCTCAGAAGTCACACATGTATCAACTGTGACCAGAGGCAACAAAATGAAGAGACATTTTCATTTTGCTAGTAAAAACAAATTGCACCATCATCTCAGCTAATTCTTCCCTCCACAAACTACAAAAATCTGTAAGGTCTGTCTGAGTGGCCAGCTCTTCCAGAGACATTTCTATAGCTAGATCAGTAAAAGGTTGTAAAAATTCTGTACCATTCCTTTCACCTAAATTTTCATTTTACTGACATGCTAAAAATGGCACCCTTTTGCACTATGCTGACAAATACGTTTTATTTTGTTATTCTTTAATTCCATTGGCAAACATTTATTTTTCCCACCAACTGTGTGGGTGATTTGGTCTCACTCACACATTTTCTTCCAAACCCCGAAGAAATAGAATTTTGATTCATTTCATATGTGTTGTAATTATGACAATAATATCAAGGCCAAATGAAAGCATCAACAAGAGAAGCAGAATGAAATTTTAAGTTTTCAATTGCATTTTACCTTCCTAGCAAAAGAAAAACTAAAAATGATGCAATGTGGCATTCAGAAATTAAATTATCAGGAAGGCACTATGTGGCTTTCCGTAAGTAATTTTACTTGGATCCATTTACTTGGGTAGGATACATTGCAAACTTTCAGAGATCTATTAGCAGTAATGTGGCTGTTTATGAATATTGACACTATAAACCATTAATTAGTCTCAATACTAGGAGGGTGTGAGATCAAATTATCTATAAACTTACTTAGACTGCAAAATTTTGCTACAAATTTTTGTATGAATTAATTCTAAGTGGTGTTTCACAGCTTTATAAAAGGAATTATCTTCTTTCTCAGCTCCATTAAAACATATTTACTGAGCTGTAGACTCCACAGCATGAAAAATTTAACTGATTGAATGAGTTCAAATTACTAACTATTGATTTCTCTTGACTTTGAAAACATGGTGACATCTGTGTGCAGACATTCCAGCTCTGTAATATTTAAAGTGGCCCTGGAAAAGGAAAGCCAAAACCCTCTAATGCCACATCCCTGTCACTGCTATGTCATTTTCTTGCCACTGATGTTGAAGAAGGTGATCTTCTCTCTACAGAACACTGGTGTGTCCACATCTGGAGTCCTGGGTCCAGTTCTGGTCTCCCCAGTACAAGGGAGTCATGGACATATTGGAGAGAGTTCAACAAATAATCAAGAAGATGATGAAGGGCTTGGAGCATCTCTCCTAATGCAAAAGATGAGATAACCAGAGCTGTTGACAATGGAGAAGAAAATGCTCAGAGTGGACCTCACCAATGTGTATAAGTACCCGAAGGAAGAGAATGAATAAAAGGGAAAGAGACTTCTCAGTGCTACCCAGGGACAGAGCAAGAGGCACAAACTGAGAAAAACAGGGACAGCCAAATGGACACAAGATCCTACTGCACCTTTACTGCAGTAAGGCAGGCTGTCCAGTGAGGTCACAAAATCTTTTTCTGTGAAACTATTCACCACCCATCTGGATATGTTCCTGGGCAAGATGCTGTAGCTGATCATGCTTGAGCCGGAGGAGCAGACCAGATGATCTCAAGAGCTCCTTTCCATCCCACATGATTCTGTGCCTCTCTAATTTTTAAAAGATCTTCTATAAAATATATGTAAAGGTGTTTCCAGGCAACCATACACACAACACCACACTAGGAATTATATTGAAATAGCAAATGTTCTGAAGGACTATGAGATACAGCAATCCCAACAAAGACTTTTTAATTTTAATTCTATCAGTGTTTACTAACAAGGGCCTGTAGGTAGTATCATAGTGCAAACCATATGTAAAAGACAATATTAATGACTGTTAGGTGAAAGATTAAAAAAAAAAAAAGGTCTTGGTCATTTTTTCCACCTGCCTGTGAACATACAGATGCAAGAGGGTATGAATAAAAGTTTTCACACTCTAAGTTTTCTAATTTTTTTAAGAACATCACTACAGATCTCGGAGTAATAATGATTCAATGATTATGAATATGCAGTATAGTAAAAGAGAATAGGTAAGATTTCTCTAAGCTTTGTTGCCACGTGTCAGAAGTCTTTCAAGCCTCACAGACAAAGTCTTAGAAGTGTACTTCTGCACAATACTTAACTGTACCCCAGATAAAGAAAGCATGAACAACAGCTCCTTACTGTGAGCTCCAGGCAATTAATTAGCTTGTGCCTTTGGTATAATTAGTCTGTTATACATTACAGAGCAGTTGCACTAAGACTGTTGTATATTATCCCAGCCTAACAGAAAAGGAGCACCCATTTTGATAAACCTGACTATTCAGACAGAAAATATTCTTGAGTCTTCTGTAAAGCCTATAACTCCACAGAATCCATACATTTGAGAAATTGACATTAACTTTTCCCTGCATAATCTCCTGGATTCCAGGCTCACACTTGCAGCTCTACTCCTACTTCTCTAGAGGAAGACCTAGATTTCATTTATATCAGGTGACTCAAAAGTCTTATCTACAGTTTGGGTAGTAAGTGATACAACAAAAGAGAACAACATTTAAAATAAAGTGCACGAGCAGTGAAGATGGTGAAAATTGTGGCTAGATATGTCTGAGATCTTTTGTGACTAAACACACTTTTTTTAGCATATGTGTCTGTAAATTGACATTTCCATACATGAAATTCCATGCAGTCGTTGACATAATTTAACAGTATTTTTATGGTACCAATCAAAAAAGACAAGAGGTTCAGAAGTTGACTCAAGATTCTATGCAACTTTTTTACTGTTGAATTGGATAAATCCAACCATCTCAGACATTTCTGATCATGAACATACTCATTGTTTTTCAATTACAGTTTTACTAGACAGGAGGGACAAAAAAAATCCACATAATTGCCATAATTACATTTTCAAGCATGTGAATCTGTAATTAAAGCTTTCTGTTTCTGCAGTTTTATTATAAAGCCACTTCAACCATGAACAGGTTTTTCTCTTAGGTGGAGAAAAAGAATTGATCAACTAAAACAGACAACTTAGGTTACCACTTATACCCACACTTGCACAAATGGCCACTTGCTGAATTATGAGAGTAAAGCAAGTTATGTGCTTATTTTCTGTCCTTTTATGTGTACATAAACACGGCATCTCAGACACCATTTTGTGACAAAAACAGATAGAGGATGACATGAAGTGTCAACACCTTTCCATATGGTATTTACCAAAAAAGGATATGCTTTATATATATGGAAAATACATCATGAAGACTAGATTGTTCTTCAGCAACAGCAATCAGTGGGGCTGAGAAAATCTATGTATTTTACATGTCTGCCATCCTAATCAGTAGCAAGTAACAGACCTTGCTGACAACACATAAGATAATTGGGCAATGAGAAGAATGTAAATTGTATTAAAAAAAAAAAAAATGTTTTAAGGCATAATAAAATGAGTTTCAGAAGCCCAAACATGTAAACAAAGATAAAGTGATTAACAGAGATGACTGAACATTGGATGTATGACTGCATCATTTTACACAAACCTGCCTGAGAGGACAAAGTTCGAATATTAGGTTGCACATTAAAATACACTTCATCTTGAAGTTCATCTAAATCAAAAAACATACTGTTTGCAACTTTCAAAAAGCTATGATGCATGAAGACACGTGAACCCATCACTGCACTTTTGAGAAGATACATTCAATTGTCAATTTGTTAATGCGTTTTACAGGTTAAGTAAGAGTGTCCTAGCAAACCACATAAGTGGTTAAAAGGAAACAGATTGAATTTAGACAGACATTCTTTCCAAATGTCAACTAGTAAATCACCTCAATATATGTTTTCACTTAGAAAATGAAAGCAAGGTGCACTTTGAAATGTCTGTCTTTGTCTGTACAGCATGTAATTCAAAAGGATTGTCTTTATGAGCTGTGTCCAAAAGCAGAGAAGGAGAAAGCATCATAAAACATCATAAACCATCACAATTCACAGTAGTATCAAACATCTGAATAACTTCATTATATAAATGCTTTTCTTTCCATATTCTGTTCATATATGTGACGGAGCAAATCCATACAACGAACAAACAGTGTGTAAGATTATGGAAGTATTGACATCTGTTACTGATTTGAGTCACAGCTGCATGACACCAACAGCTGAGAGTGCTGAGCAAGGTGCTTGCCTCCAGTATCTTAGGCCCATCTAGAGTGTATATTTATATTTATATATCCATCAGTTTTACCTTTGCTTTCCTAAAATTGAAAAAAAATCTAGAAGAAATAAAAAAAATCTGTAAGAATATCCCCAGCCAACATAATCCATAATCGATCTTTATTAACCCATAAGTCAAGATATACTAACAATATAGCTGCAACATAAAATGCACCTCTGATTTACAAATCAAAACATTGCATTCTATAATAAATGGTGAAATCCCTTATTGAGACGTATGTAACAAATTTAGTATTAGGTTAGCCTTGTTTACTATCCTATTGTGAAATTTTGTAAATTTTTGAAACAGTAATGGATGCTAGTTACTTGAAAATATAGTCTGAAGACTGTTGAAAAAAATAATCAAACATTTGGGCTAAATTCTAGATTCTCTGTAACACATTTGAAATAATGCAATGGTCTGACTAACTAGCACAATAAAGGAGGAGATATTTAAATGAAGAACTATCCCTGTAATAGTGAAATAATCAAATAATGTATCACTAACATAAAATATTCATTCTTTTTTATTTTTTTTTAAACCAATAAGAGGTGTTTTGGATTTTTTTGGAGGTTTTTTTTTGTTGTTTTTTTTTTGTTTTTCCTTTTTTTTGTTTTACTTTTGTTAAACACAATAAGTGTTCCATGGACTTATGAGAAAATAAATCATACTTATTTTCCCTAGACATGCTTCATATAACGGGTCCTAAGGCCTACTCTAAGACTGGAACTAAAATACTAGGTTGTCATACAAAAGTCTATTCCCTCTGACATATGGTATTTATGATAAAACAAAAATAAATCAGAAACAGACATCTACTGCAGCCAAACCCAGAGATATTTTAAATTCAGTAATTACTACAAAAAGAATTCTTCCATGTATTAAATTGCTTTCTTGCAACAATGAGGTTCATTTTTCTTGCTTTCTCTTTTTGATTACTTTACTTCTCTTATTGGTACAGTATAACACACACTAGATTAATAACCTAAACAATAAATATTTTCTAGATTATGAGTTACTTTCAGATTTTGAGATGTACTTCTCTTTTTTTTGCTCCTAACACAGCATAAGGTTTCAAGAATTTGGGAATTTGAATTTCCTTCAGTGCTAACCTTAGTCAAGACATTCGGTTTTCTTCAAAATATCAAATTTCAGAAGACTCTGAAATGTACCCAAGACAACCTATGTTCTAATACAGGGAGTCACATTCCTTTTTCTTGTCCACTTTGACCAAAAAATTAAGACCATGGAACATTTGTTTAAACATTCAAACTTCTACAGAAATGTAAAACCTCTTCCTATGTTCTGAATACTCACACAAGCTGTTGCATGCTTTGCACATACTTAAGTAGCCTCTTAACAATCACTGGAAGACTTTTTTCCTGTGCTAATGTTTTCATACAAGTTCTGAAAGCAATCTTCATGAAGTCTTTTACCTTTGAAAGCTCCAGAGAGATCCCTGCTTGTGGTAATCTGCAATCCTGAGCCAGGGCAACACGCTCAACAAATCTAGTTTCTTTTTTTTTTTTTTTTGTTTTATTTTTTTTCAAATAAAACCAAAACACAACAAAACCAAGAACTACAACTAATTATAAGCATTGTACTTGTAAAAGAAAAAGTGTTTAACCTGTTTATGACAAGGATAAAGCAGCTGACTCGCTTCAGGCTCTTGTTATATTGTTGGCTGTATTTCTCAGACAAAAACCCTGTTGCTGTGGAGCACTGCTAGTTTTCACAGCCAAACTATATTTTTGAGTTAGGTCCAATTTCTTTCCCTTTCAATATGTACTCTTGAAAACAGCTCCTAACCTATCCAGAAGACATGCTTGACATCTTGACATTTTTCACTCTTTGGCATTCCTTTAAGCATTGTTTCACCTCTTCAGATGTTACTTTGTCAGACAAGGTTATCCTACAATAATAATCAGTCACTTCAGGATATGTGATAATAGAAAAGGAAAAGTCTTTCTTCTAAAGATATAACAAAAAAAGATCTCCCTCAGAGGGAAAAAAAAAAAAAAAAAATAGTTTAAAAAAAAAAAAAATCCACAAGTTTTAGTTGCTAAACCACCTATAGTCAAGGAACCATCCATTTGAGAACAAAATATGACCTTCCACTCTGTTTGCCTTTTATCTTGGTCGTGCTTTTTGGGTATTTTTTATAGATCTAACAACTGAACCTTTCCATTTCATGTCATCTGTGTCACATATATTATAAGGAAAGAAGCTACAACATTAAGTCTTCGATGCTCTTTTAGCCTTTGTCACCTACTCACCAGCAGGTTACCCAGTTCTGATTCTCTGCAGGTTTATCTGATGTCCAGCATTACAGACTGAGTTATTCTACCACTGGAACAGAATTAGACACACTACATAAAGTTAAGAATCCGTGAAAGTAGAGATCAATGCCTAGATCTTTCTCTCTTTATGATTTCCAGTAAGTCTGTTACACTGGATAAGTATGATCAGCAACCACTTTTATAAAGGAAATCCTTTAGACTTCTGGTAGGAAACCAAACTTGATCTGAATAGTAAACTTTCTGTGATTACAGTGACTGTAAAACATTTGTGTTCTGAAAAACTGTAAACTGAGAGAAAAGATAAATAGTGCCGTAGCTAACTAAGGCATAAAAAATATCTGAGCCTGGAAAGAAACCTCTTATGATTTATCAGTTCCAACCAGTTATCCGTATCTACTGTTAAAATAAATGAAAGTGTAACAGTATCTCAACATGCACTTTTTTTAGGCCACAACTTTTTTTTCCTTTCCTTTAATAACTAGACTGGTACATCCAGCTACAAAAGCTTTTTCATTATTTAATGGGTCAGCTCTAGACCCATTGGACATGGGAAATATTCATACAAACAATGAATGTAATTTAAAGTATTTTTATAATTATAAAAATAACAGTAATATGGTGAGATAAAAACAGTGCAGCACATGTGTCTTTACATAGGTTTTTTTGTGAGAGTTTATCAGAAAGTCAGCCTTCATAGGAGCACAGATAACCACACAGACACATGCAACCATATGTCCACTTAGTTTATGCCCCCTTTTATCTTCCCAAGTACATCTGCATTTCTGAAAGACATGCTAAAGAACATTTAAATATATATTGCTGCCACAACAGCATTGGAAGCAACCGTGACCTGTGCCTCATAACTTCCAGGGTCATATTTAACTACAAATATTTTGAGGAGAAAAAAAAAAAAAAAAAAAAAAAAAGTTTAGATTCAAAGAAAATTGTTATCAACTGCATTGAGACCTACAGACACACCAATGGCTTTTGAACGCAATGATGCAGGATTTCAGGTAACCCTAGAACTACTGGAAAGAATTAAAAAATAATTCCAAGGTGAGATTTCTGTACATGTTCACAAGCTATTTACAAGTTATACTCTGTACAGCTGTTTTGACTTCACTGATATTGCAACAGGCATTAATCAGCAAAATTTCTGGCTCATTATCTTCAGAGCTAATTTTTGTGAGACCTGTTTTCATTAAGCAGGCTTCATTCTGCAGTTCTCTAAATTTATCTAAAATAAAAATTAATCTCATATTGAGGCATCACTAACCACTTGCCCATGGCATAAAAATATAATGTTATAAGGAAGAAAACTTCCATTTGGGTCCAATCACAGCAAGATAAAACTCAAAAAAGGAAATTTAGAAAGAAATATTTTTATCATCAAATCTATGACATATTTTGCTAGTTTTCCACACATCTTTTCACGCTTCTAGAACCGCACTGTTGTTACCAGCTTTCTTTTTGGCTGACAGTGAATTAAGTCAAAAAGCAAAAAGTTACCATCCACAACATGCCCCACTTGCTCGCTAGCATCTTTCTTCTCCTGCTGTTGCTGCTCCTCAAGTCCACTGGCTTAACTTCATGTGCAGCCAATACGTTTAGTGTCAGAAATAAACTTTGTTTTTAAGTGCAGGTTATTTGACAGACACAAGGTAAGCAGAGGCTACAAATGCAATTCTACTGTCAGAGAAGTGGCTATGATAATTTCTGGCAGGATGCAATGAAGAGCAGTCGAGAATGCTGAGAGTAATCTTTCCACCAAGCTCAACAGCACCCAAATCAGCATTTCAGACTCCAGTCTCAAAATTCTGGAGGATAGATGAGAGGAAGAAATGGCAGATTAACACAGATACAACACTAAACTCTTTTAGAGATTGGCTATGGCTCTAAGAAAAACCTAAAAAATGAGAACAAAACTCCTCAGCTTTCTATGCTATCTTGCATTTTTGGAGTAACTGAAACCAGTAAAAATATGAAACCGTGAGAATCCTCACAAGGCACGTGGCAGCATGTAATAAAACTATATCCTCACAAGATAAGATTTATTCCAGGACTGGTTACATTCATACAGTGGCACAGGAAGTAGCTGATGTGAAGTTTTTACAGAACCCAGCAGCATAAAAAATTCACGATGCAATTCTCCCCTTTCCTTGGTCATCTCATGGCCAGAACAGCTGGCTTCAGAGCTTGTGTGTTGGGTGCATGTAAACACTGTCTCTATAATCCCATTTGTTGCCAAGTCCCACAGAACCAATGGTACAAGACAAGCAGTGGTTCAGCCCCTCTGCATATTTATCTAACCAAGACCCACCACTAAACACAAGTAAGTGCTGCCTGCTATACAAGCTAAAAATTGCTCTCTTGCAAGTAAGGAAACAGTAATTTCACCTTCTTCTTGGGCTCGAGACCCCTGCTCTAGCTAAAAGCATGTGCTCTCCTCTCCACTTACTTCAAATAAAATTTAGTCTCTACAAATGTCACAAAATCCAGAAATGAAAAATCTTACTGAGATAACATTGGAAACATTTTCCACACATTGGAAACAGTTTTCAGAAACTGGATTAGGAGTTATTTGTAGTCCCGGTTCTGTACTAGAGATCATAAATTTCAGATGGGAATATGAAAGGCACTTGCAAAGCAGTGTTACTGCGATGTTAACTCAGCATCTTTAACCCTTCAGGTTACATTAAAGACAGGCAGTCATTAATTAACACCAAAGAGATGTCATGGGTACTTTCTCCATGGTCAGCAGTCTGTAATAAGTTCACAAAGATGATACATTGCTTCCATGAAAAAGAAAGAAAAGGTAAGACTGGAGTCTTTACTTTTGTAACTTCTGTCTGGATATAACACACTCTGATTTCTATGCTGGGAAGAAAACAAACGTCCAATATATTTCTCATTCAAAGAAGTAGAAAAGAAGCTAGGTGTTTCTAAGAGGCACTACAACAGTTCCTCTGTATATCAAAAAATTATATACTATATGTGCTGCTTCCAAGAAATAGAAACATTTGATTATTTTGAAGTAGCTGGCCAGAGCTGGCAGTTTAACTCAATTATGATTCTATCAGGTACCAGCTAATACATTCAATAGTATTTGAGAGAAGATGGAATACAATAGTTCATGCAAATCAGATGGAAAGGAGTCTCTAAGGTGATACTGAGGTGCACCTTGCCCATGAATAGGTCACACATTCAAAATAAAAAAATCTAATGCATTAAAACTAATGGATAAAATCAACTTAGCAGAGCAACATAAAAATACTTTTGTTTCAAAAACATGCTCCTGCAGAACTTAAAGCAGAAAAGAACTATAACATGGCATTATTCGCTTCGTAAAATATTACAAATAATTACAAAGATGGTATCTTTCTTAGTGCAATGTCTGCATTGTTTTCTGTGTCCATCTGCAAGAAGGCTATTTTCTCCACACTATTTAGCATGTGCAGGGGAGAGATAACAATAAGGTTGTTTGAGATCTCTCCAAACACACAATGCCCTACACACGTAACATTTACTTAGGATTATAAAAAGCTGCAGTGAAAATTAGGAAATTAATAAACATCTTCAGAAATGAAGCAGTAGAGTCGGTCCTTTAGGGCAGCTGATGGTTCCTTATGCTTAATGCCAGCTAGGCCCCAACCCACTGATAAAAGCACTACAGATTAGCATTTTCTGCCAGGCCACGCTGTAAATTGACACTCTTAATTGTACTGGCATGGTGCTTGAGGGGAAAAACTAATTCTAAACTTAGAGACATCAGAAGAAGGACTTTAATTCTGCTCTACTGAGCAAGAGGGTTATCTGAGAAATTAAGGTAATATTTTAAGCACACTGAGAATGTGTCTGTCATCATTATTTTCTAGAACCCTCTCTTGTCCATCTGAGCAATTGTTTCCTGAGTGTAAATGTCTTCACTTCAGAGGACTCTCCAGTGCCAAGCAAGCCTTTGGTCTTCTTGGTCAGCGCTCTTTTTTTTTTTTTTTTCGTATCTTACTCCTACGTGACATAAATATTTTGTTTCACCTTGACAGGTTAATCTTTTCCTTTGGCCTTAAAGATGTAAAACTATAAACCAATTCTGCTCTTGCCATTATGGCAAACAAGTTACTTATCCTTGTGCTCCAAGTCTTGCATTTTTCCATTCATTTATGTTCTTACCTCTCCACAAATACCCTTACCTCTCTCAAAACTATGTATTTTTAGAAGAAGGGTACTTGATTTAGTAATCAGTGCGCATAAAAAAGTATCCTTTAAAAATGGGTCTATCTCTCTATCCTGGTTTCTCCAATTACAGAAGTTTGAAGGGGATGTTAACATCTAAAGTGACTAGAAATGAGCACTTTATAGATGCAATACATTCCCAAGTCAGCAAAATATAGTGCTGAAGACTTGGAACTGAATTTATCCCTGTGAAATCACCACACAGCTCCACAGAATTCTACAGATTGCTATTTCTGAAAAATAGCAAAAGGATAAAGTCAACACTTACTGCAAATAGGACTGCAGAGTGAGCAATAAGAGCAAAAATATAGGCTCAAAAGACTTCTGGAGATGCAAAAAGTCCAGATTCCTCCCCAAGGCATGGCTGCCTTCTAAGTTTTATTGGGTTGCTTTTGGGTCATGTCCAAATGAGTTTAAAAAACCCCTAGGGCTGGAAGTCTCTCTTCCAAGCAACTTGTCCTAGTGTTTAACCTTGCTCAGTGTGAAAAGTTATCTCTTCAAATCCAGCAGGAGTCTCCCTCATTGCCACTTGTGGCCACTGTCCCCTGCCCTGTTGCCGTGCACCTCCCAGGGAAGCCTGGCTCTGACTCCTCTACTGCTGCCAGCAGCTCCCTGCAGTGCCATTTCTCCAATTTCCTGGAAATACATCCTCCAGAACCTCAGGGCCTCCTACTCATTGCTGTATCTTCTTGACTTCATTCTTGTTTTGCAGTATGTGTTCTACTGCAGTGGAAGAGGAGAATCCCCTGCCCCAACCCCACTGCTGTGGCTGGCCATCAGGTGACCCTCCTTGCTGCAAGGGCACTTTTCAGCTGTAATTCGTGTCCCACCAGATCCCCAAATCCTTCTCCATGTGACCATTGGCCGACGGGAGGCATCATGGCACAAGTAATACCAAACCAGATGCAGGGCTTGTGCTGAGCTGTCTGTGACAAGCATATTTACAGATTTTTAAGACAGATACTCCTGTCCTAAGAAACAGAAAGCTAAACTAGGTGACTCAAGTAGATGAGGCAGGACAAAAAAATAACTGTTCAAAAAAGGCAAGTCATTGAAAAAAAGGCCAGTTAAAAGTTTTAAGATGGATTCAGAGGGACCGTGAAGGCAAATGCAAATTCAGGAGCTTCTGTTCAAAGTGTGGGAGACAGATAATTGAGAGATTCAAATGCAGGAATGGGTGATAGAGATAAATAAAGCAGCAGTATTAGAAGGCTACCTGACTGTAAGGCATAAGAATAAAAGAATGATTGAAAGCAAAATAAGATTATGTACATCCTTAGGCCTGCTGCTCATCTCTTCATTCAGTTATTTATTTTTTCACTTCTGAGATTCCAATTAGGCAACATCAAAGAGACCACAAGCCACTTAAGTATAAAAAGGTCTTCAAAAGGAAAAGTAGTATTGCAGTCTATCTGTAGTGCCTGACAAGGAAGAGTTCAATAAACCTCAACTGCACTTGAACAATAAGGAGTGAAAAGTATAACCTTAAAATATAAGTCATGGAAAGAAATAAGCATGTGCCTGAAATCTCAAATTCATCATCCTAAGCTTTCAAAGACAAACTTTAAACAAAATGGAGGCAGCTGAAAATACCTATTCATTTTGCTTGTGAGAAAAACCAATCTCTCATGCCTTTAGGCACTGCAGAATTATGTGGTCTTTTGAACTGAAAAAGTGCAAACTGTAGAGGATCAGACTGAATAAATGTTAAGATACCAGTCTCACAGGGCCTTTGGGAATCTACTCAATAACAATATTTTTGAGATGCCACACACAGGAATGGTGTATTTGTTACAGTTATTTACAACTTGAAGAGTAACCAAATAAAAATCAAAGAATGTGTTCATGCAACAAGTAACAGAGTCAAAGACAAAGGAAATATCTCGTAACATATAAAAAGACCCATCATTTTAGGATAAATTGTAAAGAAAGAAGGCAAAAAAACAGCAAGAAAAAAAAAAAAAAAAAACAACCACAAACCACCCCCAAAAAAACCCCACCAAACTGATAACTTTCAACTGGGCTATGCTGTAAGAAATACTAAGTGGAAAAATATGAATCTATTTCAAATGCTGAAATGTTAGTAGGGTTAGTAGGGCTCTTTCCCTCAATTTGTGAAAAGATTTGACATGCAGAATTTATTTTGGCCTTATAGCAAGAAGAAACCTCCTTATAATAAAAAAGGCAGACACTAGCAACTGGATGGAGGAACAGTTTCCTAAATCTGTAGATTATTCCAGCACGACTATTACAACTGTTGCAGACAGAACAAGAGTGGCATCCTCCATCCAAAATTGAGATGTACACATCTGAAGAAAGCTTTTTGAATAAGTCCTCATGTGTGTCGACCTTGTTGCAAAGGCCTGCTTCTTGAGACAATTTTTTGTTGCACTTTATCCAGGCTACAAGAACGGTGGCAGCTGTGCAAAAGCCCTTTGGGGTCCGTGATGGGAAGGTTAATACCAACAGAATCCACCTCCGTTGCAGAGTTTTTTTCTGTGCTGTTAAGCAGAAGTGTCAATAAGAATCTGAGGCCCTTGGCTGAGGATCTCAGTATATCTTAAGGTTGAGATACAACTCAGTATGCCCCGGTGAACCAAAATTAAGCAAAAGATACATACAATTTTTAATATCTAGTATATTGCTTATAATATCATAAAAAGTATTTAAAAGCCCTGATTATTTGGTCTAAGCCTGTAATCCTCTTTAGGAGCAAGATATCTACTGCATAAATAGCTTCTTGAGGGGGAAAAAAAATCAACTTCATAATGTGGCAACCTGTAAAACTAACTACATCTTCTCATGAAAAGAAAAAGATAAGAAGGCATAAAGGAGCTGACTCTAATTGACACCTTTCCTACAATAATCTGGAACAATACTTCAAGAGGAGCAAAAAACAGGTTTAGTCATGCCCTTCTTTTCTTGTATCATATGCCAAAAAAAGGTTTCAATCTCTTTCTTAAATGACATACTTTTACTTCCTTATTGAATTCTTTATTTCATCTCTTTTATCCTTTACTTTCTGCCTTTTTTAATCAATTGCTAAAATTGGTCAGCAGAATTGCACATCGGGTACACAACACTTCCTTTTATTGGTATAAGACACATGGGAGACAGGAGCTTAAAAGGCCAGTCATTACATCCAGTCCATAAGCTATCATTTCCTGCAGACAATGTATGTTCACAGTAATAGCAGGAATGAGGGCAGATTTGGCTTAAACTATCCATTTGAACTTCCTTGTTTGTGCAATTATTTAAAGTACACCTTTGTTCCAAATATAATATTCTCTGATGTCATGACTGTTCAAAAATGGAGCAAAGAATTCGGACCTTTAATGTAGCTATAGCTAAAATAAAGACAGAAGTGAAAATATAGAGTGGGCAGTAATGAAAAGTCATAAAAAAGTGTAAAGACACAAAGGAAAAAAAGGGGAATTGGGAAGGCAAGCACTCAGGAGGAACAATAATTGTCCCATCCTCAGATGCCATGGAGGTTCACAGTTGCCTACCAGAGTGGTAACTCTCTGGTGTTCAGGGACTCAGCAGGACCTCATATTGGAATTACCAGGCATTACAACATTCTTCCTGGGAGTAGGTTATCTTACTTATCTACTGTTTCTATCAGGCAATAAATAATTGCTGTGTACTCATAAATTCAGTAAAATTCCTGCTTGCAAATCTCTGGGGATGGTAAAAGATGTTCAAATAAAAGTGACACAGTAGAGAAAGAGCACAGAAAAGAATTTACTAGGAGTTTGAATTTACTGCAGGTAATACTGCAGGTTTTAGAATGAGAAAACAATTGTGGCCTTCAGGTTTTGTGAAAGATAAATAAACAAATTGTCAATTCAGAAAATTACTTCATATTTTTAAGTCTCTATGTTGATAAAACATTATTTTTCAAACAGTTGCCTCATTTTGAAACTGTCTTTTGTGACAACATCATGAAAGCATAGAGAAGAGCAAAGTGTTTCCCTTTAGGGCTAACACTGTGTGTGGACATTATAGAAGTGTCATTACAAAAAGCTTTGGTGTCACAGCAAGATTATCAGCAATCTACAAAGATTGACTAGACATTCTGGCAGTCTGAAGACCATGTCTACAAGTCAGTTTGTATTCTTTTTCCAGTTCTCATTTTCCTGAACACTTGTTGCCAGAATGTTGACAAACTTCAGCAGACAAAATTCAATTTTATCTTAAAGTTTCTCTATTTAGACTGCAGATGTCATAAATCTACTTAAATATTGACTAATATTTTTCAAAAATATAAACATGAATCTAAAAATTACAGATTTGGAGGGGGTGGTCGGGTACAAAATGACATTAATTCATGAGCTTTAATTTTAATGAGCACATCACAGTCCTGAAAAAAAACTTTTAAACCTGCCCTTTAACAAAAGAGTGTTTTAATGAAACCACTCATCTTTCACCTGGTATAAAATATATATGCTAAATGTACATAAGAATCCATGTTTTGGGGTTTCTGTAAAGTTAAGAAAAGTAATTCCCTGCTTTTAAAAGCAAAATTACAGCTGTATGTTGCAAATAAGTATGTGCACACAAGTCCTAAAACATGTAATGCATCCCTTTAAATGAACCGTGTGCATGGAGACATTCTTGAGTTTTGCTCTGCAGGGGAGGCACTATAGTCATTACAATATATTAAGCTCCACAATGAATAGAGCAAGTGCTCATTATAATATAATGAGCAGAATTATCACACAATGGTCCTGTGGAGGAAACTCACTGCATTTCAACAATGTTATACCTTTTTTCCATAAAAAAAAAAAAAAAAAAAAAAAAAAAAAAATCCAACAAACATAAATGGGGACATCTCCTGTCTCAGGTCAGAACAAGAAGACTTAGAGATTTGTTTACATGACACAACATAGCAAACACACTATGTATATGTACCAACATAAGCCAAACTGGCCTCACTGGCTCAGTAGGTATTAACAGTTTTAGGAAATCAGTCATCACCTGATCTATATGGTCATAAAGAGCTCAAGTTCATTAGCCTTCAAGTCACAATGCAAGGCTATGTGGCCAACCATCTTCCTGCTGGCTTTCCTTGAGAGGTATTTATAATACTCCTGAATAGGTTTTCATCTAGGAGGCTGCTCTTCAAAGGTTCTTGCAAAGGAACATCCCCCTAGTCATCTTTTCCATTTATCTGCCTCATGGTTCAAGAAAGATTATCAAAATAATGGCGCCCTATTTTTCTTTCCCTGCATCCAGCCTGTTGCTTCCCCAATTTTCTCCGCTTTAGATCCAGGATGTGACAAACCTTCGCTTAAAATGGCATAAGTCTCTAATCCGGCAGAAAATTAGCCCAGGAAAAAACTCCACAAATCCAAGAGAAAAACAGCAACTTGTTGGCTGAATCACCTTGCATACATTCTCCATAAGCACCCCTACGATCTCTGAGGAACAATTCTCTGGTAACACATAACCAACTACTACTAACTCCTCCTTAACAGAGGAGTTGCTGCTTGGGACAATTCTGGTGTACCCACTGTGTTAATGCACAGGGAAGTGCATGCCTGAGATAGGGTAGATATCCTGAGAATATACAAGAAAGATCCACTAGACCTTGTATGAATCAATTGTTACTATGAATATTCTGGCAATCTTTACCTGACACTGAAGGAATCTTAGCCATCTAGAAATGCTGAGTACCACTTGAAAACATGTTAGCTTTCTTTCTTGCCATTTTCCAAAACCACTTAGAAGGGTTTCTAGTACAAAGCGGCGTAGGATTTCAAAGTGTTAGTTGTGAATTCATTGAAAATGACTGAATATAAGAATGCACAGTTTTCTAGAGTTTCTTAGATAGCCATTACTTTAAAAAAAAAAAAAACAAAAAAAAAAAAAAAAACAAAAAACCATACAAAACAACAACTTTACATGCAATGCAAAATGAACTGATAATTTCACACTTTCTCTCATGCAAATACAAAAATATTTAAGATCTCTCTAGGCTGAATAGTCAAGATAATAACTCTGAGCTCAAATTCCCTAATATGAATGCAAGAACTCATGCTTTAATGAACAGCAAATATATAACAAATTTTCTTCATCAGCAAAGTGTGTGGGAATTGTATGTAATAAATGATGCGTAGCTTTATTTCTTTTTTCTATTACTCCAGTAAGAAAGCTTATTATTTATTGAAAGACCAAATGTAAAACATATAAGAATAGTGATTGAGGACTGTAATCCAGATATAAATTAGTTTCCCTTTAATTTTTAAATATTGGCAGTTGCCCTGAGCAGTTAATAGCTAACATGCTACAATGCTGCTCATATGCCCTAGTTTTATTTCACCACTCCTGAAAACCAAGATTTTCCATTTAGAACAGTCAGCACTTCCCAGGTGCTAATACAATACATCAGTGTTAAAAATACCTTCTTACAGTCAAATGAAATATTTCACACTATTGAACAAACTAAAGTATTTTCCTCCCTTTTAGCAACTACTTTCTCCTTCAAATATGCACAAACATATGCATACAAACTACAACACTGTCAAAATTTATAACAGCACTATTGTCCCATCACCATTGCTATACTACTAATTTTTTGGCTACTTGTAGGAAAGTTCTCTACTGAAGGAGCACTTGTACCTTACAAAAAACACAGGATTCACTGTGACACCATCTCAAACCTGGCCTGAATATCTCAAATGTTTGCCCTGCAACTACAGGGATTGTCTTCATGTTTCTATTTTTCTAAATAATTTGTTCTATCAATTTTCATATCACCAACAGCACAACATGACTGCAAGTTTGATCGAATACAAGCCTGAGAAATTTCACCCCAGATGAAATGTCATCTTAAGCCTCCTTCAAACAACTGCCCGATACATAAATGTTGTTTACAAGTAAAAGACCAACAAGAGTATTTTCTCTGCAAGGTATAATTATTGAAAATTAAGGCAATTATAGTCATTTGAACCAAAATGTTTTCCTTCACAGCTTTTGAACCACCCAACAAGAGCAAGATGTAAAATAAACAGAATCCAAATCCAAATGTATAACAAAGTATTGTTGATTTGGTTGACTAACCATACAATTCAAATCAATAATTTAATTTAATTATGAAAATGCACATTCTTATCTGTTAACATAAGATGACCTGGGTCAAGAAATAGCTTAGTCTACTGCTATACAATGTGACAGTAATTTTTACATGTTTTTAAGAGCACCAAACATTGCATGGAAAAAAAAAAAAAAAATCACACTCATTTCTTGGCACCTTCTCAAAGAATATGTGTGTTAAATGTACCATGTATACATGCATAACTGTGCTGCAAGGACGTAATGGCAATTAACTACGAAACAGTGTACGATGGAGACACTGGAACAGGCTGCCCACGGAAGTTGTGGATGACACATCCCTGGCAGTGTTCAAGGCTTTGAGAAACCTGGTCTGGTAAAAGATGGCTGTGCCCAATGCAGGGCAGAGCAAGTTAGATTAGATGTACTTTACTGCTCCCTTTCATTCCAAACCATTTCAGGATTCTGTGATAAACCTGGGGATGCCAAAACTGGGAGTCAACCAAATAAAGAGCTGGTTGTTTTCAACAGGAATACTGCACAGGGAGAAGACACGACAGGCAGGATTTAGACGACTTATATTGAGGCCTGTAATTCCATACCACTAGCAGGGAGAAACAGGTTTCTTCAAAGAACAGTTCAAAGCAGTTGAAGCACATGAAAAACTTGAAGATATCTGATTTGCAAGTGCCCAGTCCACTGTTCCCATCTCAGAGAGGACCTGAATGAGGACATGGCAGCTCCCACTTCTAAATCCAACAGACTTTCCGAAGGAAAAGCCTGCTGGTCCTATCACCTCACTCATCCCTCTGCTAAGTCAGCTGATCTCTCTTGGGAAGTAATTCCAGGGTTCAATATTACAGACTGTGCAGTATTACAAAGAACAAAAATCTCACAGATCACTACAGACCTGTGGTAGAAATGCAGCTGATACCTCAGCTAGCTTGGGTGATTTTACACCACCCTTCACAAACAGCCTTGAAAATTTGTCCATGTAAGTACTGGATAAATTATATTGAAACCTAGGTAAAGTGAAGTGAGAATGGAATAATGTCTGTGACCTAAATATTTTTCCTTTTGCAAGAAGATTTGCTTAAAAGAAGGAAGCAATTTCATAAGGAGTAGGGAGTAAAGTGTGCAGTTGTAAAAAAACTTCTATGAAAACAAATCCAGCCTTAACTCTGCTCAGGTTTGAGTTGATTCCACAAAAACGTAAAGGAAAATTGCCATCAAGAAAGTTATATTTCTTACAGGCCTCAAGCATCTGCTGAATATATTTTCATTATATAAGCACTGCAGATGTGCAAATTCTACCAAGTTGCTTGTCAGTTACTTATAAAGCTACATTACTCTATTGTTCTGGTTGTGTTCAATCCACAAAGACATGATTTAAAAAAAAACCAAAAAACAAAAACAAACCCTAAAACAAACCTGAAACAACTCCCTCCTCCACATAAAAACCCCTAAATAGGAGAATAGTCTTATTCACTCCCTTCAGATCCCAAACTGATTCTTTTAAAATCTGTTGATTCTCCATGTGCATATTAAAAACAGACTCCACCAAAAAGTAATAATACATTATTAAAAGCAATTTGAAAAGCATTTCAGTATTAACTGTTTGTCTGATAAAAGCTGGCTTTGGATGAAAAAAAAAAAAATGTCATCCTACCAATCTTTGCTCTCCTTTATAAAATACATAGGGTATTATCTCCCAATTCAGGAGCTTTTTAAAAATTCCACTTCCATACTTTGAATTTCCAGAATCCATGTAGCTTTGTTTGCTGGAAATGAATAGCAAAAATGTGTATCAATCAAAACCAAGAAACAGAGTAATGGAGACTCTAGCACTTCAGTCTTAGGTTCTGCAATATTTCTTTAAAAGAGTATCATGTAATATTCATTCCATAATTACCATGCATTGCTCATGTCATGCGTGATGTTACAGAGTGCTTTGGTGACTTGCTCAGCACTACCCATTGAGTAGATGATGAAGTTTAAGCACTTCACCCTGATTTATCACCAGGCCACACACATACATTTTAAACTACAGCACCGATGAACATGGAAAATAAGTTTTCTACTACAATTAATTCTAGTGAGATATACATGATGGATTATATAACCCTTTGTAGGCAATGCTGGAGTTTTCTGACAGGGTTTCTCTTCTTATGACCTTCACACATGTATCACCTTCCTCTAGGAGAAGATGGACAGACTCTCCTCTAGGAATACAATCACTTTATGTTGTTGAGTGGGCTTTGCTATGTATTTCCTCCCCTTCCTGCCATGTCAGTTGTCACCTCTATTTTGAATTGCCTATAAGCACTGAAACTGTGTCCCATGGTGTCAAGATGGCTGATTTAGCTTAGGCCCCTTTGAAGCACAGGTCTGCCAGGGCTAACTAGCTGTTAGCTGTCCAAAGAGGAGCTCGTGTTCATCTGCATGGAACAGATGACTCACTGGTATTTAGCTGGTTTTATTCAATCTGATAAGACTGATAACTTTTAACACTAATTGTATTAACAGAAATGAAGCTCTTAACCAGGAGCAGGAGCTATGGTTAACAGAATTTTTCATACCTTTCAAGTTTCATTTATCAGCCAGAGATAAAGATTGAAATCTTCCATATAACCATCCTGAGAACTAGCAATTCAGTTGCTCATATTTTCAATGATTATAGCTCACATGTTAAAGGTTTAAGAGTTCAGAGACAAAATTATTTTTAAAAAAATTGTAGCCACTTTTAAGTACAGATTGTTCCCTGAAGGGTATTATGTAAATTTTACGCACCACAGGAATGCCCATACTGGTGCAGTACCAACTGTGCCTCTCTGGCGTGCACACATGCACCCTCACACACTAATTTTGGATGTTGAAGACATTTATCCCCAGTTGTTTTATAACTTTGCATATGTTCACCAGAACTACCACCATGAATTAGCACAGCATGCACCAACAAAGTGGCTGAGTTACAGTCTCTGCATTGCAGGACAAAAACAATAAACATTTTTAATGTAGGTAATAAAGAACAATGCTTTCAAATTAAGTCACTTGAGGAATTAAACTGGACAAAGTATAAAAACCTTGACTGGCGTTTTGTCCTAATGGCAGAGTCAGCATTCCTACCCTAGAAAGTCTTATAGGATCCTCAGTACCTGCAAGTGGAAGGCATTTAGTTTTGAATCTCATCTCTAAATGGTTCAGTCAGAAGCACAGTGCCCCCTAAGCCATGCTTGTGCACTGTGAATGCTCTCATTTAAAGGAAAGTGCTGTCTGATGCACTACTTCTCCGCTCATCTTTTACAAAAAGCAGACAACAGTGAATATGTTGGTCTGGTTGTTCTGTTGATTTGATTTGTGCGTTTTTTGGCTGGATTGTTTGTTTTCTGTTTGACTGACATTATCCAAGCATAAAGGAAAATGTTATTCCTTGCAGTCCTCTTGCATCCTCATTAGGATGATTAGTAACTTTAACCATAAAAGTATTACCTTGTTTCCATAGACATAAAAAAAAAAAAAAAAAGCCACACCTTAATTTGCATTAGGTAACTATGCCATACTATGTCTTCTTCAGAAAAGTATCAAATTAAATATTTTGTCAAAGGCAGTGAAGTAGGTTAGGAAAGCTTTTCGGTTATTTCTATAAATCAGTCTTCTTACCTTTACAGTTAGGCAAAATGCCAAACATGTGCCAAACTTTTAAATTAATTTTATATTTGCCCTGAAGACAAACATTTACTATCATTCAGCAGAAGAACAATTTATGCAGAAGGAAGGCTTCAGTGTTTTCACACAACTGTGTATGGTTGACTGCAGCACAGAAGTAAAGATTTGGAAAGGAAGCAGCTATGCTTAGTGTCTTGCAATGAAAAATAAATTCTGTACCTTGAATATAGGCAGTGATTTTATCACCTGTGCCAACTGAAGTCATAATTTTACCTGTGTTTTCCATTGTGTTTCTTCTGATTGTGAAAATCTAATGGGGCATTGATGCACGTGAAATTGAATTTATCCCAATCTGAATGATGAACTACATTAAAATGTAAGAAAGGCTCATACTGCTTTACAGAGACCCAGTCAGAGAAATACATGCAGGCATCTACGTTTGCCACGTTTCACTGGCTTCTGTACCCTGTCCTCCTTGTATCTTGTCACTCATGTACACAAGACAGACTCTCACGGGCACACAGACACACAGATACACACACACACAGGTACAGGACTATGTTGTTTTCAAAGATACGCATTAGGGAAGTCATCCTGAGGAACTCCTTGCTTGCCAAGGCACTCAGTTCCAGACCACTGACAGTTTAATCAGTCAAAATGTGGCACACAGTAGTTTTGTTCATTAGGAAAGGCACTATTGGGGTGGGCTAGGAGAAAATCAAGAGAGGATTTATTTCTGCCTGTGCATTATTTACAGTGCCCTCTACAAAGTAAAGTTAGGTGACTGCTTAAGCTTTAACAAGCAGGTAAAGGTAAATCTGCAGGAGGTCTTCTTTTGCTGCAATTTCAATCCTCAGTTATCACATAATATTACAAACATGGGGAGAAAAAAACCCAAACCCCTGAAACAGCTATTCAAATACCAAGCTTAATGTTCTTCACATATAGTTCAACATGCCATGCGTTTTTATTGTATAAAAAGGCTCACATATGTGAGCTGAGCTAAAGAATCTGCCTGCCTTCACCATTAAAACGCAGCAGCAGCACATTATCCCACAAGTTCAGGAGCAGAACCGTAGGTTTTACGAACGCGGTCACACACAAACACATACACAGAGCGCCGCTACCTTTCTATGCCTGGATTTTGCAGGTCCCTTTGCAACTGCCTCGGATAAGCAAACACGTTTCTACAGCACCACAAGGGTAAGGCTCACGTACCAGCGGTAACTTTAACACAGACAAATTACTGCTTGCGCACCCTCTACAACAGCATTATTACACAAAATATTTTGCGCTACTTAGAAGGCTGTGTTAGCGGCACCGCTGTCCAGAAATATCCATGTTGCCACATATTAAAGTGTCATTTTATTTAAGCCTTACCTTGGCTGACTTGCCCTAACTGGTGACAAGGCACTTTAATTTATAAGAAGCAAATGGGGACTTTTCGCAGTGCTGGCGGCACAGCTGCTCGCCGTCCTCAGAGAGGCACCCGGCTCCGCATCCCTCGGAGCCCCGAGCGCCGCGCCGCCGCTCCTGCAGCCCGGCAGCCGGCGATTGGCCGCGCCGCCCGCCCCGCCCCGCCGCGCCGCCCCCGCCTCGCCCCGCCCCCCCCGTCCTCTCCCTCCCCGCCTTGTTTTCCCCGGCTCCAGCACTTCGGGGCCGCACGCAGCCTGCTGCGCGCAATGGCAGAGCCGGGCTAGCCCCGGCACTCGGACAGATGCGCGATTCATCCTTCCACACACCCATCCATCCATGCATGCATCCTCCCGTACCGATATAACCGGTGCATTCGGGCACAGGAATATCTTTGTCCGGCAACTGCGCGGCGCCTGCGAATCCCCCTTTTCGTGCTTGAGGTGCAGAAGAAGGACGGCTCCGGCTGGGTGACAGCGAGCCCCTAAATTCGGTGCCGGGAAGGGGGGCCGGGGACTGGGAGGGCTGGGCTGCCGAGCGGGGCGGGTGTGCACAGAAGGGGCGCACCACCGAAAGCGGGCAGTACGGCACTGCTGTGGCAAGCCGGCGATAAATTTTCCTATTTCTGTGCAAAGTCGTCACAGCCTGCTAAACATTCCACTGCCGGCTCGTTCATCAGCCGTCCACATGGTCCGGCGGTGGCTGTAAGATTCAGATTGAATTATGTCCTTTAAATGCCTCCTTCCAGTCCTGGAGGGGTGCAGGAGGGGTCACATTGGCAATCCGAACCCGACCAGATCAGCCTCACTCCTTTAAAGATTTCCTGCCCTCTAAGACCCCTATATTCATATCACTACACCAGTGACTGTAAGTTGGTGGATAATTTGTGCCCTTTGAGGCTGGTGTGGATCAAGGCAAGCTGGCTGATACAAAAGTCATTCAAAAATCTGGACCTCCTATAGCAGCTTTACTCCAAACACACCTTATACGGAATTAAGATTAATGGCATCCTCCTGATTCAGGGTTTCAGCAATGGGGCAGCCGTGTCAGACTCTGCTTATCCAACCTGCTACGGCAGCGTATTAAAAATGCAATTAACATATAAGTGAAAGCCCTGGCACATTCCCTGCTGGTGCAAAGGAACCTTGCTTCCAGCCAGCAGGACATGTACCCTGGAGTGAGCCATGAAACCAGAGCGTGCTTGAGTCCCAAAGCTCCAGCAGGAAATGACAGGATGAAAGAAAGGAAAACTACTGCCTTTTTTATTATTATTTTAAATGTATTATGGGACAGAAGCAGCATTTGAAGTATAAATGATAGGTACCCCATGTACAAATGATCTGGATTTGAAAAGCAGAGCTGAAAAGAGTAATTCTACAATTTAACATAACCGGAAGGGAAGCTGTTACACCAGATTAGATGGAAAGAACAACACTGCTCACTGAGATCACTTGGAGTGCTGGATTTCGAGAACTTTTCAAACAAAATCGCTCTGAGCTGCTCAGAGATATACATTAAAAATGATTTTGCTAGCAGGATAGGGAATTGAAGGCAAGAAGCAGCTAGTTGTTTGAATTTGGGGATGTAAGCTCTTGGAGGGAATGAAATAGAAGCTGTTTCAATTTGCTATTTATACGTCCTCTGGCTTGCAACTGCAGCACATATGAATCAATGCTTTAATACACAATTTTCAGAATGTTCCCTCTCATGCAACTTCTGTTAGGCTGTGCATAGCTCCAGATTCAGATCTCATGAACTGGGGGATGGGCTGCTCCTATCCAGATGCTTTCACTATTTTACTGCACTATGGCAGAAGCAAATTTTTAATCTCCTTGTCAGGGAGGTAGTTGCATTAGTAACATGGAGGGGGGGAAAAAGGAGGGGAAAAAGGAATGAAAAGACACACCTTGCATTCTCTTAAGGTCCAGACATTTCAGCATGAAAATGAATTCTTATCAAAACATCCTCCAAAGATTCCTACCTCAGTGCATAAAGTGGAAGAGATAAAATAGAGGGTTGCCTTTCAGCCTACCTACCCCTGGATGAAATGCTGCCTAGATGTATCAACCCATGGATAGAGCTGAAAACAAAACATTTTATTTTAAGAGCTTTTCTCAGTAATTTCCTGTGAATAAGACAGAATTATGAATATTCACCAGATACTGAGAACATAAGTCATCAACTCATTTGTTTCTGCAGTAAGATATTTGACAAGCAGAGGGAAGTCTTGATGCTCTAGAAGAGCATTGAGAGCGTGAATCTGCAATTCTTTCTTCATATGAAGATATATATATATATATGTAATAAATACATGCACATACTTTAATATTGACATATTTCAGAGACTTCTCACAGGCCACAGTAAGGAATATCAGTATAAAGAGATTATAGCCAGTATTGCAGGCTAATTTGATATACAATGATCAAAGTTTTTCTTAACAATTCAAAAATATGCCATTTGAAGGAAAAAGCTGACAGTTTGAAAAAAATAGCCTCAATGATCTCTGACATTTCTTTTAAGCCCACATTTTAAGACTAAATACTGAGATTTGATGTTACTGATGTTAGGTCAATCCTTTCATCAGTTTGAATGCTAAAAGAATATGAACTTGTCATGGGGAAAGAAAGTCTGATGAAAAGAACCTCTAAATGAAGTTACTGCCTCAGACTGCAGCAGTATGGCCAAAGAATTCCAGGGAAATTTGGATATAACTCTTGGAGTCATCTTGTGTTTTGGTCTTGCCTAAGGAATCCAGCAAACTTACGCAGTTCAAGCAGCATATCAAAACACAGAACTTCGTCAATCACATTCAGTAAGTTCCCTTCCTAGACTTGAGAGCTTGTGACAATGATCATAGGAGGCAGAAAAAAAAGAAGAGCTCTTTTTGTCCCTTCTAACGTGTGGACTTGCAATGTTTAAAAGCAATACTGAGAAGGAGATGGACTAGTTGTGAAGGACATATAAAAAAAAAAAAAAAAAATTCCTGCTCTAGTTAACAAATTATAGGATATGCTCTCAAAATCAGTCTCTCGTTGTGGGTGCTTTATATGCTAAACAGGCATTGATTGTCTTGCAGGTAACTGCTAGAGAACTAATCATCCAGCTAATATTCAGCCAATTACAAAAAGACTAAGTGGTTCATTAATACATAAAGTAATGAAAATTCCAGGTCATTTATAGATTACAAAGTTCCTGTACACAAAATAGATAGATTGGGAATGGCTAAGATCATATTGGGATAAGTATGTTGCCAAGTTCAAGCCCAGCTCTTTCTTTTTCTTAAACACGTGCATGGTAATAGCTGCAGTGGAAGAAAATTAGCTCAGTCGCTGCCAAGAACCTCTGCTCACACACTGAGAGCAATTGCACTGGGAATTTTCATGCTCTTGTTCAAAAGCACCAGGGAATAACATAGTTACCCCTACCTCTAGCAGCAACTTCCCAGTCCTACAAAAAATTACAAATTACCGCTTTCCTTTTTCATAGAAATGAAAGAGTGAAAACAAAGGATTCTAACATTGTGTGCCACCAATTTCACATTCACAAATCATTATTTTTGTTCTCTGCTGCAGTGCATAAGAACCAGTCCCAGCAATGTGTGTGAGAACATTGACCCTCCCCCAATCTGTTTCTTGTCTCATTAGATGAACATTTTTTTTTTTATTTGCAGAGTTATTAATAACAACTAGTCATTTATGCAGAAATGAATTTTCTCAGAAGCTTGTATATGATCTACTAATGGCAGTTCTTTAGAAATCATCACCTAAAAATATATCAATAAGTGGAATTAACAATTGGGCCTTGAGTTTAAAAGCATAGTATGTCAAGTTGAATATATACAATAATGTATATAGTTTGATGATGCATCACAGTGGGACATAATTGACTCTCCACGCTACTACTATTTCTATTTAAAAGAAGACCTTAATGTATTAAAACTTAAAAATGCAAAAATAATTTTGACATCAAATGCATTTGCAATGCTGTTGCATTTCTGTCTCTAGATAGCTGAAAGAAAATCATACCAAAATAGATTGCTGCAGTCAAAATTTTCATTTTCTCATAAATAATGGTGGGACAGATTTTTAACTTGTCTAGTGGATGAACATACAACTGAGCCATCTTCATGTCCCTAATCAAGACTCTCTGGGGGGTTCTCAGGTCATGCCTCTACCGTATTTTTATTTTTATTTTTAATTTGGCAAATGCGCACAAATATGCAGAGGGAATAGGATTAAGACAATTCATTTTGCATATGGTCTCTCTGAATATTTTGTGAGGCATGCATTTCCTCTAAAAAATTAAAATAGTTGTTTAGAAAAAAGTAAATTTTTAATACAGGTTAGCAAATTCCACAGTAGGCTAATTGCAAAGGGAATGGCACTGCTGATACTGACTTGGCTCCTTCTACACTGAGCATCACTGGAGTATTTTCTAATAAAACAACAACAGCTGTTCCTAGATATATGATGCCAATAACAGTTGCCAGTCACAAAAAACTTGTGATAATATAGCCACTTGCCTTTAGTACTGCATGAAACAGCAGGTGAAATTCGCTGACAGGACTTGGAGAAAACAACATTAATACCTGGCATTCTGCTACTTGTTACCATAAAACTCTGAGCTCACCAGTCCTTCTCTGAATGCAAGAAAGAGAAAAAAAATAAAAAGGGCCACAAAAGAATAGCATGGTGTGTCAATCTCTCAGTCTCTGCATGAAAACAGACAAGAAAGAAGACTCAGCTGAAGGCAATGAAGTGATTGACTTAGACATTAGTAGATCTTTCTGGCCATCCTGTGGAATTTCACACTAATGTTTATAATAGACACCATTCAATCAAGAAACTTGCTTAATTGGGATGTTTCGTAGGAAACTAATACAACTGTAATTGTAGATCATGCAGTGACCAGTTTAAAATGGGATACTTCCTGGTAACTGTATAATGTTCATGTTTAATTAGTGGCATTTTTGTAAGTTTAAATCTGGCAAGGAAACTATCCTGATGTTTAGGCAAAAATAAACTTTTTTTCATACACAGGCTGATATTAAATCTTCACATGTCAAGGTTCTCTCTGAATTGTTGCAAAAGGCTACTTAGACACTCTATAGAAAACATCAGATACAAATATGTCCTATTTCAAATTGTGAACATTTTATTCGGTGGAGTTTGGCTCTTAGATCTGGTGGTGAGATACAACCTTCTTTCCCACCATAACAGGAGCTTTAATAAATTTTTGCTTAGAGGGACAAAAACACTAACAAGCAAAGGCTCCTGGGACATTATAAAGACAGATTTTCATAGTATCATCCTAAAGGACACTATTTCTGGCGCATATTATGTACTTTTTATCATTACTAAGATAAAGAAATTGCTTCTCTTTGACTCAGCATTCAGTAGGCTAACAGCAGATCAAAGAAAGAGAAATACAAAATGTTACAAGATGATGATGCGACTTTTACTAAAGTGAGAGTATCCTTTCCATTGAAAGCATAATGCTGAACCATGCTGAAGATATGTGAAGGGAAAATTGGGTAATTTTTTTTTACAGAATCTTCACCGAAACTTAGCAGTCTTCCTTTATCCTATACTCCCTGTATTATAGCCGTATGTTGTTCCAATTATTCTTTTCTAGCATTTCTTTCAGCATAGAGGCATGTGCAGATATTGTTTTGCTCCTTCCAAAAAGATACACAACCAGCAACATATTTAAATACATCAATATATGCTATAGTTTTGTGTCTACTCAATGGGCATCTCTGAGAAGAGTCTGGTTTCCTCTTCCTTACCTTCACTGCTTCATCAGATGTTTGCATTTGGAAAGTGCTCCCCTGAACTCTCTCCTCTCCAGTCCAAGCAGCACCAGCTCTCTGCTTCACCTGATATGCTGGCTGTTCTGATCCACTAATGAGGCACATGACTGTTTGCAGGACTTGTTCCCATACATTCTCGTGTGTCTTGGACTGGGGAACTGAGAACAGGACTCAGCCTTCCAGATGGGTCTCACCAGGATAGGGACAATGGACAACTTCCCTTAGCCTGCTGGTGATGGTCTTCTAATGCAGCTCAGGATTCTGTTGACCTTCTTTGTCACAAGGGGAGAAATGTGCACAATATTTGTTTTAGTCATGTTTTGTAATTATGTTGAGCACTCACATAAGATCAAAGTCGAATTTTGAAATTTACTGAGCTTTGTAGTAAAGCTCTGAGTTCTTGAATCATCTAGTATTTGTGGACAACAGTGTTTAGTACAGGCCTGTAGAATCATTTAATGTCTAATCCCAGTGCTTCTCTTAACCAGATGAATCTAATTTCCAATTAGAGGAAGAAAAATGAAACATCTGAGCAGGTTTCTGAAAGAGGAAGAAACTGAGGGGAAGCGAAAGAATGGATAAACTCATTGGTTGCTTCCAAATTCTGAAAGCTTAGACTGATAGCATTTTCCTTTAGAAATGTCAAATGAGAAAACAAGATTAAAAACCAAATAGTGCCATCCTTGGGGGCACCCTTAATTCATGGTACCTGATGGGGATTCTCCTCCATGGGCTAATCTGTAGGCACAGAATCCTTCCTAACCTACAGTGCCTGGCCTTGTGTGTATGTCCCCCTCCAGTGTGCTTTAGTACAAGGGGTAAATCATAACATTTTACTGAAGGATTTTAAATTCCAGTGGAGCAAAGTTTTTGATATCACCAATGTAAAAGCCGTCCCTCCTGCCCTTCTGTTGCCAGGTAATAAGAAAACTGGAAGAAAAGTGAAGAGATGGAAATAAAAGTCAAGAAACATGTGGATTCTTATCACTTTGTTTTTACTTTAAGAAATACTGTAGTTCCACCAGCCAGCTACATGCTCCCACGTAGGTAATGTCATGGCTGCCATTTATTTAATAAAACCACCATCTACGGGAATGCTTCTCAGGATGTGCTTTTCTTTTGCCATTTACTTATTACTGCTCACTATAATTAGTTAGAATTAAGAAAAATTAAGTTTGTGACTAGTATGATCTGTTTAATAGGCCAAATAAGCAACAAGAAATAACCTCGTGTTAGATGGTGACAAACAATGAAGCAGAGACATATGTTTGTTCTGCTCCCCAAGCATAAACAGAACACAGTTTCCCTGACTAATAAATTTACTTTCATTTTAATTAAAACAGAACATTTAGTTACATTTCCTCTGTTCTGTCAAAGAATTAAATAGATAAATGACTAGCAGGGGGAAAAATGACAACATTTTCTTTAGTGCCCCAACTGCACACATAACCGATTACTACCCATCTGTTCACTAAAGGTGTAGGAAAGGCACATCATATAAAGCCTTATTGCCTTAAAAAGGCTTGCTAAAGTACTTTGGGTTTGATCCCATATCTTCCAAAATGCAAAAAAAAAAAAAGTCTTTCAAAAAGTAGAATTTGTCAGGTCTGTTTTGGTATAATATTAGATAAATCACTGTTACTGGTTTATTCTTCTGATTGTTACTACCATTACATCAAAGCTCCTGGTGAGTGGCTGCCCCTGAGGAAATGATTGCAATGGCAATGCTACAGATTTTAGCCAAAAAGGAACCATGACATAAACAGTCACATGCAAGGCAAGACAAAAGACTCCACTCATTTTCTCTGGTAGTAAGCGTAACAACTGAGGCTTGATTGATATATACAGTACAGGAAGATTCTAACATTGGTTTAAGAAACTGAAGAATTGGATTATCAGTCACTTCCCTTGGTATTTTTTCCTAATGGTTAATGACTCCTGTATTTGGTAACTCAATTTACTGGCTTTCAGGAGTTTTTAAGAAAATCTGTTCCAGCTGCTGATGAAATTCCTCCATCTTTCAGTCATTTTAGAGTTATGTAGGTAAACTGAAGAAATACAAAATGGGACAGGATTCATCCAGCACTGCTATCTGGGAAGATACTCTCTGCTACACAATAACAGATGGTTTGGGGTGGAAGGGACCTTTAAAGCTCATCTAGTTCCAAACCCCCTGCCATTGGCAGGCACACCTTCTGGTAGATCACATTGCTCAAAGCCCCATCCAAGCTGGACTTCAACACTTCCAGGCAGTGGGCATCCATAACTTCCCTAAGAAACCTGTGCCAATGCCTCAGCACCCTCCTAGTGAAGAAGAAATCTAATCTAAATCTACCCTTTTTCACCTTAAAGCCCTTGTCCCTTGTCCTTGTACTACATGCCCTTGTCATAATTTGTAGGCCTCTTTAAATACTGCAAAGTCTCCCTAAAGACTCCTCCTGGCTGAACAGCCCCAACTGTCTCAGCCTGTTTTCACAGGGGAATGCTTCAGCCCCTGGATCACCTTCATCCCCTCCTCTGGACTCACTCTAGCAGACCCATGTCCTCCTTATGCTGGGTCCCCAGAGCTGGACTCAGTACTCCAGGCAGGATTCACGAGAGCACAGGGGGAGAATCACCTTCCTCAACCTGCTGGCCGAGTTTCTTTTGATGCAGATCAGGACATTTGGCTGTCTGGGCTGCAGGTGTACATTGCCCTCTATTAAACAAGCAGAGTTCCTCAGCAACTGAAAAATGGCAAACCATGTCCATCTTCCAAAAACGGTAAGAAGGAAGATCCACAGAACCACAAGGCTGGCCAGCCTTACTTGAATCCCTATCAAATTTATAGAGCAAACCAGCCTCAAAAAGCTTTCCAGGCTCATTGACAGCAAGCTGACTTGGACTGGTAACTTGAACTGGTAACTATGGATTTACCAGGAGAAAATATTGCCTGACCAACTTGTTTTCTCTGGTGAAACAGTTGGATGCAGACCAACACTGCAGGGAAACACCTTCCCTCGACCTGAGTAAGGCTTTTGACACATTCTCTCACAGTACTCCCATAGCCATGCTAAGGACTTAGGGGTCGGATGGACATAAGGTAGTGAAAGTCTGGCTGGAATGTAGGACTCTGAAAATCACGTCAAGTGTCAGCATTGGTTAGACACTGTTCAGCATCGTCATCGACAACATGAGCAGCAGGATGCAAATTGTCAGATGAAACTGCTTTGGAGATTTCTTTGAAACTGCAAAGCGAAGCTAGATATCTTAAAAACAGACTGGTTCTTTCTTTTTCCTTTCCTATATTTACAATAATAAAAATATTTTCCACGTTAATCATCTATAATAGCTCTGCATGCCAGCCCCCCAATGAACCAGCCAGTCTCATTTCTAATGTGGTATGAAATTGTGTTCTAAGTTGGCTATGCTAAAGACCAGCAAGTCCCATTCTTAGATGTATAGGATCTGCAATGAGAAAAAAAAAAAAAAAAAAAAAAAAAAAAAAATTGCAGAAATTTGCATTTATTACTAGTAGAGCTGGACTTAGCTATACGAATGCAAAGAACAGACTACACAAAAAAATTGTTTTGCAATATTTATTTTTAGTGGAGCAGAAAAGCAAGATCTAAACCCATCACACTACTTAAAATTATGATTTATAAGGAAGAGTGAAGCAGTTGTTCTTTAAAGAATTTTTAAGATAGAAATATTTAACATGGTTTTCAAAGCTCAAACTTTATTTACTCTCTCTTTCCAGTCTTTTTTTAATATAGGGCTATACATCACTGATCCTTTCTCATTCTTGTAAATGCTTCAATGAAAGTGGAGCTTCATTGTTGTAAATAAATACTTAATGTACAGTATGCGTAAATTTATGCATTTAACATTTCTCTGCTTGTATTTTAACACAGTGTTGACTGGTTTATGTTCAGATGTTTTAAGCTTATACTAGTTAATATTAATTTCCTTTAATATTAATTTGATTTTGACTTTACATGTTTCGTGGTACCACATCTAAAAATATTTTTATCAGTGGCATTTAATGGAATCAGTACATCACTATAACCTAAATGAATAGGCAAAAATCGATCTCCAGCATTGTTCTTTTTGTCCCAATGCAACATCAGTATTAATAAACAGACATTATTAAATTCCAACACAGACATTATTAAATTTAGGGTTTTATTTCCATGTCCAAGACCTAGGTCCTTTAATATGCCTTTTAATTAATAATGTATTTTTTTTTAATTTCACTGCCTTTGTGTAGTATGTTTTTAAGCCTATCTATTGTAAAAAAGTTCATTAGTGTCACCAAAGTTGGAAGATAAACCATTCTTTATCTAATGATAGTTATTAATGTGTTTCTGTTAATTTTATGGAAATCTAAATTCAAAGAGCCTTTTACAGAACACACATTTTCAAAACTAGTGAGGGGACAACTCAGGCTTTTCTGCCCAGAAAGAGCAGAATTTCTCTGAAGTCCTCGTATTACTAAGTGGAAAGAAGAAGGATCCAGAAGCAGCTGCCTTTCAAGGTTGTCCAAAAACCATTCCCAAGCCTAGAGGGGGAAGCCAGATGATGTGCAAGGTGCAGCACTCGACTGCACTGCTGTGACCCCAAGGGGCAATGCACCCCTGAGGGCAGTTACATGGTTTATCAAAATAGTATCCCCTGTCTTCACTGCTGATGTGATCTTGTGAGTTTTAAATAAAAAAAATAAAAAAAAAAAAAAAATTATAGAATAGACCTAACTATGAAAAGAATGAACAAGAAATGATGCTTATTGATGCATAATATGATAAAATTTAGGACTGTTAAATTGATGATTCATGTCAATCTACTGTGACTTAAAATTGTTAATTGACTTGTAAAATAGATACTATTTCATAATGTCAAGGAAATACCAAGAACCAGTCATGACTGATTATTTTTAGAAATTCGAATCTTACTAATGCCTCAGAGATACCACACTGAAGTTTCCTCCCATAGGGTTCTTGTTAAACCCAAAAACACTTCTTGAAAGACATTTCTGTCTTACCTCAAAGCAGACAAAATATCTTTATAACATGTTGCAGGTACCAGTATGCTTTAAGGACTAAGCTGTCTTTTCAGCTTGCACATTTCCTTGATGACTAGAATGTTGAACTGATGCTTTGAGTGAGAAGCTATAGGGACAAAACTGTCAAAATGGCCCTCATTCACAATGTTTTAAAGAACAAAACTGAAATGGTTAGAGAGATTACACTCCTGGCTTGCCTGGTAAGTTGGATATAACTGCCCGTATAATAACGTTTTGTCAGTGTCAATGATGACATCCCCAGAATAGAAGACACTCTCCCACAAGTTTCATAGCTGCCAGGTGAAAGATATATAATCATCAACAATGCACTTTTGCTTTTCCTTATTAAGACAGTCTTCAGAAAAATTCTGAAATCAGTTTACTTCATTCATCTCATTAAGGAAGCAGGCAAAACAGACTCTAAAGGCTCCAATGATGGAATTCTTACTTCTATACTATCTTTAGCTTGATTATGACCCTCTCCTTCTTTCCCTCTTTTCCAACATTTGGCTTCTCAGAGTATCAGAATGTGGGAAAATGACTGGGGGTAAAAGCAGAGAAAACCGAGAAGTTATATTCACACTTTAAAAGGAGTTATTACAGTACAGACATTTTAGGGAAAAATCCAGTTGCAGTTGGAAGGGATGCAGTCAGCATGCCCGACTTCCCCCACACAAGACATGCTAAGGGAAATGAAATGGAGGCTTGAACAGAGTGGAGACACTGCAGCCAGGCTCTGTTGAAATCCTTGCAAGGGAGGGACCTCGGTGGTACCTAGTAGTTGATAAGTCACATATGAAAAAGGCCTTAAGCAAGGGAGAAAAAAGTTGTGTTGCTGTTGAACCAGCAACCGTGGTGAGATCACACATGTCATGCTGATGCACGCCTCCATCCCAGCTATCTGCCTCAAAGGTAACACCAGCCCTCACAGAGAAGTGTTCTGTATTTTATTGGCTATATCTTAGAACTTTGCACCAGTCAATGACAAAGGTATGCATGACTGGAGTTACTCCAGCTCCACCTAAACATAAAGAAATAGTATAAAAGTGAGTTAAGAATGGGATAAAGTCAGGGAAGACTCCATTGTAAATTTTGGGATCATTTGATGGGCTGAACCAGTCTTCTTCCCTTTAGGGACTACTATTGGGTTAAGAGCCGTACCCTCATGCACGCTCATTGATTATCTCAAGCTAGCTAGTGTTAGGGAGCAGACTTTGTCAGGGCACTGCTTTTAACGTGTTTCTGCAGTCAGATACTGTCACTGGCAATCTGCAAACCTTAACCTGCCACAATCTTATTAATAAAGAGTGTTTCGTAAACTGTTAGAGTGAGTCCTTCATGGATGCTGGCAGTCCCTGCCAACAGATAAAACATCCAAATAAAGATGTGGAGATGGAAGGGGGTTCTCTGTTGGCTTGTGAACAAGTCAGTCCAATCTCTCTGTGATCCAGAACACTGTTCAGTGAAGGGTCCCCATAACTGAATGCTGACAGACTGGTCAGGCACAAGGATCTCGCCTTTCCTGGGATGCTGCCAGTCTTTATCAAACACAGAGGGTTTGAGGAAATTCCTTTTCACGTGACATAATATCTTTGGTATCTCGTGTACTCCATTGCTTAATAGCAAATCTGATCTTCAATATAAAAATTTCAATGGAGCACATGGTCATTATTCTTGCCACTTTGCAGAGTTTTTTATTTTCTTTCTTTACATTCCACTGATTTCAGTGCTGTCACAAAAGAGACATTGGCGCTTTATACTATTTTAGTTTTTATCATTGTAATATTAGATAAGCCCCTGGATTCTAAAAAGTTTCATATGCGTGGCCTACTTATTTTAGAGTAAGCAGCTTCCATAATTACAGTGACTTCCCATGTGCTTGCAGGATCTCTGAGAGGTTTCTGCTGATCTGCTCGTAATACTATATTTTTGGACCATATATGTAGTTTATATTTTACAAATATCACAACCTTCAGGTTTCAGACACATAACATTATTTCTTAATTAGGTAAAATACTGTTTTCATATTTAATAGGAATCACTTTTGATAAAAAGAAGTTTTTGTTGGAATTTGTTGAAAACCCTAAAAGAAAAATCTCCATCAACAAACTGGACATTGTTTTGCAGTGAGCACTAGAGATATAATAAAATAAATTATGTTAAATGTTTTACAAACTCAAGATAAAGTACAATAGGATATTACAGTGAGGAACCCCATTGCACGTTTAAATCACCATTAACTTCACGGAATCTAAAATTTGTGAGAGTTTGCCAACTGTACTTCTCCACCAAGGTTTAGGTCCTTTACTTTGAACTATGTCAACATGGTTAATTGCAGAAAGAATTGATTAAGTGGGATTTCCTAAAAATACAGAAATTATTGGAATAGGAATTGGGAATTAAATTCTGCTACTGTTAACAAATTTCACCGTTGTTTCCACATACCATTTACAAATTTGCATTATAGTTGGTGATCATCTAGAAGCTGGATCACTACAGGAAGATGGAAATGTATCAGCAGATTAAAAATAAACAAAATTATACATCTTCAGCATACAATTCTGAGGTAAAATAGTCCTATTGGAGATTTATTTTCTGTATGGGAAAAGTATTACAGTGCTCTGCATGTTATAGGAGTAAACAACCATTAGACAGTGTAGCTCTACAAGGACATATGTGTGCACATCTAACTGCCAGAGAAAGAAAAGGACATTTGAGGACCACACCATGCTAAAAAGAAGATATTTAGATGCACTCACAAAAGTGACTCACTGAAACGATTCAAGGTAACTTCTCTCTATCTCTGTCAAAAGATCTTACACAGTACAAAATATTTAGGGTTTTTTTCATTGCTTCTGTCTTATTTCCAGGGTTGAACAGAGATATATTTGTATTTTATTCCCTTGAAAAATTATCCTATTCAATTCCCTAGCCTTTCTTATACAGGCTACTTTTTGACAGAAATAGTAGAACCTTATTTTTAAGCCTTTTCATCTGCCAGCAGCTCCTGCAGAATTTTGGTTAACTCCATATACCCTTAGCATTAGAATTTTATCTATGTCTTTCAGTTTTTATGTTTTTAATACATGTTAAATAAAGTTAGGTTCAGAGCTTTCAGGTATTATTTTTATTCATACAACATCCTCTTTGTCTATTGTTAGTGTCAATTAAAAAAATTATTATATTTTTATTCTAAAATTATTATCTTTCATTCTTTCCTGCTTGCATTTTTTCCCCTTTTTTCTCAGTACAGGAAATGCAAACTTCAAAATATTTGCTAGTTTTTTGCTGTGAATATTTCTTTTATTTGCTGTCACATTTTGAAATTCACATAATTTTTTACATGCATTTGTATTTTTGTATTGCTGGCATATTTTTTACCTTTGTTTTGGTTTGTAAAACTTCTAACTTTTTTTTTTTTTTTTTTTTTTTTTATGGATAAGGTTGCTACAGCATTATGTTATTCCTTGAAGACCAAGAAAAGACCTCTTTTAGTTATAAGAGCTGTGTTGAAATAAAATTCATATTTTGGGCTTCTTACATATGCTCTTCCTTTTCAAAGGAATGGGTAGATTGAAAAGTTAAAAGACAGAAGTTCTATCCCTTTTCCCTCTTTGTAATTGTCACTTCAAACAATTGTTGCTGAATACCACTACTCTTTAAAGTAGACTATACTGAAGAGGAGCAGAATGTGATTGACAACTTTAATCCCCAAACACAATGGGCCATTCTACTGCCAAAGTACAGCAAGTTCTTTGTGGTGTGTGCAGAGCTTTCCTGAGAATTGATGGGGACCATAAAGTGAGCTACTACTTTCATTACAGTGCACTTCAAATGCAAGATGTATTTCTTCAGCTGCATCTTCTCTGTTATAAATACAAACCTAAATTTACTTATGCATTTCTACACAAAGTAGTAGATCACGCAAATGCTTGCAAGATAATGAGTGACAAAACAGCAAGAACGAGTGCTCTTTTTGGCATAAGTGCAGGCTAATACAAACATAAGTGCTTCTGAAATTTGTTTAGCGTGACTGGTCTTTGGGAAATGGCCTATCTGAAAGCCATAGAAAAAAGTTCCATGAATTCAAAACAAATTAAATAAAAATTTTCAAGGGAAATAACTGACTGATGGGGCAGGAATTATATATCTTTTTTCACAGGAAGGAAAAAGGGGTTTTTTTTGGGATGATCTGAAGAGACAGAAACAGATGAAGTAATCCCATATGAAATGTTCTCTAAAAAAACCCAAAACCCCAAAGATCTCAGCCTCTTCAAACATTATTTTTATTGCATCTATTTTTACTGAGCCTGACTGACCACTCAGACTTGAGTATCTCTTGCCCACTTTACAGAGATACAACAAAAAGAATAAAGCATTTACAATATAACAAACCACTCTAATTTAAATTTAATAACTGAGAAGTTTGACCTTTGATACTGTGGTTTACCCTGTTATTCAGATGAAAGTATGCAAATCATATGTTCAGGGCATTTATTAGCTCTTATCTCCAGAGCATAATACTGAAGTTCACTGCTTGAATAAATGGGATTTAAGTATTTCTTTAAATTCTTTGATGAACATACTTTATATATATTCTTTTTTTTTTTAAAGAAACATATAAGGGGGAAAAGAAAAGAAGAGAAGGAAAAGTAATTTACAAGAAGTTACTTTATCAAAATGAATGTTAATTCACAACTACTTAGACACAATAGGAGTGGATGAAACAGCGAAATGTTTACACTAATCAATAAGATGATACAGTTGTACTTTTCGAGGTAGATCCCTTTTCTGTGCTTCCAAAGCACTGCAGCCCTGGGCTCTTCCATCAATATACATATTGAAGGGAGTGTGCAAAGAAGAGGGAGCCCAGTACTGCCTGGTGGCGGGACAAGAGGCAATGGTGACAAACAAATGGAGGAGGCTGCCTCTGAAAATCAGGAAACACTTCGTCAACTGTGACGGTGACCAAACACTGACAAAGATTGCACAGAAAGATGATGTAATCTTCATCCCTCTAAATATGCAAAAGTTTTCTGAACATTGTCTTGGAGAACAGGACTTAGGTGTCCCTGCTTCAGCATGAGTTTTGGACTGGATGACATCTAGAGGTACCTGCAAATCTCAGTCCTCCTGTGATTCTCAGATCATGTTCCTTTAATTTAAGGTTGGTTTATTTTTTCTGTTTGACACTAAATGGAGTCACTCTAATCAGTTTTCATGTTATATCAATCAATTTAATGATTTTCTGTCAGTAACCCATTAAAGACTATCCTCATCTTGGACAGCCCCAGCCTCTGTGGTGTGTGGTCTGTGTCTGATTCCCCTCCTTGTTCTGATATTATCTCCCTCCCTGATGTCTGAGGCAAAACCTTCAGAAAGTATTCTGCCAGATACTGTAACCTACTACTTCCCAACACTCACCAAGTCTCACTACACTTTACTAGTGAAAAACTAGAGTTTTTCACTACATTTGTACATCACTGCTCTTTTTTCAGTATTTATTCTTTTTGTTTTCTTCCTCCATTTCCAGCAATAATTACCCATTAGTTTCTGTGTAAAATGCCACTCTCCTCTCTTTTTCTTCTCAGATCATTTAAAAATAATAACAAAACCTGAAATTCAATCAAAGCCATGTATCTGTTCCCATACTATAGGAGAAATGCCAATACAGAAGTTATTTTCCAGGGGGAATCTATCAAGTAATGCACTAGTAATGCATTGGAGCAAGGAGGGCACAGACAAACAAGGCTCTTCATCTGAGTAAGTCAGGAAAAAGTTTGAACCTGAATGTTAGAGGTGAAACCCCAATTGTGAGTTTTTTCCCTGTGTTCTGTCCTCCTGACCTGATATTAAGGAACTCTGGTAAAAGGTTCTAAGAAAGAGCAGTGTTCTTAAAGTTTCAGTTTTGTCTCAAGGTGCAGACATTTCCCAGTCTCTCTTCTCAGGATTGCTACTGGCAATTGAAGCTGTCAATTATCTTTTAATACTTAAATATAATCCATGATCTTTTTCATACTTTATGTATCTGAATTTTTAATTTGAGGTATTTTAAATATGGTTCTATGGCTACTAAACTGGGACAGAACAAAGATACTTTACAAACAATAAAAAAGATATAGGGCAGAGGATTGAAAAGGACGGCTTATTCACAAAATATTCAGTTGAAAATATTCCCCTTCATCCAGCTCTTGAACAATTCACATGTGAATTTCACACAATGTGAAAGGAAACCTGAAAACAACACTGATTCATCAGGAAAGCTATCCAGTCTTCTATCAGACGATGAAAACAGTTTACCAAGCAAAAAGCCCTTACAGTGGAGATAGCACAGAAAATCAAAAAGAACACAGTATTCTGGGCACCAGAGAAGTCATCAGTATTCCATATTTTAGTGATGCCGCTGTAATGGTGATAAAGTGCAAAAACTGTAACCCATGGGCTCAAGCTAGTAAAGAAAAGCACAGTAGGAAAAAAAAAATAGACAAATGATGAGTGGTGCAAACAGACTGTGAAGCGCCCATTGACTTGCAGACGCTCTGCATGCTGGGGCTGCAGTTGCGACCTGCATTATCTCAGTGCTGCAGGAACCATTAGATCTCCTTCTCTGACCGGCTGTAAGCTGCAGGCCTGTGAGTGTAGCACAAAGCTAATGAGATGAGCATTTTCAGGGAAAAGAAGAAAAGGAAA
>CM019215.1:75805868-75886047 GCA_009741485.1 Malurus cyaneus samueli
TTTGAAACCTACTTCATCTCTACAGTGGTGATATGTTTTCTAATTGTCCTTACCTTTATTAATTCAGTTTCATTCATTTTCTTGACAGCTAGAATGCTTATGTTAGTAAAATAGTAATTTTGGACAACTTTCAATCAAGCACATTGTCACACTTTGTCACCAAAGCTGATAAAACCTGTAATTTTCAGCTATCTTTTCTATTGACACTGTTCCTATATCTAAAGATCATGCTGGATTAAATTGAACTCTTCAACTCTCATTTCAGAGGACTTATTTTTCTCGCCTTGGATAATTCTTCTACCTTCTTTTTAGAAGTACTGTATAGCTCTCTTCACATCTTTTTGGCAATAAACCCAGCTGAGATACACACTATATTTTAATAGTGGCCCTTCTATGTGTGCACAGAAATAATATCATTCTCTCCTTTCCTTCCTCTGATCCCATTCCTACACATTCAAGGGCCAATTCAGGGATATTTTTCTTTGTCATATTAGGGTGCTGAAAATTATTTTTGAGGCAATTTTCTGTGATGATTCATTAGCAGTTTCCAGAGAGCAATTTTCAGAGAAAGGTCTGCCATCATGAGAGAAAACTGGATCATGAAAGAACTTAATTTTGCAGTATTAAATTTCCTTCTGTTGAATTGCTCTACTTTCATTAGGAGACAGATTAGAGGATCATTCTACGAGCTGTGTCTTGCCTTTCTCATAATTTATTATATAACCAATACAAATTTCACCTACATGTTCTTCCAGTATTTATTTGTCCTGCAAATCACCAATAAAAGGTTATGGAAAAAGTTTAATTACTCAGACTTAAAAAGTTGCCTTGATTCCTAGGTAGTAACTTTTCTTTCCCTTCAGGTAATCCTGAAGTCATCCCTTTATGAACATTTTTACAAATTCAGTTTGGAATCTGCCTAATATGAGATGGTACATAAAATAACTTGCCTTGAATTACAATGCTGCTGATAAAGTAACTAATTTAGAGAATTTGAGTATGCTGTGTGAACTCAGACATGTATCAATTTGTTGTTTGATATGGTTACCAGAATGTCTTGTTTATGATCACTTAATTCTATGCAATTAACATGGATTAACATTGATGACATATGGTATTTCCTAAACTGTTTTTAATTGATTTCCTGGGATCTGTATCAGACTAACCAGTCTATCCAGGTCCCAAAGCTTTATCTCTTCCTATACTATCCCATCTTCTAAGTATTCATCTTGTTCAAAATATAATACTAGCAGTTTAAAAACATTCAAAACACTCTTGAAAGATGTGTCCCCTCAAATTTCTCATGGGTTTCTGTTTGGATACCTTTAATTTCAGCTGATGCTATTTCATGTCTTCCTTCACTACAAATGAAACTCTTCAGTCATGTGAGAGAGAGGTCATCTGTGCCTCTGTTCACATAGGTTTCTGCCTAAAAGGATGAGCATGGGGAAGAGTCTACATCTGACTACAGAGTCTACATAACATTTACAAAATCAGAGCAGATCTGGGTTTCCCTGGGTCTGTCCAGTGTCAGTGTAGCAAAGAAAAAATTAATTCTGGCCTTAAGGCAGGGAAGAAGACCAGCTGTCAGTACAGAGATGGAATAAGCATTTCTAAGGGAAATCTGTTCATCTTCTGTTTGAAGAAGGCTGCTATAAAAAATATCCTAGTCAAATATATTTCTGTTCCAAGAATATATGGTATAAATTTTAAAAAAGAGCCATTAAATGAAGTTGAGAATGCGGTTTTATACAAATTTAAGTAGGCAAGAAAACAATGTAATTAGCATATACATTTAGGATAAATTTTATGAACGTTATATTTGTTTTCAAAATATATTGACACTTTGCATGTACAAATTACAAAATTGCATTATCCATATGTATAAAAGCTGCATTTAGGTAAAATATACTTCAATCCAGAATTCACTGTAGAGAATCTTTCTTTCATAAGCTCTTGAAGTAATGCACAAGATGTAAAAAAAAAGATGTAAGAAGATGAAATAAAATTTGCTGAAGTCAGAAGTCTTTCCCCTATACTAATAACAAAAAACAAAATATTTTTTTATACAAACAGTTTGTATTAAAGAGTTCTGTCATTTATTGAAGTAGAATTCAATTCAGTCTTCAGTCAGTAAAATATGTTTAAAAGAAGAATATGCAGTAACTTTAAAATTATAATTAAGTTCCACCTAATAAAGATTGTATTTACTAATTCTGAAAGAAATGGAGTATTGAAATCTGTCCTATAGCTACAACACCATAAAAATTGAATGTGACGGACTGAATTAGCAGAGGTTTTCTTCTCCCTATTCAGCTCCTGTAGGCCAATTTCTGCCTGCAAAATATAAAGCAACCAAATCCAAATGGTGATACATGGCAGAGATCTCAAGAAGAGTGCTGGTTTGCATATTCCTAAGTACAGACTCGGTTCTTAGAGAAACTCAAACTTAAGGAAAACCATATGTAGGAACTTGGATTTTAGCTACAGCTTGATTTTATTCCAACAGTTCTTAAGACCTATTAGTCTCTCCCCTTAATTTATACTCTTGGTAATCACTCACACTTTAGCTTCATAGTCATTTTGATATTCTGTGTCTTGTAAGGAATAGATACTTTCAGGCTAATTGGTTTTATTCAGTTTATTCCATATGTAAGATTTACCATTAGATGGAAGAATGTGTGGGTTCCTAATTCCAACTTCAGTAGCTTATGAGATTTCTTTTGGTAGATTCAGCTTTGATTTTTATGATCTGAAATGTCCTTGCCTTTCAAATCTCTTCAGTGTCACCATTCTTTTTTTTCTATTTAAAAACAGAAAACACAGCTATTCTAGATGACTCTTTAGAGCTCTTTAAACCCTGTAGTTTTTCATTGTGCTTATCTAGTGGCTGAATGTTTATTGTTATTATTAATGTGAAAAAGCAATAGAGGGCAGGCTAATTACCTCTCAGCACAGGTGAGGGTGCTTGTTATATATTGTTAAGCACCAGATGGTAGCTGACTTTTATGTTTGTAGCCAAGTGAGAAGTTATTAGCAGGACTGGTTCTCTCAGCAGCACAAGGACTGTCTATCACTGCCATGTCAACCTTCAGACAGTCAATAACACTGTGATTCCAACTTTCTCATTTACACGAAAAAAAAGAAAAAAAAAAAAAAAAAAAAAAAAAAAGATAATGATGGAATTTCCAAAAAGTCTGCAGAATGTTTTTACAAACTGTTCTGACCCACGTACACAGGGAGAGGGATGTATTACTGGACAATGACATCAGGACTAAGAATAAAGAGAAAAACCAGGAAAAAAAATGAAAAGAGAAAGATTACATTCTTACCAATGTAACTACCTTTCCACTTCTACAATTCCCATTTAAATAGATGGCTGCTATCACTTTTTCACTTTTTGTAACATGTCAAAGAGAAATATACTGTAAAAGGACAAGGATCTACATACAGAAATATTGCACACTCTGCAGGGGTGCCATTATACCAATGGGCATACACCATACAGCACATGTGAACCTCTACACTACAGACCCAACAGGCTTGCTAGCATTCTTAATAGAAGTTTATTCCTTCTCCTCCCAAATTCCTGGACCTTCTTCCTTCTGTTATTATGGAAATGTAGGAAGATGAGAGGAAAAAATAAAACATCATCTCAAAGCAAAAAGTGCTGCTAATGTAACAGCTGTAAACATATGGTAGTTTGGAAAAAGACTGGCGTGTTCTGTATTTTATTATACTACTCTGGATTGATTTGGATTCTATTCTATGTCAAAAAACTGCTGAACAATGGAGCATAGACTCTTCGGTTTTGATCAGTTAGTTACTAAAATGACAAAGGAAGGGTTTTGTTTGAAAAGGATTTTGATAGCACATTACAATTCTTACTCCCACTTTCCTATTATAAGCAAGATTTTTCTAATTTCTAACATCTCAGCAGATACTCCCTTGGAAACAGTCAAAATCAAAGCAGAGCCAAAGTGAATGTGAATTTCGAAATAAATCCAAACAGAAAAATCTTTCAGACAGTTATTTAATAAAAAAATAATGTTCACACTACTTATAATCACAGAAACTGTACAATCTAAGTTCTGGCTGAAGATTGCACTGGTGGTGACATCAAAACTAAAAACTAAACCCAAAGACTGTCCAAGCACTGAAGCTCAGCTAAACAGCATAAGTTCACAATTAAATAAGACAATTCAGCATATAACCCCAATTATCCAGACATCTGGAAAGACATAAGAAAACTTTAGATAATTGGGGAAGTCCGTTGGCAGGCCGATAAATTCCCTGATCCCAAACACTGAGTTCAAACTTACAGCCTCTCCTGCTAGGCTGTCAAGGCTCAGTGAAAGGAGTTGCATTTGACTCTGGAGTGCATGCCTTGCAAGGAGGATCAAATTCTGATATAATGAGTTGAGCTCATAAACTTCATAAACTTCTCTGTGTTCATGTCTAGTTCAGACTAGTTCAGTCTTATGTTCTGGACTAAGCCATGAAAAACTGATTTGCTTCATACAGATTCCTAACATCCCAAAGATTAGAAATTTGAAGAGGTCAGGAAATGAGAAAATTTAGGAAAGTGAGAGGGTGCCAACAAATTACGGCCAAAGTTATATTATTACTTAATTTGATGTTATTTCTGACACTAACTCCAGTGGAACTGAAATTCCATTCCTCGTTAACACTACCACAGCTGATTAACTACAATGAGATATTTGTGCAATTTGCAGATGTGTCAGATGCCCACTGACACAGAACACATTCATATTCTTTTAATCCCTATTTCCATGTCGTATCCACGATCCTTAAGAGTACTCACTGTACTCACATTTGTACAAGACTCCTTCAGCCTGTGAAGCTTTGTCTGTTCTATTGGATAAGGAGGGAACCTGAAGGCAGAGGAGTGAAGGAAAGCAAAGCATTTTCCCAAAGGTCAAAAATACAACCTAAGGAAAACCTGCTCTATCAATCCCTCAGCAAGCCCACGAGTCACCAGCTGTCCAGTTTTCAGCAAAGACTGCTCAGCAACTCCTAAGACGGTTGGCTGCAGAAATGTCAGCTTAGACTTAAAGTTTTCTTTAAAGTATAACCAGTCCCAAGCACTAACTTTCTGTTCTGTTTGGTAAATGCCCTCTGCATTTCAAAAAAGCCAGGCTCCTGCTAAGGAACAGAATTCTGCAAGCAAATGTTTTTCCCCTCCTGAAGAAAAGCCAGGGCTTTAGTGTTCCTCAGGTGCTATCCAGAATCGATTTAACCTTAAGCCTCCCTTGCTCTGTCTGAATGATAAGTTTTGATTTTAACTTGAGAAGTAAAAAAAAAAAAAAAAAAAAAAAGGAAGATAAAAAGAAACAGAATGTGATTGAGTGATTGATAGTTATGTAGGTTATTTCATACCACTAAATTAGTACATGACTTCATATCCTATTGATTTTATTGTATTAAAATACAAGGATGACAAGTTGCCATATGCACAGCACATTCAGTAAATTAAATATCAGTGCATGCTGATCTGTACCTCTCAGTGATGTAAATGTCAAGCACAAAATTCTGCCCTTCACACGATGAAAATGCAATCCCTCTGCCTTGACAGAGTTATGGTGCAGCTGAGGAGACAGGATGCATATGACAGTTGGGATTGAGGAATTTGGAGAAGGCTGCTGAACTGTGTTGGGAATAAATGAGCTGCTAATGATCAGCTCAGAGGTAGAAGCAGGAGGCTAAAATCCCTGTAACTCCTTCCTAAATTATCTTGTCCAGTAAAGGTACATCTGCATACAAGATCTCAAACATAAGAAAGTAAAGAATAAATTAATATCATATTACCCAGATTTGCTCCTAAACACTCCTGAGATCAACATCAGACAGCTGCCATATCCTTTCCCAAAAGCTTAGCAGGCTTCATGAAATCTAACATGTATAACTTAAGTCTCTCTTCCTTTCCTGCAACTTTTTCTTAAAGTGACTGAAAGCCATAAACTATGCCTGAATAATGTGATGTTTGTTAGAATTCAAAGAATTTAATAGAATTCTAAGAATCTGAATCTGAAAATTTACAAGAATATTTTTTTTTCCTCTTGCTGTTTTCTTGCTATTTTTGTAGTCCTGAAGTTGGTTGAAACATCCCACTTGATGCATTCATTGTGACGCACACATTCAGTACAGTTGGGTACAACTAATACTCAGAATTACCACTGCCAGAAGATACATATCAAATAATAAAGAACAGTTTGTGCAAGATGTGATGTCTCTGTTTGCACAGAAACTTCTGCATTGGACTGAGCCTGTTCCTGCTATATCTGGAGAAAGATGAAGTTTAACCTGTGCCAAATACTGGAGAGGACTACTTTAGTTTTTTAAAGGTGAACATCAAATACATTTTAAGATGCAAACTGTCTGAATCAAACCAGAAGCAATGATCTTTTCTTCCTGCATGACTGGGTCACTGTCAGTGTTAAGTGAATTAAATGCATAATTTATTAAATGGCCTCTCTGAGCACTGAAATCTGTCAGGATTTAAACATATTCACTTTGCCATCATTATTTTATAAAGGAAGGTTAATTTAAATTATTTTCTTCCTTTTTCTATTCATTGCTGTCCACAGGATAACTTTTACAGCCATCCTTCAACTGCTCTTTTACAAGGGGAAAGTGAAGTGTGTTTTATTCCCAGGACACAAGATCCAGGTTTTACAAGTCCTGCCTCAGAAGCACTTGAGGCAAGAGCACCCAAACACTTTGTGGGCATCAGGCATTGTGTGATAAATGGCAATGTGCTGAAGACTGATATTTGGAATTTATCCCAAATTCTGATTCTATCCAATTCTCAAAAACAAATGATAGTGCTACTCCGGCAAGTCAAAAAAGGAAAATGCAGTGGAACAACTCTTGCAAGCTACAGGTTTCACACTAAGCACTACTGACACTGACAGTGACAACATTCAAGAAAATATGAAGATGATGCAATGCGCTGAGCCACAAACTGTTTTGATGTAAACTGTTCCAGGAGACAAGTACTGCTCTCACTGTTAACAAGAAAATTAAGATAAATGTTTATTGCTGGTTTTAACTTCTCTGAGATTACTTTGGTCGTGCTGTCATGTAAGTAGACTTATTTTCCCAGAGACAACTCCCTGCACAGTTGGCATGCTGGGATCAGCTGGCAAGAGAAAAAGAAAGAAGGGAAGCACACTAATTCAATTAGTGGGGGCACCCAGGAGAGCTGACATTGCCTTCCCTTGCCGAAATCCATCTTTCTCCTCTTGGTCTTTTGCTACCTCATCTGTTAGAAAGCAAAATTATGAGCTCAGATCATTCACCTATTTTCTAATATCTTAAAGAAAGAAACAGATTTTTTTTTATGTTTAATACAGATGGAAAAAACAGCTGGTTTGAAATTAAGTGTTAAGATTCTTGTGCAAGTTCTAACTTTAAAGGGTATGCATACATTCATACACTGTTCTTTTTACAGAACAAGAGGATCTCATACACATTTCAAGATAAAAACCACTCTACATATGAAAAATGTATGTGAAGAGGAAAGATAAATGCAAACTTAATATTTGGAGTAGAGTTGACAGATTACAGAGCTCAGCTTTCCTCAGCACATTTTAACAAAAGGATCTTAAAGGTTGAAAGAACAAAGAGTAGAGGAAGACCAAGGACTGAGGAAGGTGCCTTCAGATACTGTGTGTTCCTTTCTCTGGGCTTCTTATGGCCTTCTTCCATCACCTCCAACACTTCTAACCATCATTATTAATGACACAGAGCCAGTGCTACAGAGTGGGTAAAAGATGCACTTTGTAACATCTGCCTGCTCCTCTGAAGCTCTATAAATCCCTCTAGAGTCCTCCTCCCAGCCAGCTTGAAGAAATTAATCTTGAAGGCGAGTAGTTTTTATGACTGAAGCCACTACTTTGCTTTGCCATTTAGAAGAGCCATATATTCTGCTTACAACAGCTCTACCTTTAATATTATTTTCTTCCTAATATGAGAACAAAATTTGAAATTTCTTACCATATTGCTATCATATTAAAAAAAAAATCTCTACTAGAATTAAGGATTAAGAGGAGGTAAAAGAATTATAATTTCCTTTTTAAATTTTTTTCTTTCCCCCAAATAGATGCAAATATCTTCTCCTCCACTCCTGCCCCCTTATAAACACCAAGACATTATCTAGCATTTTGCTGGGAGGAAGCTTTTCTTTCTTCTGAGGGTAGGAGGAAAAGAGAGTTGTGGGATTTCTTTTTATGTTGTCAAACGCAAAAATACATATAACTTTAGAAAAAAACCAACAACCTTCACACTTGAAGATGAAAGAATCTTAGCTTTATGACAGCATGCCAATTATATAGAAAGAGTAAAATAGTATCACTAGATTATATTTAGTTAGCTAGTATATAGTCAAATATTGTTCGTGTATACATAAATAGTAAATAAACAAAAATATTTATTGATATGAAGTGATTTTTCATTTAAGCCAATTGTAGCTATTTACATCTTGTTTAATTCCTCTACAGAGGACAGTATCGTATTTTCTGACCCAGTAGGTCAATTTAAGAAATTTATTTTCAACAGACAAATAAACAACACTTGACCAACAAGATACATGTAATACCTCCTACAAATAAATAACAAATATACCATTTATACACCATTCCAAATATAACATTTATGCAGGACCTGGTCCTACCTCAATAAGAGCAATAATGATGCTTGTTTTTTGGTTTTGTTCTTTTTTGTTTTTTGTTTTTTTGTTTGTTTGTTTGGTTGGTTTGGTTTGGTTTTTTGTTTGTTTGTTTGTTTTTTCTTTTTTTGTGATAAGTCCTTTTACAGCCGTTTTCACATTTATGCTCCAGGTGCCGATAAACACCGTTACAGTGTTCAATTAGAACCACATCTGTAAAGTGGTAGAATATCCAAAAGCACAAATACTATTAGAGTTAGGGGCTACTGTAGTCCATTAAATTTGCATCCAGACTCTGTGGCTATTAATGAAGCTTCTGATCACCCATATTCTGCATTTCTTTATGAGAAGCTGACTGCAGCAGGAATCACATCTTTGCATCTCTCTTTTGCTCATTCATCCTATTCCAAAGTTCCTTCCTTCTACCCTCTCCACCCTTTCAGTTTCTAAAACACTAAGCCTGTTGTGGTTTTGTTCCAACAAGTTTAACAATTTTTCTGACATAGAGTTACTATGATATTCTTTTGATGTCATTATGGAAATGCAAATGTTGTTTTTCACTACTACCAAGAGCATCTTGTTGAACATGAGTAACTTTAGAGGTATTTTTCAGTTTGAAAAAGGAATACTGATTCACAATAGGGTTTAGATATTAGCAGTCTACTTCCAAGATTAATGAGAATATCAAATTAAAAATGAACCTTGTCTACCAGTTTAATTAGGCAAATCATGCTTGCTGATTTTCTTCTCCAGAGGAAAGCAGAGTTATCTTGCTTAATTTCACTACAAGCAGGTTTCCTTCTGTATCCTGAAATGTACTACATAAGTGAGATTGTCTCCAGGACACCACACCACGCTCTGATATCAGATCATATAACCCAATACAGAACAAAATAATTTAACTATATTTACTGATTCTTTAGTAATTGCAGATGTAAGAGTATAGATAATATCAGCCCATCTAATTACCGTGTCAGGCACATGCCTGCCCTCTCCACTTTAGATACACAGCCTTGCACTGCCCATTGTGAAAGCCAGATTCTAGTGATACCTCCAATCACTTGTTTAAGAGAAACTAGCGCACTGCTGCTGAAACCACAAAAAGAAAAAAAGAAAAAGAAAAAGAAAAAGAAAAAGAAAAAGAAAAAGAAAAAGAAAAAGAAAGAGAAAAAGAAAAAGAAAAAGAAAAAGAAAAAAAAGAAAAAAGAAAAAAAAAAAGAAAGAAAAAGAAAAGAAAAGAAAAAGAAAAAGAAAAAGAAAAAAGAAAAAGAAAAGAAAAAGAAAAAAAAGAAAAAGAAAAAGAAAAAGAAAAGAAAAAGAAAAGAAAAAGAAAGAAAGAAAAGAAAAAAAAAAAAAAGAAAAAAAAGAAAGAAAAAGAAAAGAAAAGAAAGAAAAAGAAAAGAAAAGAAAAAAAAAGAAAGAAAAAGAAAAAGAAAAAGAAAAAGAAAAGAAAGAAAAAGAAAAAAGAAAAAGAGAAAAAACACCCTGGCAGTTGTCTTTGACTATGACTTTTTGAATTTTTAAATATTTTAAGCTTAATACAAAGGTTTAATTATTGCTAGCTCCCTGCCCTTCCACAGGACTACTTTTGCTATGCATTTAAATAGTAATGCTGTGGTACCTAGAATTCTTCGCCTAGGAAAGTTATTGATGTTTAGTTTCTCATAGTGCAAATGAACAGTTGGAAATAAGAAACCAACCCACTGAGGCCTTATGCAATTCACATACATCAGTGGCCCCTGCATGAGCTCAAGGTAGTGTCAGAAGAGAGATCTTTCCTTCTCCAGAAGGAACATTCCTGCATGGCCCAACAAACCTCCTCTGCCTTCAGACCATCTGATTCTTCCTATTATCTTCCACTTTATTTATAACGTTGACTAATAATAATCTACTTGTGGATATTTTCCATGACAAAGACACTGATTAAGAACATGGGAGGATGGATCAAGTAGCATATGCTTATAGTTTAGAAGACACCTACAGCAAGCAGCAAAAAAAAACCTCATGGCTGCATGTGGCAAATTTTATTCTGAATTTCTGTGAGTTTAACAGAAAACTGAGCCCATCACAGCCTTAAAAAAAAAAAAAATGGTCTGCTACTACAATTCTCCAGATATCATATCAAGTTTCTGTTATATTGAAAAACTGTACATTATTAACAGTAGACAACATACACAACAAAATTTAGTATTCATCATGGCAGACAACTGTAGAAAATGAAATTTGAAATACCAAGCATTATCCTAAGAAATCTGCTCAAGAAAGCCTCCAAACAAGAGACAGTGCTTTTCCCACACAATTTGTATGATAGATAAAAAATTAATTAACTCACTTATTCGTCAAATAGCAGAAAATCTGAAAAATTAGCCATCAGCAATTGGAAGCAAAATAATTATTAACAAAAACAATTAATGTAGTCTCCCACAAATGATCCCATGAACTTTCTGTGGTATTACCACTAGATGTACACTGACAACCTGAAAAATCATATTAAAAGAAGACAAAGAAGTTGGCATATTACATGATAGAATTACAGAGTAACTGGATCTCCATCCAATGGACCAGTTTAGCTGGTTTAATCACATTTAAATAAATTAATGAGATTTTGACCATCAGTCAGTGTTTCTGTAAAAGCAATCAGAAAGAATTACAAGAAACAACAAATTCAGACAATTACTTATTTTAAAATCACAGTATATTTTGCAAAACATCTATTTTTAGCATGTAGAGTAGTTATCTTCTATGTTATGTTAATTCCATAGAGGATAACAAAGACATTAAACAACTAATTTTCCTTTAATTTTTTCTTGCTGGTTTGTTTATTTAATGCAATAAAAACATTTTTTTATGTTTAAAAACTGAGTAATAATAATAAAAAAAATAAAAATCAGTGTATATCCTTTGAGATACAGCAATAATTTCCAATATCAAGTAAAGTAATAATACTGGCATGAATTGAAATAGACACTGATTCAATAAACAGCAGCATTCTGTAATCTGGATGCAGTGCCACAACTGCAAAATTAGGCACTAGATGTGAAATATGCTTTTAAATTTCCACATATTAAACCTATGGAATGCTCTTCAGAGATATCAGAATGTGAAGCTGTGCCTAGTGAAATCAGAACTTCAAATAAGAGTTGAGCCATTTCAATTGCTTACAGCTCTAAGGCAGCACCACAGTCTATCAGTTTTCAACTCAGAAAACTAAATGCCTTCTCCAATCTAAGAAAATACTGAAATAAATTCAAAGCAGCAATTTTATAATTGAGATAAAATATACTGATATCACCTGAAGCTGTCATTTGGCAGCTTAACATAAATGGTCAAGATTTAGTAAAGTCCTTTCCTGGCAGTCCACAATCACACACAGGAATTTTTTCCCTGGCAAGGAAACTCCTATCCTTGGGCTGTTTCTGCTGCTGCTGGGTGGTTCCTGTTGTCCAGTTCTCTCTCTATTTTTGCATAACACCCAACGGACAATATCTGAACCATTGTGACCTAGTTTGCAGAAATAATCAAGGAAAAAAGAGCAAAGAGGGGGAGGGGAAGGCAGATAGTTTTAATCTGTTTTCTGTTCAGCTTTTTAAACTATCCCATTGTGGTGCCAGAGGAATTCCAATGCCAGCAATAAGGAAAGCAACACAGACATTAGACAAGGAGAAAAATAAACCAACTCTTTTTTAGCAACATCCTACATTTTGCTCTCAGCTGTACTGTAAAAGGACACCAGAGAATATTCAAGTACCAAGAGGCACATAAAGAGTAAGTGTTAAGAACTCTTTCATGTTAATTCCCATGCTTTCAGTATTTCATTTTGCCATATTTTGTGGTATATTTCTTTCATTTTTAATCACCAGACTACCATATCTTTGTATTGATAATTTAATTTCAAATAATCAGTGTATTAAAGACATAAAATTATTTATATTACTGTTTAATTACTTTATGCTAAGTAAATTTTAAATATTCTGAGTAACAAGATATGAGTATAACTGGCTTGAAGTTCTTGTATTAGAGTGCTTTGTATGAAGCTAGATATGTCAATAGTTCATTTTCCCTGCTAATTGATCGACATGACACACAAAGAAGAAAAAATTCCTAGTAAATAAGATGAAGTAACTGCCTTGTGAGAAAAAAGTGAACAAGCTATGACTCTTCAGCTTTCAGGGACTCGAGGGGGGTACAACCAGGGTTTGCTAACTCCTTCAGTGGTAAGTCAAATACACAGCTCTTATTTACCCCATCTTGACAAAACCAAAGTGCATTGTGCCTGTACTGGTTGGAGGTCACTTAAAGAAAGGGAAGAATATAGCTCTCCACACAGCAGATACAAAATGATCTTCCATTGTGTAAGATAAGATAACACCTTCTAAAATACAAACCTAGAACATCATTACTGTTTTCACACATATATAATTTACTTATCTTTCAAAGTTGATATGTCTTCTTGTACAGTACTATTCATTCACTAGTGGTTTTCTGTTAGACCATGATAAGATGGAAAATATTTATAGGTTGACAAAATTGATCTGCCTATTTATATATGTAGGACTTTTTAATGACAAATTGGCTGCTTTGTTTCTTGGGGTTTTTTTTTTTGGTTTTTTTTTTTGTTTTGTTTTTTTTTTTTTTTTTTTTTGTTTGTTTTTTTTTTTTTTTTTTTTGTTTTTTTTTTTTGTGATGCAGCAAAGGGTGTTATATTCCAGAGCAGGGTCTTTAAAATTACAGTATCTGTCCACTAGTAAATTTAAGATGCCTTTGGAACAACTGATTTGGTAAAACTTCCCAATGAATTAGTAGGTAATCTTAGTTGTTAAAAAGGAAGCATTTGGTCCTAATTTTTGTCCTAGGAGTGATTCAATAAGCTTACAAAGATAATGTGTAAGATCCCATTCTGATCCAAGCATATTCTTGCAAATTCCTTCCATCTACAAACACTGAAGTGGCAAATATTTTTTCCACGGGGTACCTTTCTTGGTCTTCCACAAATACTCAGAAATGTGAACAGTTTTCTACAAGCATGTCTATTATTTTTCTCATTTAGAATTAATGATTTTTTTTTTTTTTTTTTAGGGCCAGTTATTTGTCAAAGCGAAACAACACAGAAAGCTTAAAGTTTTACAAAAACGTTTTACAAAAAAGGCCTTGCAAATCTTCTTAGAAGTATTGTAATGCATTTTTCCTACTTATTTTGTCTATGAAATTCTTAGCAACTGCAGGACCTGATCATATTGATTGGAATAGGAGCCATACTTCAGAAGTCACACCAATAAATGTGTTTGAATTATTCAGACAGACAAAGGCAAGGAAAGATTAAAGAGTTACAATCTAATTGTTTAATGATGTAGTTCTAATGCCTAAAATACCTGGTTAAAGAAAACACAGCTAATTTTTTGTTTCTTAAAAGGAGTACTGTATATTGATTGTCCGTATCCTTTTCAATTTACAAAATATTACAAAAGTAAAAATTCTGAAACACAATTTACATTCAGTGCAACAACAGAATGCTAAATTATCTTTATGTGCTGTCTAACTCCTTTGACAATAATGAAATCTTTAATGCAATCTCATAAGGAGGACACTAATATGAATTTAGACCAGACAGAATAACTGATAGAAGAGCAGGAACTCCATGATTGTAGTTTCTGTGCTTTCTAAAGTATCTATACAGTATGTCCACTGAAAGCTGTGTTTTCCCTCTTCCTTATTCCCCAGTGATATTTATAAGAACTATTCATTTCCAAATCTGCATACCTCAAGGACTTTGCCATAGGTTAAGAATTAGTTCTGCAGCTCATCCTTGACACTGTTTTAGAGAGTACATTCCTTGCCTGAGTTGCAACATGCAAATTTTTATGAAACCATAGAAACTATGACAATCAAACTGTGTCATAAATAGTACTCATGAGATGGATGTCATCACCATAAATGATAGCTGAGCATTTGAACTTTATTTCTGTATTTATTTTCCCCATCTTTGTTCTGCAGTGAACTGTAGTGTTCAGAAAATATGCTGGGAAAGCATAAAGCCCAAAGAAAATGTCTAGAAGATAAAATTGAAGCAGACCACATTCTTCTACATAAGGTTAAGCCCCACAGAAAAACCTGTCTCCCTTGCTGTATGTCCCTAGATAATAATATCAATACGTGCATAGTAGAAACAGAGTCATTCATATCTACCTTGCACCTCCTTAGTCTGAAAGAGAGAGGGAAGTTGGGAAGGGAAGGGAGGGAACAGGGAGCAAAATGAGGGAGCAACACACCACAATATGAAGAAAAAAACAATGAAATGAAAATTTGCTAGCAAATTCAGCAGCATGACTGCCTGTTAAGCAGATGTGCTGAATCAATTGCACTGGTTTAAAAGAAAATATAAAAATAGAATTGCCAGAAAATAGTGAATTGTAATCTCACATGTTTGAAGAAATTACAGAAAACAGAGGTTTATTACCACTACTCTCCCTGTTTAATAACTATGCTTAAAGATGTCCAAAAAGATTTAAATAAATACAGCAAAATAAAGAAGGGTTTTTTTATCAACAAATTACCAACGAAATTGCCTCAAACCCCATCAGACTTCTGGTTCCTTCTAAATCGTTAACAAAATACATGCTAGTAATCTGACATGGTTAATGGCATAAAATAAATATGTTCAAAATTTTATAACATTTTTCTGAATATTTCAATAAAACTAAAAGCACTGACTTCTGATGTGAACAGCCAAAGTCTGTTCTTGCTGAGCTCTAAAGGAAAGTATTTGATTTCCATCAATGTAGTGATTCTGACTATCAAAGAAATTTAAACCGGTCTAAAGGAGATCAGAAAAACTACTGTCAATGGCATTTCTTTAAACTTGTATTGATGTAACAGGATTAATATGTTAATAAGGGATATGATCGCACCAGCCATCTTTGGCAAAAAAATATCCCACACAGGGTAATAAGAATGAATCTAATACCATCTGAGAGGACTGAAGTGTCCATTACTGTCAGTTTTCTTCCACCTCTCCTGCCCAAATCACAAAACTGATTTTTAAGAGATGGTTGTTAAAATACAATATTCTGCAAAGACAGTCTTTCTGCCAGAAAATTATATGAACATGCCAGAAAACAGCATCCTGCTTGAACATAAACCAGTTTGACACCAGGGAAAATCCATGCCTTCATTGTCATCTTCTGATTCACAAAGCTGTGCCAGTTCACATCCTGTAATTAAATTTCACCTGTAAATCTATGGCTGAATGCACAACATGATCTGTATATTTAGCTTACATTTCCCCATCATCCTCTTGCCTCTCTGTGAACCCACATTCTCCACCAGAGGACCAAATCCTTTCATTGCAATCAGTGCAGATACCTGCAGGCAGCAACAGGTTTTGATTGCCCAGACCTACCCCACCAGGAACCCTCACTCGTGTGCCCATGCATGTGGATCTGGGGACATCTGGACCAGGACTGAGCCAGGTGCACTTCTCAGAGGTACAGCTCTTCCCTGTCCTGCTTCTGGCTGTTCCTTCACTCATTAGGATTGCCCAGACTAGCTTCAGACCTGACTTGCTACCTCACCTCTTGCTGGACTGCTGATTGCTGGATGGTCCTGCCTGTCCACCAGTGGGGATTCACTCCCACAGCCCCCACTCTTGTGCACCAGCCCCAAAACCCATATTGCTACAGAGCAACAGAGGTAGCTGTTCCAGTATAAATAGTCTCCTTACCCATCATATTATAAATGTGACCTTTCTTGATTTTGAGATCCTTGTTTACCTTTACATGTGAAAAGAAAGGAAAATATACATTATTTTGGAAGTCTTTGACTTGTTAAAATGTGCTTTTCATTCTCACTTTACATAAAATATTGATAACAGTATATAGCAGCAAAATATCATACTTAAGTCCTTTGAAATTGTAAAAGATACTTTTAAGTTGTTTTCACATAAATCCAAAATGGAAAGGTATAGGAAGTTATTAGTGACCTTGTGCAAATATCCATTAAAAGGTTTCCATGTAAACTGTAGAAATTACAAAGAATTATATAATAAAACTTTTTATGCGGGCATGTTTCTGGATAGCTTAAGAATATCTATATTGTACATTCCAAACTAATTTTATTATGAATAGAATTCTAGTGGAAAAAAAGAAAATGCTATTAATATTTGCTAAACTTGAAAACTGGTCATGTCCTATTTTCCTTCACTACAAGTATTTAATGTCATCTTAAGCCAAAACTAATGAAGGCAATATAATCCACGTAAAGTTATATCTTAAATAATGAAACAAATTTAACAAAGCCCACTAATTTGACACAGTTTAACAGAAATTGAAGGAGAAGGGAAAAGGCAGATAAAATTGTGGAAGACTGATGTCATTGTACTCTGTACAAATATTCCTAAAACCCCTGCATGGTCATCTGGGTACTTTTGTTGAAAGCAGAAGGCTGGGAACAATCTTTAAAAGACACTGTCTTCAACTTCACAAGGCAATTTGTCAGTGCAATCAGAATCTCAGTGAACTTCCAGCTGTGATTATGGACAGACAGACAATACCACACAGTAAAACTTTCATATCTGCAGAAAAAAAGAGCACAGACTGAGTAGGCAAAAGATACTTGATGTGAAAAATGAATGTACTTTGCGGCTTGTTTTGATGCTTTGATGATTTTTTGGGAGGACAGAGGTGAAGCATATTCCCTGTCTCTGTCAACTAATGAAAGAATACATCTAAGACTCTAGGAAAACATGATGTTTTATGGTCTAGTTATATTTTCACAGATGCTCTAAATACCTTAGGGCTTTTTTAATAAACATGCATGCTTAAGTATGCCAGGGGGTGTAAAAATTTAGTAAGATTTAATTAGCATTTAAAAACATCGAGGCACTTACTTGAACCATATTTTGTGGTAATGATAAGGGACATTTCTGAAAACAGAGACAGCAACTAGATACCTAGTTCCTATTTATTGCCTTTGAGATTAGAGTTATTCCAGCGGACTTAAAAAAAAAAAACAAAAAAAAAAAAAAAAAAAAAAAAAAAAAAAAACACCACCCTGCTAGGCTGAAAAATTCCAATTAAGTGATAACCATTACCATCCTATCACACTCTAGTAGCTTTATTGCTCTTCAATCAGAATTTCAGTAATCATTTGTTTGGAATCTCAATCAAGAATGAAAGAAATGGAGATGGCCAAAAGTGCCTGAATAACGAGATTTTTCTTTCTCATGCCATAGTTTCATGCTTAAAAACATCAAACTATAATTCTGCAGGAAGCCACCACAGGTAACTGAACCTCTGAACAGTTTTAATTGGAACTCAGGTCAAAAATCTGAGTTTATGAGCTTTGGAAGAAGAGGCAGGAAATTCAGGAGAATTACACGGATATCATGAGGTTATGCCGGGACAAAACTAAATACATAAATACATAAAGGCCGTAAACAAAATTTAAAAAAAATCTTTTTAGATAAAGAAATCTAAATTCTGCAAATAAATCAGCAGCAAAAGGAGAGTTATGGACAGCCTTCATTCTTTAACAGATGCAGATGGAAACATAATGACAAAGAATGATGAAAAGGCTGAGGGCCTCTTTCCCTCAGTGTTTAAATGTGAGATAGTTGTTCTCGGAGCACCCAGTGCCCTGAGCTGGAAGACAGGAACAGGGAGCAGAATGAAGCCTCCATAATCCGAGGGGAAATGGTCAGCTACATCATTTAGACACACACAAACCTAAGGGGTGGGGTAGGATCCAGTCGAGGATACTCAGGAAGCAGCAAGAAGTGCTCACTGAGCCACTTTCCAACACTTACCATCATTCTTGGCTAACTGGGGAGGTCCCAGGGGACTGCAGTTTGACCAGAGTAATGCCCATCGATGAGAAGGGGTCAAAAGGAGGATGTGGAGGGCTACAGGCCTGCCAGCCTGAACTCAGTGCCCTAGAGGATTGTGAGGCAGATCATCTGGATTGCCATCACATGGAGTATGCAGGACAACCAGAGGACAAGGCCCAGCCAACCTAAGTTTATGAAAGGCAGGTCCTGGCTGACCAACCCTTTCTATGACAGTGACCAGTTTAGTGGATGATGAAAAGGTTGTTTTTTAACTGGACTTTAGCAAAGTCTTTGACATCATTTCCCCTTTTTTTTTTTTTTTTTTTTTTTTTTTTTTTTTTTTTTTTACATAAACTGGCTGCGCATAGATTGTATGGATATACTCTTCGTTGGGAAAAAATATTACTGGATGGCTGGGACTAAAGCATTGTGAATGTAGTGAAGTTCAGTTGGCAGCTGGTCTCAAGTGCTCAAGTTCCCCAGGGCTCAAGTGAGGGGATAGGTGTTTTTAATATCTTTACCAATGATGTGGATGAGGGATCGAGTTCAACCCAAGTCAGTTTGCAGATGACAGAGCTGGGCTGGAGTATTGATATGTTGGAGAGCAGGAAGGCTCCACACAGGCTGCATTGATGGGTTGAGGCTTCACTGTGTGAGGTTCAACACGGCCAAGTGTTGGTCCTGCACTTGGGTCACAACAACCCCAGGCAGGACTAAGACTGGGGGAAGAATGGCCTGAAAACAGCACAGTGGAAAAGGACCTGGAAGTGCTGGTTGGCAGACTGATGCCTTAGGATTTTTCGTTTCTGTATTTTCATGCATCTGTATTCTTGTACTTCTCTAGTACAGCACTAAAAACTAGCATTTTCTCATCTTTAGACAAAACAATTCCTCTCTGAGCCTGAATCCAAGGATACCTCGCTGCCTCAGAGGCCCAAAATATGTAAACAACAGCGAGCTGGGGGGGAGCAAGTTTGGGGTGATTGACATCATCACCTGTAAAGATCATTGGAGAATTAAGACCCAATATGTTAATAAGGCAGAACTTATAAAAGGTGAAGATCTCGTGACCCGGTGTCCATTTTGGGTGTAGCCTCAGGAGGAGGCTTTTGTCTGCCCTAATATACCAGTAGGCCTGTTAGGCCTGTATTAAAGTTGTGTATTCTCATTCTCTTAAGTTTGTCTGGCCTCTTTTCAGATCAGCCTGATTGATAAGGCATTAGACAGCTGAACATTAGTGTGCCCAGGTGGCCAAGAAGGCCAGTGGCATCTTGGCCTGTGTCAGCAATAGTGTGGCCAGCAGAGCCAGGGCAGTGACTGTCCCCCAGTACTTGGCACTGGTGAGGCCACACCTCGAATTTTGTGTTCAGTTTTGAGCCTCTCACTCCAAGAAGGACATTGGGGTGCTGGAGTGGGTCCAGAGAAGGGCAGTAAAGTTGGTGAACATTCTGGAGCACAAGTGTCAGGAGGAGCTGCTGAGGGAACAGGGGTTGATCAGTCTGGAGAAAAGGAGGCTCAGGGGAAACCTTCTCTCTCTGGAACTACCAGAAAGGGGGGGATGGTCATTTCTGCCAGGTTAACAAGTGATAGGACAAGAGGAAACATCCTAAAATTGCGTTGGGAGAAATTAGATATAAGATTAGACATTAGAAAAAAGATTCTTCAGCAAAAGAGTTGTCAGGCATTGGAACAGGCTGTCAAAGGAACTGGTTGAGTCACAACCTCTGTCAGTATTTGAAAGGTTTTTAGATGATGCACTTGGGGACATAATTTAGTGATGGACTTGGTAGTGCTGGGTTAACAGGTGGACTCAATGATCTTAAAGGTCTTCTCCAACCTGAAAACCTCTATGAAAAAGCACAAAAGAGTGGAAACAAAAGCCCACTTAATCACTCATTTTTCCTTTGACCTTCAAATTTTTACTGCCTTTAAATTTATACTTTCCTTTCATTTTTAGAATTGTTGAGTAATTTCCATGAGATCTTTCCTATACCACCTCCAAGGAAAAGTTGAGAATCAAAGCACGATTTTTTCTGCAAAGTTCTGAATTCTGCCAGTCTGTAACTTAGTCATAGCACTATAAAGCCTAAGAGGTCCTTTCAATTTGCAGTCTCCATATCTTTAAACATCAAATTGACACTATACTGCAGCAGTGAATGACCAGCAAGAGAACTTAATGTTCCGAAGTCAAGCTGAGCAGTAAGTGTCAAAAATAACTTCTGCAGTCATTACCATAAATAGTATCATTATCACCTGTTAATAGAAACACTATAGAATAAATTAGTTAAACATTCTACCAGTCCGGAAAGCAGGACATGATTTTCAAACAAACACTAGATACAGATAATCATAAAACAGTGTAGGCTGGAAAGGATCTCATCAAACCCAACATCCTCACCCCAGCGCAACACAACATTAAAATGACCACAATTGTTAAGAGAAATGGGGAAAACACAGCTTAATTTAAATTTATACCTTGAAAATGCTATATTCCACAGAAGTAAAATAATAGAAATTTAAAATTCATTATGCTTTTCGAATCAGGAAGCAAAACTCCTATCTTTGTCACCATAACTGTTAACCCTGAGTGCAAAAGTAGAGATAGCACTTCATTCTGCATCTTCAGCAGAACTGAACATGGAGAGTGGATTTGACTCTTCCTTGGAGAAGAATAGCAGAAGAGTACCAGAGCCAGCTAAACAAAGAAAGATAATCCCACTGGAAATGAAGTTTTTGTTGTACTGTTGGTATTTCTGCATGATTCCCAGCACAGACTGTTTTTGATTTCTAATATAGTATCTATTGTTGGCTACCCTAAAACATTGTAACAACTAATGGACAGTTTATTTAAAAAAAAAAAATCCTCTCTAACTGTCAATATTAAAACTCTATGACTTGATGACTACCAATACTTAAAAGACACTCCAGTCTTAACTGGAAGTTTTGAGGCAGCTAATGTTTCAGCTAGTTTGTTCATTATGCTTCTATTCATTAGATTTCTGAAACATGGCAAGTGCTCAGACACTGGTTCTCTTGCTGGTATTCTTCCAACCTCATTTCACTTATTGAAGAATTGCCTTCTGTTATTTGGCAATGCACTTTTAAACAAGACCAAAAGTAAATTTAAATTCCAAATTTTTGCGCAAAATCTAGAAGAAGCTCAGGAACAAAATGTAGCCTTTTTTTTTAGGGAAAAAAAAAAAAGCTTTTCGATTATAAACATTTATCAAGCATCATTTGCATTCCTCAGTATAATGATAATCAGAATACAGAAACTTTTCAGAGATTTGCTTCTTCAAAATATCTCCAATCCCAACTGCATGTTACATCAGAGTAAAATTGGAATGTTGACCATTCCTGGTAGCCCAAACCGTAGTTGAGAAAATAAGAAGTAAAAAGTGTTGTTATAGCAAGGAAACAATTTGAATGTTCAGGCCAATGAAAATCCAGAAGTGTTGCAAGAAGGAAATAATCATACTGCTTTTGAGTTGGAGCTGCATTTACTGTATGCTGTATTGCTACATTCTTAATTAAGTTCTAAGCCCCTGCTTGGAGAGTGCAATAGGAACAGCTACAAATATTGTCCAAATTAGAAAGTGGAATAGCAAGAGATTGCAGAGGAAAGCTATCAATGCAGAGGACCCCATAACCACAATGTACATTTTCCATCAAATCTACTTCTAATCTCATCCTGTAATGAAGTACCATATAACAACTATAAAATAGGGGCCCATGTGCTTCCAGGAACATCTTCTGGTTTAATCTTCTCAAAAAAGGAATAATGTTGAAATTGTTCAGTGATGCAAAGCAAAAAGTGACAGTTGTTTAAGACAGACCTGTTTCAAACACACTCCCACATATATTTTGAAAATAAAAAACAGGTGAAATTTCAGATTGAACATATGTAAACCTCTTAAATTTCACAGTGAACTACTTTAACCCTTATAAAATGTATAGGTGGGTAAGAATGGTGCTTTCATTGACTGACTTCTGTATATCTTTAATTGGAGCTCAAACTTGTGAAAAGTAACCAGATGTCTACCTGAAAAATTGATGTAAAATTAGAGAGAACTGAATTTAGATATTCACTTAAGAACAAAAAATTTTCCTCTCTAAGAACATCTCAAGGGTTACTACCCCATCAGTACAAATTACTTAAATTTAGATATCTGAGACTGAAATGAAGAAATGTTATCTCAACTACTGCATCTCACCTAGTCGAAGGTTTGCAGATCTTCTACTCTGCCTCTGAGAAGAATAATGTAATAAGTAAACACTATCAATTTATTTAATGAATCCCTGAGAAAGACTAAGAAATTTTAATAATCTTCCTATATTATGCTTAGGCACATTAACAAATACAGGTGGGTTTCACAAAAACTAAACACGCGAATTGAACATATCTACAATAAAAAAAAAAATAAAAAAAAATAAAAAAAAAAATTGAAAGTATTCTACACGCTTTTTACGATTTTTTTTTTCAATGACAAGTTAAAAACTATATAAGAATTCAAGACTCAATTAACATATTAAGTCCTCCACACAATGGGAAAATCTCGTTTACTTTAGCATATACCTTTTGCTCTTTATAAGCTAACTGCAAAAGAAGAATGCGGAAACAGAGATGATATGCTTATTATGCATGTCAGGGGAGTTCAACAAAGATTCAGGGAGAAACAACCATTTGAAAGCTAAATTCCAAATTCTCCAGAATTCTTAGAAGAATAAACCACAGAGAATTTCTACCCATACCTGGTTTCCAGTTCCTGAATCATTCAGTTTTGTCAACAGTAATTTTGGAAGCATTTTTAGTTGCATCAATTATTCAGTCTTGCCTGTATATATTTTGGCTGGTCAGTAATAAAAAACATACGACTACCCATTAATGCAAACATCTTGTTTTCATTGCAATTTTACAACAACATAGAACCTTCTGCATGTCAGGTTCTTCCCAATTATTTGTGAAAAATAGGCATTTTTACAAGTGAAACAGTGCCATCTTGTGTATCATGAACTTTTTTGTTTGTCCAAGTAGAAATATTTTTCCCAAGGGACATTCATAGATTTTTTTATTTTCCCCTGAGAATTGTACCAATTCACATTGATGAAATTTTAAATTTACTGATGAAAATAGTTGTTCAAGTTATTCAGCAAGCCATATTAAAATCATGTCTTCCATTGAAGCAAGCAAAATGAAAACCCGTTTTCAAATGAAACACCACAGGAAAGTTAGATTCCATTCTTCACAAACACATTTTACTCATCTAATTTCTTAGACTGCAGTCTCCCTGCATAATGGTTTAGGTTTAGTTTTAATTAACAACTTTTAACTTTTATTTATATAGGATGGACCTGAATACCAAGTCCTTATCATATAATTTTAAAAGCATTGATGACCACCATTTAAAGGAAAAATGTAGCCAAAAAAACTTAATATTCAGTTTATAGATACTGCTCCAAACTCTTATTTTTGTAGACAACTGAAAGTATTAACTGGTACTATAACATTCATATATCATTTAATAATGAGCAAGTAATAATTTTAATTAATGGTTCACATTTGCATTCATTTAACGCCAAAAACCCCAAACCCCCCCCCCCCCAAACAAATCCCAGAAAGAAAACTCTGTTTAACAAACACTGATGTGGATTCAGAATAATTAATAACTCTAAAGCAGCTCTTGATGACTGCTTTCATAATTTTCAAATTATGTGGTGACATGTACAATCTATAATTTGGGTAGATGTCTTAACAGTTGCTAATTCAATGCTTTTTGTGTCTATAAAATTATTAACTCCTGCTGATTAACTATAACTTTGCTCAGAAAAGCAAGCTGAAGGACACAGCAAGTTATAGCTCAAGAAATCAGCAACAGTGATAAAACAAATATACTTTTAAATGGACCTAGATGTGTCACCTATTCCTATAATTTTAAAATTTCAGTATTACATAAACTTCTTTTAAGTTGGCAGAAATATTAGCAAACTTTCAAAACATTAATAGATTTTTGTAATCATAGGTAAATACACTGCATTATCCATCCACACACTTGAAATAAAAACAACTATCATTTGAAAGGAAAATTTCTGGGGAATAAAGCACTAGACAAAGGCAAGATTGAATGTCAAGAGTTGATATTCACCCTAAAGGTAGTTATGAACTGAAGCATGTTTACATTAAGAAATAAAAACTCTGTCTATCACAGACAATCTCAGGAGTACTCCATGTCACACTTTCAACTTGCTATGCTGAAACTGCTAGAAATATAGCTCCAGAAAAATTTGTATTCAAAGACCAAATATAATTTGACATATTGCATATCAAGGAGTTGCACTGAGATTAAGGAATAAAGGACAGAAACCTTTAAGTTATCTCTTTATATCCCATGCACTGAGTAATAGAAACGTTTCCAAACCAATGAAACTAAGGCAAGCAAGACTCATTTTCTGCTCATGCTGTATATGCAAATCACAGCCATTAAAGCATTACAAAATTTTCAGTCAAGGAATCTAGCATTCCACAAAGGAGAGTAAGCTCTCAAAAGGTTCAAACTGATACTAATCAATTTCAAAATATTAAATATGTCACTTCTAGAAGCAATCCTGGTGACGGGAGTCCCAAGCCCCTGAACAGAAAAGCTCTGACATGGAGATGGGATTTCAAGTATTACAACAACTAAATTAATCTTCTCTGGGCATAGGTTGGCATGAGGGCAAAAAGGTACTGAAGTGGAGTAACACTGAAATGAACAGCAGCTGCAGTTACTGGGGGATGGCACTTGCTGTAAGTAAATGGAATTGCTTTGTGTGGAGGAGATAATGAAAGCAAGTGTCTCTAGGGGAAAACCTAAGACCCCTAACTTAGTTCTCAGTTTTGATAAATTTCTATCTTTAAAATGGACATATCCACAATATATTTCTACATATGTAAATGCATGTACATGCACACACATGCACATACATGTTTTTTCTATATACCTACAGCATGTATGCTTATGAAGTCATAACGTAAAAATGTTACAACTTACAGACTTAATTTTCAAGCAGAGAGAATCCATTTGGGCAGAAAGCTGTTGATCTCAGGGTCTAAAGGAGTTTGGACAACTCATTCAGTATTTTACCACACTCCTGTCCTACCTGTGCCTCTATTTTTCAAAAGCAGAAATAGGCTTCCAAGGATATATAAAGTACATGTTTTAAAAAGATGAAGTTTTAAAAGTTGTTTTGCATATCACTAGACCAAATCAAACAGTGCTCACTAAAAATTTGTCCATTTAAAGAAAGCCAAAGCACACCTACAGTTGATTTTGTTTTTAAATCACATTCCAACAACTTACACAAAGGTCATTTAGTTGTTAAAATGTAAATATAAATCTTTAAGGACCAAAAGCCAAGTAGGTAAATAATACAGATTTTTCTAGCTGTACTATATGTAGGAGAGTTCACTACATGCTAATCTACTCTAGCTTCTTTACATAGAAAAAAAAATAAATCTACACTTTTTACATTCACTCGGTATTACAAAACACTTTGCTTATGTGTACAAGTTCAATAGTAAATTGCATTTAAAACACATGATTAAAATATGCTTTTGTAGTTAGCATATTACTGTTTGAACACTGCAGAAACAAGAGTAATTCAATTATCTCATTACCTGTGATGACTAATTTGACACACAACAGGCATACATTAGAAAGAAAATAGGTGCTACTCCATAAGCATAGAGTGACTGTATTCAGATTTCAATCAAGTTACATGGAAGTGAGAGCTCCATGTTATAACACACACTGTTTTCTGCATCAGCTACAAAATAAGATCCCATCACAATAATAAGCAGTGGAGTATATTTTAAGCCTTAAAAACTATGCAAGTGCTTCTAGGACCTCAAAAGATTACCTAATAATATTTGCATAGCTCATATTCAACCTAGTGGTTGTGTACCTGGGATATTGCAATGACAGCCATCCTCTTAAAATAGGTCAAATTATTTGAAAGGATGTATAAGGACTATCAGGAAACTCAGAAGCTACCTTTACTATTGTATTATTTTCCTTTTTGTTTGTATACATAGTAAAGACTTCTGACTGTAGAAATTACTCTGCAGTTGGAGGAATTTGTATATTCTTGCTTTACGAAGGATGACTTATTAGCAATTCCTAGGAAAATCATTCACATATCAATCTAATGTTCACAAAAAATAAAATCTGTCTAGGATATCAAAGTTGATTTTAACAAGAGTTCTCAAAACACTGCTGATTATTTATATTTCTTTAATTTTGTTTTATGTCTTTTAAAACATGATGATGATGACAATGGCCTAAAAATTCAGGCCCCTTGGAAATAACTTAAAATGAGAAAGACATCGGTCTCTTCTCAAAAGTAACAAGTGATAAGACAAGAGGAAAAGGGCTCCGATTGCACCAAGGGTGGATTGGATTAGACATTAGGAAAAACTTCTTCCGAAAGGGTTGTCAAGCACTGGAACAGGCTGCCCAGGCGAGTGGTGGAGTCACCATCCCTGGAGGTATTTAAAATATGTGTAGATATGGTACTCAGGGACCTGCTTTAGTGATGAACTTGGTAATGCTGGGTTAATGGCTGCACTTTATCTTAGAAGACTTTTCCAAGCTAAACAATTCCATGATTCTATGACACCAAAGTAAGATTAGCAAACAGCACCCATGGAAAAATAAGAGTTGCCATTTGAGTTCTACGACTTTAGTTAATGTATCTCTTCATGCCATCTCATATATATTACATGAAGAGTCAAAAATGTGTGATAATAGAGAAGTAAATGAAGTTACACCAGATCATAGATTACATCCTTTGTCTTAATCTGAGTGGCAAATTATTGGTAGGATACAATTTAAGTATAAGAACTATCAAGAGAAATTTTTAGTTCCAACTAGTTTACTACCTACATACATCCACTGTGTTCATTGCCTAAGGGAGACAGATACACTTTCACACATTTTCTAGGTCTAATCTCCAGTAAAAACAATTTTTTAAAAATTGAGGTTTGGGCAGGAGGTTAGTAGGAGGGAATGGTAAAATATTTTTTCCATGTAATGGAAATGTAGTCTTTTAGTCACAGCAGGTAAGAGCTTGGTTAACAAAATAATACTGCAGATATTGCGAAAACAGATTTCAGCACAGGCTGTCAATGAGCCACACATTTCAGAGGAAAAGGCATAACAACACTGAAACCCACTAGAGCTGGAGGAGAAATATGTTGCCTGCAATCTCACCTACCACGAGTTAGAGAAGTGGGCCATATCCTAGTGTGACTGATTATGAAACTTCAGCTTTAACTTTAAGGTTTGGTTAATTGCTTATTAATAACACTTCTAATTATGTTTTTGCCAATGTTGTACATAAACCAAGCCCTAAAACTATTTTGAAGTCTGTGAAATACAAATATATGAAATAAGGAGGGCAACTCGCATACTTGTAATAAATAAAAAAAAACAAAAACCCCAAACAAATCAAAGCAAACTACAGAAGAAAACCATTGTCAACAGACAGTCTCATTCAAATGAAAGTTCCAATTTGCTGCTCTTTCAGTTAATATTTAATCCTCAAGATCAAAATGTTGCTATAACTCCAGTATAAACTAGTATAATTTTTTTCTAAAATGTAAGTGGCATATGTAATAAGCTATATGTCCTCACTATATTGCTTACCAATGAAAACTAAGTGTGTGAAAGCCAAGTGAACAGGACAAATGAATACAGGGAAGACCCACTTTCAGAGTTATCAGTCTCTATGATTCCTAGAATGCAAGAGGAAAAGACTGGTAGCAGTTGCAGGGCTTTGCTGGTGCAGGGGCATTACTGGACCTTTGCAGCCTTCCTAAAGAACACTCATTTCAAGCAGCCCACTATGTGCTGGTGAAAAGCACAACACCATTTTTTTAAGTGACAAACTTCTCATACTTTCATTAGACAGTTTTCTGCGTAAATATATTTCAAAATGCTGAAGAATATGCATGTGAATCTCCTTTTCTCTTTTTATCGTATTATAACATAGTTATCAGCCACTTCTGTGGTACATTTGAACTGGACTTTTAAGGAGAGTCTAATGAGATGAAGATAACAAATGATGAACATAACTGAGTTGGTATTCCCAATCTCCTACCATTCACTACATACCATGTGGTGCAAAGATGGCACAGTGTTACACACGTGAGTGAAATACTTGAGATCAAATTAGTTCTCAGAAAAAACACACACACAATTAGAACAAATATGCTGATTATTGGAATAACATCTGGGGAAAAAAAAAAAAAAAAAAAAAAAAAAAGCCCTCTAGGCAATTAGATATTTCAAATATTCATAGCAGAGGAAACAGAAAACATAAACACTGAAACCAGCACTGCTGTTGACTTGAAATATCTTCAACCCAGACTGGTGGGTTATGTCTCTGAATATACATAGAGACAGAATATATTAGGAGTTACATTAATTTGCATTTCATGAGGAAACTGGGTTAACCTTAATAATTAAATAATGACCTACTTATTTTAGAAACAGGATGAAGAGGGAAAAATCAGCATTTCAAAATAATCTCATGAACACAAATATTTTTTTTTGTCTCAAATAAATATAATTGAACTAAATCAAAATAATTCCTACCTTTAAAGCCAAATCTAATTCATATTCATATTCATATTCATGCAGCTATGAAACTGGTCCATCTTCTATAATCTCATGAAATTTGTTTCTCTACAAGTAGAGAATCCAAACTTAATTCTAGCCTCATCCTTCATCACAGCATATTTCCTGAAGAATTTTACCAGAAGAGTATATTCTAAAAAAGTATTACTTAACAGAAAGACAAAAATGTGTATCACAAAATCTTAAGCAAGGTGTAAGAGAGAAAAAAAAATAAAAGTGATTTAGTTTTTACATTAGAAAGAAATGGGCTAGCAGCTCCAAAATATAAACTGCAACAAAAGGTTTAAATAGCTAGATATTCCTCACACCGATATGTTTAAGGTACTCTCCTATTACACAATTTTATTCACTGAAGGAAAGCAAATCAGTGCTATAGTGATGTTCAACTGCACCTCTAAAATGGGATTCATGCAGCATTATCATTCACATTCTTGTAAGGGTTCCAATGTCTTGCTCTTTTCACTTTATCATCTTCACATAAGATTCTTTTTAGTGTATTTTAGTGGATAATGTTATAAAATAGGCTTCTAATATACTATAAAATTCAAGTTCTGGAAACATATTGAACAGCTTCAAATGTGCCATAAAACAGATTATCTGCCCACTTGTTCTACTTCCCAAGAAAAAGAGCTTTGACTCTCGCACTGTAGCAACCTCTGTTTTGGGGAAACATTTTTGGATACTCACCTTTGTATCTCCTTTTTCCTACAGTGTGCCTCAATAGTTAGTGATAACTTCATCATTCCAGTAATCCTGCTTGTTTCAGTTTGTTATCTAAATTACTGCTTGTTAACAGTCTGTTATCCAAATATAAATGCCTAAAGTCACCCTTATTTACACCATTTCTGCTTAAGACAAGGGACTACCAGCACTAGAAACACAGTAGATACAGCTCTAATGAGACATGATACAACAGGTCCACCAATTCATTAGGATCACTGAAAGCCAATTTAAAAATTCCCTGAAGTCTCTCAGCATGTAACAGAATACAAAATCCACCACATATGATGAAGATGGCTTCTGCAGAAGATTAAAAAATAGACTCCTAAGACATGTCTAAGATATAATTCATGCTTCAATACACGTATATGTTTAGATGTGTTAGTTAGAGGATAAGCACATTAATCAATTCTATGCAGAGTGTTTCTGAATATATCATGGAATCTTTCACACCCACATTTCAGGATTAGTTAAATTTTCCCAACACAGGCATTTTCACAATTTGAGCTATCCAATGTGTTGTAGTGCTGCTGTTCCAACAGAGGCACAATCAAACACCGAACTTTTGGGTTTTTGGCATCTCACTCCCCTTTGTGGAGGTGGGCAATTGAGGGTGCCCTGAATGGAGTCTGAAGTGGTCAATGCACCTTAATTCTGGTGGAGAGGGCAGTGAAGAAGACAGGCCCTCAGACAATGGGCGGAAATTAAATTACAATAAATTATATTTAAACCAACAAATAAAAAAAGTTGCACTGTGGATGTTATTAAATTGTTACAGATTCTGAAAATACCAATATCCTTGGAGATATTCAGAACCTGAGCAGACACAGCCCCAGGCAAACCTGCCTTTGTTGACCTGTCTCTACACTTTCTATTACACTTTTTCTCCTCCTTATCCTTTCTATGTTTTATTGTGACTCAAGGGATTTGGGCACTAGCAATTGAAAAAGAAAAATTATATGGAGGGAATTCCTTGCATAATAAGATCTCCTGAAGAAGGAGGTTAACATTAGCCAGTGGATTTACATTACTAAAGAACCCGATCAAACTAGTGAAACAATATTTCAGCACTTCTTCTATACAAATTTGCCACATAATATTCTTCAGATTGAAGAGCTGTATTTCTAGGCCTTGATGACATAATTCCTTAAACAATATGACAAGTGCTTGTCAGTTAATATTTGCCTTTAATCTTTCTTTTCTCCTTAATACAAGAAGCTAAATGTTTTGAATCTGAGTTATTAAGAAGGCTTATTAAGAAGGCTATTGCTCAAAGAAAAGTAGAATTTTCTTCATGAAGACCTTTTTCATTTTCATTATTTTAAGGACTCATCACTTGTCCCTAATAACATGGCATACCACCTCTGCTCACCACTGCTTTGAAAACTGGCTAATATTTAAAATGCAGCTAAGTCAAAAGCAGCAATGTATCATGTCAAAAGGACATGTCTGTTGAATGCTGCTGGGATGAGAGGTAGGTCATGCTTTAATTAAATTCCCCATTAATGATCTGAAAAAAAGTATAAAGATCATGTTAATGAGATTCACATTTCTAAACTGGAAAGTGCCTTACAGACCAAACAACACAGAAAAGTTTGGAATGTGGGGGAGGAAAATACCTTGGCATTGATTTGGAATATTTTCCATTATGAGGCAGACTTTTAAAAAATCAAGTGCAGAAATGAAATTCTAACTCAGTGGGGTTTTCTTTCTCTTTTTTCTTTTTCTTTTCTTTAGTTTTTATTTGTTTATTTTTTTAGAGAAGAAATGGAAAGCTGTGCTAATGAAAGGAGTCTTGAGGACAGCGGTAGTGATCAGAAAATTAGACAAGATGTTTTCAGTGCCATTACATCCACAGCTGGACACAGCCCAGACCATAGCCAAGGGAGCTGGGAATGCTCCACTGCTCCTCAGATGCCCTGGTATTTTGTAATTTACAACATGTAATTTATACAATTTACACTCTAAGAGACTCTGATTGTGCAGAGGTTAAAGTCCATGGAATCTGTAAGGGGTTCTCAGACTTCTACACAGTACAGCCTACACTGCCCTCTCCCTCATGCCCATGCCCAAATCTGCATCACAGCAATCAAAGGACAAAAATCAGCGATGTCCAGACATATGGGCATAGTGCAGGTAATTTGAGACAACTCAGCAGAGCTTTAAGTCTAGACCCATCAGTACTGCATATATATGACAGCAATTCTGTATTAAAGAAAAACTTATAAACTGAACCAGTGTAAAATGGCCAACAAAAAATGGTAACTGAAGGGACAGGTAATTGAGATGTAAGAAGAGGATAAAACAAGTATCCTAGATTTAGACTGGCATAATTGAACACAGAAAGTTTATACCAGTTCAAGCAGAGTTCTGTTAAAGATTTTCAACATTCTTTTTCACCTTACATGGGAAGCATAAAATATTTTAGGAATTAATTCTTTGTCACAATATGTTTGAATGCCGTAATAAGAAAAATGTTATGGGAATAGTAAGAAAATATTTTTAAGGGTTAAGTGAAAAGTATATTTCTCTGATGCAGCTGTATTTAAGCAAATGTTTAAACCAAAACCAAAGAATTTTTAAGCTTATGATAATAAATGCATCCTCCATATTTCCTTATTTTCAGATCACTATATTACCCAAATATTACTAAAATTTATGTTGCATTTCAACATCACTGAAGTCAAAGGTGAAGCTTGCTGGCCCTGTGATTTTTAAAACTTTCTGAAAGTGACAGTTTAGATGAAATGCAAGATTTGGCACTAGAAATAATAAAAGGCTACCAGTTTTTCCAGAGATACTGTGCAAGTATCTTTTAATTCGGTTCACTTTAAGAACTGTTGTTTCAAAAATAAAATTTGAAATAATCTAAATTCCATGGCAGTTTCATAAGTGTTTGCAAGAATATTAACTATTATACCTAATACAAGAACAAAATACATTAAAGATATATGAACTGTATTGATTTATTAAATGCATGTTTTATTTGCTATTGGTGCACACAGATGATAAAAATTAATTTTGAATTTTTTTGTCAGTTATAGTTTAAGTAATCTCGTTCATGGTACAGGAATGTGGTTTATGCTTAATTTACCTTAAGCAGAGGCTAAATTTCTATAACCTTTGCCGTTCTGTTAACACTTTTTTCTGCTCAAGAATCTTAATGAATTCCTCTTTCTACCACTAAATTACACGGATCTACATTTAATTATGAGAGCACTTACTAAATGAAATAGAGGATAAATGAACTCTCATTTAACCTTAACACCACTTGAAAACCAGAGATGTCAAAGATGAATAATAAGTGTTCAAAGCTTAAACCTTCTTCCTCTGGAACTGCTAGAGTCATTCTATCAAGAAGAAACACAATGAGACTGTTAGGATTTGGCAGACTGTGCAACTGTGACCAAATTATTTTTTGTTCTTTTGATCACTGTTCATGTAACATAACAAAACGTAAAATATACAGGCAATTGAAAAGTTATCACATCTTAGAATCTTTCGATCACATGAGAAAGACCTTATGGAAGGATAATTTTGATTTGCTCCACAAAATACAAGCCTGGACATTATATATTAATTAGAAAACTCTCCTGCAAGAGCGTAACACACAATTTTTAAAAAGTGGTTTCACTAAGCTGATTTAACCTTCAGTCTGTCCTTAGTACACATATATCTCTTTTACTGGCCTTAGTAGTAAATACAGCAAAAGACAGAATTTAAGAAATCCAAAGTAGCTCAGTTAAGACAAAAGAAGCAATGGTGTTCAATACAAGGGCTTTAATTCATTGGACTTGTTTTATCCTCCATAAGGTATTTTTCTAACTCTGTAACATTTCTCACTGCAATTTATAGACATTCCAACCTTCAAACAAAAAAAAAAGCAAAGACCACAGTACAATGTATCTGTTGTTCATCTCAAGTAGAAGCTATTTACATACATAACATTCTATTGACACTTAATATTAACAAAGATTTTGCAACGTTTCCCTCAAATTCCCTTCTAAACCAAATACCATTCTGCAATTTGCAGGGTGGGGAAATGAGGCTAGGAAGGACTTTGGGTTGTGCCTGGAATATTACCAAGCCACAGGTTCTCAAACTAAAGGGAAAAAAAATGCTAAAACAACAAAAGCAAATTGAGGTGTAAATGACCCTCTTTTCTCAACCTACTTGCTGGAAAACTTACCTATTATAGATAGCACTTTAAAATTGCTAGTTTAGTGTTACTTGGAAACAGTAATTAAAACATTACTGAAAGATTTCTGGGATGGATTTTTTTTTCCCCTTCACGTGCTTCAGCTGCAATGCACAGTCAGCTGTCCAATCATATGTTGTTAAAAATGTAAGCTAGCTTGGTTACAGGAAGTGTTTAGGTATGTTTTAACAGCAAAATCAGGTGCATATAAAGCCTTGAGTGGATGCTTGCTTGAAAATGTTTACATTCTACTCTCACTCTGCACCAGTGACCTCCTGTTTCTCAATTAAATCCTATATGTCTGTTTTTAAAACCGCTAGTAACACATTGTTATTATCCCTGCTTTTTGCATCATAAACTCACTCCTTTAATTACCTTTGAAAACTAAGACTATGCAGTGTTCCCAAAATGTCACTCAACCTTACCCCAAACAGTCACAATTGTAGGATGATATATAAATCATCTTGGACAAGAAATAAAACACATGTGCTTACCATTAATAAGTTGCATATTTTTTTTTTAATTATCTAAAATATTCCAAGTAAAAAAAAACAATTTTTCATCACATTAGGAAAGATCTCAAGAATAATTATTTATTGTGAAACTTAGCAATTCAGATTTACACTACAGAATCATATCAACTGCCAATATTCAGCATAAATCTTTTTAATAGGGATTATGCATGTCTATCAATGGCAGAACAGGATATTAAACCCTTTATGCATAATGTGCTTGTTTTTCAAATTTGGATGATGCGTAAGCTTGCTTTCTAAAGAAAATTCCTTTTGTGTATCCACAAAAGGATATGTGCTTATGTTGAAATATGAGGTCCAGTTGAACTCAGGACTAAGAAGAGGGGCTAAAATTTATGCAGTTGCATTCTACTGTCTATGAATAATTATTTCACTAGTGCAATATAGCATATTGCAGGGATGAACACAGTCTCCTCCTTCCTCCTTCTCGAGGAATTTTAAGAATTAAATCACAAAGAACTAAAATCATCCACATACTCTGAAAAAGTTTGACATGAATGAAAACAAAAAGCTCCTCACTGCAGCTATGTACTCAAAATGTAAAGCAAACTGTTCATGAATATATTATTGGTTTAATTCAATTACAAAAAGTTATTAAAACATTCAGTGAAAATTCTGGCACATTTTTTTTTTAACCTAAAAGAATTGCAAAGTTGTCTGCCAGTCAAGGAGAGTCTAGAAGAACTAATTTCTAAGAAGCTAAAAATGTGTGCTGGGACCTGCTTTTGGAAGAGCTGTACTGATACCAGCTGTTTTCAATGATGAAAAAACATTGGTATCCCTTTAAAAATCCTTGGGAATTGCTGCTGTATAAAGTGGCCAAAAAGTGACATGTACAAACACAGACACACCTATATGAGACTGCAGCAAACCTAAAAGTAACTGACTCCCTAATTTATTTTGGAAATGTTGGTACAAGTTGTTCTGAATAAAAGGTTCGAAATAGAAGAATAAAAGCTTGGGTGAGCAGACCAGCAGATGTTTACTGCTAGGTGCCAAAGGTCAATGATTTTTTCTCTTAGCTGACACATGTGTTTCATGAGTGGAGGAAGGTGAAAAAATAGTGAGAAATTTCACATCCACAAGTTTTAAAAATATGAGAAAAAACATGACAGTTTCCTTTTTTTATTTTCATTCATTTTGTTTTTTTGTTGGGGTGGTTTTTTTTTTTGTTTGTTTTGTTTGTTTGGGTTTGGTTTTTTTTTTTTTTTTTGTTTGATGGATTTGGGTTGGGTTTTTTTTTTTTTTTGTTTTTGGTAAAGTCATCCTGCATACTGCTGAAAGCCACAAGAATGGAACTAATGATGACACCTATCTAACACTTCATGTGAGTATGTCTTCACAGCCAGCATAAAATAGAAATGTCCAAATATTTATATTCATCTCATTAGACTGTATTAAGTATCAAGCTTATATCTCTTTTATTCATTCAAATTACTGCAGAGCTGGAAATTCTGGGCAGTAGCTGTGCTCTCACTCACAACTCAATTTCTGCTCACAATTTTAACTCTGGAAGCAAATGAGGTAAAACCCCTGGCTAATGACTAGTACAATGACCTGCCAAGGGTTGTTAGTATCCACCTTGTTTTTTTTTTTCTTTATTATTTTTAAATTATACCAGTGACTTCTAGACCCACAGAAACACAAACAATTTTAGAAGAGAGTTTTTTGAAGCATGGGTGTTTACTTAAAATAGTTTCTGCTTTCTTCTACTTGATGAAAACTGCAACTCATGAGATTTGATGCATTCAAATTATTACTGAGCCACAGACTGACAAAGAACCCAGTCTTATTTTACAGTTGAGCACAAAAGAAGACACTTCGGGGGAAAAAAAAAAAAAAAAAACCCAAAAAAACCCCAAAAAACCCCCAAAAAAACCATTCCGATGACTCTATCCCTAACAAGTAAATGGATGCAGGTACTTTTAAAAAATCTTTAAAATATGCATTACATCTAATCTCTGCTTTTCCCCCTGTCAGATCAGGTGCCAGTAAGCCATTCATCTTGCTCATTACAGCTTCTGTACGATTTTGGATTAGAGCTTTCAGACTAGGATTAAGCCTATTCTTAGTGCTTCTAAATCAGTGTGTTTGATTTTCTCTTTGTCGGGAGCATTACTATAGCAGAATTTCATAAGGCATCCCTACTATTTCCTTCATGAAACATGATACTAAGACCTCTCAACAGAAACAACTGCAAAAGTAACACAGGTGTGAAATTGTCTGTGCATTGCAGAAATCACAAAAGGCAAATAAGAGATGAAAACCTGTATATATGAAACAGCATCAAAATGTTATTTACACAATGTTTCCTAATTTCCTAACTTATTTCTTGCAGATGTGTGTCAGTGGACTTTTGCAGGATAGGAAAAAGATAAGCAAATTTTTATGTGTGGCACACATGAACTTCCTATCCACAATTGTAATAGAAATCTTTGAGACTCAACTCAAGCAGAACCATCATTTATGACAAAATTTCACAAATTTATTTTCTTCTATTCTCACAGCCAGGCGTTTATTTTCATGCTACAGCCTGCTGCTACAATCAGGTGTGAGTTCTTACAGCCTTGTCCAACCTTATTCCTTGTAGTCCTCTCAAGAGGAAACATCGTATCAGTCAGCACTCTCTCTCAAGCACAAATATATCTAAAGACACAATGTTATGAACAATGTACTTCCTTGCTTGTCCATTCTTAACAACAAAATTCCTAAAATCTCAAAAGTCCAGTTTTAAATATTTCATCCTATAAATTAAAATCAGTGTTGAGCAAATACTATCTCCAAAAAGTAAAAGAAAATCTGGAAAAGGGGAGAAACTCCCTAGCAACAAAATAATAAAAAGCACTAATGATGGCATCAAGCTCTTTCAGTTGCAACATACAGCACTTCAATCATAATATATTTCATAAAAATGAGTGAAAGGCTCTTGCTGTGTTTTATGGTTTTGCACAGTGACATCGTTGTAAGTTTGAAAAACAGCAAATATTTTAAAATTAAGAACCATTGTGCATTTTTTTCTAAGTTTATGAGCTTTCTATGTATAGATATACAAGGCACCCATCTAATTTTTTTCTTGATGATAATCTCTCTTTGAATCCCATGCTCTTTGGATATTCACTGGTCTTCTCTCATGCCAAGACCATGCAGTATAAAAGCTGTCTTCTTGCTTAAAATGTCATGCCAGTATTTTGAATTAGATTTTCTGCCTAAAAATTTAAAATGCACCCTCATTTTACTTACAATGAGTCCTGTCCCAGACTAGTTCTGAAATTGTTTCTTTAAATTAAACTCTACACACATGGTCTGCGAGAGTGTGCAGTTTCCTCACGCACTCTGTGTTCTTCCTTCCTATTAGTCTCCACCTGGGGATGTATCTATGTGGATATATTGGTAAATAATTCAGACAGTGTCAAGTCTACAACTGGTTTAATTAGTTACTTTTCCCAGTCCAGGAAGCAGAATTTTCTGTGTGTCAACATCTTAATCTCTATTAAGTAATGAAGCAGAGGGTGATGTCACCTAGGAAGTTAAGTGCTGATATCAATCAGTCCTGTGACCTAATTACAGACCCATTAAAACTGACATAGAATACAGAGCATGCAGAGATGCTCTGTGTATAGTATGTATTTCCTTCCTGGTTTTCCCTCTTTTGCCTCAAGTTAATTGTGTGCTATCTATAGATGGCTGGAACATTATCTCAAGAGCAGGGACTGATCAGCTCCAGGATTCAAAAACTGATCCACTAAAAAAGAAATAGAAAAAATTCCCTGGAGCGTGAGACAAATCTGGACACTGTGATTTTAGAGTATCAGGAAAAAATAAAGCTAGTCCATATTCCTTTCCAGGTAAACTTACAGGTTAATTTAAACACTATTTTGTTTTAACTTGAATGTATTTTAAATTAAACTAATTTCACTGTAAGAAACAGAAGGACCAACTACTCTTTCCATTGGAAGATATATTCTTTCATAATCCATAATTTGAAACATACTACATTATTTAGCTGTTTCGGAAGAAAGTAGTGTAAGAAACTGACACTATAACTCTATGAAGCGTATTTGTTGGGAAAAAAAATTAGAGCTAGCAAACCCATTAAACTAAAACACAGAAATAGTAGAACTTTGGGTGAAAACTGGCATTCATGGATTTGTACATCCTAAAATTCAAGTTCTGTTAGTGGCATTTGCTAAGCAGCTCCCATGTGTTCTGAAAAAAAAAAAAAATCTGCAGGGTTTTTTTCTCTTCCTGCAATTTCCCTAGAGCAGTTAAAAAGGCAATAATCATTTTGCTTTATATAGATCAATGAAGAACTGGTATTAGAAGTCTGAATTCCAATGTCTTTTTGGATCTATTAGCTGTTAAATAAATTCTTATAAACAACACTGAAGACTGTGAAAACACAGATAGCAGATTAGCAGGTGCCAGAAGCAGCCAATTGGAACCAAACTCCCATATACAAACTGACTGACCCCTGCTGATCTGATCATACCTAATGCATGCTTTGTAGGTGAGAAACAGGCTGCCTTTCACTCTCATGATTTCCAAGAACACTTGCATATTGTGGTTGTTACACAATCAAACTAATAAATTTTTTGACCTGTATAAGCGATCTGAAATAGTCTTAAAATTCTTTTTTTTTTTTTTTTTCCGAGATATACAGCATGATAAATTTCTGTTAAACTCCTCTGTCTTTTACATTATTATCTCAAATGAAATAAAATCCTTTTAAACCTGAGAATAATATGGATAAATTTAAACTGATTTGGAAGCCAAGAATTATTGTGAACAGAAACAATTTTTTTTTGCAACATAATTTAAATTTTTAATTATTTTCAGAGTGGAAAACCTTGAAAAGCTCATATATTCAACATTTAAGTTGGCAGCTTTTTGTAAGCTTCAGTCAGCTTCCAGCTTTAAAATGTTTTTCAATTCCATTTGACAAAACACTGAAAACATTCTGCTGTGTTTCGAGTTTTCAGGGAAGTAAAATACCAATTAGTCTTGCAGTAGGCTAAAATCCAATGTTGACTCAGAGTACATTACTTTAGTCAATTAATTGCTAGGTTTATATCTTGAAAACGAAAGCCAGCATCTAGCAACACTTTCAAGAAGGCTGAGTTCCTTTAGGCCCATCATAAATAAGTATCTGTGACAATGTAGCTCTGAAACTTTTATTTGCATTTACCAAGTGAGGCATTCACACAGATGCAAAAATGTAGGCTGCTCCATGCATAAAGGCTTTTCATGTAGTAATTTTGAAAGATAAATACATTAAAATAATACAGTATGGATTAGGTACTTTAGCAAAATTGTACATGTGTTTATAATCACATCTAAAGGAAAAATGTGAACAAGAGCACTGGGAAGATCAGGTAGCTTCATTCTAAATCAGAGAAGCAAATTAGATATCTGGGTTTGGAACAGACAAATCTAAGTTGGACTATTAGGCATGGAGTAACCTAACATAGAAACAAAAACTACAAACAAAAGTTTCACTCATCTGGTACAAGCTTCTGTAGGCATTTGCAAGTTTCCATTTATTTACTTCATTAAGGTTTATTAAATCAGTAAGACAGACTCTTTCAAAAGCATGAACTTGCACTGCTTGCTCAAGAAGGCCTACATCATGAGGAGGAGATTTAAAAGCACAGCTTCATATATGCATAAAAAAAATAAACTCTAATGTGAAGACTCAGAGAAAGATTTTATATCTATATGTACGGACACACACACACGCACACACACACCCCCCTCCTCAATTGTGTGTGTCCTGATTGTTATACAACATAAAGGCTCTCACAAGGGAAAGCCACAGTCTTGTCTGCCATAATGGACCATGTTTATCATGGAAACTACCACAATCAACTGCTCAATCATTTGGGCAACCCGACTATAAAGTGCCAGAAATGTTGAACCATCTGAAATGGTAACCATCTAAAATGACAGAAATACTAAACGGTGCAAGATTAAATAATCTGGCAGATGGAATGAGGAAGGGAAGACATGTTTTGCTTTTTTTTGTTTTTCCTCATAATACATTATTTTTTGTCTGCTGTTTTGCAACTATTTCTCCATAACAGAGAGAAAGTGAAGATTTTATAACAAACACTGCATGCGAACACTGAGGGATGAGACTACACAAAATTATATCAACATCACAAATACATCCAAAGCTAAAGCACACTGATTAAAAATTATTAAATGTTTTGCTTGGTGTCTTGTTTCAGCGCAACCCAGTAAATTGATATCTATTTTTCTTTACACATATTTCCTCACACATTTTTCCACATGGCTCAATATAAAAATATTGTCTTACCATGCTTCTGAAAGCTACATGTATTTAACACGAATACAATGAGCTTTGATCCTTAGACTACAAATCAAATACAATCTACAAGAAAAATTGTGCCCTGATGAACATGTATCTCAATGGGAGTCAGGAAAAGGCCAAGGAGATTTTCCATTTATCAAAATACATTTTTCCCAGATGTCGCTGGCACATGTGTAGAGTCTCCTCAAAAGTTTAACCACAGTTTAAAATTCCTTTCTCTAATAAATATTTATGTATGCTGACAAATAAAAGAATAATAGGCTAAATATTTGAATATTTGTTGATTTCTCTCTTGTCATGTATTCCAGTATTTCACATAGTGTTTCTGTAGGGGAAAAGACTGACCATAAGAGAAAGGTATTTGTGGTTACAAATGCTAGGAGGCAAAAAAGGTATTCTGAATGTATTCACTGTGAATGATATTATGCAAAGATAGTATACAGAACTCAACTTCTCAGTTCCAAAGTCTTCAAACCTCTTACTGAACATCTAAACATCTAAAACAAAGGAAAAGAAAAGAATTCTAGAGAACAGTCTTGAGCAAGTGTGTGGTTTTTAAAAACAGCTGAAATAAATACAGTCTTTGAGGGAGGAGGAAACTGCGCTTGTATTTGTGTTTTTTGCTTTTTTTTTTTTTAAGTTGAAAATATATTTTTGGACAAATCTGTGCATCACATTATAGGCCTGCAGTACTTAACAACCATGAAATTTTTGTGCAACTAGCTAAACTTCTACATGCTCTTTTTATCAGGTCAAATGTGAACAAAATTATACCGATCTGATGGAAATGTAAAAGAGAGAGTAATCTGTGCTGGTGAAATACAGCTCTTGCAAAAAGAAGGAAGCTTCAGGTGAAGACTGAAGTAATAAAAGATAGAGGAATTTTGTATTACTGTTGTGAGAAAATACCTCCTCTAAGAAAGAAAAAAAAAAGATCCCTTGAAATTCAATATATTGAACAAAAGAGAAAACCAGGGTTGGAAGGCATTCCAGGAAAGTTAAACTACACTAAAGATATTTCCCAAATATAATAGAAATAATGCTTTCTGGGCCCCAGCACTTTTTGAATGCATGAAGTCCACAATTTGGTCTGTTTAAACTCCTGAACATATTAAGTGATAACTAGACCTGAAATGAAATTAGCATCAGCTCAATTTCCACAGTTCTCCACAAGCTTTGCTGGTACATTTAAAAATGTGGAATCCAATCACTGAGTTCAAACATTTCGTAACTAAAAAACAGTGTTAAAGTGGCTATTTTTAAACTTGTGAAAAGGCAGTGATGAATTTCCTTAGTTTATCTTCCATTAATCTGTCTACCTACTAATGACTTTCTATTGTCTCTCTTATGGAGTTATTAATAATTTATTTCTGTACATGCTCTTTAACATCTAGCTGATAGAAATATTTATTGTACCTATTTAAAACATAGTAATATGTGTTGCATATAAAGGTTTTTACAGCTTTTTCCTGAACATTCTTATTTGGAAATTTTTCTCAGTAACTACAGCTCATAAAGAGAGCAGTAACTGTTAAGTCAGAAAGAACATAGAATTCTGCTGCTTGTTTTTTGGTGTTTTTTTTTTTTTTTTTTTTTTTTTTTTTTTTTTACTTTGCACGTGACTATAATTTATTTTCTAGACAGAATGACAGTGTCAGATAAAGCAGAAGCACATTTACCACTAATTCCCCATGCTTATTACAAACAAAAAAAAATTAAAAAAGAGAGAAATATATTTTGGAGTTTCCTTTCAAATTAACTAAATCTGAAGATATGAAATAGTCACTAATGTTAAAAAGCATTCACCATTACGCTTATATATAGTGGCAAGATTAATAAATAATTAACAACATTTCCAAAACAAACGTACCTCAAAGACAGTGGTGTTTCAATTCTTCTGGAGAATTACTACCTCAGCTGCCTTTTTGTCTTCTGGTCTTGAATTTGTTTTGTAGCCTAGGAAAAATAAATCTCAGCTTACTTTCAAACTGAAAGCTTAAGGCGAGACCAAGGAAAAAAAAAACAACACTTAATAGCATTGCAGTTAATTCTGCTGTAATCCCACCTCATTATCTTAAGCAAATAAATCTCCAAAAAGGATTACCTTTTTAAAAGCAAATTAGAAAACTGAATGTCATCTGTGCAGAGAGACATTCTTTTAAAATGCAACCAGCAAGAAAGCTCATAAATAGGGCACTATATAAAAACATTCCTATCAGGCAATCCTTAGCAGATTTTCAACAGATGTGTATGTAACTATGATTTCACAAATTCCTAAAATAAAATGTGCCAGCATCGTTTACCACAAACTTTCAAGAGTCTAAAAAAAGTACTCATTTAGATTCCAGAGAAGAACAATATCAGAGGAATATATTCTTTATGTAGCTTCATAGTGCTCCTGCCACTCCATCCAAGTTAAGAAAGGCAAAGGCAGGGAATGGGAAAGTTAAAACTCTAAGCCCACTGTAGGAGAGGGTCAGGTTGGAGACCAAGGAAGCTGAAAGTTCACAAGTCCACAGGACCTAATAACATTCATTTGTGGGTACTGAGGGAGCTGACAGACAAAGCTGCTAATCCACTGTCCATAATTTTTGAAAAATCATGGCAGTCAGATTTGTGCTCAGCCCAGAAAGCCAGTGGAATCCTGGGCTGGGTCAAAAGGAGCGTGGCCAGCAGACTGAAAGTGTTGACTCTCCCCACCTCCTCTGCTATGGTGAGACCCCACCTGGAGAACTACATACAGTTCTGGTAGCCCCAATTTATGAAGGACAGAAGCTGGAGCTGGAATTTCCTACGTGGAGCTGTTGGAGAAAGTCTAGAGGAGGGCCACCCAGTTGATAAGAGGATTGGAGCACCTACCCTATGAAAACAGGGTGAGAAAGTTGGGGCTGTTCAGCCTGGAGAACAGATGGCTACATGGAAACCTCACAGCAACATTCCAGTATCTTTCCGTATAAGGAAGCTGGAGAGGGACTCTTTATTAGGAACTGCAGTTATGGGAAGAGGGGTAATGGATACAAACTGAAAGAGGGGAAATTTAGGTTAGCTCTTAGGAAGAAATCCTTTACTATGAGAGTAGTCAGACACCAGAACAGGTTTGCACAGGTAGTTTGCAGGTGTCCCAACAGTGGCAATGTTGAAAGCCAGGCTGGACAAGACCTTCAGCAATCTACTCTAGTGGGAGATGTTGGGACTTGATGATCTTTAAAGATCCCTTCCAGCTCTTTAACATTCTATGATTCTCTGCAAAACATAGCAAGAGTAGATACTGAATTGTCATACCTCCCACTCCCACACACCACTGTAATTTCTGATTTACTGAGCAGAATTTTTAAAAAAAACAAACAAAAAAAAAACCACCCAACAAGTGAGGTTGTTATGTTTTTGCGTTATTTCAATAACCATGTAAAATTCAGGAGTCATAGCCCCCAGGTACATCTTAACACTCATTATACATTTTTAGAAATACACATGGAGTGTATAAGCAGCAAAGAAGCAGCACACACTATCAAGAGAAATCAAATTACTGAAGTCACTATCATTGTCAGAGTATTTTAAGTTTTGTCAGAAATTTTTTGCCAATTTAAAGCACTTTTTGATATATTAGTTAGAAATAGAAATCAAGGGTTATCACAAGCTTGAGGAAAAAAAGTCAACAGTATTACAAAATTTTTTTTTTTCATTAAGAAGAAACCAGTCTGCGATTTTGTGACAACTCTATTATTCACTTCAAAGAAAAAAAACAGACATTATTAAAAGCAAACAAACTATTTGCATTCTAGCTTTACTTGAAATTCTCAGTTTCATTTTAAAATCACACACAAATGTGTCAATACATGAACAGCAATGCATGATACAGAAGCTAAAGCATCCAGCATTCACAATTATATTCAAGAAATGGAATGTATTATGCTGTCATTCAAGATTCTCTAAGAGCTAGGGGTCTGTGTACTTCTGATTTGCAAAATTAGAATAATCACACAGCTACCATTAAAGCAAATCTTGATTTATAGCTATTTTTATGTCAGAGTGGCCATGACTTGAGGGTTTTGTATTACTATTTCAAATGGTAATATAATGGACTCTCAGGCAATTTTTCCTATTTCTCCTTTTGATAACAATTTTCAAGACTTAAAAGTTTCAAGATGAACTGATGTATCTTCATCCAAAGTCTATTTTCATCTGAATGCTGGAACATTTTCATGATAAATTGAAAACAACATAATGGAGTGACAGTAGTAAAAATAACTTGCTTGAAGGAAGTATCTTTTAATAAATATTTAGATAAAAAGTGGCAATGAAACAAATCTCCTCATACTTACATCTTTCTTTTCATTATTTAAATATATTAAGTAAAATTATTCCAAAGAGTTGTTTCATGGAACAAAAACACACATTTAAAAGTAGCTTCTAGTCTCATAGAAATCCTTGCATCTTTGTATTGTTACATTACATGCATGGAGTATTGTCAACAGACTTATTGGTTTTATGGTGTTTGCTGAGACTTGAAGAAAATTCCCAATTCTTTTGGTTTGCTATTTTTTTTCCCCCATTTTATTTTCTCCTGACTTCAGTTGGTTGTTGTCTGGTTTGTAATTTAAAGGCCCTCACGAAATCAACATCTTTGTGTTCAAATATTATCTTATTATCATCTTATTTGTTCAAATATTTGAAAAATGGTATTTCCCACCCTACTGTGCTTTAAGATACACAACTTTATTACCACATGCATCTGTATTAACCAAATATTTAAAGAAAAATATCAAATAATTCTTCCTAATGATACTACATTGAAAGAAACCCTGTGATTTATTCTAGTCCCTCTTGACAATTGAAGATCCATATTTAACATCAGAAAGGTTTTGCCCTTGCAAAATGACAGCTTTTGGTTTCCTTTCTCCACTCGTTTTATTGCTGCCATGCACAATTGTGTGGAAGATTAAAGCAAAGAATCACTGATCAGTTTGTACTATAACATTTAGGGAACTTGAATTTTAGTGACATCTACAGCTCTTGCTCCCTTAAGGGAAATTTCTACCACAAAGACTTGCTAAGAAAAATTATTTAAAACAAAACAAAAACAAAAAAAAACAAAAAAAAAACCAAACAAAAAAAACCAAAACAAAAAAAAAAACACAAAAAAAAAACCAAAAAACAAAAAAAAAGCAAAACCCAAAAAAACCAACAAAACACCGAAGTCGTGTTGTGTTATGAAATACAGACACGTAAGTTCAGCTTATTCAAATTCCCAAGGATGCGGAAACCATCATTTACAGGTTCAGGTTTCAGTAAAAAGAAAAATGAAATGCTTTGTTTTACAGGTTTTTCACTGTCTTGTGTCATGTGAAATGTCAAGTTATGGTTTTTAACTTAGAAACCATAGTATGAGTAAAAACAGACGGATAAATTCCTAACATATCTATGCCTACAAAGCAAACAAAAACAACAAAAAAAATAAAAATAAAAAAAAAAAAAAACAAAGAAACAAAAACAAAACAAAACAAAACCGCAAAACAACAAAAGAGACAGAAGACAACAAAGTTAATCAGACAATGGCAGTACAATTGACCACTCTTTTTAAAAATTTTGGTATTGTGAGGTCTTACTAGCCTCACTAGCTACTACTGAAATTTACTCTTTCATTAAAGCTCAATTTGTTTAAACATTGCTCCTATTTAGTTGTGTTACAGTAAACAGATGAAAAATATCTCCCCAAGCTAACAGAAACTAGAAAACAGAAGACAGCTTTAAAACCTCAGTTTTCTCTCGATTCTCCTAAAGAGACTAAAACTCATAAACATCTTGGCATATCTTTACCTACCGTAAAAAGCAAACTTGCAGACATCCGAGATAATGACTAAAGCTCACATCTCAAGTCTTCAACTATTGTTTACCTATAATCTAAAGTCAATGATCAATTACTTGATCTCAAACAATTCGAGGTACAGTTAAAACCTCAAGTAAATTCACTTCCTGGAGGCAAGAAGCTAAATAATTTTGCTCCCAAATGCTTGGTTTCATTATCACTTGGTAAAGGAAAGAGAAGAAGAGCTTAAGCATCAAGACAGCAGAAATGTGTTTATAAGATGGCATTGACATCACTCAGATGTTTATAAAACAAAACAAAGCAAACAAAAAGAAAACATCTTAAAAACAAAAGAGTCTGATTTCATTAAAGAGAAGATGAAATAATAAAAGGGAATGAAAATCCCTTCAAATGCCTGTTGATCAATGACGTGTGCTAATCAAGGCAATGACAAAGACATTTGGCACACTTCATCAGTCTAAATGCATTCACAGGATAACCTCCTGAATTACAGCCTGTGTTCAAAACAGCACTCTCACAGATCTGTAGAAGATTTTAAGCAGAAGTGATGTGAAATATACACTGGTTGACTATAAATACTATTTTTCTAAGTTTCAGACATTATTTTTCCTTTACATCTGTTAAATAGATAGATTCCTAGTTGAACTGCTTATTGACTTTTATTAATGCCAGAGAGAACAAAGTTCATATTAAAATGTCCCATGTGGAAACAATGATCAATATCTAATATCTATAATTTTTTCTACTATATGCATTTTTTCCCCTTATTTTGCTTTCTAGGTTGCTTTTCATTAAACAGAGTTGAACTAACTATAAAGGAGAGTGAGGTTGCTTAAAATCCTTCAATTTTCAAAGTCCAGGGAGGCTGTAACAGATACTTTCCAGTTGTTTCTACTTAGAGCAGAGTATCTCAATGTTCTTAGAAGAACTTAAAGAATATCTCAATTTGTACTCTAGAGATATATTTTCAACCAACCTAATGAACACTGTTTTACACTCAAAGGCACAGTGAGGCACTGGATACCCAAGAATCAAAAAGGTAATGCTTCTTCTTGTCACTTTCTGGCTGATATATTCAATTAAATTCCCACTATAATAAGACTGTGGTACTACAAGAAACATCTAAACGTACCTAGGGTAAAACCTGCCAGATTTTAAACTAGACTTTATTCCACTAATTTACTTGACAATAAAAGAACTAATGAACATAGTTTTAGAATAAAACACAATAGAATATTTCATTTGGAAGGGACCTGCCATGATAATCAAATTTAGCTACCTGACCAGTTCAGAGCTGACTAAATGCTAAACAAAGGCATTGCCCAAATGCCTCTTTAGCACTGATAGCCTTGGGACACCAAACACCTCTCTAGGAAGCCTGTTCCAGTGGCTGACTACCCTCTGGGTAAAGAAATATTTCCCAATGTCTAGTGTAAACCTCCCCTGGCAACCATTCCCATGAGTCCCAGGGAGAAGAGATCAGTACCTCCCTCTTCTCTTTCCCACCTCAGGCAGTTGGAGAGAGTCACTCAGCCTTCTCTTCCCAAAGCTGGAAAAGCCCAAAGTCCTCAGCAGCTCCTTCCTTGTAGGGCGTTCCCTCTATCCTTTTCACCAGCTTTGTGGAATTCTATTGAATGCATCCAAGGCTCTACAAAACCTTCCTAAATTGTGGGGCCCAGAACTGCACAAATTACTCAAGGTGAAACAGCTCTAAAGATGAATACAAGAGCGAGATAATCACATCTTTTTATCTAAGAACATATTTGCAATTATTTCTTAAAATTCTAGTTCCACAGAGCATAAGTAACTATAAAACATAGGTTTACTTATTACCTATGTTTCCTGACTAAAGTTACCTCTCTTGCCTGCAAGTTAAACAATCTGTGATGTATTTTTTCCGTCTTATTAGACGGAAAAATCCGTTAGATTTTATAATTAAGGACATGCATTTAATAGGGAAAATCCCATTTGCCTATCACTTGATATTTATAAGGCATTAATATCTGTATGGGCATGGAAGCCTCTGAGATGGAGAACAGAAATTAATTCTATTTCTTGACTGAAAAGAAATGGAGCATTCAGAATTTCTACTTGTAACTTTAACTTTAGTAAATCTCTCTTCACTAAATAAAACAAATGAAGCAAAAAAAAATACTCTTGTTTCACCATATCTAGTCTTCATATTCACTTCTGAAAAGGCATTCTTAATTTTTTTTTTTTTTCTCATTTGTCTACCCCTGTAACAATCCATAAAAATACTCATAAAATAAGAAAATCAAGTATACCAATACACTGATTAAGTTTCAGTATAGGAGATCAGGGCCAAAATGTTGATGGATATAAAATGCAATTACATCACTGAAGTAGATATTAAAGTATGTAAGAGGTTTTTGTAAATCATGTGCAAAACAGTTTGAAAGAAAAGCTGTGTGGAAATCAAGAGGACCAAGAAAATAAAAACATTTTGAGTAGAAATCAAACCCTGATAGTATTAAAGATATTATTATTAATGTATTAAGGGTCTACAGTCTTACATACAGATTGACAGACATCAGTTAGCAAAGTGCTACACTTTTTTCTGGGATGTTCTTTTCAGCTAAACTGTTAGAACCCAGGGTTTTTTTTTTGGTTTTTTTTTGGGGTTTTTTTTTTTTTTGTTTTGTTTTTTTGTTTTTTTTTTTTTGTTTTTGTTTTTTTTTTTTGTCAAACACATGCTCTCTTCCAATTTTTGAAATAATTGTTTCTCTTTATAGTGGATTAAAATGATCTGAATTATTTGGAACCCATGTACCATCAGAAAATCTTCCCCAAGTAAAGAGCGATGCAGTTATTCAGTGAAAGGAAAACAAATTCCAACAAGAATTCTGTCTCTGCCACCATTTCTCTTTGTGGAGAGGAAAGCAGCATTGATTTTTCTGTTGTGTTCCCATACACAGGCTCAAATTTATATTCAGAGGTGTGCAAAGGAGAAAAGAATTGAAGGTGAAGAAAGCAAATGCAAATGAGTGGTTGAGTCACTGTCCCTGGAGATATTTAAAAGATGTGTAGATGTGATACTTAAGGACATGCTTTAGTGGTGCACTTGACACTGCTGGGTTAATGGCTGGACTTTATCTTAAACATCTTTTCCAACTTAAATTATTCTATTATGCTTTGAAAAATAGGGATTAAACATGACTGTTCTTTTGTTTTTCCTTCTAAATAAAAGACTTCTTAATTTCTAGTACTTAATAGCATTTTACCATTTGCACACTAATGCTAATCAGTGAATTAAAAATGTCACTTTGTCCTGGTGTTGAAACAATACTAGGAGAGAACTCTGGAATGAACATTTCCTCTAAAGAAAAGGGTTTCAGCAATCTCTTCCCGCTGATACGAAATGAATTTTCTGGATGAAAGTGAAAAACTGAAACTGTGAATTTGACAAACAAGGTGCCTGCAGGGGATGGGAAAAATGAGTAACTGTTAGATATTGAACCTTCAGAACCTTACCCCCACACACAGAAACAGCCCCACAGCAGAACAAACAGACCCAAAATGCCAGAGGAAGGGAGAAATTATGGAGCATGTGGCAAGAAAGAACAAAATGGCAGATGGCTTTGTCTCAGGGAGGGAAGTCCACGGAGGAGTTTGGTGAAGAAAAAACAGTGGGGAGCTTGGTGAACCTCTGATGTTGATCTCCTCCTTGCAGAAGATGAGGATGGTGGGTTTAGAGTCCTTTCTTTCATTGGTTCAGCTTCTCCTGAGGTCTGGGGTGAGATGCGGTGTCCCATCAGCTTCCCGCCAGTCCATGCTAAGTAGCTCCTGCCAATGATCTGATTCGGACCAAAAGCCAAGCTGAACCACCCAAGGAAAACAACAGAAGCCATCAAAGAATTGCTGCTACAGTCCAAGGAAAATCTTGCCTAAGCTAACAAAACCCAAGCTGGCTAAAAGGAGCAATGCAGCCCCTGATCTGCACTACAAGCCGAGCACACTGGAGAGTGAGAGCTCAAACAAAGATCGCACCCGAGTTTCCCCAGCTCCTGACCCTTCCCCAGACTCACCTTCAAGCTACATGTTCCATTTCTGGGCATAAAGTAGACAATTGGGAATAGAGTATCATCATAAAATCACCCCAGGACACACCTATAGTTTTAAATGCATCTATATTTTACTTTATTTATCATTTAACATTTTTATGGTCAAAACACCTGAATAAAATATGTTGAACCCCATTTCCAGGTAAACACTTTGCTTCAAAGAAATTAATTACAGAGGTCCGTACTACCAAAACCAATTCCTCGTGGTCTATCCAAACATCCCCTGGAAGTGAAAAACTGGAAGGATAATGTGGGCATAGCCAACAGTGTTCAGGTATCTGTAATGATGAGAAAATTTACTGGAACAGTCCTAAGGTCATTTGCACTAGTACTTACTCACAAATGTAAACTGGCAAAAAGCATTCAGAGATCACATTAGAATTCCATTGGAAAAAGTGACCCTTCACTTACTAAAGCATTACATCTAATTTACAAGGAAGCCATACTAAATTAGTTATCTAAATCTCTGGCTGAAATAGATCATAGCTGTGTCTTACCAATTAACCTTTCAATGCACAAAACCCCAAATGGTTTCTAGTGATTTTGTTTCCAACTCATTGTAAATGGAAAATGTTCTCATACGTTCAGTACAACTCGTCTACTGATCTCAATACATTTAAAAAAAAAAAAGTTCTTCATTTAATGAGATAGAAAAGAGAAACAAGAAAACATATTTTCCTATTTTAAATAGAAGTTCATTCATGCATGTATACATAACCACCATCAAATTTTGCATACCCTAAGTCCATTAAGAACATTGAACACTGCTATTATCACAACACTGCCCAGATTTCCAAAAGAATTTTTTTTTCAAATTCAAAGCAAAGTTACATTTTCTCAAATGTATACACAAATATATTCTGTTAAAATTCAAGACTAGTCCAACCATTGCTTATTCTCAATTTAGGTTGAGACTTCTGTCTGCAGTGACATTTTAATTTATAGTACCAAAAGGACACAGCTAAATATCTAGCATGAAGTGAAAACCAGACTTACTAAAAGTCAAATAAACAAAAAAGTGGAATACATATGTATTAAGCAGAAACATGACAAAATGAAAAGCAGAGGAACAGCTTTAAATTTACCATAGCAGCATCATAAATTTTCTTCAGAGAATGATAGTGAAAGTAAAAACTGGTATGAGCTTATTTTCCTGTCAAACGATCAATAGTAATAGCATATCGTTTCCCTTAGATATATAGAGGCAAAAGTTCTTCCTTCACACTGCTTGAAGACTAATGATGTTTGCTGCATAGAAAAAGTCCCAAGATAAAGAAAGCAAACACCCTTTTTAAGCCATGACTTAGAAGATAATTTCTGAGCTCACAGAAGGTCTCACAGCATATTTTAAATTACACAGAGGTGTACATCTTGTCTTCATAAAGTATAATCGGGTCTCAGTCTGTTCAGTGAGGTTACAAAATAATTTTTGATTTCCTACAAACCGGCTCTATGTTGAAAACAATCTGTGACTTAAAGGAAAGGAAACAGCTTTGAACTTTGAACTTGAAACAGCTGAAGGCTTTATTTAGTATGGTTCTGACTGCAGTTGACTGCATATGAGGAGAGCAGAGCAGTCTGTGCCTGTCTTAGGAGCAAAAGGAAAGAGATGGCAATACAACAGTCCTGGCATTAGGAGAACATCAGAAAAATGTTCTGTTTTCCTGAGGCAAGTTCTTTAAATTTCAAAAATACAGTAAGTAAAAATGCAAAGAACAAAATTAAGACTTCTCTGTCAACTGAAACATGATTTTGAGGTGAGAAATCTCAGGGATGAATAGCCTGATAAATCATTTACTGCTTGATCATCATGAGTAGTTTTGGCAGATTTTGCTTCAGTTTTCTAATCTCAAATATGACACTAAACTTTTTTTTTTTTTTTTGCTTATCTTTTATTCCCTATATTTTGATCATGAGTGGGTCAGACTCTTGCTAGAGGTGCACAGAATGATACTAAAGCACTACCCTCAGAATTTCAGTGTACTACAATCAGAAACATGTAACAAACAAAGGATGACTGCCTGTTGTGACAGATAAAAAGACTGTACTCAAGGCTTAAATGTTTACTAAGTCAAATCTGAAAACTGATTAAAAATAATGTTCTCCTTCAACCTGACATACTAAAAAAAAAAGAAAAAAAAAAAAAAAAAAACAAGCTAAGGCAATACACTGTTCCATTAGAGACATCACATAATGCCTAAAATGTGTGAATCAGAACCAGTGAAATTTTGTATTATATAACAAGCATACTGTATTGGGAAATGCACTTGTCCAATTTGAGAAAAAATTCAGGTGAAAGACAAAATTTCCTGTAAGAAAGAACAAATTCACTTGCTTCACTTATTTTGCCTGGAATATTCTCTCCCTTTAAAGCTAAGGAGCTGCACACTATTCAGAAAGTCTGAATGGTGTTGGACAGTTTTGGATTTCTGAAGTTTACAAATGTATGCTTCAATAAACCTGGTGTATAGCACTCACTCAAGAAAAAAAGACATATGGGAAGAAAGATTTCTCTACTTGCTGCTAATATCATTGTATAAATTCACACTTATTTCTCCAGCTGACCAAGGAAATGGAAAAGATACTGAGACTCTACATCTTCTAGCATACCTTTTCTCTTTTCAGTTTGGGATAGTATACATCAGTGTCTGCACACACAAAATCAGACTTGATTCTGACTTATTTTCAATAGTTACATTGATTGTAAAGGAAGCATTATCAATAGCACTATGGACTTTTTAGAACAGAGTCAGAAAGATAAAAAGAAATAATTAAATTTTAGGAGGCTAATAGTTTTATACCAACAGAAAAAAGATATGTCTATAAACATAAATGACTAAAACAGTCATTTAAATCAATGTAAATTAAATATTGCTTCAAGAGAAAAAATCTTATTCATCTTTACGACAGTTTAGCATTTACTCCTAAAGAAACATCCCATTATTCCATGGCTCTGCAACCAATGTAATATTCTGTGTATTCCTTTCTCCCAGATAGGCTTTATCTGTTACCTCTGCACCTTTTCATCTGCTGCCTTTGTATTGCTTGTATCTATCTGTACACACTTCTTTATATTGATCTGTTTATTTGGGTCCAACTCCATTGCACAGGTTACACAATTTATCTGTAACAACACTCTTAAAGCAGGCCAGGGTGCCATCAGCCTTCTCCATGTTTCACTCTGTTTGCACCAGGGCCCAGAGTTCCTTTCCTGCTAATCCTCTCCAGCTATCCAGCCCCCTCACATACACTGCCTCAGTTTATTCCTCCCCCTGTGCATGACCTCACATCTACTCTTGCTGAATTTCATGATGTTCCTGTTCAGGCCATTTCTCTATCCTATCCAGGTTTCTCTGGATGTCATCACAACCTCTGTCCTGTCAGTCACTAATCCCTGTATTGGGCCACCAACAAACCAGCTGAGGTTACTCTCTGCCCCATCATCCAGGTCATTAATGAAGATGGTAAGGGCTGGACCTCTGGGGTGCACTGCCAGCTACTGACCTGCAGCTAGACTTGATACCACTGGCCACCAGAGTCTGGGCCTTTAGCCAGTTTACAGTCCACCTCAGTATCTGTTCATCCAGTCTATCCTTTGTCAGCTTCTCTATGAGGATCTTACAGGCAAGAGTTTCAAAAGCCTTGCTGAAACCTAAGTAGCCTTCCTGACCACCCATTGCTCTATGACCATCTGCCAAGGCTCTCATTTTCTCATGTAAGGTTATCAGTCTGGTCACACATGACCTTCTGTCACAGCCCATAGCCTTACACATGTCAAGTTTGCTTAAATATTCCCTGACCTGATCCTCTTCCACCATGAGCACATTTTCCTGGCACCAGGCCCTTCCTTGTCTTCAGAACTTAAGATTTCTGAAGAACGGTTTTGCCAGTTAAAATTAAGAGGAATTCAGAGCCTCAGCTTTTTCCATGTCCTTTGCCATCAGGTTCAGCTGTGGGCCTACATTTTTCCTATTCTTCCTTTTATCACTTATGTACATGTAGAAATCTTTCTCATTGTATTTTGATATCCCTGATCAGATTCTGTTCAGTCTGGGCTTTGTCCTCCTAACAGCATCTCTGCAGGCTCAAACACTGCCTCTGTATTGCTCCCAGATCATCTGTCCCTGCTTCCACCTTTTGTTTCCTTCCTTTTTATGTCTGAGCTTGCTCTGGAGATCCTAGCTCATGTATGAACTGCTCTTAATATTTTGGGCTGTCTTCCTGCTTGTAGGTGTGGTCTGAGAACAATAAAATCTAAAACAGATAAGGTATTTATCAAGTGGTCTTGTCAGCAGTGTAACCCATGGGAGACAAATTCACAAAACTATGCATACAAAGAAGTTTTTAATAGTATTTAAGTAAAACATGTGTGAAATCAACACAGGCAGAAGGTAGACTCGATACTAGTAGTACCACCCTCATTTTATCTTAAAATCACAGTACGGGGAAAAGAAAAAAAAAAAAAAAAAAGAGAAAAAGGAGTGCAGCCGCTGAACAAATTAGGGGAATTTAATGTAACTGTGAAACACTGTTGAAGTATTGCCTCTTGTGTCTTCCAAAGGACTTTATCAAGGAATTCCTGTGAATCACTTTTTTTCTGAGAATTGTTAAAAAGATCTCTCCAAGGACTGGCAGGGCCCAACATATGAAGCTTCAACAACTGCTGTACCACCCTTCTACCCAAACAGCTGAGAGCATTCAAAAAGCACATACGGGAAAAAACTTTCTCTTTATTAGTAATTCACCTTTGCTTAAGAGCACAACTTACTGCTTTTCAGACTGCAGGTAGTTAGTTCAATTCCCAGTAAAGTGAGACTTTATGTACATTCAAGAAGTACTTAAACTAAAGCAGCTGATTTAATGTTGCTGTCTGAATCATTAGTGTGCTAGCAGGGGACTCCCAAATCACTAGTTTAAGAACTGCTACTCAGTCGTTAAGGAATTTTTCAAAGTGCTGCACCAGCATTCAGGGAACTTCAAAGCATAAAGAACTTTTTCTGTACCCAGCAAGTTACTGACACTTCTCAATTACTGTCACGTTTTACGCACATTTTGCAAAAATGAGAGAACAGAACATGTAAGAAAGAAATAAACACCGTAAGCCTTTGGTACTCATTGAATATTTTTAATTATATATTAAGTTTTGCAACAATTGCAGTTACCCAGATTACCCAGATTTTTCTGTTGTGAGTTGTGAGCCCATTTTTTTTTTACCCCCCTCCTCAGGGGTAGGCAACATAGCAGTAAAGAAATGAATTAACACCTCAGCCAGGCTACTAAATCTGGTTTGTGAAGAATACTTGAAGAAGAATACAAGAAAGGCACAGAATACAGCGAGTGACTGGCTTCTGGCAGACAGAACTTTCTTCATTTTACTATTTCCTCTCTTGAAATCACTTGAGAAACATAAATAAGCCAAACAAACTGTTTTCTGTTTACTGAAATCCACACACCTTTTATACCATGTACTCCCACACTGTATAGACAGCATGCTGATAATTTTGAGTGAAATTGTTGTGCTCTTAGCATACTTTCACTGCTGTAGGTAGCATGGGTTTAGCAGCCACCTTTATTAAAAATCTTATGCAAAATAAAAATTATTTAAACTTGGGAAAAAGCATGGCAAAAAAATTATCACCACCACCTGCTGCACTGGACTCTCTTCCATTTAAAAAAAAATGATGTCTTCAAGCAGACATTTAAATTAATATTTAGATCAGCTACTTACACCTTGTCTTTCTAGTTCCAAATTTATTTGCCACTGTTGATGTCTAAAATGCCATTTTTGCATAGTGTCCCTAAAATCCTTGTGAACTCTGGAAGCTGGTCTTCCGTTCTCTGAAAAAACAGCACACAACTTCCAAACACAATAATTCCAAATAATTCTGCAGGTGTGATGGCTGCAGAGAGAGAATATATTTAGTTATTTCTTCAATTAGCAGTCTGAGTTTTAAGAACTGATGTTCTGTCTTTCTGTTCCTGTACTCCTGAAACACCACTAGCAGGTAGGAACAAAAATCAGATTATTTATTAAGCACAACATTCTTGCTGAAGTACTATTTCATTTTTTATGGAAGAATAAAAAAATTATAGGCTGAGAACTTGCTTCTGTTTTGATGTTTTATTTTTTATAATGGAGTAAAAACTTATTGGGAAAGAATACAGCAATACAGAGTAACTTTCATCTGCATAGTAAAGAGGATGCTTTTCATCTTAAGGACTGTAAAGAGACTGAACACTATATGAAAACCAGTGTATTATAAATCCTCCTTTTACCCTGAGACTCTGAAAATGATCAAAAAATAAAATTTCAACTAGAAAAAGCATATGAAAACTCAAAAAAATATTGTGCATCTGTTTAAAAAAAAGTAAGATCTAAGAGTAGATTCATTGTGGTTTTACTAAGGATGTAGAACTTCCAGGCTGTACATTACAGTACCCCCTGTGGGTTCACAAAACTCTGCACCATAAAGACTTGATAGGATCAATGTCTCAAAATTCTCATTGGTACTAAAACAATGGAAAATATCTGTTTAAATCTTCAACAAAAATAAATTTGAGTGAATTTATCAGATTCCTCTAGTAATTAATTTTCTTGCCATTATGACTCCTACATTTTGCACGGTGTTCCTCTTAGCAAGGCACTTTTTAGGTATAATCTTATTAAGTATCTGAATTTACTCATAACATTGTTATAATTATTAGCACATGCAAAGGGTTTGGAAAATACAATCTGATAAGGGTTATGTACGCACACACACTTTCAGTCTCCATGAGGTAATGAACAGATTGAAGCTGGATTAATCTGATAAAATTTAAGGCCTTTAAAATGTCTCAAGCAGCTAGTCACGTAGGGTCAGCAGAGGAAAACAGACATCTCTAAAAGGTCAAACAAGTTACTTACTTCTTCCCGCCAAATATAAAAGCTACAGCCAGCCTCTCCAGCAAAAATGAAATTTAGGGAAACATTCTATTCCTTGTACTGGACCCTGGACACCTTTTTAACTTCTGAAGCTTAAGTTCTTGCTCTGCCTCCCAGGAACTTCAGAACAATGTTACTCCTACAGTTCTGGTATTCTAAATTGCCTCACAACAGATGAAAAGGTTCCAGAACTGAATACCTGAGGCATATTCTCTCAGATGTGTTTTACTGAACTCTGTTGCAGCTGAAGTCAGTCTTGGAAGGCAAATGATACATAGATAAATTAGTTCCCAATATTACATATCTTTCCCTGCCTAGAAATGACATGTATTCCTAGAGGTTTTCATTATGCACTGATCCTCCCTTCTTCAATATTTCTCTTGCTAACATTAAACATTCTTCAAAGAACATAACAAAGCCATGTTCAACAGTACTCATGGACTATTCTGTTTATTGCAAGGAAAACCTACCNAACTCATTCTAAAAATTTTGCATGCATACTTAGAAGGTCTTTCAGAAGGAAAAGTAGGTCACCTGCCCCTTATTTAAGATGGAAATACAAATTTGCTGCAGAATGGCAATTCCATAGGCATGTATTCTTTAAAAATTACATGGTCTGTCCAGTGAAAGCACAGGAGGCTTTTTGATACCTGCACATTAGTAGTCATCACTAAAAATACAGCATAAACAAGCTGTTTCACAGAGAAAAACTTATAAATTATTCTTCCTACAGATTTGTGTTTGTTCTTATTTTTACGACAACTACATCAGTTCGCCAACATCCCTACCAAATAAAAGGCTGCACACACTGTGCCTGCAGCTATTTGTGCACTGAAAGTGTGGTTAGAAAAACTGCTGTGACTGATTAGCTGCTACAGAGTATGTGATGCTCAGGTCCTGTCCCGTCTGTCCTCCCCTCAAGGGAAGAGCAATGCTGCTCCCACATCCAACCCGTTAATCAATTAACCAGTTTAACCAGTTTCTCCACAAACCATGCACAAACATAATGACGTTGGAAATTTCCTGACTTTAACCTTCACTTCATACTGGCAAACCAGTTCAGGAGGGACTGTCAACTGGAAGCAGGGAGCTTTGCTAAACCACATTTAGAAAAGAAAACAGGCCAAGGCAACCCGGGCATGCAGTGAAAATGTAGATGAAGGATTCATTTTATGAAAATGAAACAGTAAAACAGTCATTATAAATTGCAGGACAATACACATTGATGGAATAAAATAACTGCGCAGATTCTGTTCTGCCGCTCTGCTACAACGGTGTTGATTGACTGAGCATGGTACAGCACCATGCATGAGCTCTAGTTACAAAATTGCTCTTCACACTATGCTTGCCATATGTGCAGGCCTTCTGATTAAATAAGCTATATGAGGTGTCAGTACAATTTTAGCACACTTGAAAACAGAATGCAAATTCAAAGCCTACGATTGCATCCGTATGACCATATGGTCACAACCATAGAATTTATAGGGAGTCAATGCAATAGGTAGTTTGGAAATATTTCCTGGCAATCTAATATCATCAGTTTAAAAAATAAGCTTAATAATTTCTCACTTGAATTTTAATCAGATAGTACCTTTTTAATGAAATGGCAACTGAGTAACATGATAAATCGATGCAAAGTCTTATGTAACAGATAATCTAAAAAAGCCAAGCAAAGAGCTAAGTGTTCCTCAAAGAAGTCCACAAAGGTTTAAAAGAAAAAAAAATCTACTTTTATCCTTTAAAACTCATCATAATTCTTAAGTCAACTATTTAAAATCTATTTTTCCCCATCACCAACTTTAGCCGAATTTTATAATTTAACCTCATTTTATAATTTCATGTACAAGATAATCATCAATTAGGTATATCAATTAGTAAGATATATCAATTAGTAGGGAAAAAAAAAAAGATTTTTTTTCACTTGAACAGTTTCCAAATTATTGTCTTTATTTAAGCCAATATCAAGTGCAGACTTTAATGCAACTGCAGCTTTACCTGTTCTAAACTTTTCAATAATAAATACGTATCACTTTTTCTTAAATTTCTTTTCTAGCAGTGAAAGTTTTTTTAGATATATTTGATCCACCCTTGTAGGAAAATGGATAAAATCTAAAAACAAAGGAGTTGGAAAGTGGAGTTTTTCATTAAAAATTAATGAAAAAGAAAAGTATGTTAAAACTATTCAATAACATGCTAATTTATCTGGCAAAGATAATTATCATCGCAATCTTACAACAATAAAAGTGAACATAAAGAGTTGGTTAAGGTTATGGCTGAACAAAAATAGAAATCTAGGAAAAAAAATCTTGAAAAGCACATCAAAATAAAATATTTATAAATGCAAAATATTCATTTTTCAAGGTATATTAGAAACTTTAAAGCAATCCACTTTTTCTTATCCTTCTAAATAAAAACTTTTGAGACCAACTAAAATATTTAAATTTAAAGTAATGAAATAAATTTCAATTAATTATCAGTATCATCTGTAGACTGTGTGAGCATAACACCCCACTGAAATGTTTAAAAATTACATGCCATTATCAGTGCACTGGTTTATTTCCTTTAAGAGTTTATCCTATTAATAACAAATAATAAAAATTACTCTTCACAACCACTGAGTAATCAACTTGTTGCAGAAAATAGTAGGAACACAGATTTAATTTCTATATGATGACAGCAGTCTTACTCTGGAAAAATAAGGCAGCTCTGCATTTGCTTGTTCTTGGTCTCTTGTAAAAGAGACCTGTTTCCAACTTTTTGTCATAAGACCAAAGGTGAAATATTGACTTATTTTCTCCTCCTTTGAGTTTACAGCTCTTCCAAAAGATGTCTTTTTACCTCCCTAAACTGATTAATCAATTCACTGAAACAAACAAAATATCCTAGGTAGCCTTCTGATGTTATAATATAAAAAACAAAATACAGTTTGCCAAAGAGTCTTGAAATTCTTGACCTTACCAGCTAAGCATTTTTTTTCTTCCAGTTCAAAACACGCTTATATCAACTTTTTATGTGCCAATAATGCAGCATCCCTCAAAATTCGATTGCTTTTTGGTCAAAGATAATTATCTCCTGTTGGGAGGAATATTTCATACACCATTATCTCACAACCTTAAAATAAATAAGCAACTCAGAGTGGTGAAGTGAAAATTAAGTAAAAGAAGGAGCACAGCTATTAAGAATGACTAAAGATCAAAAAACAAACCACCAAAGACAAACCCACAATTAAGACCCACTTGCATCTTGAAGCCAACCCAGAAAGTTTAGAGCAACTTTCCCCCAGAGACAAACTAAGGGGGTTTGATAATAAAGGATAATGAAATTGAATTCTAAGGATAATGAATGCAGTTAAATCATCTTATTAGGCACCAATGTACTCCATTTTCTAATGTGTGATACACACATGTGAATATTCAAGTGTAGATTGAACTTCAAATCTGTGGCTTAGGTAAATAATAGCATCCAAGGTGTGCAAAGCACCCCTTCAATTATGGTACAGATGATACACAGCTGGCAACAGGATTAGCAACAGCAGCATCTAAACTGGTACAGAAAATTATTTTACTTTCTCTTCCAGATTAATCACACTTAAGTATAAGTACGATAGTCTAACCAGCTGCAACAGTTAGATTCTTTATTTTGTACTACACAGCACCTAAATCTCAGATTCTGAAGTTTTCAGTAAAGAGTGTTTATTCCTGTATGCTTGGCTGAAATTTATCAACATAAAACACAATAATTAAGTGAATGAGGCCAGAGTATTAACCTCAATAACTTGCATTCTACACTGTAGTCTCATGAAGGAAACATTAATGATTGCAGTTAGTGAATGATTGGAACTGAAGTAGCATCATGGCCTTTGAAAAAGACGTGTAAAACATTCTCATCAATACCCATGATTCATCGGACTGTACATTAGGCTGAGTCAGAGCAGAACTAATGGATTACTTTCCTTGGATCATTATTTGGTAGGCAAGATGCTTTTTTTTTTTTTTTTTTTTTTAAAAAAAAAAAAAGAGATCTTCACTAGAAAGCACAATTAAAAAAAACCCAAACATAACAACCAAACCCCAAAAGCTAGTGAAAAAATTAAGTTGTATAACAGTAAACCCTCCTTTCTCCTCAATAACAGCAAACTTGGCTGTTGCTTTTCTCAGTTCTGATCACTTTTAAATTTAGTAACTTATGACCAAAGAATATTTGTTGAAAAACAGCAATTTACATTTATTTTTACATTGTATCCCCAATTTAGAGACAAAGGAGGAAAAAACATGTAACACCTAGTCTGGTAAGTATTCCTAACTTCCAATTAACAGGTTTCAGTGGCAGTTTTCAGCTCTTGAGTTGCATGACTAAACATGGAACTAGTTTGTACACACAGCTGATTATTGTTACTCTAAAACTCCTCAGACATAAGACTTTGATGTGTAAAAATTCTCCATACAGTCTTATGTAACAAATAATGGCTATTGCAAAATAAAATCAATCCATAATTTTAGCTTTGACTAATTTATTTGTGCTCTTACGAAACTAAGAAACAAACAATCACATCCAGGTTACTGAAATTCTTTGCACTTTATTTATTTTTGTAAACAATCTCAAACCCATTTTTGCAACTATGAATTCAATTTTTAATACCTATCTTCTATTTGTTGCTTTGTTTAATATAACCTCTAAGTACCTAAGAAAATTCATACCCTTCCAGCCAAAATCTCAAAATTTGAAGAAATAACATGTGCTTGACACTGTAACTTGGTCCCAAACGCATATCTTTAGTGTAATTAATTTTTCTCTAGTTATAAAAATACTATGCCTTCAGAAACTCTGCATTATAGAACTCTCATTTTTGATATCGCAATTTCTTACATAAATTCAGAGATACTGTGAGTCTCCATCTCCAGGCTAATTTGTAGAGGAGTACATTTTTTTCTGTTAATCATAGATACCAACAGCTGTTTTAATAAACAGCCAAAACCCCATCCAGCAAGCAGAAAGCTAACACAGAATTCTCCCAGAGGCCAGGGCATCTCCAGAGCAAGAAACTCTCCTGAGCTGCACTCTTTGATACTCTCTACGTAGGATGAAAGGGAGGGGATATTGCAGCAGTTGTTTTTGCAGTCATGTGGAACACTGGGGATGCAGAAGGCAGGACAAGGAGAGTGTGCCTCTGTACCAACTCCAGGGCTAAAATCTTTTGCCCTAGTGTCCCTGGAGCTGTTAATTTTCTGACTCTCTGAGCCCCAGCCCTAGTGCATTTTAAATTGCAGGTTAATTTACATGGCTGCTAAAGAACCTTTGAAATAAACTAAACAATAATTTAAAAACATAAACTGAATATAAAACTAAGAAAAAAACCTAGCATAACCCATTTTATTAGCATAAATCAATTCCCTGTCAAGTGCATTAATAAAATATCTGCTTTACACATTCATAGATACTTGAAAACAATAAGAGTGTAAAATAAATTTTATTTCTATAGCAAAAATAAGTGTGACTTATTTTCTTCCAGTCTTTAAATTACTCTCACTAGACAATTTATCACACCTAAAGACCTTTTTCTAAATACTTTAGGGACTGAAATGTTAAACCTGTTAAAAGTAACTTGTGAAACCCCAACAGGATTAGAGTAGTTATCATCTGATTAGGAGAAATTCCAAATAATTTTTTTTAGATATTAGTTCAAGCTTTAATTAATTTCAATTTCACCACCTGTAGACTTTTTTGAATAAGCCTTAAGCAATCTGTTCAATTCATTAGTCCCCATTTCTCTTCAAATAGCTGTTTGCTTATTGCAGCTGCTTCCTTTTCTGAAGGCAGTGACACTGAAGTTCTTTTAAAATACGTGTTGGACCACAGAAGCTTCTGGTGTAACAAGCATTTCTCCACCTACCTTTTTATCTGTCTAATTACAAAAAGCAATCAATTGTTAGCAGAAAAAAAGAGATGCTATAGTTAAACATTTTGATGTTCATAGAACAGAGTGGCATGGATTTCAACAGGTCCCGATTTCTTCTGGCAAAAGAAAAGTCACTATTGAAAGAGATGGAAATGCCTGTGTTCAAAAAATCAAAACTGCCAAACTGAAACAAAAAGATACCTAACAGCCCCAAGACTTTGAATAAGTTTACAGTTCAGTTATATGTCACAGAAAAAAACAAAAAAAAAACAAACAAAAAAAAAACAAAAAACAAAAAATAACCCAAACCAAACAATTTGTCTTTCATGATTCTCCTTAATCAAATACAGAGTTTTTACAGTTCATACATGGTCAGATAAAGTAGTCCAGAAATTTCTAAGAAAAGGGCAAAAATCATGCAAATAGATCTTAAAAGCTTTCCACAGCTTTCCACTTCCTCCTATATGCAGAGTTTCAGACATAATAATTCAGACACTTCTGAATATTTAAGTGTATTCATAAAGTAACATAGTGGAAAATAAATCCTTTCCTGAAATGATTAATCTTCTCTCAAGCTGATACACATTTTGACACACAACAAACTGTCTCTTGAAATCTAGACTTTTGAGATTCACATATACAAAGCTGATGGTTTTAATGACAACACAGAACAGTATATCAGCAAAGCATCAAGTCACATAATCACATAAACTGAAATTCTTTAATCACATAAACTGAAATTCTGCAGAAATGAGCTGGGTACACAAAAGCAGAGAGACAAACTCAAACCGTTAAGCAGAAACCAGATACTCCAGTGAAGGTCATTCTTTGCTTTCTGCTTCTGATATGAAATGAACAAAAATCAATTGAAAAGATAGATTTATTTCAAGCCACATTTTAATAATGATTTGGAAGAGAAGTAAAAATGTATAGTTTTCATTGTGTATAAAAGAATAACATATTATTCTACCTGAGAAAAACCTAACTCTCACTGTCAGTTTGCAGTCACCTTCTACTGTGCTCAGCCAGTTTTCATTTTATGTACAGCTCTTTTTTAGAAGAGATTTTATTTAGTTTTTTCAAAGACATTTTACCTTAAAGAAAAAAAATTGAATATACCAGCAAAGACAAAAAAGGATAAAAATAACCAATGGTGTTATAAAAAACACTGATGACCTTTAATCACAGTTTTGTCTTGAGTAATCTGTAAAGTGTTGGTCAATTTGTCCAATTTGAATTTAAAGAGGAGCCCAGAAAAGCTAGTAACATATTAATGGAATTGCAGAGACTTTTCACACAAGAAAACTAAAGTAGCTTAAAAAAAATCAAGGCCAAGAGAAAAATGATTGTTCTCTAGAAATGCATTAAGTGTTACAGACTTGGGACAGCAGAAAATTATGCAAAGTAAAAGAAATTAAAGATAGTTAAAAATAACTCGGAAAATAGATTTAAAAACTCACAATCTCTCACAAACAGAATCTTCAAGAATTCCACATGAAAGGTTTCTGGCCAGCAGCCATTGTCCTTAATGTCAGGTATCTCAGCACAACAGGACACTTGAAGTAATCCACTGGCTAGGAGCTCCACTTGGACACCTACAAACATCATATCAGTGTTCCTCATTAAACTGATATATTCTTGATTAGACTGATATATTCCCTTATTCACCACACCTAGATCAGTCATGAGTACTGACTGCACATGGTTTTGGCCAAGTGTTCTCACTGTGTGCTGCTCACCCACTGGCAACTTGCCCGTGTCAATACAGTAATGAAGCACTTGTCCTCAGCATCCTTTCCCTCTCTTCCCACTGGCCTTGGCATCTGGGCTTTGCTGCACGCTGCCTCCAGCTCCACAGTCAAACACCTGCCCAGCCTCACTGTGCATGAAATGCACTGGGATAACTGTGGAATTCACCCAGTGTGCTTAAGGCAAGACCTTAAACCTCCCTGAGGCTGCCCATGAGAGCCCTGGACACAGAAAGGATGAAGGAAATATAGATGCTGCAACCACCTTCAAAAATGGACAGAAGAACAGTCCATTAAACCTATGGGCTCGAGAACATCAATTCAATCCCTGGAGAAAATTCAAATAAAGGTTGTCCTCTTGTCTGCAGTTCTTCTTCAGCCCTGCAGAGTGAGCCTTGGGAAACCACGGGGCTGGTCAAGGGCAATGAGAAGATCAGGAAAAGGGATAGGTTCTTGGAAATTTTGTATTTATCTCATTTTAACTGAATATACTGAACAGAACCACAAGTTTTAGTATTATCATAACTGGATTAATAATAATAATCTTCTTGTCAGATTAAATATTAGACTACAGAACTCAACAAGACTGTCTCCAATTGATGGGAAGTGAAGCAAGCTAATCGGAAACTTGGATGCAACAAATTGGTAACAATTCTATACTTATCATTTTCACTTCCTACTCAATTGTCTTCTTACAGAGATAAAAAAATAATTAAACTAAGTAATAACATGACAATACTGAAATGGTTTATCTATATCTGATAACTCCTCCTTTTGTCTTACATTGCTTTCCTGTATCAATGCTATTCTAATGAGGACCCTTTCCTTCTGATAAGCTAAGGACATATTTAATTTGTTATAGCTTGAAATAAGCAATTAATTTAAATACTTCTAAAATGTTGATCATTACTAACTGTCTTATCATAGAGTCCCTCCTGGATATTTGTTCCTATGCTGCTCCAATCACACAGGGCATTAAATATGTGTTTATACTGGGAGGTGTAAAAAGTCAGGGCTAATTTCCGAAACTGGATTACATAAGGGAAGGATACTGCTTATGGCAGCAGCTGAAGCAAAAACTTGAAAATGGCATAGGGGCATGAAAACATTGTTGAATTCAGAAGTCATTGGGGCAATGGCTGCTTCCTGAGAGAAGCAAGGAATTCTTAATGAGGTGACGACATTTGCAGGAATTTTGTGGAAGCAACACTATATTTTTCCTCATCACAATGAGGGAGACATATTCCATCATGGAAAGAAATGCAGTCCCACACAGACCAATACAAAAACCCAGAAACCAAGCACATGCAGAGAGAGTTAAAAATCTGGGAAAACACATAATGTGATCACAGTTTTTATACTGTAAGTATTTACACATATATACTATGTCAGTATATATGTGACAGTCCATCTTATTATATTTGAAAAAGGTTAGCATCAGAGTTCACTGAGATCAAACTTTTAATCTGGCATCTGGTACATCATGTCTAGTTTTGCTCACAATGTCATTAAGCCCAAAATTCTTTTTTTTTTTTTTTAATTTTTTTTATTTTTTTTTTATTCAGAAACAATAAGACTCCTATTAAAACACAATTTTTTCTCATTAAATGTCATCATTTTTCACTGGGGGAGATTTTTGTATCTTCAAATTAATTTAAAAAAACAGAACAAACAAAACAAACAAAAAACTACTAACTCAGCAATATCTAACAGCAAAAACACCAACACATTGCTTCAAATGAAAGTATGAAAATGCTCATGAATATTTCAGGCAAATTTCAGTGTCAAGGGATAAAAGTTCATAAAATTTCACAGCCTGAAGACATGATTAACTTTTAGAAATAGCTCCTCTTTACTAAAACACAAGAGATTAATTCAGTGCTGCAAAGTGAGGGACTTTAATGTGAGAGCTGGGCTGTTCAAATTACAGGATGATACCCCTCTGAGACCACTAGCAAAGGCAGCTGGAGCCAAAGGATGTGTCATGTCAGTAGTTAATCCTTCACTGACAGAATCATTGAAAGACCCTACTGAGGATACAGGTTTTTCACCTTCAGTCCCCATCTCTATGGAGGGAAACACATATGTTAAGCAGGTGTTTATCTGAATCCTCTAACACTACTTTTAAAATTTAAGAGGAAAAATATTTAGGCAATGGAAAGCCATCACATCAAGCCAGTGCTGAGCCTTAGGTTTGCAAGGCAGCATTAAAAGTTATCGTCTTCATATGGAATCTGTAATGGCTCTGCCCCGACTGAACAGGGACACAATGAAGGTGCTGCAATCTGCATTTTTGGCAGCAAACAGTGCATCCCTATGAAATAATAACATGATAAGGAATTTGGCTGCTATGAATTCAGAAAATCAGACCTTTTCACAGTCAAATAAAATTTGCTGGTTTCTTATTATGAATTTAAAATAAATAAATAACTCTAAAAAACCCCAAATGAAAAGCAACTTATAATTTGTTGCATATTCTACTCAATGAAACTCCATATTATCTAAACATCTTCAAAACTGGTACATCATAATGCTTTTTTTTCCATTTGAGATTGGCTTCTCATTAGAAACTTCAATAAATCTGCAACTAAAGAAATGATTAGTACCCCTGAAGAACTGTGGCTCTTTCACATCTATTGAACTAGGCAGCTTATTCCATTATATGAATATTTAGGCATGAGATTTAAAAAGTAGTTTGGGGTTGCAATGTTGATTTTTCCCCCGTCCCAATAGAAATATATTTCTCCATTTAAAAGTCACATGATTTCTTTCCTTCCTGAGAATTCCTTTAAGTTTTTAATAGTTGGGTTCTAAAGTTTAGATTTTTCCTCTGAGTTTACTATGTTTTGAAATGTACAAAGCTAAATTAGCATGCTCAAATCCAGTCAAATTTCTTTCTTTTTTCTACTTTTGAAGTGTATATTATATAAAGGGAGATTGTACTATTGATTGGAACAGATGGCAGTTATTTTTGCCTTTTTTATGTGTTAATATTTTTATTACAATTATAAAGTGAGACTTTCTCAGTAACTCTTTTAGAAGGAACAAGTCATTTTTTCAGGGAAAAAATGCAAATTTCTAGTAGAAAACAGCAATAAATTTATCAATAAAATTTATAAAAAAAATTAAAGAATCCATGAGATTTGCAGGAAATTATCTCTGATACATTTAAAATAAGTACTTTACTACCTACATGTTTGGTATAAAACTTACTTCTACAACCAAATGCAACTTTTGGAAAATAAGTGCAAATGTTATTTATTTAGAGAGGTTGTTTTCAGTAAAATTTATGAAAAAAAAACTCTTCAATATTTTTTCTTCTGCAGTATACCATAACAATTTTAGTTTTACTCCTTGTTCCACACCCTCAGGAATATATCTGAATGTGCTAATGGAGTTAGTTAAAAAGGAATGCATGCAGTTCTGGGAATTAATCTTTAAAATCTCCTATCCTGCTTGAATTGTCATCAGTAATAGATACTTTTATGGCTAACAGTATTCCATTTTTCTCCATTTATGGTTCCATTTGAAAGAGTCGTCTTTAGTTGTTTTCTGTAATGGAAAACAATAGTGTTTATTACATTTTCTCTGCTCTGGAGAAGAACCATTCTCTGATATGAGCTAGTTCAGATTAAAGTTCTTTACTTTATAGTGGTTTCATTTTAGGATAATTTAGTATCAGAATTTTTTTTTGTTCTTGTTGGAGAATATTCGATCAGCAACTCTTCTTCATGTCAAAATATAACTGCAGGAGTAAAAAGTGAAAAATAAAGAGCACATGAAAGGCAGAAAAACTAAAATCTAATGGATGAAAATAGCATTAACAGAGAAGCATTGCAGCCACTTAATGGCACATGTATGATGTTTCAGAAAAATGGGAGACAAAGCACAGCTCAGTTGTGGGGCTGTTGTTTTTGTAAGAAGCTCCTTTTTCCTACACACTGACTCACATTCCACAAGAACTCCAATCCAATATTCAGTGCCAGCACATAAGACATGAAATCACAACTCCCATTTCACTGAGCTTAACTATTCTTTTCAGCCTGTGCCAAGGTGGATTTCAGCCTAAATTGAGAGGAAGCCAAAGAGCCCAATGAGAGGTGAACCCAATATTTTCATTTTACTACTTATCAACTATTATTCTATGGCAGCAATTATGTGCTGTATATGGTGGAATATTTTGCATAAATTTTGAAAGTTATTTAAAGTTGAATATTAATATAAAAAATCTTGTATTGACTGGGAAAAACCCCAAAACATACTGAATTAAAATTAATCTTTTATCTTTCTTTGAACCACTTACTCATTTAAGTTTCTTTCCATTTAAAAACGTGATAATCTGTCCTCAAAGCAATGAAATTGGGAATTGTTCCATTTCTTTTCTGCTGTTGTTGCAATCCCTAACTAGAATCACAATCTAAATATAATAAAACCTATGATGATACATTCCATGAACACAGAACCCAGCGCTGATCTGTGAAACACTCAGGAGCAGATGAACACTGGCATCAGCAAGGAGTGCTATAGGCTTTTTTTGATAAATTCATCCGTGAACTGACTGGATGAATTTTTATTCTTTCCTTGTGTGAGTCTATAAGAAGCTCTCCAAACTTTTTTTATTCATCTAGTATGATTCAGTATTCAAGAAAGAAAGCTTGGTAGAAAACCCACTAATTGTAACAGAAAGACTAGGTACTACAGCTGAGATATTTTATATGTTTCTTTTGAAATCAATTGCACAAATTGATCTTCCATGAAAACATTCCCTTGTGCAGAGCCACGTGCCACACTGGGCAGGCTCAACTGCATTTCTGCTGTTCACAACGAGAGCAGATAACTCAAGAGTTAGGGGAGATGTCCTGTGTCCCGTGAAACTGTGAGATAAAACTAACCATACCATCAACAGAAGGAATTTAACCTAAAATGCACGTGCATTTTAGACCCTTAAGGATTTCTCCATATATTCTGGATTTATTTACTCCCAGCAAGAGCAAGTATAGAGCATATAATTATTCACAGCTAAGGAAATTATACAAGTCCTTAGTTAAAAGACAAAAATGCTTTTCTTTTTTTCTGTTCAATATCAAACCTTGAATGAAAGCATATAGAATGATTGCTTTCATTCATATTTCTTGAATATCTTTTTACCAAGGCTTACTTTGAGATGTATGACCTTCTTTCCAGCAGATTCATTTTCATTCAGTAACACCTTTCAAACCATATAACATGGAAGTTATGCAATACTCTATAAATTTTACTCCCTTTTTTTAAAATACTAATTATATCTTCATTCCTCAGAAATATTTATCTAAAAGTAAAACAAAATATATATAAACTTTGTAAGGTGCTCATAGAACACATATTTATGCCAAGAAGTAGAAACAGCACTTTATGAAAATCTAAGTTCCTAAATACTATGCCAGTTATAAAACTACTCTCTTATTGATTTAAACATTTTTAACCTCAGAAAATTTATTTATTTATACCTCTGTTTTATTAAGTATTAAATGATCCCAACTAATTATTATATTGCACCACACATGCTAAACCAGATATATATATCAATTCCTGGAATTTATATAACATATTAGAGAATCTTACAAGAACACATCAATCTCATACTGTGTTTATCCTAGTTATCAAGCTGCATCTGAAAGCACTGAAGCAATGAAGCTATTTCAGAAGAAACATTAAATCTGAGATTGCTAACATGGGTTTCATTGCAACAAAGCCAAAAGTACAAATGTGTTCAACTTCACAAGGACAGCACTGTCAGTGACAATTAATGTGATGGATCTTTCTCATAGAAACTAAGAGTGTATTAACTACAGGAATAAGTAGAAATTAGATAATAGAAGACAATGCATGAGGAAGATCCCTTTGTCCATGTTCTTTTCTAATATTCTTCCATAATCACTGGCTACTTGTCACTGCCAGAGACATGGTAGTTGCCTTTATGTAATGCTAGTTTGACAGTGTCTGCTAAATCTTATGTTGTATTCCTATTCCTGTGTTCATGTCATGTCATGTCATGTCATGTCATGCCACTTTCTTACAAATTTTAGTCAGAAAAATCACAACCTCGTATAGTTTTAACTTCTCAAATGGGAGACCACCACCACAAGAACACTTAGAAATAAACCAATTGAGCTCCTCCCAGATCAATAAGTTTGTGTGTCTGCAGTGTTTCAGAAACCTCTGAAGGAAACTCATCACACAAGACAGACATGCCAAAAACATATTTTGACTTTGCAGACAGGGACATATTTACAGGGAACCAGACTGTGTTTCTGTCAAGGAATATATTCATGTTTTCTTCCTGAAAACCACTTTTCAGTGTTCATCAACAACACTGAAAAGTTAATCATAATCCAACTTTATAAAAATAGGATTATCAGTTCCATAAAAATTGTCAGCCTTAGATGTTCTGTGATCGGTAGGTGTCCTCATTATTAAAGTAACCAAAGTTTCCACAATAAAGCCACAGATTTTGTCAGCAGAACAGAAAAGTCGATATTACTGCTGAAATACTCTATCTATGTACTTTACAACAGGCATCAAAAGATGCTGCTAAAATGTTCCACTGTAGAGAGAAAACAGCAATATTGTTTGCAGTTAGCAGTCTATACTGTCAGAGTAGTCAGCAGTTAAAATTGAATTAGATTTGGCAATCAGGATTTCAACTGCGAACTCATTGTGGGTAATTAATGTAATTAACAGTCTGAAACACAAAGAACAATGTATTAACACCATGAACATATTGTTTGCTTAGATTAAGCATTTTCACAGTACTGTTTAATTGCTGTGACTTTTGCTTCAGATACACTACAATTACGACATCATTTTACTGATAGAGAAGAGAGAGAAAAATATGTCTAGATTACTGTCAAATTTTTAAAGGACAAAAATATAATTAACAGTTATAAAAAATCTCTTTTCAAGAATGTGAAGAGCTACACACACAAAGGTTGTGCATCTACATCTAAAACTCCTATTTCAACATGGAAATACTAAAACTTGATTACTGCTGCCGAACAGCATGCAACATATACTACTTATAGAATATATATACAAAATATACATATTACCACCGGCCTACTTGCAGAAAGTAAAGCCTCACAAATTGGCAAGGATAATCACCCTGATGGAGAAAGAGCATTTCCTAAGAGAAAAAGTCTTATAAAATACTTATGGTTCAAGAAAATGGAACCAGAACTCTAATATATTGTATAAAACTGATTACAAAGACAGACTAGAAGATGTTGCCATCTCATTGGTAGTCAGCACCAACTCCCAGATGTGTGGTGTGCTAACTTAAAAATTTAATACAATGTCTAAAAAATTCTGTATCTCCATAACACATTCTTTTTGTTTCCTCAAGAAAGGATCATGAAGTGTTAGCTAAATCATATGAGGAACATGAATCTCAAGATTTGCTTCTACAAAAGTCTTTAGCAAACTTTCAAAACACTGCGTTTGATATCACTACTACTTACTCTACAAGTCATCACTGGGAGTAAGTCAGTCGCTGCCTCAAAGCACTAAATTCCTACAGCTCAAGTTGAAGAAGGTATCTCTGCAGATCCAAGATTTTATCATGAGAAAGGGCCAGGAGAAAATAAGATCAAATGCAATTAATTAGTTCTGCCTAAAACACAGCTTTGTTTTCTAGGCAAAAGTCATGCATAGTATTGGCAGTCTGTCAGAAAATAAGGGAAAATTGCAAAATGGAATGAAAAGCTTTTCTTCTGAAAGAAGAGTCTCCAGTACTGCTATTTTAGTGGTTCCTAAAATTCATAAATGTTTTTTCCATACATGGATAAACCTCAACATTTATGTCAAAAAAAGATGCCTTTTTTTCCTTCCAACTTATTTTCTTTAGTTACTTTGACTGGCGAAGAAAACATAGATGTGAGCAAAAATCCAGCAATTCAAATCCAATAAATAATTATTTTCTTTTTAATTCAGAGAATATACAGCTTTTGTTCTAAATCCAAGTGAACTATAGAAAGTAAGAGTATCTTCAGCCTGGATTATATATAGACTCTTTCAGAATTTCAGGGATCTCCATTGCTTTGAAAGTGTACTTCTGTGGACTTGAGAGTCTAAATAACTAGCAAACTGTGTCAACACTAACTCAAGAGAACGCTGACATGTTTAAACATGACATTATTATTTTCATGAGGCCCTGAATTTCACAGTGCTTCCCTTTCTAGAAGTAACCCTGCATATTTCTACAGCACACCATCACTCTGCAACAGCTCTCTGGATGGCCTTCACTGTCTTTAAATCCCATTACTAGGAACAGGAAACTGAAGTTACCTGTACAAGCAGCTGTCTTACAGCTCCACAGCACGTACCCTGGTGCCCTTGACTGGTTGCTCTGTCTTTAGCATTGTGCAAAATCTGTCCTCATTTCATGCAGCAGGAGCCCACACTTGGGAGGCTTCACTTGGGAGCAGCTTACAGGTACAACTCAATTTCCTTGCGATAGTTACTCGTTACCACAGCTCTCCCTGCTACCAACGTGTTTCACTCAGTGCAGAGATCCTTTCTGTGTGCCCAACCAGTTCTGCATATTGATAATGATTATGATGATAATTTCAACTGTCCAAACCTCTGATCTCTGTTCTGATGGTGAATTCCATTTAGAGACAAAATGTTTTGCTAGTCTGAGCAAACAGGTAAGGAAAGAAAACTTTAAAGCTACTTTAAACTAAGTGAATTTAAAAAAGCAAGAAAAAGTTCAGGTGAGGTAGGATAGCAAGACAATGATGTGAAATGGTTGATACCTGGAAGACAATTAGTTTTAGTAGCTGATCATGTATTGCAGAAAGCAAAAATTAAAACAAAAATTTTAATTCAGTAGTTTAAAACTAACAACTACCAAACTATTTTTAATTTTCTAGAAAGAATGGGGCTTTGCAGCAACAGCAAAATGAAATACCCTAAAGGAATTGGAGACCTGAAACACTAAATTGGCTTTCCCCAATGTTGTCAGAAGCTGATTTTCATCTCTTCATTTTGCTGATAAAGAAAGGGTAGAAATGCCTATTGTTTTCCACCCACAGCTTGGAAAACAAGGCAATTTGAGACTCTGAACTCAGTGATTTTTCTTCCTATCACAAATGATCTATAAGTTTCATTACTCTATGATCTTTGAATCCTCAGGCAGAAGTTCTGTTACATAAAATAAGCCTCCTAGAAAGTGAAACAAAACCATACATGCACCGAATTCCAAGCAAGCAAAAACATCTCAATATAAAGCCTTACTGCATTTTTTTTCTACTTATCTGAGCTCTGCCTGTAGAGCTACTACCCATTGTCAGCTTGCCAGCAGGTGCTATATTCATACAATTTGCTCATTCTCAAGTGCAAATACTTTTCTCAAAAGCAAAACAAAACAAAACTCAAGGAAAAAAAAAAAAAATAACACAAAAAAAGAGCAAGTATCTCCACTCAGTTGTGAAGAACCAAGCAATCTAAACACTTCCCTCTGGCAGTATAAGCCATTTTCTTTTCATTGGTTGCTGTGCTGGAAGCTGGTTTTCATGCTCCCCGTATGCTTGTTTTCTTGCTGCCTTGGAGGGAGGCACAACGACGTAACTTAATGCAGATGGAGGTAAAAAGAATTTAAAGTATTTGTTGTTCTCACTATTGAAGTGTTATGAAAAAATTGCAAATGCTTAAAAACTTGAGACTTTTATTTTACTGTGTCCTCATTCACATTGCAGTCATGATTAGGAAAGTACTTAATTTATTGTTCTTTGCTCTCTGGGGATAAACAAAAGAATTCAGTAGTTGGAAACATGTAGATGGGTAAGAGTAGCACACTATCCAGTGACAGCAGTGAGCAGTGATTGCTCCCACACTGGTTTTGTTACCACAGTCTTTGTCAGGTATACTGTGCAAGTCAGAGAAACATCACTTTTAAAGGAAAGTATGAGAAGGCAAAAATATTGAGGATGAAGGATTCCTAGTAATTCAGGTTATAATTTCAGACATATTTCCATTATACAATGGAAAACCTTCCATGTAGCAAGAGCAACTTTGCTGGACAGGAAGACCACTCAAAGTAGGCATATTACAGGGTTTGGTGGGTGTTTTTTTCCTGTTTAAAATACAGTATATTGCAGCATAAAGCAGTTCATGACCAGAGAAAACAACTAGTACATCTAGTACGCTCATTGGCCATATCCTGAGGTAGCTCTAAAATGCAAGCCTTTTGTTTCAAAAAGGAAAAATAAGAAAAAAAAAAAAAAAAAAAAAAAAAAAAAAGAGATTCTGAACTTTCTCTTTGTAATCAGTACAAAAGAGAAACAACACAAGAAAGTAACAGGTGTTGAGGCAGTAAACTGTCTTGCAAGGGACTCTGATTTCAAACAGCTGTCTGCCTGTTTTGGAATGCCAAATTCAATAGGCGTTCCATACCTTTGGGAATTTCTTAATCACTGGAACATAAAGTTACGTCTTTTTCCTGATTATTGCTCAGTGTAATTATTATAATGCTATGCAAAATGAAGAGGCCAGAAGCAAGAACACTTTGATGGAAAGACCACACAATATTAAACAAGAATATGAAAAACAAAACTGATGAAGATTTGAAAAAAATGCAGGTTCCAATACTCATTGTTGTTGACTCAGAGTACAAAACTTGAAACTGCCTCTGAGATTCCTGCCTTAATTACTGACTGGTTTTGTTTGTGTGCAATTTTCAGCTACAATCTAAAAAAAATATTTCCAATGAAACCATTTCTCTCTCTCTGCTTTTTCATACTTTGAAATACCTTTTCCCAACTACTTATTTTATCTGCCTTTTCCCATATTTTCCTACTGAAGAGGAAAAGGAGGAAAAAAAAAAAAAAAAAACAAAAAACAAACATCAAAAAAAAAAAGCCACAACTCTTAGTTGCAATCAATCTAAAACAAAAAAAAAAAATCTTTTAAGACAAAATTTAAACAAGACGTCTTACAATAGAACCCAAATTTTAATTCCAAATATCCAAGTGTTCGTCTGCAAAGCTTAAAAAACCTACCCAATCAACCAAGTTTCAAATTACTTCAGCATTGCACTGAATTGACTAGCAGTATGTGTACTGCAGAAATATTAATCTAGAAATAAATGATGACTATATTTTCCTTCTACTGATATATAGGAAAGAAAAAGGCACCTAGACACTGACAAAGTAAATTAGCATTCTGTCCCTTTATTCAGTTTGATAATGTATTCTACACAGGACTTAATATCAAATCTACAGTTACCTTATTATTTTAGCTGAAGGTTAAATCAACTGAACTTACATTTCAGAACTTCTTATTTGAAGGTGGCATTCTCCTGATCCTCCTTGTAATCACTTGAGAAGTTTTCCTTTTAACCCTATTATTATAATTTTTGCAACGCAGTAAAAATGTTAATAATCAGTCAGAACAATATACAATTATGACACCAATTCCAACCAACCCTCTAATTAAAAAAATGAAATTGCTTTTCTGTCTATCAAAAGCACCATGATCACTTTATTCAGGCTTGACATGTTTACTGTGAATATACTGCTCTTTTCATTACTATACTGTAAGGATGGCCAACAAAATCTCTCCATAATTGTATTTAAATACTAACATCACAAAATTGTTTTAAAGGCTTAGACTCATATTTTAAATCACAATAATTTGAAGCTCTGAATAAAATCCTTTGAAATCTAATAAAGTAAATTCTTCTGGCATTACTATTAGGAAGCAAAAGAAGAGAAAATTTTACCTTTTATCTTAAGTTTACTAAGATGTAGTTATGCAAAGATACTGGAATAATATTGCATTGTGATATTGTGAGGCACATGCATTATTCAATTTACATTTGGAAAATTAATTCTGAACATAGCGCACCCCGAGAGATATCTGATAAAATAGCAAAGGTAATATTTCCAAATATTCATATCCATGAATGATTTTTCTTGGGCAAGTGGCATATATGTATACCTGATGGAAGCAGTTCATGGTCCACAGAGACACAGAAATCTTTTGTAAAGTGAAAGCAGGTAACTGCTGAAGTGAGCAAAACTAAATCCAGCTGCAGACTGTTGGGCAGGGCAGGGCTGGACAATGAGGGGAAGAGCACATGGACAAGTTCACCTAGAAACACCATAAGGTCAACATATCCCACCTTTTGGAAGAGCAGACAAATCTCCCAGCAGTGGAAACTGAGCTTTCGATAGAGCTGTTTCACCACAGGACAGAAAGGTCTGACAGACTGAACATCAAAGATAAACACCCAGAGTTTAACTTCCTTCCATTTTTTAAAAGTAATTTTTTATTTGTCCACCACTCCATTACTTAATGAAAGAGAAAGACAAGAGGCACAAAAATCAAGCTACACATGAAGTGATGTCAAACACAGTGGTGAAACTGGAAGGAATGAGACTTCATAGATTTTCAACTGAAGTAGTGACATGACTGAAGAAGACCACATTTTCATCCATAAACTGGTAGTATCTCTCAAAATCTCTATCCTGTGACTATTTAGAGTGGATTTGAGAATCCTGTTTCCAGCTATAAGGAGAACTGCTATCAAGTGTTTTATACTATCAGATAGTCCCTACATTTCACGCAATTGCGCATCAAAAAATACCCTGGGATATCTCAAAAGCTGGAGAGTGTTAAGTAATATCTGTTAAACTATTTATGTCCTCTCCAGTGCAACACCTACGCTTAAACAATATCAACTAATCAGGTGTACTTATTTAAGTTGGGTAAATTAATAATGGGCAGAGAACAAATCTTTCCAAAACAAATGCATCATAGAGACTTATTTGGTAAATATACGTCTTTGGGTTTTAATCAAGTGTGAACCTAAAATTCACTGCATATCAATCTAATGGTCACAAAGTCATCCATTTTGGTAATTTACAAGCATATGGCATGATGTAAATGCTGGATCTTTTTGAATTTTGGTATCTGAGAAACTTCAAAACAAGAACAAAGACTGACAATATGATGCAGAATTCTTAAAATGTGAAATATATACTCCAATTTTTTTTGCATCCTTTTTGTTGAAATCTCATTTGTAGAATTTCTGTTGTGATAGTCAAATTGTTAGTTACATAGCAAAACCCAGCTAATTCTCTTAAAAATACAATTATGCTTTACACCCATGTAAGACAAGGGCAAGGAAAAAAACACTGTCAGCTATGCAGAGTCTGGTTTAGGGGGCATTTTCTATTCTGCTTATAAAAACTTCAATCTATTAAGAAACGAAGAGAGAAACAACCCATTTCAGATGAGATACCATCCAGCTCACTCAGTAGTAACGCCAATTCTAACAATTATTTCCATAATTTCCATGAAAGCTGGGATGTGAGTTGTGCAATATGGGAAAGATCAATAATGCATATAGTACTGTGAATATTAGTAATACAGGATGGTTTCAGGAGGTAATGGTTGGGTGGAACCTGCAATGCATCCAACAGCCACGCAGAGTTCTACAGCTGTAATCTCTTCCTGACACCAGTGGCGCATGAATTAATCACTGTCCACACTAAGACTGGCAGAGGTTTTTTTTTGCTTTAACTCACACACATGTTCTCATACAAATATCTGTTAGAAATTTACTGTTATTACCTGTGACAGTGACTCACCCAGACTAGTTTACATGCTGCTTAATGAAATATTTTCATTCACCTGAAATTTGATATATTTTTGGAAAGTACCTTGTCAATAAAGTATTAAAAAGGGGGTTTGCTTTGTGGGCGGTTTTTTTGGTAATACCTGACCTTCTGAAACATGGCTACAAACTTTATTTAAACCCACAGTATTTAATATACTTTAAGGTGCCTTCATCTGTAAAGTATAGTGATCATGTGGGAGCACATCTCATTATTTCATAGCATTCAGGGCTCTCAAAATTAAATATCTCTTACAAGTCTGTAACTATTTTGGCAGACGGGGAAAAATGATTGAAAACACTGGTTACACAGCCTTCAAGATCAAATGATGAATTATCTCTTTTGTACTTCCTTCTATTGTGTATTATAGAAATTGAGCAATTAACTGTAAGCAAATATTCATTATAGTTCTCTGTCAATTTATATATGGAGTAATTTCTTGCAAAGTTAAACATATCAGTTTGATACTTTGTGCATAAATCTTACTCATATTGTCTCTGTGCTTTCATTGCTGTCTTGAAATTTTTAAGTTGTATTTCAACATAAAACAGTCTTTAATATTTTGTTACATTTGTAGGAAGCATCATGAAATGAAAGAAAAGAATGCTCCTTTTCAGCCAAATCAATCATATTTTCTGTAACTAAAAAAGGTGCTAACATTCTGTTGGTAATACACAAAGCCATTTCTCTCACTTCCAGTTCCACCAGAAGGTATGCCTTTCACAGGTGAATGTCAGCAAACAGAAGTAGGTTTTTTTCCACCTTACTCAAACAATCTGTGGATCTGTCATCATGGATCACACTGTGGAATGATTTAATTGTATCTGCAGAAGATATGTTATTCTCTGCATTTTGACATTTCTTAGAAACAACTATAGCTTTCACCATTTTTCAACTTTAAAGATGCACCAGAATTATTTTTATTACCCCATGCTGTCTTAGATTCCACAATGCTAACTTCTTCACAATGCACAAAAAAAACCTTACAGAAGCTACTGGCTTCTTAACTGATCCTTGCAAAGTCTTTTTTTTCCCTTCTGTTATGGTTTGGTTTGTTGTTTTTCTGTTTTGTTGTTGTT
>CM019215.1:75886052-75964727 GCA_009741485.1 Malurus cyaneus samueli
ATTCCTCATTGCTACATTTTAGGTGCTAAAAGTAGATGAAAGAGAAAGAAAACAGATGGAAAGGAAAATGAGGGAGGAATGGTTCACGTGGAAATGCAACTTAACCAACTAAAAATGAGTAAGTTTTAGACTCAACTTCAGTTTAGGATCACAATGCTGGACATCTTTTATGTGGTAGGATAATATAAAGCATATTGTGTGTTTGTATTCCATCAGAAAAATACTTATTTGTGAAAAACATGCAGTATAAAATAAAAAGCCTGATCATAAAAAGCAATCCTAATTACTATTCTTCTAGATGAAATAAACAAACAGGAAAAATGTGCTTCAAATGAATTTTGCATTTCATTTAAGAATTGAAAACACTTCTCCTTGAAGTTTCTGATGATACAAAGGAATCTTTGGTTTTAAAGCCTTTGTAAGCACTGTTTGAGGTCTAGGTTCACAAAGTGGTCTAAACATCAGCAAGAAATTCTTGGAAAAGAGTAAAGCAGCTCATACCTATTTATTCAAAAGTCCTTCAGAAGTGGTAATAAATTATAGCACCTTTCTCCAGCGTTGCTACTTCTTTGCATCATAGACTAGCTTTTTCAGTTTACAAGCAATGTGCCCTGTTTAGAACATGATTCAATCTACACAGTTTTGGAGAGAGTCCTTCAACTCACTCATTCTTTGATGCTTTCACCAAGCCTAAGCTGAAAGCAAGGCAACTTATTTTCCCCATTCTACTCTGTGGCTTTAACCCTCTCTTATATAAAGAACCCAGAAAACATTCAGATCACGTAACAGTGATACAGGGAACATCCTTCTGCACTGATATTCTGCTGAGCCTGAAAGAAAATGCACAAAGAACTCTGATAAGACCTTCACCTGGAAAATTCCAGGGTCTGCTATGAAGAGTTGAGTTGCTACCGACATTTAAAATTCCACTCATGAACACCCTATTCACTGAGCTCAGTGTCCTTATATAGAAAAGCATTTGTTGGTTACATATGAATTAGTTTTCCAAAAGAATTTTTTCTGGCACGCCTTGTCCTTCTGAGGCAAAATAAGGCACTCAGAGGAAAACATGTATTTTAAGAGACAAAAAATAAAACATGAAGCCACTGCTACAATTCTATTTGAGATGTAAAAATGCTTGGTTTTGGGAATGCTAGATGTCAACATTCCCTTTTTTTTTTTTTCCTCTTTGCACTTCGTGAATTGTATGCTTTGTCATAAAGGAGTGCTTCAGACATAATTACATGAAGAAAACCTGTTTTCATTAACAATTACAGTGTTCCCTGTCACTCTTCAAAGATTTGATAACCAACACAGCTTTCCCTTACTTGTGAAATGGGTGAAGTAGTTAAGGATTGTTTTCAAAAAAAAACAGAAGACACCTAACAGAATTGAAGAATTTAGTGTCCATTCTAAAATACCAGAGAGAAAAATATTGTTTCAGTGGATCCCTGGTCTAGGATGAAAGGAAAATGTCAGAATTGTATTCCTCAATTCCCTAATAGAAGAAAAAAAAAATTACCCAGCTCTTCAATTTTTCTATTTTCTCATATATAAAATCTTACACTGCTGTTCTCATTTACAAAAAAAAAATCTACTTAATGAGTTCTCAGTTTTTCTTCTTCCCAGTTCACCCAACTTATTGACAGTATTTAGAGTTCTGTATCATTTCCCAGATACATCAGATACAACACCTTTTATGATGTTAGTCTTATCCAATACAAATTATTTCTTTCTTTGTGAAGGCAAACAGACCAGATATTCTCACCTCACTATACCCTGTCTCATTAATGTACATATTTTTGTGCTATTGATTTCATATTCTTTTGTGTGGGCTGGGATTTGACCAGCTTCTTTCAGAATAATCTTGCTCCTCAACAGTAAGAGCTGATAGCTAAATAAAATGTAACTCTTTCAGAGTTGAAATTATGGCAAGAGATATTTTATGTCGTTGGCTACAATATTAAGTAAGATTAATACAAAAGGAAAATGCAGCATTTTTTAAATGTGTTTACATTAATTTTTAAGTGACAAATGTCCCAAAAACAGTTTTATTACACTGTCCTGGCAGGGATATACTTGTATAGATGTAGTACATTGAGTGTTTACAGGGCAAGTCTGTTACAGGACTTTGTATGCAAAGTAACTGTTTTCAAATGCAGTAGAGTACTGCATCTGTCACATTAAGAAAATTAATTTTCTGTAACAGATGATTAGGTAATAAGATCAGTTTACTTGATAACAGTTAATATCCACATTAACTTTTAAGGCAATATAGAACTTTTATGAAAGGGAATTTGTGTGTTAAAATATTCATTAAATAGTATTTAAAGTAATCATAGAATTAGGCAATGGTTTAGGTTGAAAGGAACCTTAAAGGTTAAATAGTTCTAATACCTCTGCCATGGACAGGAACGCCTTCCACTAGATCAGGTTGCTCAGAGCCATATCCAAGCCGGCATTGAGCACTTCCAGGGATGGGGTATCCACGGCTTCCCTGGGTAACCTAATCCAGTACATCACCACCCTCACAGTAAAGAATCTATCCCTGATGTTTAATTTAAATCTACCCTGTTTCAGTCTAAAGACAATGTCCTTTGTCATAACACTGCATGGCCTTGGCTTCTGACACAAGATGGCTTCTCCAGCTTTCTTGTAGAGCTCCTGGAAGGTTGCAGTAAAGTTTCCCTGGAGCCTTCTCTTCTCCAGACAGAACAGACCCACCTCTCTGAGCCTGTCCTCAGAGGAGGAAGACTCCAATCCTGTGATCATCTTCATGGCACTCCTCTGGACTCACTCCAGCAGGTTCATGTCCTTCTTGTGTAATGCTAGTTTACGATGCATCTCAAGCAATGTGGACATCCTGCTGGCAAAGTTCTTTCAGCCTTTGACTAAACTATTTTTTTAAGAAAAGAAGAAAACAATCACATAGCAAGTCATTAATATTACTGTATTCCTTCTGGTTACTTAAAGCAGAGAACAGCATCTCTATTCTCATTTGTCACAGCTCATAAACTCATCATCTCCAGGATTAACTTCTGTCCTCTGTGAAAGTTAGTGTGAATTAATTTCTATTCAAAGAGTATTAGTTGCTACATATCTGGAGGTCTTAGTTGTTGCTTATTCCTTCTTATGTGAACAGTCCTTTGTTATTTATGTATAGAAGCCATTTCTAATGATAGATTCCCTTGTACTTACTTTCTCAGCTGCAGAGTTACATAGATCATTTAGGTAAATTAGAAAAGACTGCAGAATCACTAACTGGGAGCTGTCTTATGGACAGCTGGGCAGCACTGCTTGACTCAGTCAACTTTCCAGGGCCTCACAATGTGTTATTCACTCTACTATCTTTAGAAAATCCAGCTTGAGGAAGAATTTTTTGAAGAGAGCTAAAGTTGCTTTCAGTTCTTCCATAATTGGATCTAACAAGGCCTTAAAAAATTCCTGTCTTCATGAATGTGGTTGTTTTATAAATGAAACTATCAAATTCAAGTCCAACTTAAAGGTAAAATGTTCAATAGTATATATTTAGATCATTAAGTTAACTTTGTCAGTGCCATATAAAAACATCTTTGGGTTTGACTAAGGGCTATCCAATAGTGAGAATTAGACAGCAACTGGGAATTGCATTAAAGCTTGGCACAGATAGAAGGTCCTCAGAAGGAGTAACAATTCTGAAGAAGTAATAGGTAATTTGTAGGAGCATGTATCCAGTTGGATTTCCTTAGAAGTTTCACAGCTGATGGTCAAACCACTGAGTTCAAAAACAACATCACTTAAATCGGAAGATGAAAGTAAGCAAATATAAGCTGATGGATCAAAGTAAAGTGTTTTCTCACTCACTTTTGCTTTTCATCCTTGTTACACTTTATAGATTTTGCCGAACCACAAAAATATATTTTGTTTTGGTGGATTTTTTTTGAAACAGACAGCATTAAAATAACCTTCCACTAGAATTAGAGCTAAATATATATTGACAAACAAAACAAAACAAACTGATTTGTATTTTGTATCCAAAAGCAATTGCTTTTTAAATAGGAATGAATTTTGCTCTTTTTTGTCAACTCTGAGAAAAGGTTTGAATAAGCTTTGGCATAATACTGAGTCAATAATAATTAAGTTATTGCTCTATTTAAAAAAACCCAAACAAACAAAATCAGCACGAAACAGGTATGTTGATGTATTTTTTTTTGACACTGATCCCACCATTACCAGAGAGGACCACAAAATAACTACAGTTCCTTAAGCCTGAAAAGAAAAAGAAAACAAAGTCTCATTGCCTCGCAGAGGAGTGGTTTACCCATTTATTTCTAATTCTAAGCATTTAAACAAATAACCAGAATTTCTACACTCAGCTGTGAAATGACCTAGCAAAATGTCCAGAGCAAAAAGCTCTAAAATAATCAACTTAGCAAAGATAATTTGTAAAACATTTCAAACAGCACTTTGAGTTTTGTAATTGTTATCTTTCGCAATGTGCAGTGAAAGTAACACAGTAGGTTGATGTGGTGAGATATTTTTGCTTCATTTCACCCAAACCAAGAAGTGAAGAAATTATCAGAAAATGCCAGAGCCAGCAGACATAAAGGATTGCCACTCAGAAAATGTAGCATTGACAGAATTGATACATAAGATCCAAGAGCAGCATTATAAATATATATTTTTTAAACCAGACCTAACATTAAAACAAACAAATAAACCACTACCAGTTGATGACCACCCAGAAAAGAAGCACTCATTCAGCACCTGACAGTTTTAGAGATGTTTAAAATCAGAGCGAGATCTAATTTACTCTCAAATCTGCCAAAACAAACTCCATCCAACCAAGACTTGAAAAAATATCCCATTACTTTTATCAATAGTGGAGACATGCAGCTAATCTTTGTCTTCCAAGGAAAAGCCCAAACTGCCAAACAGTATGAAAGCTAGAACAAAATAAATTCCATGTACATAATTCAAGTGCAAATGTTATAACTATCTGGATCCACAAATCATTGTAAAATAACACAAATCCCATGAAATTTGAATGAGTGAATACAAATACTTGAATAAAATGAAATATAACATTAAACACAAGTGAGTTGCATCCAGCTTAAAAGTATGTACTGATGTCTTTATGATAATAAATTACATTTCCAGAAATTAATTACAAATTTTTCCATATAAATGAAACAATAGAAAGAAAAAAAAAAAAAAGTGCAGCATACAGAAATTCCCCAATCTGAAGCAATGGAGATTATAACAATACGTTAAATCTCATCTGTCTTTGATAACTACCTGTAGTATTTTTAAAGTATGACCTTCAAGACAGAGTGATTTAACTGCAAGAGAGACCGTAAAGACACTATTTTTCTATCATGGACTTGGTATATCAAGACACCAAAAGTCAGGTACATCATCTAAGTTACTCTTAAATGGGATCTAAATGTCTTTTGCCGATAATGCCTGAAGTCATGAAGACAGCAGTGATCGCAAAGGGTCTTGTTGCCTCAAGTAGTTATTCGTATTTATTTCATGTGGCCATGAAATTCATCCTTAGTACTCACAATGTACATTTAATAAATTAGTGGTCCCAATCACTTTCTCCTATTTGTAGGGTCTACGGCCATTTCTACATAAACACAGGTTTTCTTATCTGTGAGAAATGTGGAGCTGGCTCAGCATTTGATTTTAGGGCCTAGACAGTTTTAATAGCTTAACAACTTTTATACAGTCACTGACCCATTGCAACCAACTATCTTCTGTATGTTGCAATCACACAATAAAATGAAATATGTGGAGTTGGCCATTTCCAGCTGTATTGTCTCTATTCACTATGTGAACAGCACCATTTTCAGTCCTTATTTTCTTATGATTACGTATCATTCTCAATGCTCACAAAAAGCTAATTGATATTGTTGGGAACATGTCTACTGATGAAAAAGAGGTATCCCTAATCTTATTCTTAAAAGCAAAGTCATAATTTGTTATACACCTGCAACTGTCATAATTGTGCTACATATCTAGTATTAATTAATGCATGTATATAAATTTGCATCCCAGTGAACACTCAGGTTTTTTTTTTCTTAAATCTGCCTGACATTTCAGAATCAGATTGAAGATACACATCTGATATAAATAATAACTATATCTAGCAATGTACTCTTCTCACGGAATACAGAACTAAAAAACTAAAGGAGGTAAGAACCCCTGAAAGCAGAGATATAACAAAATCATATTTTTTAATTCTTCAATTTTTTTTTTTCTTTACTATTTTATAGTACTTTTTCTTAAGTAAAAAAAAAAAAAAGGAAAAAAAAAAAAGGAAAAAATCAACCAACAAATAACAACAGACATACAAAAAACAAACAAAAAAAAAAAAAAATCAGCCATCCTAACAAATTACAATGGAATTCTATAATATATGCCCATTTGTATTTTATCTAAATTTAATAAATGAGGAATTTTTCTATTCTGCTCACCTGATTTTCACCTACCATCTGTCCCCAGCATAGTGGTATTTTGGGTTAAAAATGCACAACAAAATCTGAATTATGACTCAAGTTTTAATTTTCAAAAACTAAGAAAATTTTCAACTAGTGCTGTGTCTGGGTTTCAAGGAGGTGAGAGTGTCAGTGTATGTGAGTTTTGTTCTTAACAAAATGTAGTTTTTTTCTGGGCCAGTTACATTGTCAATATGTGTCAGAGGTCAATCAATTCCTTACTTTTGACTTGAATCTTACAGAATCTCTGAAGAAACAGTATCCGTAATTTATTCAAGAACAAGCATAAAAACAATCTATAATTTAAAGACTCATTCATAGTCTCTCTATATATTTATCCATAGACATACATTTTTCATTTTCTACACAATAAATTTTGTTTAAACTTGGTACTATCATTTGTTGAAATAGATCCTTGGTATTTATCACCATTAGGCCCTAAGTGCTAGGAATAATGAGGTTTTATTTTGGATAAAGTCTCCCCGTACCCACACCCCATAGGAAGGCTTCAGCCATTTCAGAACTACACATGGAAGATTTCAGAGTATCAAAGAATCTTGGCTGCAGCACAGGATTTCTCAAGAGGTAACACTATCAGGAATGACATTAATACTTATGAAGGGGAACAAATACTCAGATAAATAATTAAAATAGGGAACTGAAAAGAGATTTTTTTTTTTTTTTTATATTGCACACTTCTTGCTCCCCATCTTACAACATAATAAGAAAGCACACCATGTGACGTATTCTGACATTTCTGTGTAGTAGTTTGTTTTAGTTTTTTTTTTTTTTTTTTTTTTTTTTAAGTATCAATGAGCAAGACTAAAAAACTACTGTGTGGGAGTTGACTCATGCTTCTGGTGCAAACTCCATGTAAGTCTGTCTGCCACTGACAGCTCTGTGAGAAATGAAAGCCATGAAAGAAATATTTTTACTTTTTCTAAAAGAATGGGTGATAACTTTCAATTTACAATTTTGTTCTTATATTATGTAATTATTCAAACCATCATACACAGCAAGAAAGGAAACAACACATGAACTGGATTTCCTGACACACAAGTAGTGCATATTGAAAGAGGAAGCCAGTGACCACTTCCTTCTCATGAAACCAAAATGCTCAAATATGTGCAATTATTGCAGTATTTCAAATTATTCTGAAATTTTTCACCTGATAGGTGTTGAATTATGTAATGTTTTATGCAGTTGTGTAATAAACTGCTTATTTTACCAACAGTAAATCCTTGAACAGGCTACCTGCTTCAGGAGCTGACTGCAGAACAGTCTGAAAACTCTGAATTCCTGAACCAACATGAATCAGCATGACTTAGAATCACATTGCAGACAGTAGAATAAAATCAAAGATAAAAATAACTTTTCCTTCCATTTTTTCTCAGGTAAGTAAAGATCAATACTGGACTGTTTTGAAAATATTACTGTCTCAGTGAATATTACCTGTATCTTCAGGATGACTTATTGCAAAACAAGGTTATAAGGGAAGGACAGAGTTTATTTTTCTTAAGCTCTGCAAACTGCAAGTAACAACATGTGAAACTCTGGCACCAGAAGTCTATCATCAAATAATATAAAGAAAACAAAATATTTTTCTTGATTACCTAAATGCTCATCTACAATTAAGAGTTTTAAACTTCCTTTCCAAGGAGACTTAAGATACTGTCTGTGAAAGCAACACTTTGAATGACAACAAAAATTAGTCTAATATTTGAAACACTTTTATAAAGGAAAGTGCCAATATAACCCTAACACTATTTGCAATCAACTGTAAAATTCAGTGAAACTTAGACAAAAAAGATGCATTCATGAAACCTAAAAAATATATGACTGGAACTGAATTTAAGCAGCTGCAATTCCATGCTACTTCAGAGAAGTGAGCCTACTGGGTAGATTCTGATCTCCAGCGAAGAGGATTCCAGCCAGCTTCTTGATAATGTGAATGAATGTTCATTATTATCACACTGAAGGTTTTCCCTAATGTCAAAATAATTTTTTTCCCTTGAAATTTTAGTTCATTTTTCCTTGTCCTGTTATCAGTAAATATGGAGATTACCAATCATTATTTGTTTTCACCAGCAGTTCTCAGTAGGTTGCTGTGCACCAGCACGCTGTGACTACAAGCACATGTACAGGCGGCCAGAGACACCAACAGTGGAAATATCTGTTTCATACCTACATTTCAAAATCCTTATTCTGTTTGGCTTTCAAGACTTTTTGCTTTGAACAAATGCAGTTGCTCCAACTTTTTCTTAGCAACTGATAGTTTTTAAACACCATTCTCATAATGTTCAGCTGTGCAATCTCTAAATTGCTTTCAAATGGTTGAAGCATAATGCTGTTTCGTATAAATTTTATGGCCTAATTTTTCTGCATTCTGCACAGATTTACTACACTCTGACTTTTGTAATGTATGTGGACCAAAGAAAACTACTTTTTGTGCAAGGCAAGAATTTAATAGTAGATGAACTGAAACCTTATGATTCTATTACTACCCCATATTTAATTATTATTGTGTAGACTTCTGTTACATAAACATTTCACCCCCAAAAATGACACAGTGAAATTTAATGTACAGAGATACTTCTTTGCATTCTGCCTTTTGACATTAAGCTCATTCTTCCCCTTTTGGAATTATGCAAATAGCTATTTCCTCCTCACTCTAGGACCCTCTAGGGATAATTTCTCTGTTACTTCTAACATTCTATACACCTTGACTTCTTCACTGGTCCACATTTCTCTCTTACATCCAAATGTGCACTTTAGAGCATATTCTACATTTACTAATTAACTCTTCTACACTACATCTCTGATTTCCCAACCTGTTTTTTCCAAGGCTACATTCCTCAAATGATCAGTAATGGCTCACTGGTGAGCTTTTCACAGCCTTGGAGACTCATGATTTTACACCTGTGTTAATCTATACTGAATTTATATTCACAGGTCATAGGAAAGATATTCTGCATAAAATAACTATTTGCTACTATTGTTTATTAACTACAGAAATGTAACCAGATTATTAACAGTAAGATGTTACATCATACGATCACATGAGACTAAGTTAAAACTGAACAAATTAGGTACAGTTATTGACCAGTAGACAATATCTGACATAGTTAAAGGAATACTCAGGCAAGCCTGAAACAAGTCCAGGCACAGCAAACCCACAACTCCTAGCTTGGAGACCTTGCAGATTGAACATAAAAGGCTGCAATCCATCTATTAGCAATAGTAATCCTTGCTGTCTTAATAATACTCCACATGAAATATCATTAGAAATAAGAAGAGTCAGATAATCCTCTCTCAGGTGTATGCAATGGCAGTCACAATGCATTCAAGAATAAAATCACCTATGAATTGCACTCAAGGTTTATAATATTTGAAAAGGACAATATATCACTTACAAAAAAGAAATAAAGTTCACACATTCTTGGTCAATCATCAGCTTGTACTGTGTAACAGCTCCAAGAGTGTTTTAACCCCTAATGATTATAATTATTTCCCCCCAGAATGCATAACTCATATATCTCTAGAAAGGAATGACATTAGATTTAAAATACATATATGCTAGAAACAATTGCATCACACACCAACTGCAATGTTCTTTCATTAAAAAAAAATATGCAGTAAAATTCTGGAATGGTTTTCAATTCTTTCAAGACAGAATTTTTTTACCAAGAACTTTTAGGATTATCACTGTGTGCTCTTTTAAGTAGGGATTCTTACCATCATGGTAAAAAAAAATCCTGACTAACATCTCTTATTCCCTGCCAAAAGCATAAAAACCCCCACTTGACACCTGTTTCCATATTTGTCTATCTTCACCTATATGTCTCTATATACATAGATGTGGATTTCAAGTTAATTGTATCTGGTCATTTGAATGAAAATGAACAGGTGAGCCCTGTATCATTTCTTCAAAGATACTAAATGAGGTCCAGATTTTACTATTCACCTACCAAAAACTGAAGGCAAAAATACCTGGCTTTATTTTCCAATTGCTGAATTGAATATTGTAAAAAATATCCTGTATTACACAAGCATGCACAGCTTCTATTGCTGTTATTTTTTTAATCTGGAATGAATTTTACTCTCCATTGAGTCAATTTAGCTCCTAAAGATACTTTTATCAAAAACAAAATAATGTTTTGCTGCCGCAATACTTTCCTCCTAAAGTTAAAGTAAACATCAACCCTGACAGCTGGATGTTAGAAAGGAATTTCTCTGTCAGATGCAGTTTGTAGAGATGTGTGGATGATTTTTGCCTTCTCTAGCATTTAACAAATCTTCTGGTAGTGCAAGATATTTGTGCAATGGGTACATCCACCATGTCTTCAGCCCTTGATGTTTCCTTTCTATAGCATGTAACACCCATGACTTTTGCTGTTTTATTATGGGTCTTAAATTGCTAACAAAATTCCATAGCAATATAATTGGAGCGTGTTTTATGTTCTCTGATGGTGTGCAAGTGACTTAGTAAGTTTGCTGAATTAAACCCTTAGTGTGTGTCTGCTGAAGACTGCACTTCAGGCCACTCAGTTATTAAGTTTCTAATATTATTTGCAGCTACTTTTGGCCTGATTTTTATTTTTTAAGCACAAGTGGGCTTTAGACAAGCATAATGTATGTTTATTTAAATGTTATCTTTTAATAAATGATTGAAATAAACAACAAGTAACACGGATGAAGAGAAGCTAGCTACCATGGGAAAATGAAATGTAAGACTTTTAAGTTTTTGAAAATATTATTAAGAATTATTTCAGAACAGCTGAATGTGCAATTATTTATGCACTTTTAAAAATGTATGTCTGTTTATAGTAGTAAAATTTATCTTGCTTTAGAAAAGCTATTCAATGCTGTGCAAAGTCGCAACTCAAACCAAAGTGGAACACGGAATAAGAGCAACCAAAAGACCACGTAAAAAAAATTTGGGCACTTGTCAAATAAAGAGTGCCAAATAAATAAAAAGAACTTGTCATTATTGTTTTTTTTTTTTTTTTTTTTTTTTTTTTTTTTAATGGAGCATTACAGGTCAAATCTAGTTCACAGATGGTATGGAAATACTGGATTCTTTCCTACTGGAACACACAGGGCCTGGCTATAATAAGCTGACTGTAATAACCTGAAATATAAGCTTATGTTCAACAAACTAATGTTTCTTTGATACTTCTCCTAGAGAGGCACATACCTAAAGGGACTAAACAATCTGACAGGGCTGTTGTCCACATAAACAGAGTTTGAATTAAAAAGTAGCTTTAGAAGATAATAGGAAAACTATTAATTTAAAGGGAAGGCTGTAATGGGTGAAGTTTTATTTTTATTCAAATAAAACCAAAACAAAACACCTTGAATAATCACAGACTAATTTCCACAGTGGGGGAGAAAACAGTCTACTGACTAATTAGTAAAAGGAAGAAGAATCATCTTTCTCTAAGCAACAGAGACTTTGGGGATTCACAAAAGGCCCAGGGTACGATGAAAGTCCCAAGAGATATACGCCTATGAGACTTAACATATGCCGTTAGTCAGAGTTAAACAGGTTCAGAAACAGGGATGAAGTGCTTTTGGAAAGCAAGATCAGAAGGAATGGGGCTATATGTGATTATTCATCACTTGATACCAATAAATTTTTATCAAACTGATGAAATTGAAATCACAAAGCGTGGAAGATTTTCCCCATGATCAGTAAGTATTGGAAGACAGCACATACATCAATAGCAAAAATAGTTAGCATTTATATGTCCTTTATTTAAAAGCAAACTTAAAATTGTAGTAGATAGTAGCATTTTCTTGTCATCTTTATGAACCACTCACAATTCTTGCCTATCTGCTAAGAGGTTTTGTAAAAGGAATAAAAGTCCTAAAGCAATGGACACAATTCATCATCTAAATGGGCAGAATAAAGAAAATACACAGACTAATATTAATATGTTCTATGTTTCTGTGTTGTATGAGTGACTGACAACATAAATTAATTGAAGAAAACATTGTCCTTTCAATGAACACTCAGCTACATAGAGGATAAATTATTTTATTAGAGCTATGTGATTTTCACTATTTTTCTACTACAATACTTGACTCATATTTGGCATATAAACTGACTACTTCTGAATGGTATTCATTGCTCTCTGTATTAACACTTCTAATTTTCAATTAATTACAAAACACATTAATTAAAATTGTCTACTGTTACTGAGCAGACAACATAACCTTCTCAGAAAAATAACTGAATTGCAGCATCTGTTTCACTGGAAATAAGCATTGTTTTCAACAGAGACAAAACATGCATGGAAAACAAAATGATGAATGTAATACATTTGTGATACAAGAGTGTAATTACTTTACTTAGCAAAACATTACAAGAAGAAGATTTACCTTTTCCTCCTGAATTAAATGTCCAAATGAAGTAATATTTTGCTGTAAGCACTTCATTAATTTTGGTAATTATTTACTTTATTAAATTCCTTCAATACTCTTATTTGATTCTGAAAGTTCAGTAGTGTTTGCTACTTAAATATCACTGCAGTAATAAATCTTAAAGGCCAACTATGAACTAGAAAAACATTAAGACTCTTGAGTGCATTATGCTTGTCATAGACCATAGAGCTCAACATTATCTTATGTTAGTTATGCTCAGCTAAACTCACCCACATTCTGATTGGGTTATTTTCACAACTCCCAAAAACAAACCTAGTCCAGATAATTAAAAAAGCACCACAAGAAGCTAAGAGCCCTTCGTTTCATCCTCCACCACAGTAGATATCTATCAATCAAATATGTCTCTTCCCCCAAATAATATTAATAATGGAATATCAAAAGAAGACAGACACATGAAAACTGATAGAATTCAACATTCATTAGATTAGGTGCAGAAGAAAAAGGATAGAGGAGGATATTTTGCCATTTTTATCTGAGATTATGCTCAACAACATGCTTCTTAATTGTCATAGAATGCTCCACAAGCTCCTTAATGTTAAGAAAAATGAGTGATTGATACTGCTCAAAATGAGAAAAAAAATACTTTGAGTAGGCAAACTGAATAAGACAAGAATCTGGACCACCAATATATAAATTTTCTTTCTGATTTCTGTGTTTCTCACATGAATTAAACAAATATCTCTGCTAGGGCCCAACTGATTATGAATACTCACAAAATGCTGTCATGGGTAACCATGAATATACACTATTAAACCATGAATAGTGAATGGCATAATCTAATCATTAAGAGCTATTATTGGTGTGGAATTCACAATGAAAATAAATGCTGCATCGACATACCCACCATGACTATTCTATTAATGTAATATGCAAGTGAAATACTGACCATGTGTTATGATGTGTTACAGGTTTTACCAGCAAAGAACTTACTCTTTCAGCCATGGGAGATACTTCCTGTTCAAGCAAAGCGATTATTCTCTATTTTTTTTCCTTCATCTTCAGAAAGTAAAAGATACTCCTCTTTCTTTCAAATAAGAAAATGGGACTCTGATATTCTCTCCTCTTTCTTTACTCCCTGCCGCTCTGGTGTGGGACCTGTTGTAACATTTAATTGCACTAACTCCACTTGATTCTTCAGACACAGACCACAACTATACAAAATGTTTGTAATGTTAAACTACCAAAATCTGAGATAGATGTAAAATGGCATCATCTTGCTCCCAAACATGCTCCTTCTTCATGCTTCTTATACTCTTCCTTGATGATATCCCACATTTTGTTTCCTTCATTCCTACTTGATTTAGAATTATCTTCTCTACATATTTTCTCTACAAAATACTTCGAATTATTAATGAAATCTAGTGTGAAGAACTTTTGGCTAAAGTATATTATGTTCTATATGACAACAACCCTAATAAATCATTAAGTAAAAGAGCATAATATATACAACTCCTAAATTTATTTTCTTTATTTTTGTAGTGTTAACTTAGAGCATTTAAAACTAAAAAAAATATACTTTGCTTTGCTTTGTTTGCTACAAATTTAACCAAAAGTACTTAAATGAATTTTTCATGTTGCTATTATGATGAAGGTAAATGCTCGTCTGCTTTTTCCCATACAGAGAAAACATGGTGAGTTTAATCATTCATGGCAGGTGAGATTACATTGATTGCTTCCTTTCTGCCCTGAGGAAAAAAAATGAATTTTGTACTTAATTACTCGTAAACTTTTATTTTTTTCACCTCAGTATGATGCAGTAACATAGATGCACCTGATATCAGATGCTTTTAAACCACCATTTTTAAAGCTGCTGTCAATCTTCTCTGAACTGATTTTCCTCACATTTAACCTTGCAATATCCGAAATTTTAATCTTTTATTGAGTTCAAAGGAACATTGTCTGACAATAATCTTATTTTTTAAATACAACTAGAGGCCTTCCAGATAACAGTAAAAGAACAGCAGCTTCTCGTCTCTGTGATCCCCATCCTTTTGTTGAGGGAGGAGCTGCATGCATATATCTATACATGTGTTTTAGAAAGGAAGCTTGCTTTCTGCTCAACACAACAACTTTTGTGGGCAAAATTCAGTATTCAGTACTATTCAGGGAATATTCAATGTAACATCAGCCCCAAGTCTTTATAACTCTATCCCCTCCTCCTTGATTCATATAGATAAGGTTGAAGCCATGTTTAAAAACAAAGAAAAGAATCCCAAAAGAACAACCATTCAATAATATCCATAACACTCCAGTTACTGGAGCATTGGCTTAGCTGCACAGAAAGCTACTTCTCCTTATCACCAGAAATTTAAACTTTGGCTGTGAATACTATTTTTCATCCATATTTCAAAAGCATTTTGGGAAATAGAAGCAAAACCTGGATAGTCAGTTATTTCACTCTGCAGATGGTCTACAATGAAGTTACCAGTGGTCCATTCCATGTATCTTAATATTTGGTTTGGATTTGTTTAAATTATTTTAATTATTGAATTCTAATTGGTATGATTTGAATTAAATATATCCTTTTTCTTTCTTTTTTTTTTTTTTTTTTTTTTTTTTTTTTTTTCCAGTTTCACTGGATACGCAAACTTTACATTTGCCAGCTATTGATTTTCCCTACAAACAAGTTTAATATTGTCAGTGCAAAACTGAACTGCTCCTCTGCTTTCAGTGTGGGTTGATCCACTGTGATGATGATCAGTGGCCCTGTGGGTTCATTACACAAAATTCTAATTTATCTCCATTTTCAGTCTGAGCTTTTTCAGACCCTAAGTTTTGACTTTTTACAATGTGTAAGTGAGGTAAAGATAGCACTTATTTTCACATTTTCTCAGAGTATAGTTCTTTTTTTAAATTATACTAAGGATATGAAGAAACCAGCATTTTAAGGAGCAAATAAATGATGAAGCTTATGAGGTTAAATAGCCTTATTTCAGTGTACAAAGACATGTCTGAATTAGTTACTGGTAGCTCCCTGGAGACCAAAGAAATTGTGCGTAGAATGAGTGCCTACCTCATCTCTGCTTTGACATCTTCATATAATTAATTTTTTAATAAAGTTGTCATAAAAAATTTCAGAATATTGTTTGATAGAACATTTCAGAACCCTATTGGAATAATTTTGCACTATCTTCTCACTTTAAAAGAAATCAAAGAAAAAAAAAAGCCCAAAGCAAAAGATACTTATGTAGATCCTCAATCACAGCTAATTGTTTTACTTCATGCAATATAAAATGTCCTAATTCTTTCAATGCAACAGTCAAAGTATTGGAAATCAATGTAAAACAAGGAATTGGACTGGCCAAAGGAAGGTGTTTATTATTATACTGTGGAAAATAATGAGGATCCTATTAGGACTTCCTATAATTTATTATCTGACTGGAATTACTAAGTGGAAGAAAAAAGTCAAAGAAGTGTTCAAAAATAAATTAAGAAGCATAAAGTATTTTTTTTCATGCAAAATATTAGCAACTTCACTATCACCATTACAATAGAGTGGTGCTTCTATGCTAAGTTAGGCTGTTGCAATATGGAGAACAGTAATTGACTCAGAAAAGATGTCACTGTTTTTCTTTGTAGGTGACCCCTTAGTGCTGTGGGTATTCAGGAAGGCACAAGCCAAAAAAGGCCCACTAAGCAGTTTAATAATTTCCAAAGATTAAAAGGAATACCTAGTATTTTCCATGAAGCCAAATATATCACAATCCTGCAGTAATTAGTATTGTAAAACTAAAATGCTTGGAGAAATCTAGCCATAAAAAAATAAATAAGAATATTTCCTTAAACACAAAAGAAAATTGAAATGGCTGCTGAAGGCTGGTAGTTCCTGACTTCCAATATAATGAATACCACAGGGACATGAATGCAGTTTCACAATCAGTCTTTCAGTTTTCTGAGAAACAAAAGGAGGAGGATTTCTGCTCTATTAGGAATGGTAGGAAATCTTAACTCTGTGCTCCTCGTGTCAAAGAGGAGTGCCTCAGGCTTATCAAGAGAGCTGTCCTAGTCATTAAGAAAACTGCATGAAGTTGTTTCAGATCTGCCATCTGGGTGTGAAACTCAGAGGGTATCTTACTACTCCCATCTATCTTTTGGACTAGTAAGATCTCTACTTAATTTTGTTCTAAACTCTCCCTATTCAAATTGAATTTATCATTTCAGACTAACAGCTGAAAAAGCCAGTTCAAAATCTTTAAAGGCAAAAAAAAAAAAAAAAAAAAATAAACAGCAACAATGAAAACTTAAAAGAATTTGGGTACTTAAAAATTGCTGCTGCACCATTAAACTTTATCTGCTAGAGAAGACCAACATGCACAGCGTTTTAAAGATCTCAAGCACACATTCACTCCACCATACTTTTTTCATGTTTTAGATATACAGAAGCCAATTAGATATACAGGAGCACTCAACAATTTTGTCTCTGAAATCTCAGGATGTAAAATAATTAAAGCAGGTTCATACATTAAAGCCCATCTGGAATGAGAATTAGGGCACTTACTGTCAGCTGGCTATTCCCATGTTGATGTTTTAGAAAGCACAGCTCCTGAAAGGCCACTATTTCTCTGAGCCAAGTTAAGTTCAGGGTGCTGTTGAGCCACTCCCTTCTCCACCTCCTTCCCCAACCACTTCAAAATAAAGAATCAGTTTTCAGGAATGGCAGTCCCTTCATTCAGCCGTACAGTGACAGTATTGCTGGTCAGGAAAGAGGCAGGAAAACAGCTGAGAGCAGTGAACATCCCACTTTAGTAGCAGCTTGTGTTTGTCTTAAAATTTAAACTCGACAGAAACTAACAAAAGATAATTTATTTGTAGACAGTTAAAAGGCAGCCAAAATTCTGCTGTATCTGGGATGTTAGTACTGATTGTTTATTGCTGTTACTTTTACACTTGTTTGGTAAATATGAGCGTGAAAAACCTTAAGAGTTGTGAAGAAGTTTGTCAGAGTTATCAGGGAACTAAATTTGAAAAAATTTTAGACTGAAACCCTTCATTGATTCTGATTATCTTTAGAAGTTATCTTTGCAGGTCATGCATAATCCATTTGCATTTTCTCAGCAGAAATCATCACAAAACTGACGATTTTATAACCAAAAAAAAGTATTTATTGCAAATAACCTTCTATTATTTTTGCTATTTTTAATTGCAATCATAATTTGATGCAGCATTCAATACTGACAATTGAAAGCTTTCAGAGATTATAGAACAGCTTTAATTTAAAATTGAAGATTTTAGACAATGGCACCTCCTTTCTCTTGAATTGTGTTATTTCTTGACTAGTATCACTTCATAGTTTCAGGCAGCTTCAGAAAATGATATCTTTAATCTTAAATAGAAGTAAAATTAGCCAAGGATCTGAAATTTCAAAAATGTCATGATGAGGGACTCATGCTTACACTTGAATATTGAATGAAACATCAGAACTGCAGTACTAAGATGTGCATTTACTTTACAATGAACAGCAAAAATACCCAAACAAGCCAAAAGTGTCTTAAAGTTTTATGTAACACCTTGGGATGATAAAAACCAAACCAAACATACTTATGTAACCCTGAAAAATCAAAGCAAGTGCTTTGAATTGCATAAAAATATGAGTACCTCTATAGAAATTATTACCAAGTTCACTGACATTCCGCAGATGGAACCGAACAAGGCAAAAAATTATTTTCCTTCCCGTGAAAACCAAGAACCTGTAAAACTTATCCACCATTCCATATTAATTGCATGTTTGTGAAACAACCAAGAAATTCCAAAGAAGTTACATGGCTAAAAAACATGCTTCTAAATAATAAATATTAACATATGATTAATTAATGTGTAATTTAATTTTAAATGCAGCGAAGAAAATTTGATGAAGCTATGTACTGTATGCTTGGAAAAGTCAAATATTTTCCCCTAAGACTGATGCACTCTCGTAAGATTTTTTTTTTTTTTTTTCCAGTGTTGCAACTGAAATGCGAAAGAATAGTTATGTACTATGCATAAATCACAAAACACAGTCTGTTTCACCAGTCTTCCTTGGCTGGAACAAGTAATAGGAACTTGTCTATAATAAAAGTCATTTTTATATCTCAACTGTTTTACATCTATGCTGAACAACAGATTTTTAAAGTATTGTCACTACAGTGTTCAATTCCTGCAAGTATAGATTTAATGGAGAAAAGCATATGAAAAAAAAAGTGGTTTATCCACTGCAGAAGGATGTACTTTTTCACTTGGAATTTGTCGTGTTATTGGTGGTAATTTTAGCACTGTGTTTGGAAATGCAAGGTCTTTTTAGGATGTATTTTACCCTAAAAAGTACACTGAGCACTTGTTCTTCAGGAAAAAAAATCCAAAATGTATTGTTCTATGATAATGAAAACATAAACTCTATCACTAAACTCCATAAATTAGTAAATGAGACAGAAAAGAAAATGCTCAGCAAAGTGGGAAACTCTGCTGTTGATACAATTATCCACCAAATTAGGACACGCTCTGACTGCAGAGAAGTGCAGAAAGACTGTGCAAATCCCCATGATTATCATTAAAACCAAAAGTGAATGAGGATAAATTTAAAATGCAGGCAAAAAAAAAAAAATAAAATCCAAGCTTCACAAATAAAATAGTGGATCCTGAGTCACTCATTAAAAATTTAAGACCAAGTCCATAAGTTTTAATAAAAAACTTTCAAGGAAAAAGCCCATTTTCTTTTTAACCACTTTTTAACAATTCTTATCAAATATTAAAAATACAAGAACAATTTAGGACAAAAAAAAAAAAAAAAAAAAAAAAAAAAAAAAAAAAAAGCCAGAAAAGCCAGAACAATATGTCTCATTCATATGTCTTCATTCCTGGGAATTGTGGATTTTGTAAAACTATGGTGTTCAATTGTGGTCCCTGATGTTAAAAAGAATGTAATAGTATAAGACAGAAAAATGAAAAAGATTATTAAATATATACAACTCTAAACAGAAAGAAATGGTTTAAATAGATATGTCATACTATGTAATAAATGTATGGCATGTGGAGGATAGATAATGACTGATTATTCACAGTCTTCCAAGAATGAAGGTTTACAAAACAAGGATTTTAAACCAGACACCAAAAAAAAAAAAAAAAAAAAAAATCTAAACTGGATGCTACATGGAGTTGGCTTTAAAAATATAAAAAAATTGCTACAGATACATAAATTTACATGTATTCAACAGAGAAAATGGAAGACAGATACACTGATGGTTGCAAAATACATAGATACCACATCTTGTCTCTGAGAACATCTTAAGGCTGAGAAAATATTAGAAAAAGTTTCATGTAAGTCTGTACTATTCATATATTTCTTCCCCCAGCATTTGTTTAAAGACAGTCCTGGACACAGATTATTGAGCTCTTGGAACTTTGAGGTGCTGACAGAAGTAAAAACTACAAGACAAAATAGTACTATACATGTTAAAATAATAGCATCTGATGAACTCTAAACACACCTAAAATTACTACCTTTGGCTATATGCCAAAGGTCAAGCTGTAGGAAAAAAAAATCTTCTGCTTTGGGTCCATTTAGTTCAGAAATTGTGTTACAAAGCTGCAAATCATTCTGTTCTCCTCAGTAATTGCTGATAACTTCTTTAAAGTATTTGAATAGAGAATATCAGATACAAAAATTACAAGATATGAGTAAGAAATTTGAGGAAAAAATGTGTCTGCTGTAAAACATAACATTAATTTGATCCTAAATTTCACTGTATCAAACTACTTTCACTCATTAGCTCTGCAAAAAATCTCAGACATCAAGAAGGATGATGCCCTGCAAACTCTTTAACTTACTGCGTGTGAATGAAATGTCTGATTTCTCAGACTAGTTATTATGTTATTATATATCTGGATTTTCTGCTCTTAAGCCAAGATACTTTAGAAATACATTGATGAAATCAATATATTTCCACAGAACATTTTAACTTTGTAGAAACAGCTATTCATCATTATAAATAGCCAGAAATTTTCCACCTGACCTTTCTCATGCTATTACCTGGTACAGTTGGATAAATATTTCTGCAAAACATAATTAAATTATTGTAAGAGAATACAGACTAACATGATCAATTGAAAGTCAAGTAAACACTGAAAATAAATATTTGTCCAGTCTCTTTTCCTACTCACCTTTTTGCACAGTACCTTTGTGAGAATATGAAAAGCCTTTCTGCTATTAAAAATAGGCATTCCTATACATTCATAACATTTCTTAATCTTTGCCAGGTAAGAGAAGTGTTTTTGTGGTTCTCCACTGTAGAAACTTATTCCAGGCCACGTGTGTCCAAGCACAGACTTCAAAGTACAGGTCCTACTGGACCTACTTACTTTGGAAGGAAAATGCTTCATATTTTCCAGTAATCAATAACATCTATAAGGTAATAAAACCAAAACAAACCCTTCTACAGTAAAATGAATAGTTTCTTAATAGTATCCAGAAGAAAGCAGATTAGATAAAAAGTTGGTTTCTGGAATCATATCTCTTTTAACAGATGACACCCAGCCTAAAAAGTTCAGTTTACACTTTTATCAGGGTGCCATGCTTATGTTATCAAAAGTTGCATACTTCATATTCACAATTTTAAATTCAAAATGTTAACGTTTTCTTTGTATGGAATACCTATACTATATATATTACACACACTGTATAATATTCACTTTTAACATGGAAGCAATTTGACTTGTGCAAGGAACAATTTCTGAAGAAAGAATATTTCAGGAAAAGTTAACACCAAGGACATAGCACTATCCATTTATTATATTTTTCAACAGATAACATTCAACCACTTATAGTGACTTACACATCACAATGACCTTGAAAACATATAGTCTCCTTTACTAGAAAAATCACAAATGCTATTAAGGATCAGAGTAGCACAATAGAAAAAAAGGCAACACCTCTGAAAGTAGCTTAACAAAAACACATCCCTTAATAACCATGGTAACTTTAAATATATCCATCTTGTTACAGGAAGTTTTAATTTCATTAATATCTTTAATTACACATTAGAATCTGCCCAATGTAATTCAAGTGTTCATCTTCATGAGTTATGCTATCATGTTCTCTTCTGTCAGCTATAAACACTTCCCCTATCACCTTTCCCAAACAAGACTGGTGTCCATGCATCCCATAACTGAAAAACAAAGAGGACTAAGTCTCTTCACAGGAATAGCTGATGAGTCATGCTTAGGAAACCACAGCTAAATCTCCTTAATTTTTTACTAAGTCTTCTTGCATATGATGTGTGTTCCACATGAGGGAAGCTAATTGACTCCGTTCTAATTCTAAGGAAATTTTAAGTATAAAAGATGACTGAAATTATAGTCTGGGTTTCGAAATAATACCAGCAAGAAAGAAAATGCTGTGGTAAAAACTGAGGCTCTGATCTATGCACAGGGTAGAGTAGAAGTCTTTTAAGGATGACTTGTAAAACAAAAAACCAAACAAAACAAAACAAAAAAAAAAAGCCAAAAAAACCCAAAAAACAAAAAAGAAGAGAATATTAATGTATAATTAGAATATTAATATTCTAATTATAATTAATTCCTGTGTTACTGTAGCACGAGCACTGATATTTTTAGAAATGTTCCACTGTGTGTGATGAGGGAAAATTATTTTCTTCTTGTTTGCAAATCAGAGCCACCTTTTTTCATTTGCAGACACCCACAGGTGTTCCCCAGGAAGAGCCACATTTTCAGCACAACGGTGACTGTCCCATTCTTTTGCTGTCCCCAAGATATGTGCAGATGGTCCCTTTGGTGCATCTCCACCAATCACTCCCACCTGGGAGGCAGAGGATGAAGCATTAAGCTATGATTGAGGCGGTTGTACTGGTCAGGATTCCATCCTCTTCTTCTGGAATACCTGTACCCACCCACCCACACACGCACACACACTAGAATATATCTACACACTCTCCCCACCTGCCTCAGCACAGCAGAAAGAGAGATTCTAGGAGCATGTAGCTCCTTGATAATATTTTATCTGGTCTTCATACCTTTTATCCCATGAGTCAGGAAGCTTGGTAGCTGGAGAATGGAAATCAAAGGTCTGAATCACACAGTTCGGAATCATTAAAATAAAACTTTCTAAAGCTTGTTATGCATTCCTTTTTTTTTTTTTTTTTTTTTTTTTTTTTTCTCGGTGTGTCGATACATTATATAACATGAGCCATTATCTGACTGGCACAAAATTCATCTGTTTGGGTTTCCATTAGCAGAAGATGATGATTGAACAATATTGGTCTGGCTCTTCCTCTGTCTCAGTGAATATGTTAAGTCATTTTCATTAAAGATTTTCATTATATTTTTTTTCCAGAGAGGCATTTTCTGAACTATATTCATTAAAATCTTTTTCATAAATAAGCCCAGTATAATATTTCTTTTTCTTTTCAGAAAAAAAAAAAAAACCCTACACTGCAAAGCTGAAGTGTTCATGAAAAATAATTTGTCCCTTTTTTACAGAGAAACTAGAATACAATATACCAATTAGATGAAATAAAATGAATCTGAAATACAGAAATATTTTTGCATTCTTAATATGCAAATCTGTTCTATGCAAAGCAACAGTCTTTCCTTTTCATTTCCTAATATTACATATAATTAGATGAAAGCATTTTATTGTTGCTCCTCTCTTTTCTCTCTTTTTTTTTTTTTTTTCTTGCAGCCTCTTTCCAAGAAAGTCTAAAATGTAACAATGGATGACCATGCAGAGTTTTTAATAAAAGAGAAGTCAGAGAAAGTTATGAGAGATTTTAGTTTTATATTTGTTGAAAACAACACTGATTTTCATGGTTTGCATTGTAGTGATAAGCATAAATTTTCTTTGAAACCAACAGCCATTTACATACAAAAACTACTTCACCATGGAGAAATATTTTGCTGGTTTTTGTAGGTAAATATGTTTTTGCTACATAAACATGTTTAGTCTGAAAATCTGAACAGGTATCTAAGCCTTTATTTTAAAAGAGAGGAAAATGTGGATCTTTTGAGGATCTAGTTCATGCAAGAAGGACAAATAAAAACTGATTTATCAATTTTTTTAATCTACTCAAACCCCATCTTCAAACACATCTTGTGAGACCTCTCATTTTATAACAAAATCAAACTGTTTTAATTAACACATAATTCATAAGAAAACAGAGGTCATTTTATGACTTAATAAAGCTTAATTATCTACAAATTTGTGTTCCACATCTCCATAGTCCCTTCCTTCGCCCAGATGAGCTCCTTCATCCCTCATGCCTGGTTTTCTGGCTCCCTTCAGACTGTCCTTTGCCACCAACCATTGCTCCCTGGAGGGGGCAAGCAGTGCAAGTGGCAGGACAAGCCAGCAGCTCTGTGTTGGCTGTCAGGTGACTGATTAAATTGGTGACAGCCCGAGATGGCATCAGGCTGACCAAAAATTATAAGTTACAGTCTTGCTGCGCACCTTCGCTCATCCTGTAAAACATTCATCAACACATGAACTCCCTGATCACTGGCACAAAGTCCAAAGGGCTTTGCAGTATTTCTCTATCACTTTGGGGTTTTGATTTCATTCTGGGAGGTGCAATAGTAGGGAGAAAAGTCTGAAAATCAGTATTGCTGCAATTTTGTAAGTATTTTTAGAAAATTGAGGTAAAATGAGACTCAACAGTATAAGACAAAGCAAAAATTACAAAACACACCTATGAAACCAGAATGGTAAATTTTGTACCAGTAATTTTTATTAAGTGCATGAATCATGGAACACACATAAAAAAAAAAAATTACTGGGAGGAAAAACAACCTGGGCAGCATCTGAAATATGGACATATTATTTCTAGTGTCTGATAAACCCACAATCTATATGAATTAGGATTATAAAGAAACACCAAATACCTAAACAAGCTTAGTTTAAACACACAGTAATTTATCTAGGTTTGCAGAGTAAATGGCTGAATAACTTCAGGAAACAGAACTCTTTCATGTTAATGGACGCTAAATCAGATGCCAATTATGATACTTTAAATGTCAACATAATTAACCTTGTTAGTTTTTTCACTGTCAAAGGAAAGATAAAAGAAAGTATGTATTACATTAAAAAGAACAACACAAGATGCTACTCTTGTAGATGGCTCCTTAGGGACAGCTTTTACAGTAGATGGTAGGGCTGAAGAAGCAGGGACACATCAGTGACAAGTGGTGTCCCTCAGGGGTCCACAATGACAAAATCAGCAGGACCAAGTGCACCCTCAGGAAATTTTCAGATGACACCAAGCTAAGTGGTGTAGTTGATACATTTGAAGGACAGGGTGACACCAGAGGGAGATGACAAGCTGAAGAACTGGGAGCATGGGAATCTCATGAGCTTTAACAAATGTTAGGTGCTGCACTTGGGTTGGGGTAACCCCTGGTACCAACCCAGGCTGGGGATGAGCAGATCAAGAGTAGACCTTCTGAGAAGGACTTGGGGGTGCTGGAGAGGCTGAGACATGATCCAGCCATATGCACTCACAGCCCAGAGAGAGAAATGGGCTACATCCAAAGCAACATGGCCATCAGGGCCAGGGAGGGGATTCTGGACCTCTGCTCTGCTCTGCTCTGCTCTCCTCTGCTCTGCTCTGCGCTGGTGAGACTTCCCGTAGAGTGCTGCCTCCAGCTCTGGTGTCCCCAGCACAGGAAGGACATGGACTTGTTGCAGTGAGTCCAGAGGATGATGAGAGATGAAGCACCTCTCCTACAATGAAAGCCTACGAGAATTGGAATTGTTTAGTTGTTATCTAATCATGGCCTTAGAGTACCTGAAGGGAGACTACCAAAAAAGCTGGAAAAGGATTTCTAACAAGGGTGTGTAGTGACAGGACAAGGCTTGGGTGTGCAGTTGCAAAGATTGATCCTCTACAACACGAGTGGAGAGAGCAGAGCTGCCTCTTTCTTTGGATCTAGACCAGTGGAACAAGGCAAGAACAATGGTGGCAGAGTAAAAACAGAAAATGTTTGGAAGACTCCAAACGATAGAATGTGATGAACCCTAGCCTCTCCATGAACAGTGCAGACACTGAACAGTGAGGCTCCCAATCAATCTCACGATTCAAATCTGAATCCCCTAAATCGCAGGTAAAGAACCTCCCTGGATGGTTGTGTGGGAGAAGCATGTGATGCTGACAGTAAGAGATCAGCTAGAGTTGCAGTTCTGGCCTTAATAAAGTACTCAACAAGTTTCCAACACATTGGCACTTTATGTATTGCTGTAGTTACAAGTAAAAGTTATTTTCACATTTTTGAAAGTATCTGAGACTAGCAAGAGACACCTTTTGTTCTGTGGAGAATAAAAACCAAGAATGCACAGTTTTTACAAGGGAAAGACACTATTCACCATCCCTAACTTTCAGGGGAGAAAAGGTTTTTTAAAGTATTGCAAAGTTGCTCATACTCACAGAATACATATCTAACACCTCTATTCTCTGAGCCCACTCATTATCACTGTGTTTCCCATTAGGAAGTAAAGAAAGTAAATAATATCTCATGATGCTCAAATCTACTATTATTAAAAATAGGTTTAAAAACAAATAAACAAACAAACAAAAAAAAAAACAAACACCCACACAACCCAGTAGATCACAAATATGCTGCCACAATGTAATTTTTTCATTTATTTATAGATGTGGGATTAATTCTGAAATCATATTTACTGTAGTCACAGCTATGGACATAAATGTTCTGAAGAGTTCTGCAAAAATAAACTGATAAGTAAATGTGTTTATTCATTATTGCAAGCTTCTTGACTCGGTGTCACTGTGCAGAACTTTTTATTCATGAGCAACCTTTACTGTCAAGAAGAACCAATAGCTACTTATCTAGGTAGATCTATCTACCTATCTGTCTATCTGTCTCAGGAAAATAATATTTGATGCATGAATCCCAAAATGACTAGCTAGAAATATTGTTATCTAAAATATATTGTGTAAACTTCTTACTCTGACTAGATCCAACAAATATCTTGGAGTCCTACTAAAGCACACTTAATGCACCTTCCATAAAAATAACAAATAAAAATAAAAAAATAAAAAAAAAACAAAAACAAACAAAAAAAAAAAAAAAAAAAAAAAAAAAAAAAAAAACGAAAAATAAAAAAATAAAAACCCACAAGAAACCTAAACAGTGAGTAGATCAGATGTCAATTCTATGATATACTAGATGGATCAGTAAAATAAACGGAATTACAGAAAGACAATCTTACCCGATTCCTTAAAGTCTGAGAGGGAATTCTGCATCTACTTATAGTTTAGTTATCATTGATGAAAATAATGTGTAAACATGCAGAGGACATGTATTTACAAGTTTGCTGTTGGTAATGTTCACTTCTTTATATAGGTCTACCCTTGGACTAAGCTTATCCAAATAACAAAACAAACCTGACTGCACAGAAAAAGAGATAAAATCTGTCCACTCATCATTAGCTGTGTGTCACACCAGAGAACTGGAATGTCAAGATGTTAAATCAAGGTGTGAAGGATTCAGATTAACAACCTTAACAAAAAAAATTCTATATCTCAGTTATTCACAATACCCAAACTAATGGTCATTACACCGTAAGAATTCTGACTTCTTCCTCATCCAGTGATAAAAACTAGTAGGAGAATTTCAAAACTATAGGTAGGATTACTTCAGAACTATCGGTAGCACTGCATGCACTGTCTGCTAAAATGGTACAATAATCAAGGCTTTTATTTCTTATTGCTGTTGAGGTGTCACTGAATTGTTAAAAATCACACAATTAGTCAGAACTTTTTAGTCAAAGCATTTATAAGTATTTATAAATCACAAATCTCAAAATGTGCTTCTGGATATTTTATCTGAAAAATCACTATTCTCAGCTGCAGTCCAATCAGCATTAAACTGATGATGATCCACACAGTTTACAAATGAAACAGTCTTGCCGACAGAAATTTCTGAGGAAATGTGGTCTTTGTTTTTGTAGGAATACAGAGTGATTAAACTTAGAAATTCAAAAAGTTGAATTTAAACAAAGCTTTGGCTAGCATTCTTTGACTTAATCAAATACTACTTTGCTGTCAGAGAGAAATAGCCCAGCAAAAAAAAGCAGAGAGAATCAACTGAAGAAAAAAGAGAGTAAAAAGATCTTAATGTTATTGTCCATTTCCAGTAAGAAAATATTCCTTTTACAAAAAGAGTAATATAATTTCAAGGCAATATTATGTTCTGCTTAAAAAAAAAATAACAAAAACAAAAACAAAACAAAACAAAACAAAACAAAGCAAAACAAAAACAAAAGAACCAAAAAACCCAAAAAAAACGACAAAAAAAAACCTTTCCACTTGCATCTTTTTTTTTCAGACTGTTCCAATTACTAAAACCTGGGATCACCAGAACCTGACTATTTGAATCCAGGAACTCATGTGAGTAGACAGAGAAAGTAGAAATCCTTGCTGTGCATCCTGGAGAAAAATATATCTAACTAAAATCTTATCGATTCTGAAATAACTAAAACAAACAGGATTCCTCATTGAGGAAAGAAGAAAAACATTTGCAGAAAAAAACAAAGCAATACAAAACAAAAACCAAAACCAAAACAAAACAAACAAAAACCAAAACAAAACAAAAAAACAAAAGTAAAAAACCCAAACAAAACAATTACCACCAATTCACAAAACAAATGTAAGATGGATGACCTTTACCTGAAACAGTTTACCAAATTTCTAAAAAGAAATAAATGACCCAAATTCAGTAAACATAAGCACATAAACATTCTTATTAAGTAATTTTAGTATGGTTTCTAGATGGGTAAGACTGAACTTAGAGATGATGAATTTTATTTTCTTTTCAACACACATATGGGTATTAAATCTTAATGACATTTAATCAAAAGTCATTAAAAGTATGAAGTGAAAGAATACTTATTGTATAACTGGAACAATTGAAACAAAAGCATCGAAACATGATCCAAGAATATTGACTTAAGTGATTTTGAGAGTGCCTACTTAATATCTTGCTTGTTTTGCAACCAATATGCATAGAAAATGGAAGTGAATATAAAAACAGTGATGTGTCCCACCAAAACCTAAAATGTTTATTTGAAGAGACAATATTTTTTTTCCCCTTTGGAAAGTGATTAATAAAAGTAAGACTGATCAATCACATAGCAATTGGTACATAGAAGAAAGATAAGAAACTTCTGTTCTCAAGGTCTCCTAACCCAATGAAGAGAAGACATTTGGATTCAACTCATAAGAAATTTTCTTATTGGCAGGCTTGGGTTTTGGTTTTTGGTTTTTTTTTTTTCACTTTTGCATATGCAGCCATATAGTAGCTTTGCTTTAATTATTACAACACAGAAGGGTTCATACACAAGAGTATTCTGCATTGTCATACCCTAAAAAGATAGATTCTGCGCTGTAACTGGCATGCATGTACTAAAATCTTTCTAGAAAGCCTCAAAAAGTCTACACCAAAAAAAAAAACAAAAAAAAACAAAAAACAAAACAAAAACATTGCCTCAGTATTTCTATTATATCACTGGAATTCCAAATATGCTATATATTAAGTTATGACTGACTTCAAATGCTGAATTATTCACTCAGATAAATCATTAATAAGTAACCAGAGTTCTAATTTACATTTTTTATTTAGCTGGATGAACTACTTAATTGAGATTACAATCAATAGAAAGCTATCTGAATCTTTCTCTTTTTACAATATAATTTGTTAGCTCTCACTGGTTCATTTTACATACAGAAGACATAAAGGTAGAATGTTCAGAGGCATCAAGATTGAAAGACAAAGGTCCTTACTTTGGGATGAAAAACATTATGCATGGAGTTAATCAGTAAAAGCCCCATATGTAATTCAGCCCTTAAAATTTGATTATCTGGTCTACTGGAATTTATTCAATTGCAGCCTAATGGTGTTACTAATTTATGTAATTTTCACTCAATTTATATTGTTTCTTTTAAGTGTGTTACTACACTTCCCTAATTTTACCTTTGCATACTCAACTGGCTTTTTACTAGTTTTTATGTCAGTATTCAGACCTATCTTGAAAATTTTCAAGTGCTTAGACATCTTGCTCTTTTCTATATCAATACCCACTTATGGAAGCTACTAACTTTAGCCACTCATTACAAATACAATAAAGTCAGAAAATCATCAAAATCATAAAAATATGGAAACAATTCACATACAATAGATTATGACATACTCAACAAAACAACTTTAAAGAACTCTAATGGTAAACAATAATGTAAGTGACAGAAAAAAATTGTGTAATGACAAAATACGGAAAAAAGACACAAAAGAGTCAAGGGAGGCAGCAGCAGTAAAAGTGGAGGCACAAGTAAGATATTGCAATTTTACTAAACCAAATTTTCAGAAAACTAAACTTCCCTTAATCTGATCCATGCCATAGACTTTGGCTGCTAGTCAAAAATGATGCTATATAGCTATTCTGTGTAATGAGTCAGTCTTTGGCCTTTGTCAAATCTACGACTTCATGGTCACAGCTGTTCTCAGGAACTATCAATGTGGTCCAAATTAATGACTACATGATATTCAACCTCGTGATTTCTTCTGCCCCCAAGTCAGTTTAATTCTGGTGACACATTCTTACAGCAGTTGATTGGCTGGGTGATACTCCAACAAGGAAGGAAGGGCTCGACACTACTGCTGTAATCAGCAGTAGAACTTAGTTCCTTATGTAAGTTAAGTGCCTCATTTGTTATAGTTTATTTTAATACAAATCTGTCTGTGCAATCAAGATTTGTGGTACACGCTACAACTATTGACTGTGGAAACTTTCAGACTTAATCAAGCATTATTTGATCTTCCAGCTCTTCTTAGCACCATGTCCACATCTTTTCAATCAAAAGGAGAGTGGAACTAATCTAAGCCTTCACAGTATTTCTGCTGAACCTCATTACTTCAGATACAGAATCAGTGCTCAGCCTCTCTGGCAAAATAGCAAGAAATTACGTGTTCTTCAGTGCCTTTCGTGCCTCCATGGAAGACAGCTAAATTAAATACCACAGCACCTACCTAGAACCACCAATTTACACAGAGACATCTTTCTTTCTGTATGTTTCCTCTGTCAAGACTGACTGGAAGCCACAATCAATATATCTTGTCGCTGGGTATGATGCACAGATAAACTGAGGGAAGTCAAAGTACAAAAATGGAAGTTTCTGTAGTTGCTTGTAACCCAAACTTCCTGCCTTATCCAGGGATATGCTGTTTCTGGTATCCTGCTGCACCCTCCTAACCAGGAGGTATGGTCCCACTCACACTGTTTCTGGGCCTGTGGAAATAACAGTGAGTACAAATCCCACCAAAAACCTAGTCTGCCTTACAGCTTAGGAGTGGGAGACAGAGTGAAAACAAAGCTGCTGAAGATGCGTGGTTTGCAAACATGTAGGCTGCTGCAAGAGGACAGTCTCTGCTAAGGCAGTTGTTTACTATTTACAAAGTATAAAACAAATGAATATATGATAAAAAATACATTCAGAAAAGATTTTGTTGTTAGAGAGTTCGAACTCTGCCAGCATACATAATTTCTTCTACTAACTTGTAGCCAAACAACTATTGCTGATATAAGTAAGTTATACAAAGCCCTTGGGGTAAGGGCAGTTCTACTAGGGACTGCAAAAGTTGAATTTTGTGCCTAGAGATGATGACAACATTTTCCACTGAGAAATTGAAGTAATCCAAACATGACAAACAATTCTCTTTTTTGTACAGTTCCAGTACTACAGAATCACAGAATGGTTTAGGTTGGAAGGAATCCCTGGAAGTCATCTGGTCCAACTCTCTGCTCAATTTGATGCACTTGGAGCAGACTGCTTAGCATCATGTCCAGTCAGTTTTTGGTTGTTTCCAAGGATGGAGGATCTACAACCTCTCTGGTCAGCCATGGCCAGCACTTGGTCACCTTCACAATAAATAAGATTTTCATTGTGTTCACACAGAACCTCCAGTGAATAGATAATAAGGATATGGTAATGTATTTTCATAGATTGACTTGAATTACTTGCTAAAAAAAAAAAAAAAAAAAAAAAAAAAAAAAAAAAGACACTGGAAGTTAAATAATTTTCAAATTACAAATCATTAAGGAATTTTCCCCAGGAGATCCAAGTATCAAGCATGATGGCCAGAGGAGATTATAATCTATGCTTATGGATGACCTCAAGCTTCTCTTGTATGTGTTCAACAATAATGAAATCTAATTAACTATACACAATCCAAGGTTTACCTAAGGTTTAAATGAAACAGAATAAATCTTTTCTTCAGTAAGATTTATTTCTGTTGCAATTTCCAAGTCAAGCTCAGACTACCACAGCACATCCAGACATTGAATAGTAAGAGTTCAAAACTAAAATAGCTTGCAAGGACTCGTCTGACACATGAGCAGCTAGAGACTGATCACAAAGAATAACACTAAGGAAACTTCTGAAGAGCAAGGGCTGTTATCAGGCTTTTTCTATGTGTCTAATAAAACCATGCAGAATGTAGCACACTCTGTCCCAGGATGGATCTTCCCTTCACTTTCATGTTTGTCATATAGCCATGGTTGCTATTTAAGTTTCATGTTTAAATTGAATGCTAAAAATAATGCCTGCTTTTTAAAGGAGCAATCTCTTTCAATGTCTCAACTCCACATATGCAACAGAACGAGGTTTGCTTACTGATCAGAAACACTGTAAGTCACTTTTTTCTTCTAGTTCTGTGAGACACAACTGAGAAAATTGGTTATACATTAAAAAAAAAAAAAAGTAGGTATGTAGATTAATATTATCTAAGTTTCATTGCTCCCATTTGCAAAGGAAAAAAAAAAAGTATTGGTCTTACTGTAGCTGTTACAGTCATGGCATATTTCTTTGACTCAAAACAAAGCATTGCAAAATAATGATGTGCATGTCACGTATGCTCAACAAAGCTGTAAGTTGGAGAATGGTGAAGGTGAGATAAAGTGTAGTTACCTTGTGAACAGTGAGAGTTGGCAGTTTTGTAGACTGAAATACTTAATCCACTGAGAGATTTCCTCCATTAACTGCACCAAAGAAGGCTTCACTAGTGCTCGTAATGTGAATAAACACTTTGAAATTTGTGCTACCTGTTAAAAAGTGAGTATGTCTCCAAGAGAAATGCTACTCCACTAAAATATTCATACTGCTAAAACTACATCAGCCCACACTTAATATCTGTATGCCTGTATTTCACAGGATAATTTACATATTTCAAGGACACCCATTCCATAGCCAATAACCCCAATTAGGAGAAATCGAGTTATTTGAAACTGTGCTACAAAAGAAATCCCAACCCATTAATTACATCAAAAATGACCTTGGTATTACAGATATATTCACTATCCTCTGTGACATTCAGATAAAGTTGACTGCACTATACATCAAGCACCGTGATACTCTGAAGTGCAGAGTCATAAATCTGTACCTGTTTATGTTTTTACTGACTCATATGCTAGAAAATCCAAGTCCTTATTACTACCAACACTGCTATGCATAAACAGACTGTGATGAGAATACATTTATGGTGGACCGCATCTAGTCAGTGAGAAGCCACAAAGGAGAAATAAAAGATTGCCAGAAATCATCCTGACTGCTCTACAGGACAAGAAAGTCATTTTCTTGTGGACAAAACAGTATTTTATGTAGGCCATATAATCCGCTATAAATTCTTTCATGGGAAAAGTAGTGTTTTATATGCAAGATTTGAAAATCATTCCACAGGGAAAAAAAAACAAAACCCACACCAAATTATGTTCTAACAACATACTGATATAGGTTGTTGGTAAATCTATATTAAAAGGTTATCAGTCCCCTCTGAATTCTTCAAAAACACAGGCAAAAACAACTCAGGAAAAGAAAGACAAGAACAAAGCAGTGATAGCATAGTTGAGACAACAGCAAAAGGTAGAAGACAATTGTGACCTTATGCATACTGGGAAGAGAGTATAAAGCTCTGAAAAAGCAATATACTCAACAGAAAAGCCACCTACTACAAATAACGTCATGTGAAAGTTGTGGCACATACTTGCATATATGAATTATTTCTTTGTATTAACTTACAACAGGGGATCAAGAGACAGAGAAAAATATAATTATTGCACTAGTCTCAAAAATCTATCTTTTCTGACATAATTTGTTATGGAATATGAATGAAGATCATTGTGCTCCCTTGACGAGTCTCCTTGCATGCAAAACAAAAGAAATTCTTCCAGCACAACTTTCTGCCTGAAGACCTGAAACACAACAAGTTGAGAAACATCACCACCACTATATGGATCAAGTGCACACGAGCATTATTTGAGTTCCACTGAAATTAGAGGAGATACTTTCTACTCAGCAGAACTCCATCAAGCACACAGCTATGGCACAAATCATGTTGCCATTAGACTTGTTATCAATTTGAACAACTATCTATCTGTAAGAAATTAACAATCAGGCATAGTTTATAAATCTAAGAGCTATTAACTCACAGTAACTATACATGTATTCCCAGGGATGCTGGCTTCTTTTCTTAAAGAAAACAGAGGAAAAATATGTCTAAGTTTCTGCCAGTTTAATGTTGGAAAGAATGCTGTGGGAACCAATGTAGTCCTATGCTGGAACTAAGGAAACATCTAAGATTGGAAAGAGATCTTTGGTCTTCCAGGATATATGTATCCATTTATACACACATATGCACATATATAAATGTATACCCACACATAAATATGTATAGTGGTATTGTGAAGGCATGTTTTGCTGCTACCCAAAACACCGTGAATGCAGGAAGCAACCTGATTGGTATCCCATATGCTACTTCTCAAATATAACACATGCACTTGTTTTCTGACTATGCTCTGCTACCACCCATCTTCAGAAAGAGAAAAGCTTCTCTTACCCCAGTCTGTACCTTTACTTATTCAGATATGAATATTTTAGGCATTTGTCTGAAGCTCACCTGCCTGTTCTGTTGCTTCAAGCTTGTTGTTGCTGTTTCCCTTTCTCTGACTGTTGTGATCATTCTTTTATCTCTTCCCTCCCAAGTTCTGCTCTTCCATATAGGTTATTTTTACAACTGTTCATTTTTAGTTTTTCATTGTTTCCAATCAATTACCACTAGCATATTTTCTCACTTTCTGTATTTAAAAGCAATGTGGTCTCCCTCTCTTACCTCTTCTTGCCCTTCCTTTTTTATAGCCTAAAATGCAAATCCTCCTTCTTATTTGGACTTATGAGATGTTACTGCTTATATTTTTAAGGCTTTTGCTTGGACACCTCTAGCTGACAGTAGTAAACAGAATCAATAGGTATTTCTCATGCCTTCAGCAATAATGCTTCTGCCTATATGTATATATATAATACAGAATCCCAGGAAACCAGTGTCTAAGTTACAACCAATGAGAATGGTCAAAGTCATTGCTTATTCCTCAAGGGCAAAGATCTACCACAGAAATTTCTGCAGTTCAGAAATTACTGAACAGATTAATAAAGACCATCTGCATATGCATAATCTTCAAGATTTTGACAGTGAGGTAATAATGATAATAATTAATAATAATATAATAATATAATAATAAATAATAATAATAATAATAACAACAACAACAACAACAATAATAATAATATACCACCCAAGAAATTGCTACAACACTGCATGCTGTCTTTTAAGCCCTTGTACCATCGATATGGTAAACAGAGATAACTCTTCCTCCACCAGCTTGTCTGAGGATTCTTTTACTGACCAGCCTTGTTCTCTGGGTGCATACTAAGTAGAACACTGAGAACACCTTTGTAAGCAGAGAGATCCAAAGCTGAACTTAACATTAGAGTTTTACTGATTTTATTAAGCTCTGTGACAAAATTATATTTGTAGCACTCTATTAGAATTATAGAATCATTTAAGTTGGAAAAGACCCTTAAGATTGAGTCCAATCATTAACTCAACACTACCAACCTAGCCTTACAGCTTACTCTTTTTTGCATTATATAAAATTACATAAAAAATAAAAACAACCAAACCATGTTCCTTTCTTTTTGTTGTACTTGTAAAGATATGTCTTTAGCAATTGCCAGGTAATTTTGTTCCTTGTCTTACAGTAAATTTTATACCGATCCTGCTGCTGAGTTGCCTGATCCCTGCAGTGTGGATGATTATTCTCTGTTTGCTATTACTATGTACATTGTAGAGAAACATTGAGAGAAATCTTATGAAATGCAAGCTCTATTTCAACCAAGTTTATGGCATTTGTTAGTGCAGCTGAAAACAGAAATGGGATTTAGCCAGTATTAAACAGACTGATGTAGGAAATCTCTGAGATGCTAGCCATAACAAAAATTCCAATTTAGACTAAACACACGTGAGGAGATCAGATGTGACTCTGGGACACTTCAAAAAATGTGATTATTACACACTATGGGAAGAACAATTCATTCACTGGACAGTAACTTCACTCTTTCTTTACAACAAACACAAGGTAGTATCTCACGTTTTCACAAGCAGCCCTGAAATGATAATGCAGCAGTAAGATCTGGTTATTACCTAGAAGATTTTCATTAGTCAGCAGAAAAAAATGAGAAAAGCTAACTTTAGGTGCTCTTTTCATAGCCAGAAACACGTGTCTTTCCTAAAACATGAACACCAACTCTCTTATGCATGTGTCTTTTCCAATTAGTTATGAACTTAGTAAAAAAATACATGCATAATATTATTTAAACACATATTTTTGAAATTAAGACTAATATGAGACAAAGGACATATGATGATTTTGAAGTATCTCTGAAAATGTCTAGGAGAATTTCTCTTGGTACATTATTGTAAACACCAACATTTCAATTATCATGTTAAAATTAGCATGTGCACTCAGAAAAATTCATTTAAGGGGGTTGTTTACTTTGAACACATTTAAGTATTTAGACTAGAACTGTATTGAGAAGTTTTCTTTATTCCCCCAAAGTAGCCTTGATGCAAGTGTTGTGAGTCAAAACACTAGCTAGAACATACCACTATGAGTGTAACACATCCAAGTAGCTGAAGTGGTAGAATAGATAAAGTTCAGCTCCTAAGCCACATCATACTTAGAGTGAGGTGTTTAAAGAAGCTGATGGAGTATGAGAGATTGCTTTTATTACAGGATGTAATCATGGAATGGTTTGGGTTGAAAAGGAGCTTTAAAAGTCCTATAGTTCAACTCTCCTACTATGATCAGAGACATCTTCAACTAGGTCAGGTTGCAACCACCTTTCTGGACAACCTGCTCCAGTGTCTCACCACCCTCATCATAAAAAATTTCTTCCTTATATTTAGTCTCAATCTATTCTCTTTTAACTTAAAACAATTAATCTTTGTTCTACCACAACCAGCTCTGTGAAAAAGCTCATCTCCGTCTTTCTTATACCCTCTAGGTACTGAAACACTTTGATAAGATGTGCCTGAAGTTTTCTCTTCTGAAGGATGAACAAACCCAGGCCTCAGCCTGTTCTCACAGGAGAGGTATTCCATCCCCTGTGATTGTTTTTGTGACACTCCTCTGGACCCGTTCCAGAAGGTCCATATCTCCCTCTTGCTGGGGGCCACAGAGCTGGATGCAGTAGTCGAGGTGGGATCTCACGAGAGCAGAGAAGAGAGGAACAATCTCCTCGCTTGACCTTCTGGTCATACTTTATTTTATACAGCCCAGGACACTGCTGGCTCCCTGGGATGCAAGGGTACATGGCCAGCTCATGTTCAGCTCCTCACCAACCAGCCAACCAACCAACCAGCCAACCAACCTCTCCAAGTCCATGTCTGCAGGGCTGCTCTCCACCCCTTCACCCCCTGACCCAGTCACAGCACATTACACTTGGCCTTCTTGAACCTCATGAGATTTCCATGGGCCGACTTCTCAAGCTTGTGCAGTGCCCTCTGAATGACAGCCTGCTCTTCAGGGGTCTCAAATTCCCCACTCAGCTTGAGGTCACTCAGCTTGCTTTTCTTCAGACAAATAACTGTGTCCGCTATTTTTCATTATTGTATACAATGGTAAACACGGTATACAAGTTATTCCTTTTTGATATATTTTTTACATTTTACTAACGTTTCATCAAAGTGTCAGTGTAGTTTAAGTGTTTTGAGAGACACTCCAGGTTTCTGTCTGGTTTGAATTCCCCTTATCCCCTCCAGTTTATAACTGGCTCTTCTTTTTTCCCTCCTCTATTAGATATTTTCTTCTGAAGTTTTCGTCAGATCTTCAAGATCACTATGGCAGATTACCTAATCTGCTTCTTTTTTAAATATTTTATTATAATCCTTTCTAATCACAGCAAAAAAAGACAAAGAAAGAAAGCTGAAAATTGAGTAGATTGAAACTGCATTCCCTTGAACTAAATTCTCAACATCTTCAATGGAAAAACAAAATATTCTGTCATTTCTACACCTGCTTTCATCTGCTCTCTGGGGTTCTTCCTGCTGTGAACACCCTAAAGGCTATTTCTCCTCTGAGTACATAGATCTCTTTTTCAGCTGCCATCTTATACACTTAACATTCTGCGCACTTGAGTGCACTTACCATTTGCTTTTTGCTGCAGCTATAAATAATGTTATGAGAATATCACCGTCGAGATGCCTTATCCACACATATGCAATGGGATCAGCAGGTTTTACAAAACATTTCTCAACATAACATTTAGAGTTTTCACTCTGCTTTGATTTGAAAAAGCAAGTGCTGCTACAAATGGTTTTCTCTAGACAAAGTGGTATTAAATTATGCAAATTACTTTAGGCTATAATTGTTGTACCAAGCATTGTTCATTTTATTAATGTTGAACATTGTTTACATCTTAAACAGTGATATTTAATTTATTGCCTAGAAAAAGATGTGTGAGTAAACATATTAAAGTAAACAAGGAGATATGGCTAATTTATTAGCCAAATAATATACATTGTTTGCTAAATTGCTTAAGTCTTACTTGAAGTGAAATAATTCTGTTGTAGTCCAGACCACACATCATATAACGTAACCAGATGCTATGATTAACAAAAAACATTGGCAAAACCTTTTTAAAACAAATTTTCTGTAAGACAGAGGAGCATGGAACCAGTTCATGTTAACAGAAGGGAAGAAAATTGAAAATTAAGTCAGAGGTTCTGTATCCTGCTTAAAATGGAATTTCTATATATCTGAAGACACGTATCTCCTACCTTTCAATGTACCATGCACTTTTCTGCAGAATTCAAACAATAAATATGTTTTTATTATATTGCAATAAACATGTTTTTATTAAGTTCAATAAAAGTTATAGAAAGCCCTTCTTAAAGCAAATGATGCATTCCTTAAGGTAGTCTAACTTATCTATGGCTTAGATTTTAGATTAGAGGGTAGCATCTAATGCCCAGAAACCTGGCCTCTGAAGTCTACTGATCTCTCCTGAGTCTTTTTAGTAAACCCAAAAAAACATAACAGATTCAATTAAATGTTCTTCTCAGTGTAATATTTGCAGGCCATTCTGTAATTTAAAATACAATTAGTCTGTGACTAGGTTTCAAAAAATGCCTCGCACAGATTGCCATAATTTATGCAAAGAGTAATCTCCTGGCAGGAACCAAACTTTTTTTGATTGCCAGTATTTAGTTTTTCTGAAAGAATATAAGAACTTAAAGAAGCAATGATGTTCCCGGATGGATAACAGTATATAAGGAAGTAGGTGACACTGTCCCTTCCCAAAGGAATAAATGAGAATCAAATTTTTTTTTTTTTTTTTTTTTTTTTTTCCAGACTTTAACCCATCAAACAGAGGCTTACAGCCTTCAATATCTAATCTTATGAACAACTATAATAAATTTAAGCATATATTTAAAAAATTCCAAAACCCAATTGAAAAAGTTTAGAACCACTGATTAGCAAAAATCAAATTCTAGAGAAATATTTATTTCTATTGTATGTGTGCTAATGCTAAAAATATTTTAATGTTTTCAACAATGCAGCCATTCAAACAGTATATCTTTGACTGCATTTATAGCCTAATAGTAAATTTCAGTTAATCATCCTAGCTTTACTTATCATGCAGTTTAAAGTGTAAGGACACTAGTCTACTCATTAAAAAAAAAAAAAAAAAAGAAAAAAAAAACCCCAAAAAAACAAAAAACAAAACAAAACAAAACAAACAAAACAAACAAACAAACAACAACAACAAAAAAAAACCCACACCAAGAAGCAATATTCTGTACTCATTCAATGTAGTCATTTTGTATCATTTTCATGTACTGAAGATGTTTAAAACCACCTATTGATTATTTCACTTGACCAGAGCCCTCAGTAGATATAATATCTGTATTTACTGTGTTTATTTCTAATAATACAATTACGTGTAGCTGGTAAGAAAATACAATTGAAGGTCAAGTATCTAGAACAGATTACCCTAGACTTGTTTGTTGATTTTATCAATAGACACAGTGGTATTGTGAAATAAATGACAATGATAAGTCTGTCCCACAAGAAGCAACAGAGGAACAGACTTTAATGAAGCAAACCAGAGGTGACATTTTGCAATTGTAGCCATGTGATCAAGTTCCTCTGCCGTAATGAAATGGTACAGATAAGCTTCATAAAGTCCGATAATAAAACAGTTTTTCAACAAGAAAAAGAAATCTGGGAACTAATAGATCTCACTTTCAGCTATTAAGGCTATGATAATTTGGTCATAAACAGCTGTGTTAATTTTATGCATTAATTTGTCTTCTGTTCAATGATAATACATTTGCTTCTTTTTGGTTTTATTCAAAATTTTATTATACCATTTTAAAAAGAAAATTTAAAAATTGTTGTTAATCCCATATGAAAAAAATAAAATGTTTCCTTTGTCTCCATGGATGACTTCTTATGCAGATTTTTATGCAGAAAAATGTTGTAATTTTTCCAAGTTAGACTTCTTTAGGAAATGACTAATAGTAGTGTATCCTCCCAATTGCTGGCACAGGAGTTGCATATACATGAAATTTTAGCCTGGGAAGTCTGCCCTCAGTAAACGTATTTAATGTGTGGACATGGTCTTCTGTATGCTTTCACTCCTAGCCATCTGCTATGTGGGCACTGTTCCCATTCACAAGTGGATTGGAATTTTTCCTTAGACTATTCATGGCAAGAAACAAGAGCAATAAGCCAAGACTTTTCTCTTCTACCAGAATCACATTTTTTGCTGCTTATAAACCAACTGACATGAGTACCCCAGCAAACTGAGAAAGTATGTTTCAGAAAATGGTATATGAAAACCAGAAAAAACATGTAATGAGTACCAAAAGTTCTGCTACCAGAAAGCTTTGCTTTCTTGGTACTGTAGAGAATAACAATAACCATTTTTGGTGAGAAAAGATATAAATAAGAAGTACCAATATGATAGGACACTCTCTGCAAGTAAAAACCTATGGTAGAAAATAACATTAGAAAATAAACTTTATTCCAGAGACTAGGGACATTCTTTAGAGAATGCATATGAGTATCAGTGTTTCCATAGATGAATTTGCTATTCCCAATTCCTTCATATCTTTGTAATTACATATCTGTGGAATTAAGATCAGCAAACATTCCCAAACACCTTAGAATGCAGGGTCTCAAAATAAGCTGAGTAAACTAAAACAATGGAAAACCAAATGAGCAGGAGTCTGCTTGTGAAGGTTTTGGTTGCATTGTTCACAAAAAATAGGTCTGAATTCACCAGTGAAGGCACATAGAGGGAAGTTGAAGTTTCAGTGAGTTTATGTTAAAAAAGGACCTTATGGGGGACCAATGTATCTTTCTTCCTTACATGCAAAGTTCCTGTTTTCATCACTGGGACCTGTTTTATTCTGTAAGGGTATAATGATGGGAAATCCTCTGAACTATTTCCATTGCTTCTGTCTTGACATCTTCTGGACAAAAAAAGAAAGCAATGAACTGAATTTGTGTAACTGTGATTGACTTGAGGGGGGAAAACTGAGTCTTCTGGTTTTGAAAAGAATGCAAAAGACATTAAATTACCTCTTCATAATGAAGGTGTACACAACTAAGGCAAAATTAATTTATATGGACACAGTGATGGCTAGGAAAAATCCATGCATAGACCTACTAAAATGGTGTGGGGAAAATGTTTTTCTCTGACCATAATCTGCTGACACACCATTTCTACTGCCTAAAAATACATATTGCCTTCAACAGTGTTCCTATTTTATTGCATTTTATATTCAAAAGCCAAGCAACTTAATTCTCAGAGCACTGAAGAAGAAAGCATTACTAATGTTAATACTGTGAAAGATTATTTAAATCAATTTCTGCTTCTGGGAGTCAAAACAGGGTCTCATTGGTGCTGGGAAAATCTGTATTTCCCAAATGACTCTACTCCCCACAGCACCTTATGAAATGAACTGCATTGACGCAACTGGGAAACAATTGGCTATCATTCCCTTCCTTCCTTCCTTCCTTCCTTCCTTCCTTCCTTCCTTCCTTCCTTCCTTCCTTCCTTCCTTCCTTCCTTCCTTCCTTCCTTTCCTTCCCCTCCTTCCTCCTTCCTTCCTTCCTTTCCTCCCCGCCTCCCTCTTTTCTTTCATCCTACCCCTCAGTTACAATCCACTCTTTTGGGATAATACTATTACATAAAACAATTTCCACATTGTGTGTATAATGTAGCCATAAAACTTTGTAGGGATTGGTGCACCCTCTGATTAGTGTCATTGCTTTTTGACTACGGGCATCTACAAATCTTGGGTTCTCACTTCCCTTTCATGGTGGGATGTCACACTACATATTGCTCAGGGTCAGCACATTACCACAGAGTATCTCTTAGGCACACTACTGAAAGCACAGGAAAAAAAAAAGCAATTCTAACATGCATTTGGGAGAAACTAAGTATAGAAGGCTAATGAAAATATAGCATGTTTGAAATTAGGTCACAGCCTTGAAGTTGCTTTCAAAAGGCAATCTCTGCAGAGAAACAGGGCCCTGAAGAAAAACATAAATTCAATGAGTTGCCCAACAGGACTCTGTTTAGGAAATCTTCATAGAGACAGGCTTGTGCATGCATCCTGGAATGAGTTTCTCTCTTAGTAAATCTCATCCCACTTAAAAATTGAGAGCATATATCTCGAAATAAAAGTGTATTGACCTAATTCTAGTACTTCTGTCCATTCGTTGTCTATCCCATAACTTTTTAGAAACCAGAATGCTTCTTATTTTAAATCAGAAAAGCAATTTCACCAGACACGTGTTGCAATTATTGAAAAAAATGTTGCAATTATAAAAAAATTATTGAACACAGAGAAAAGTCAGATTGTATTTTCAAGTCCGCATCCAAAATTTAAACATTGGGTGGTGCCAATTTACATTTTGGAAGCAGAACATCTTTAATATGTGTATGTATATGAATAAGGGTTAATTATTTTCTTTTCACAATGTTTAGACAAGTCTAAGCACATATCACAGTGAGCTGTAACAACTTCACAAGAATATTTTCAGCAATTATCATAACTAGATACAACTCAAGAGTCCATCAAGGGATACTTAATTGTTTTAAAATAATTACCTAATCATAAAGATTGCACATAATTAATAACAAACAAAATCTGCAAATAGTCAGCTGCCTCCCATTAATCACCACTGTGTAACTCATGTGTAACATCTTGTTATGATAAAATGGTGTGAGGAGCCTGAGAAAGTAACAGAATTTTACAGTGACTTTTCAGTCAAAGTACTCCTTCAGGAGCAATAAACATTGAAAAAAAAAAAAAATCCATTATGATATGATAGTGGTAATGGACAGTCCCAACTCAATTGCAGTCAGTTAAAATTAGAGTAACCTGGCTCAGTGCAATTTTTCTCATTGGACTCTTCCTGATTGTCCAAAAGACCCAGCCAGGATCAACATCTGCACCTTGGGCTAAGAGGGAAAATAGAGGCCCTTTTTTGTCTAAAATTCTGTCAAACTCTATCTGGAACACGAAGACTCATGGGGCCAGAGAAAGCATGAAAGAGCAAGGATGTAATGAAAAATATGCTTATTTATATTTGTAGTAATAAATTGAATTTCATCTTTCAGTGATTTTATTTTCATGTTTTTTATGTAATTAGAGAAAGTGAGATCAAAAAGGACAGATGTTCCTTAGAAACTTAAAAATCTACAATGGCAGAATTTGTACCTTTTTTACCTACTTTGCTCCTCTATTTTTCTATCTGCTGTAATTCCTCTTCTCTTGATTATGCATACTAAAGGGAGTATTCAATTTTTAACCTCACATAAAACTTAAACAAAGAAAACCCAACAAAAAACCCTAGAAAATTGCTTGCTGCCCTCAAAATGAAAAGAAAATAGAGCTATCATCCTTTAACACACACACAGATTCCTGCTAATCCATTTCTAACAATTGTTTAAAAATATAGAGTATTCTTCACATTCCTGTAGGAATACATAGTTCAAACAGATTTTTTTTTGTCAGTAAAGACAGAAGGAATGTTTTAAATAATCAAAAGTAAGCTACTTCTGAAATGCATCATTCTCCCACTCCCAACACACATTACAAATCAATATTCATTCTGTGTGTTTTTCCCAGCACATCATCTGCCCAGTGTTAAACAGTTTTTAATGAATCCTGCTCTCTATACCTACTCACTGTGGCTTTCTTTGTATATCCAGAAAGGGACACAAGACTGAAAATTACAGCAGACAGAAATATAAGGTGTGTTAGGATAAGATAAGTTACTTTCAGGAAAGTAATTCCAATTATTATTAACAATCTGTGCCATGTTGCTCTGTGGGCTTCAAAGAGCTCTTATAAGAGCAAAGACAATGTTTTACTCACTGTCAGCAACTGTAGTTATGCAGGAATTAGCTGATTCGAACCACCACTGAGATGAAAATAGCATTTATACTGGGAGTCAGAAAAAAAATGTGATGCTCTGTTACCTAAATTAGTTGAATTAAATTTTCATTGGCCTCCCTGAATATTAATTATCTGCACAGTTTGTCTTCATACTGCACCCAAAATTCTTCTCTAGTTCTCATACATGTGTATCTCAAATCCCTGTCCTTTCCATTTATAACCATATATAACAGAATGACAGAATAAGCTGAGTTGGAAGGAACTCCCAAGGATTATCCAGTCCGCCTCCTGGCCCTTCATGACACCAGCCCCAAGAATCACTCCATGTGCTCAAGAGCATTGTCCAAGCTCTTGAACACTGTCAAGCTGGTGCTGTGATCTCTTCCCTGGGGAGCCTGTTCCAGTGCCCCACTACCCACTGGTTGAAAAACGCTTTCTAATATCCAGCCTAAACCTCCACTGACAAAACTTCAGGCCGTTCCCTTGGGTCCTGCCACTGGTCACCACAGTGAAGACTTTCCCTCATCTTCCTCTCATGAGGAACTCGTAACAGCAATGAGGTGTCCCCTCAGTCTCCTCCAGGCTGAACAGACCAAGTGAGGTCAGCTGCTCCTCATACAGCTTCCCCTCCAGACCCTTCACCATTCCTGCTGCCCTCCACTGGACGTTCTCTAACACTTCAATAACTCTCTTCTTTTGTGGTGCCCAAAACTGAACATAATGTTGAAGTGTTTTCCTAAAAAAAAAGTTATTTTTTTCTCTTTAATTTAAAAAAGCTGACAGTGAACAAGCCAACCCTTAATCTAAGCAGCAAATGTTTAGTGGTCAAAAAGAGTCTGCAGTATCTGAATTATCAATGTCAAATACCAATAATCAATATCACTATCAAAATCCATGTTGTTGACTTTGGCATATGGTCTCAGTTGCACCTTAATTTCAGCAAATATCTCTTGCTATTTGGATCTTAACATTAGTGAAAAGTGAAATTCACTCTGTAATTTTTTGTATCTATGGGGTGGTAAATGATAAAATTTATCAACTTAGTCAGTTCCTTCATAAATGCATATGAACAAAAATAGTACTCAATTATTTCTCATTATGATTCTTAAGAAAGTGGTAAAGCTAAATGGATGCCAACCATGAGACTTGCTATCCATTACTTCTGTAGAAGACACGATATCCGAAAACAGAGCATAGGGTCCAAATGCTGATCAGAAACTATGTTCTGTTAAGATATCTTATTTTGTAACCAACTCAAACCAGATTAGTGGGTATATTTCTTCAAAACTTAAATACATTCCTACTCCCTAGTTTTCATAGACTTTATAAAATCCACTGAGGAGTTTTGGATTGTGCTTGGATCTTGAAGTTCATCATCAGAAAGAAGCAAGTTAGAAAAACTCTGCCTGCATTCCTTGAAATAGATGTGCGGCCTGGATCGGAGTTAATTGTCCTCTATACTGTTATGTGTATCGTTCAATCAAGTCTTCACCGTGTTTCTGTGAAACTGCTATATTTGTAAAGATGCGTACTCATTTCCAGACATATGATCCTTCACCCCATTTGTTTTCATATACATCAAGGTACCAGTCCCTAATCTAGCACCTTATGACATTCCTGTGACAAACTGGATTGAAAACACTGCTTACGAGAGCTTCCATGTAATCACAATTCACCCACTGAATTTTTTAAAATGTATCTTGCTTTTCAGACTGTTTACATTTCTTCAGCATGCAACAGAGCAGCTGGGCTACACACCAGCTTATGCCACGACATCTTAGAGAATCTCAGTCTATCCCAAATCAATACCATAATCCAAAATAGCTGTCCCCAGACCAACTCATCCTTCTGGGCTAGAAGAGTTCCTTCAAACAGAGATGATACAACATGTCTTACAATCATAACAATTCTCCTGTTACTAGAAACCTACACCATAGAAAGATGTCTTAATTTCATTCATGGCCCTTTTGCTTTCAAACTAAAACGAGTGAATGGTGGCCAACAGCCACTTTTCCTTTAAGTTCAGGAACTTCAAGGTCTGCTGTAGTGCAGCTGGTGTTTTGTTTTCTCATATTTTAGTGTAATCTTTTACTTAAACTCAGGAATGTTTTTATTAAAACAGCAAATATTTTTGAGAGATGGATTATTTTCCTCTTCCCTAGAAGCACTATGACTGGTATTTACTGAGCAGGTACAACCTATTTTCAGCTCACTGCATATCAGATCTGTAGAATTCTGTCCTAAAACTGATAACATCAGTAGAAATTTTAGCACCAACTCAGATGGAAGTAGGGTTTTTTTTTTTTTTGTTGTTTTGTTTTGTTTTATTTTGTTTTGTTTTTTTTTTTTTTTTGTTTTAGCAACTAGCTGTCAAATCTTCATGTTTTCATCTAAATAAAAAGAAAAGAAAATATGGACCAAGGACAAAATAGTGTCAAGGAGATGCAGAAAACTTATGTTAAGTGTTCAGGTACTCAAAGAGAGAAAGAAATTTATGGATGAAAATGAAACTGCGAAGACAACATGAAAGCTTACAGTGATTACTTATTATATGCTTCATTATTTAATTAATGTACTACTTGCTAAACATGCTTTCAGAATACATAGTATGCCATAATAAAAGTGATTAGGGTCTGCTTTGCTCAGTAAAAAAGTATGCGAAAGGAAGCCAGCTTGATCTTACCATAGCAAAGCTTGTCTCCTGCTGACATAAAAGGGAACGCACAGCTCCAGCTCTTCAAAGGCTTTGAAGATGTACAGTATTGTAACAGCAGTCAGAGACCATGAATTTGTGTGTCATCTGATGAGTCCCTTATAACAGAACGCCTTTATTCCACCTCTCTGCATTAACTTTAACCTACTCAATGAGATCATGCCAGTGTCACACCACTCAAACAGCAATATCTCTAACTGTGACTCACTGACATCAATCACTCTTGTTTTTTAGCGCACCAGAAAAAAAAAAAAAAAAATAAAAAAAAAAAAAAAGCCACCTGGCTTTGTTCCCTAAAAGAACTTTTTCACTTTTATGTTAATACGATAAAAGAAAATACAGAAGCAAACCAAGCAAACCAAAATTGTTCAATAGTTTAAAGACTGTAACAAAGCTTCGTGACATTCAGTGACATTGAGAAAGACACCTGTAGCATTCCCATCCTTAAAATACTCTTCTCTAACTTGGCCGTACATAACTGACAAAATGAACACTGCAATTACCTAGACACAGTGTGAACAAAATTATGATATATAGTATGAAAACATTAATACAATCTATATTAACTTTCTCAGTCTATGGGCAGGTGTGTGACTGAATATGTTCCCTTTTTTGTACATTTGAAGATAGGGCACATGAAAGCATTTTGCATAACCTTTTGAATGGCACAGATGTGCACTCTAATGTAAAATCTTTGTACTTATAAATTTAATTAACTTCTTGCAAAACAACAACATATATTTAATTTCTAAACCTATGCACTCAGACTGCATTTAGAGCCTTAGAGATATAAAAAATCCCAAGTATCCAAACTTATTCAGAGTGAGAGCAGCTGTACAAATTTGCTAGACAGTCAGCTGATTAAAAACTTAAATTTTATTTCTGTGATTTCTAATACTTGAATGCTGTTTAGTTTTTCACCGAGTTTAAGATCACTTTTGCTTCCCAACTTTAGGTTAGATATTGCCTTCTTCTATGACTGCTAGCTGAATTAAACATTTGAGTTTCAACATCCTTCCTGATAATTCAATCAGTTCAACCAACATCTATTTTTGTTAGGCTAAATTCATAAAACAGCATTAAATAAGGATATAATTCTTACACTTTTATGAGTTTAACAGTAATGAATGACACAATCAGTTTGAGCTGCCACATTCTAAAATACAAAATCTTGGTTCTTGTTCCTTACAGAGAAATACATATTTATTTTTGATACTGCCAAGTGGTGAAATAAGATTATATTATTGGACTGACTAATTGGAAATTATTTTCATTACTAAAACTGTATTTTGCATTTCACCAAAGAGCAAATAAATAAATAAACATTGCCTCTATTCATGGACCAAGATTATTTAACAACAGAAGAATTTTTTTTAACAGATCTAAATACATGTTTTCAAGACTAGTTCAAATATTGCCACTCAAATGATGCAATTTTTAAACTGAAAATTAAAGTAGTATTTATGTGTTCTGTGAGAAAAATCAAAATCACTACATTTTGATGAGAACTGACCTAGACAGTGCATCAATTCTCTACTCACCACAAGCTTGATTTTTAAAAGGTTAAGTCTGATACCTGAGTAGAATTTGTAAGTATCATTTAAATGTTTCAGCTAGCTTNTTAAAAGGTTAAGTCTGATACCTGAGTAGAATTTTTTTCTTACATTTTTATGTTTCAAATGATTTTCCATCAACTCAATTTTTCCTATAGGTTTAGAAACAAAGCCAAAGAAACCAACAAAGGTATGGAAGGTATGAAAAAAGTTATTATTATAATGCCAGACAACACATATAAGAAGATGGCAAGAGAATCAGCTTTAAATGACTGGCTTACTGTTTGTCTAAATTAATTAAAAATATTTAAGATTATATTGGTATGAAGAACAAAGTATTTGAAATAGTAAGAAAAATGAGACAATCTGAAAACCTGTCAGGTGAATGATAATAATAGAACCTAGCTGTTTGGATACCATGTGACAGGATTTACCTGCTTTAGTTTAGTTTCTTTGATTGCTGGATACTATTCTTGATAACCTTCAATACCCTAGTGGAACAACACATTTAGATGATCAGACCAATTCTTGGTCCTAATTATGCTTCATAGTTTGGAAGTAAGACAGGTCACTGAACAGCATTCTGATAGACGCTGAAAAGGAATACTAGGTAAATGTTTCTTCTGGTGTCTTTTTGCTAAAATACCTATAAACACTGAATTAAAGGTTATAGATTTTGAAGGACCACCAGACATTAGAGGAAAATGGTTTTATAGAAAAGAAAGTCAAAATAATGGTCAAATATTTTTTGTCATTTACTTAAGACAACACAAACACTTCATTAAAGGTGAATAAAAACTATACAAAAACACAAGGTACTTACTTGATGACTAAACAAGAGCTTAGAAATTTGTTTTCCACCAAACAGTCTTGCAAGCCTCCACTGAAGATACCAGAAGCCTGACAATTCAGCAGCTTTCACTGAAACAGAACAAAGTTTTGAAAAAGATCAGCAAGTAGTGCTCTTCTTTGCATGGCACTTAAGCAAACAGAAAACAGCACTGGCATCGGACTGTCCCTTGCAGCAGAACATACAGATGTTAAGGTGTTTATACTGGCAAATCTATAGAGTTTTTACTACTATAATCTATAGAGTCTGTACAGATTTTTATTTTTAAGCAGCCGTTCAAAATTAAAACTCTAATTGAAATAATTAAATGTACTGTGATGGTATTTTCAAGGTTTGTAAGCAGCTTGGGAATAATACATAAATTCATATCTCATGTCAAATATAGGAAAATGAGCTAATTTGAAAACCTTTTGAGTAAAATCAAATTAATTACTGCCATAGAGAAATAAAGAAGTGTGGATTCTGAAACTGTTCAGAAACCACTAAAAGTACTCAAACAACAAAAATAATGCAGTCTGGTTTTTGCAAAAATTCAGAGCTAAATCTGTTTTAGAGAATATTTTTCTTCATTTATATACATCACTTACCAACCCTTCTCAAATATGCACTATATCAATATGATCTAATTAAAGACTTTTCTTAGTTATTGTTACCTAACTAATCTCACAGTATATTATACTAATAAAAAATGAAAAAAACAACCAACAAAAAGTTCAATAAAGATGTATCTAATCACCAATAAATTATTTTTGCATTATTCTTGTAAGCACCCTATCAGAAAATACAACTATATGTATGTAAATTATCAGTTAATGTGAATCCAAAAAGGGAATCTAGATATACAATATAAAACCTGCAATAAACTTATCCATTTAATATTTGTTTTACTTGATACCCTTAGTTGTTTCCACTAAGGTACAGGATTCTCAGTGAGTGGAACACAATACATTAAGCTATTGTCATGGCCATTTATTTATTTATTTCTATTAGTGTGTTTCTTAAGATCCCAAATTTGTCAAAGAGTTTTTCTTACTCCTATACACTGTTTCTGGGAATCCAAGACTGATTTTTTCTTCTGGATGCAGTGCGTAATTAACTATCTAAAATTGGTAGTGATCTGTAAGAGTCCAATTTTTTTTTTTTTATGGGTTTGCAAGTGTTTTACTCAATGGCATAATAAATAAGGAAAAGTATCATAAATGTAAAAAAAAAAAAAAAAAAAAAAAAAGAGAAAAAAAACTCCTGGTACGTTGGAAATTATAGAGCTCTGGCACAAAGGGCAAATGGACATTGGTGGTCAGCCACCAGCTTGTTTTAGACAGAATTTCAGAGCCAGAACATGTAGGTGACACTGGCTAAATGCACGTACCTACTGACATCTAAATGGGACAGTCAGATATAAAACTGAATTCTACAGCTGACATTTTGAAGTGGTCTCCTGGCCATGAGTAAATATCACAAGGCATCTAACATGACATTAAGTCAGCTAAATGCCACTCAGCTATGCTGTGATGTTTTCAAACCAGATTGGAGACAAGCCCTGAGTATGCCAAGAGTAGTGAAATTAGATCACTAGAAAGATATCTGTCATTTTTAGAGGATTACTATAGAAGGTAGAGTGTCACAGATTCTGTAGGAGATTTAAAAATGGCAGTGAAATGCTGGAACAAAAAAACATTGTGGGACAACAGAGAAAAAAACAAAAACAAACCTAAAAAACCAACCCCAAAATATCTACCACACCAATATCTAAAAACAACCAAGGGACATTAACACAGCAAGCATGCTTCCCCAGACTTCTCTCCACTTATTGCTACACTGAGTAACATGCTGAGCCCCACTGCCAGCTCTGCACCCTGCCTGCCCAATCCTGGTGAAGAAGGCAAATCTACAGCTTTAGAGTGAGCTGTGCTTGCCCTTTAGAGAGTACAGGATATGATAAGACTATCTTAGTTACGTCAGAGTTCAGTAGCAGACACAAAGCAATTGGTGCCCTGAGAGGATGTACGTAACCATAGACTTTGCAATTCCTCCCTCCTCATCTGTAGTGCTATATATTTGAAGATATATTTTCTTCTAGAGCTCTTAATATTAAAAGGGGTACTTATCTGGAGAAGACAACTTAATTACAGAGAACTCATATTCCAGGATTATTTAATGTTATTCTCAAAATTACTGAGATTAATACTAAAGAACACACAATAGGTTTTCTTTTTTTTTGTTCTGCAATACACCCACCACGCTTTCAAAGAAAAATTAACTCTTGCCTCTCACAGGCAAAGCAACTACCATTGTTTTGCATAATTTTGCAAAAAAAAAAGAATCAACACCATATGATATATTCAAAAATTGTTAAAAAACCAAGGTCATAAAAAAAATATGTAACAAATTCCAGTTACACATTTCAGTCTGTAAAGTTTGTTTACCCTTAGTAAGTTTCACCTCCAACCACATGGCCCTGTAATGCAGTGCTGTCATTGCCATTAGGCAAATAACAAGCCATTACATCTCCACAGAGCGTGTGCAGTCTCCATCCCCAATATTTTTCAAGATCGGATTTTTTTTTTTTTTATAGGCTCAGCCATCTGTTGTTAACCAAGTGATTTGAGACACACATTGGACTGTATGAGCTCCAAATTTCATTAATATTAATACTAATAAAATGCACACATATACCAGACCACATATTGTCTCTTTTTCAGTATTTCCTTATTAGGAATAACATTAAAGCTGTAAATATACTCCTTTTTTGTTGTTGTTTTATGAAATATTATGGCTGAGTTCTGAATTCCATGACACTGGATGGGAAAACTGCCAGTGATTTTCATGTAGAGAATTTTTATCCTGTTTGCATTAGACAAAGTGCAAGTGGAAGTTTTGCTCACGTAAGTTCATGCGCTTGCCACTGTGATTTTAAGTAAATGTTTCCATATGCACTAAAACATGTAAGAGAATGCCTAAATTCAAGCATGCTATCCACCTGAACTTTTAGTAAAGCCTTTTACATTATCCCACCCAGCATTCTCTTTCAAAACAACGCTGGGAGGAGTGACCAATAGCCCAGAGTCCTGCGGGGCCCTTCACAAGGACATGGACAGGCTGGAGAGATGGGCAGAGAAGAACTGCCTGAAGGTCAACAAAGGCAGCTACAGAGTCCTGAGCCTGGAGAAGAATACCCCCAAAGGCCAGGACGGGCTGAGGGTGACCTGCTGGAAAGCAGCTCTGTGGAGAAGGATCTGAGCGTCCTGATGGACAAAAATCTGCCGATGAGCCAGCAGAGTATCCTTGAGGCCAAGAGGCCAATGCTATCCTGCTATCATTAGGAACAGCATTGGCAGCAGGTTGAGAGAGGTGATCCTACCCCTTCTACTCAGCCCTGGTGAGGCACATCTGGACTGCTGTGTCCTGTTTTGTACTCTGCAGTATACAAGGCACTCATGGGGCTCCTGGAGTAGGTCCAGCAGAGGGCTGTGAAGATGATTAGGTGACTGGAACATCTGTTGTGAGGAAAGGCTGAGGGATTTGGGCCTGTTCAGCCTCAAGAAGGGAATACTGAGAGCAGATCTCATGCTGTAAATGCCTGAAGGGAGAGTCAAATAGATGGAGCCAGATTTGATTTGGTGGGACCAAGCAATAGGACCAGAGGCAGAAACTGATGCACAAGAAGCTCCTCTGGAATACAAGGAAAAACTTCTTTATTGTGCAGATGACTGTGCATGGGAGCAGACCGTCCTGAGAAGTTGTGGAGTCTCCCTCACTGGAGATTCTCAAGAACCATCTGTACACAATCCTGCGCCGTGTGCTGTGGGATGACCCTGCTTGAGCAGGGATTTTGGACCACAAACCTACTGGGGTCCCTTCCAACCTGGCCTGTTCTGTGATTCTGTGAAACTGGCTGCTTGTGGCTTGGATGGGCACACTCATCACTGGGTAAAAAGCGAGCCAGATCGCTGGGAGCAGAGAGAGGTGGTGAAGGGAGTGTCATCCAGCTGGTGGTCGACCACAATTGGTGTTCCCCAGGACTCTGTACTTGGACCCGTTCTGTTCAACACCTTTATTGATGATCTGAACAAGGAGAGTGAGTGCACCCTCAGTTTGCAGATGACACCAAGCTGGGCAGGAGTGTTGATTTGCTTGAAGGCAGGAAGGTTTTGCAGACGGATCTGCAGCAAGTGGCCTCAAGTTGCACCAGGGGAGGTTTAGATCAGACATCAAGAAAAACTTATTCACTGAAAGATTGGTCAGGTTTCTGACAGGAACAGGCTGCTCAGGGAAGAAGTGGAATCATCAGCTCTGGAAGTGTTCGCAAGATGTGTGGATGTGGCACCTGGGGAGATGGTTTAATGGGAACAGAGTAGAGCCAGGTTAATGATTTGTCTCAATGATCCTAAGGGTCTTTCCCAACCCTAACAACTCTGATTCTGTGTAGGGAATGCCTAACATATGAGAGAATGTCAGCATGCTCAGCATCAGCTTTGGGACGAACTTGCATTCAACAGCAGATGATTCACAAGTTTTATGTTTAAATATAGGTTCACATTAGGAGATTTGATAGAAAGCAGAGGTGTCACCTTCTGACTAACATCACGAAAGATTTCAAATGCTTCTGGTCTCAATTCTAAATCACATGAAACTATGAAAAACCCAGTATGCACAAAAAAAAAAGAAGTTATTGATGGCTACATCTACTAATTCTTTGCCAAGGCTTTTGTTTCTACTGTCTCAGAATTGAGTCATCTATTAAGTCAACATTGGCATTCAGATCTCATTTATATAGGTGATTCTTTCAGAGATGAATTCTGAACAGGCCAGTATAACCTGCTTTATCTGCAGGGCATAAGAATGAATTCTCAGTACCTCTCTGGCATTAACAGGTCTTACAGAGCATCTACAGACATCTTACAAATCTTCAGTGTTAAAGGTTCACTAAGCCAAAAACTCTGTAATGGATTTTACATGCATTACCTTTTAACTCTCCTTCAAGATAATTCTTTTATGTGGACAATATTGTCTGCCTGACATCTTAAATAGTGAAGAAATAGTGGACACCATTTGACAACTCAACAATCAGAAAAGGTCAAAACAGTAGTTCTCAGAAAGCTTGGTACAATATCTGAATGTGGTATTGTTTTGTTTTTATTGTTGTTTTTAGAAACCTCATAAGAACAGAGAAAGAAGACTGAGTGAGAGAAAAAATGACCCTAAAAATGGAAAAGTTAGAACCGACTTTGTGTGTGTCTGTAACACATTCTTCTTTGATGGAAACATGATGGATATTATTTAGGAATGGAACTGAATCCAACTGAGCTTACATATCATATATGATTACAACAACCTTATCATAGTGTTATTGCAAATAGGCATCTGAGAATTGAGGAGAAGAAAGGAAGAAATTATCCCAAAAAGGTCAGAAACGAAAGACTCCAACACAGGTCAAGAATACTGTAAAATAACTTCCCTTACAATCATTTACACAGACTCAGAAGGCAAACTTGCACAGATTCACAGCAGTTCCCCAAAAAGTAACTCCTGATTCTGCTCAGTAAGTCCAGAGAGCAGGACATCTGATCTACCAGGAATGTGTAAAGATATTAAAAAATAAAAAAGGCCTAGGACCTTCAAATTATCCTGTAAATTGTAAGTGTTTAGAACTGGAATATAAACACAGTCAAATGATACAACCAACAACAGTATATTAATATTTTGTAACCACAAAATGGACAAGCATTTTGTCTAAGTGACCAATGTGTCTAGAGTGCAGGTCATTTGAGGAGCAGCTGAGGGAACTGGGTTCTTTAGCCTGGAAAAAAAGGAAGCTCAGGGGAGACTTTACTGCTCTCTGGTAAGGAGGGGGTTGGCCTCTTTCCCCACACAACTAGTGACAGGATGAGAGGACACAGACTCAAGCTGTGCCAGGAGAGGAGGTCCTGCTTAGAAATCAGGAGGAATTTCTTAGTGGAAAGGGCTGTTAAACATAGGTGTGGACTGGCCAGGGAAGTGGTGGAGTCATCATGACTCTCGGAGTGTTACCGGAATGATTGGACATGGCACTTTGTGCTATGGTCTAGTTGACAAGGTGATCAATCAAAGGCTGGATTCGATGACCTTGGCAGCCTTTTCCAACCTTAATGATTCTGTGATTCTGTAAAACACTGAAATCAAAGATAAATATGCTTGCCTAAAGAATAAACTGAAGAAATAAAAGTGAACTTTGGTGGAATTCTAATATTTTTTATAAACTTGAAGAACAAAATATAGCAAAAAGATGAAATATCATCTATAGGAGAATATCTAAAATTCACCAAAAAACCAGAATGCAATCAGCAAAAATCTTTATCCAGATGAAGATTCCATCAAAGTTGAGACAGGTATAAGTAGTATTAAATCAACAAATACAGATAAAAATTTTGGTAGAATCCAAAGTTCTATGAACATCAAATTTTAATCACTGGAAAAAGGGAAGGAGTTTAACAAGCTTAATGGGAAAAGCAGTGGATCTAGAACTGGATTAACTGCTAGCAAAAATGAGCAAAATACCAGTACTGAAAGAAGGATTTAGGCCACTGGTACACTTAGGGGAAGTATTGAAGTGAATCTCTTTAAGAAAAAAATATTGTCAAGAAGAATAACAGATATTGTCGGGTTGTTTGTGCCACCGACCTAGACAATATTTTAAGAGGTTTTAAATATTAGTGCAATGGGAAAATTAAAAAAAAAAAAAAATAGCAGTTTAAAAACATGGTGCAATGGTAATGTTATCACAGAATAGTTATTGAATAAAACATAACTTAAGGGAAAACAACTATAAATAACTACTAAAAAATGAGGTCATGTGGAAACATGGATTATAAAATTAAGAATAGTTCATTTGGATGGAAGAGTCATGTGAATCAAAGTAACTTCATAATTACAAAAATCAGGGTTTCACTGGCAGCTGAATTGCTGAAACCCTCTCTGGCAGACTTCTGCATTGGATGAGTAAGTGTTCTCTCCACGTCTTCCTCCTGCATTGTGTAGGAAGCAGCACAACCCCACACAGATGCAACCACCCCCGCTGAAGGCTGAAGACAGATCCACAAAGTCATCTTGCCAAACCAAGCAGGGCCCAAGCATGGGGCCCAGCATTGGATAGCTTCAGACTTGATTGTAGCTTTAACAGTTACACTAAAAACCAACAGATTCCTTGGAATTTTTCCAGTAAGTTAGCACGAACCTTTACTTTTCTATTTCAAGAAAGGAAATTTCTTGAAACACATCCCCAAGTTCCTTCATCTCTGAAAACACCAGCTAACGTTTTATTTACCGGTATGTCACTTGATCAATAGGAAATTATTTCATAAATTATTTTGAAGAGTATACTAAGTGTCCCGTCACACTGTAAAAGGGGCATAGGGGAAGATTCTTTTTGATGGATTTCTCGTGAGAAAATAAAGCACAAGCATGGCAATATTATATCTGAGAACTGTTTGTTAATAAAGAGAGGTAAGTGTTCCTACCAAAGGGGATCGTAAAGAAAGAGAAGAGAAGGAAAAGATAGACGGAGAGAAATAGAAGGCAGGGACAACATAACCGCTGTTCCCTGCGGTGCCCCATAGGTGTCTGCGGCACACGGAGCCTGCGCGAGTCCTGGGACTGAATGGGCATGATTTCTGAGAAAGAAAAGACCTGATTGTAGAAAATAATTCCACAACTGCCTGGAGAGTTTGAAGGGAATAACATTGGCAGGGATATAGTCTCAATCTCCAAGTCAAACATCCCTACATCTCATCAATACATATAAATATGTCAAAAGTGGGTGTCAAGAGGATGGTTTCAGACTTTTTCAGTGGTGCCCAGGAGTAGGGACCATAAACACAAATGCAAAAAGCTCTCCCCTAAACATAAGGAGGAGCTTCTTTACATTGAGGGTGGCAGAGTACTGCCACGTTGCCTAAGGAGGTTGTGGAGTCTCCCTCTTTGGAGATATTCCAAACCCACCAGAATGAATTACTGTGTCACCTGCTCAAAGTGAACCTGCCTTGGCAGAGGGTTTGTACTAGATGATCTCCAGAGGTGCATGCCAACCCGAATGATTCTGTGATTCTGTAATCCCAAGCAACACAATTATGTACTTGTGGAGAGAGACACTAAATGAACTAAAGCTTAACGGCATGTCAAATTTGAAAAGAAAAAAAAAAAAAAAATCTCTGGCTTCAGAAACCACAGGTTTAATGAAAGGACTTTCAAAAACAGAGATAAATTTTGCAGCTGAAATAAAAGCAAAAAGATTCAGAGAAAAAACTTGAGCCTCATCAATAATGACAGCAGAGTACCAATTAAAAGCCATCTATGTGTTCCCAAAACAAGTTTGCACCTGGTTTGTTTGAATGCAATTGATGAAGCAGACTACTATAAGTAATAGGAATCAGCAGGAACTTTGCAAGAGGAAATGAATACTAATATTATCAAGGTTCTCCTTTCCCCATCCCAGAATTCTGAAATAAATAGTATGTCAGTAAAACAAAAGTGGACTGCGTTATTTTATCCTGATTTCTTCCTCTGACAAGGCAATTGATTTTTTAAGAGGAAAAAATACAGTTGTTCGCACCTATGTAGATTTTGGTGATCAGAGTAATAAAATATGTTGTTTGAAATTGCTACTTAAATGGAAGAATATGTGAATCACTGCAAGAATTTCAAAACTATTAAGAAACCAGTTAATAGAGAATGATGGGTTAGTGGTAAAAAACAAGGTTAGAGAAAAACTCCTACTACACTACCTCTATTAAGATCTGTATTTTTCATTACCTTGACTCAAAAATTAGGATTTTTTTTTTAATGAAATGCAGTTTTCATTAAAAGTGCAATCAACCTATGTAGGAGTTACTGTCAGAGGACTGGAATATCATACTTGGAAGACTCTATAATCCTGAAAAGATATTAGGGTTCTTCCTAGTACAGACTTTCTAGTTTCTTTCATTGTTTTATCTTCAGTTTTACATTCCTGCATCAGAACAAACAAAAAACCTGAAGAACTGCCTTACAACCTCTCTACAAATCCTATTTCCATTTCTGGCATACATTCCCAAGAGGTTATTCTCATTTGTTGTATCTTTATGCCAGAACCATGCTGGTTTTTTGTCCAGCAATTAAATGCCTCGAGAATTATGACACTTTATCCACAAAACTACACAGACTACAGAGGTACCTAGATAGGTAAAATGACAGGTATGTGTTCTTGGGGAGACCTGTCAACAGCATTTTTCACTTCGTTTCACATGCCCTTGGCGACACAAAACAGACTTGGGAAAAAACCTTCAAAAATAACACTATACAAGCATGATATCACTGTTTCATTAAATATATTCTGCTGTTGCGGGGTTAAATTACTTGGGGAAACAAAATATTTGCTCAATCATGATGCTTTTATTTCAATATGGCAATGAAATGTTCCTACTAAAATTCAAGTAACAGCAAAGCTGGCTCATGATTAATTTTCATTACCATATTATTTAGCTGTATGCGACAAAAATTTGTACTTAATTTTATATCTAAAATCAATATTCATCTCAACTAGAAAGGAGCAGTAATAAACACTTGCAGCACTTGCTCAAGGACAAATGAGGCAAACGTTGAATGTGGTGAATATCTGCCCACCAAACTTAATTCTTTTAAAATATTTCAGACTCAAATTTGTACCAGAAAGCAGCATCAATATATCTTACTAGCAAACACATTCTCTGAACACGTACAGAAACGTCTTCTTAAAAATCTAAAACCATTTGGTGTTTTTATAGTTTTTGTTTGTAGTCACTTTAATACAGAGACTTTCACTAGCCAACAAATGAGCATGTTTTAAGTTACAAAATACATGTTTTACATCACTTGAATCTATGCATTTCCATGTACATGGAAATGTCCAGGTTTTAGAAATTACCAGGAAGAGTTGTATCCTAAAACAACATAAATCCAGCTTCCTTATGAAACAAACAACAAACAAAAACCACAACAAAATTTGACATCCACCCTACAGTTTCTGAATAATACAGTAATTTTATGGGTTTTGTCATTTAATATGAAACCTAGCAAAATTATTCCCTATGGAAAGCTCTTAAGAGCAAAAGAAAGGAATCTCAGGAACTGGACCGTATACAGAAGAGAAGGAACAGCTAAAAATATGATGAGGCTTGGTAAAATTCAAAAACCAAATCACTGCTTTCCGAGAACATTTTTCATTGTGTAGCTTAATTATTGTTTGCCAGACTGACTAAATAGTAACATATGAAAGAGTAAGTGCATTTCAAGCTGTTGGTGTATAGAAATAAAAACATTAATATTGATTCTTACATGTCACACAGGATTATCTACAAGAGGGCCCAGAGATTGGTTTTCTCTTTCTCCCTATCTCTTTCTGGTCTTATGATCACTGTATTTCTATGCAAAAAAAAAAAAAAAAAAAAAAAAAAAAGGAAAATGAGTGCATATCGTTAGCAGAAATTTTTGCTTCTGAAATGCAGTATTGGTGGTTATATTTATATGTTTTTACATCTGCACCTGTTTGAAGGCAGATAAAACAGGCAGATAAATAGGGCCAATGCATCGGACTGGGTAATGCTACAAGACTGCCCCCATTGTTTGAATACTGGCACTTTTCTCAGCATATTTTTAACTCATGCCTGCCAGGTCCCTCCTTGACACTGATTGTGCACAGTTTGTACCAGTGCTTAGCAGTAGCAGCAGCTGTTTCCAATAGGCAGGTGGATAAGTGACAACCCTGTTTTTGGCAGGAGTAAATTGTAGAAATTAGAGTCTGAGTGAACACTCCTTGCTCACATAATGCTCACTTTAATGGTAATGTCAGCAGGCTGTAAGAAATTAGGCAAGTAATGTGAGTAGGCAAGGGGCTTGAGTCCCTCGTGAATAAATTACTTATGTAATTCACCCATATAGGTTACAAGCTGAAGTCACCTAAACCCCTGAGCACTGTGGAAGATTATGGAGTCCTTTCTGTTAGAAAGAGTATGTTCTTTCCTTTGATTTATCATTGAAAGAAAATAGTTTTGTGCTTGTGAATTTTAAAAATAGCAACTGGCTGTCCTCTATATTTTAGCATAAGAAATAGTGTTTGCTGACTAGTTGCCACTTTTTCAAAATGAAAAAGAAAAAGGATATTTGAAATAGAATTACCAATACATATTCTTTCTCAGTGTCCAGAAAATTTCAAGTTTGCTCTATAATATGGCTTCATGGCCATAAAAATGTGGCTTCATCTTCAGTTTTGTAGGTGCAACCATTTGTGTTTTATAGGTGCCTGAATGTTCTTTGTAGCACCAAAAAGAATAGTCATTAATTTGTTAAAACACTAGATACAACAACTAGTTAGAATGGCATACAGAAGAAAAAATACCAAACCAAACCATGGAGAAGTGCTAATACCGGTTAATGGCTCAAATGAAGAAAGGAAAAAGCTTAATTTTGGCAGTATGGGTTGAAAATGGAGTTTTTCGGTAAGATTTTCTTTCTTTCAGTCCAATAAGATTCTTAATTCTAATTTCATTGCTCCAATCATACCAAAACAGAATGCTGTACCTTCTGGGATCACACTGTTTGGTATGTGATATGCTTTTCTATACCAGAGGTAAAACACAAAACAAGTCAATAGTTTTCCACGCTTTTATTGTTGCACTATCAAATACTTTCAATGAGAAAGTTTATTGATCTTTTTATTAAGCTTTCATAAAATATTAATAACTGGGGAAAAAAAAGTCCTGTAACCTTAGGTAAGCCAACCTTCTTCAGACAAAAGAGTATTTGCAATACTGGTTTTGTTATTAAGTGTAGCTGAAAGACTACAGTCTTATTGTCTGAAATACAAATACACACAATAAATCCTCAAAGGAGAAAGTGGACAAGGGCTCACTTTTTAAATGAGAATCCACATATTGTTCAGGTTACCTGATGCAAACCTGATTAGGTAAATCAAAACTAGTACTGATTAGATATCAAGACTCAGTTAATTAAAATGAAAATAAATATTATTTAACAACGCATAGAGAAAAAAAGCAGTCTTTAGTTGTATAAAATGTAAAGAGAATAAACCTCGCTATTATTTTCCAGATTACCTCCTCCACAATGTCCTGGAGAAGGATCTACTCACCTTGTTTTTCAAAAAAACAAGAGGCTAGTAAGGCAAAATGAAAGCAGGTCATGCCCAGACTCCCTTCTCTGCTTTTGAAGACTAAGGTTTAGAAGGAAACAAAAGTGATTACTTAATTTTGTTAGCTAGTGCTATCTTTATAAGAATATATAATGAAACAGCATACACTTTTAAGAGAGAAATCCTTTATATAAAAATCAAAACTGTATAGTTAACTAGATTTTTGCAAAGTATCATTTAATAAAACAAGATTTCATTTGAGCTGCACCAAGAATAGTGAGAAATCTTGGTTCTCCTCATTCGTTACTGTGCTGGCTGTGACAATTATCTTAAAGAGTTTCAGGTCGGTTATAGTTCTAACTGGATTTTTGTAAGCTTTATGTTAACCTGCAACATCCTCTATAATGTATATTCTTCCTTCTCTAATCAATAGGATTTTGATGACTGCTCATGGTCTTACTTTGCAAATGGTGAATTCATACCAGCAGGTAGTCTCTTTGTGTAGAAAGCAGACAAATCTATAAGCACAGAGTATTATAAGCACAAGAATTGAAAATCTAAACTGTAGCTACGAAAATAACTAGAAAATGAGATAGGAAGATTGTCCTACAGTGTTGATGCTGTCCCCATGTTAGAAACTCAAGCTGATTTCAATGAGAACTACCATCGAGTTCCATGTGCAATTAGACAAATTAAATTTAAAAGTGGCATCAATTTTAAAACTATTTATTTTGCAACACTTCAGAAACCATGTGTTGCACTTTCACAGAGAAAAATGCTAACGCATCTCTGCAACAACTGTAGAGCCATCTGGAAGATCATGCTCGTGCTGTAAGCATGCACATCTACTGCACATCTCCTGCCTGCTCTTTCCTTATTTAGAGCTGCAGCTGCTTCACAGATGCTGAGGCAGCAACTTTATCAGCGCACGCAAGGTCCCCAGAGGTTTTCACCTGGTCTGATCTGTGTGGCACTTTTTTTTAAATCCTAGGGAGAATGATGCTGGCACCAAATTCCTTGTCACCCACACAGTGTTCCTTTCAGACTGTCTTGGCTTCTACTTCCATTACAGCCATCAGGATGGAAAATCTCCTGGGTCTTTCTGGTACAAAGCTGTAGAGAAGCCTATTGATTGCTGGTGTCATAAGCTGCTGATAGCAAGACTTGCAACCTGCTAGCAATCCTCCTTAAATTGACATTGTTTATTCTCCTCGCCGCATCAACATGAATTTTCAGATACAGGCTATCTTGAATGCCTATGCTTCAGTACCAAGTTTATCGAATGTATTAAGTATGTGTTCCTAGTTTCAAAACAAAGAAGGAAAAAGAAGGCAAAAGTAATTTATTGACCTGCATACATATAGAGGATAGGTATTAATGTAAGTTCTGGTGTTAATGTACGAGCTAGCTGCATTTCCTTCATATTATATCACACCAGGAAAGAATTCTGTGTCTTCAATTCATTCCCTGCATGTTTTTTATTTGCCCAAGGAGATCGTCTTTCATATATGGTATTCCCAACAACCATTGCTAATGGCAGGTTCAGGTCTGGGACAGGAAGCCAGGATGCCAGAATGTCCATATGTAAGCCATCACTTCCCCGTGTTAACAATTTCATTTTCATTCACATAAACAAGCAAAGTGGATGCATATGCTGCATTTATAAATTTTCTTTTCCATTAATAAATATAAAGAAGCCATTTCAAAAATAATTCTCACCCTTTAACAAAGAAAATACTACAGCAGATGAAGTCTTTATGATGACTGATTTATTTCCAATGTTTGAAACTCTTATCCACAATCCATTCCCTTTGGAATTTTCTTCATTCTCAAACCACCTTTGCCATTCTTGCCTGGGATTCTTCATTCAGTTCAGCTGAAAATCCCTGCTTCATTTCTTTAGAACTTGCTGAGAAGAACCTATGTGTTTACCATCTGCAGTCTCTACAAGGGTCATACTAATGTGACAGCAAAGTCTAAGTTTAGATGAAGTGCCTGTTTCTAAACTGGATGGTAAAAGGTCTATGTCCAAACTCTGAAATTTCTTGTTATGTAAGAGGCTGTGAAGGCATTGCCTGTTCACTTCTCTTTCAAGTAACCATCATGTCACCTTACAGTAAATTACTCAACACCAATATTAGGGTTTGGATTAAAAGTCTCTCTGGAATAAAATGATTAAACTTTTAATTAGACATGAAAATCATGATCTGCTCCTGAATTATTTTTTATTGCTATACATTACTTAGTGGTTTAGCAAATTACATCATTATATTATCCCTCTGCTTTTCTGTATTTTATTACAGGGAGCACATAAAGTTACACCTTTATGTGTGAGTTTTGGATCCCTTGGTATGAAAGGTACAACCAAGAGATCTGTAATATCAGAAAATTAATTTATTGCCATGTATTTTCTCACAAGTATTTGATCAGTTTAGACTGATGTTAACCAGCATGAGTGCCCATCTTTTTCCTGTCTCAATCTGGATTTTAGAGTGATGCCCATAATGGTCATGCATTTAAGCTGATATATAAATATGTATGATACACATGGTAAATCAGACTGGGCCAGTTTAAGGTTGTCTCGGTTTTGAGACAATGTTTTCAGAGAAAAAACGTTACAGGGTAACGTTTCCTCTGAAATGAAAATAAATTTGATAATTTTTTTTCCCCACCAACAAGAAATAGATGCTGGGCAAAAAAAGTGAAGAGAAAAAAGGTATCTTATTAACAAAAACACAGTGCCCACAGGACACAGATAAAGAGTAACTGTTAGATCCAAAGGACACAGATAAAGAGTAACCTCAGATATTCAAACAAAAAAAAAAAACAACCTCGCCACGCCGGCGTTGACAAGGCGGCGACTCCCCCCCGGAAAAGAACAAAAGAAAAACCCATTGGCCGTTCTGTAACAGTGGCAAAAAAAAAAAAAAAAGGAAAAAAAAAAAAAAAAAAAAAAAACCGTACCACAGTCCCCTCTTCCCCGTGGACAGATCAGAGGGCTCGGCGTGCCCCCGCTGCTAGCCTGGTCCGCCCCCGGAATCCTGGACGAGATGGAGCCTCGCGGCCCCTCCCTCGGCGGGACCGCCCCAGGAGCAGAACCACAGGAGATGCAGAGGGGATGTCCGAGGAAAAGCCACCGAAGCCAACAAACTGAGCTAGCCGAAACTGCTATACTGTAACTCTGCTGCACGCAGCAAGCAAGGACTCCCATGGTGAGAAGCAGAGAGAGAGCTGAGCTCGAGAAGCCTGGATTGCGTAGCAGCGCTGGCTGTTAAACTGTCCACGCCGCCTTCTCAGCAGCTCCTGCTCCTTCTTCCGGGTTACATTTAAAGATACAAACATCTTTTTGGGCGTATATGCCAACGGAAAAGGAATACAGAACAGAACTGGCACAAAAATCAACCCAAGACATTGGTAAAACTTGCTCTAAAATAGATATGGCAATGTTTTGTTTAATCTCCTTATTAAGTGAAGGGGAAAGCCAGTTTATCTTAACTCACATCAGTTATTCTCAATTTAGTTCACTTAACAGTAATGTGGATGAGTAGATTTGCTCACAAAACAAAGAAAGGAAGAAACCATCAGGAGAGATTAAAGAATAGGAATGTCCTATGGTATCATCACTGGATTAAATGCAGAATTGAATAATGGCATCACAACAACAGTTTAGTCTTGTATAGAAAATTGACAATTTCAAAGATTCATAATGAGCAAGTTTATCCTAATTTTTCCCTGAAAATGTAAGAATGGAAGATAAGTTGAACTGCCAGGTTGATTTCTTGATTTTATATCATAAAACCTGACTTAAAATTAAAAAAAGAAAAAAAAATATACAAACCATTAAAAATTTTAAAGCTTAGGTAACATCTTAATACAGAAAGGACAATACTTAGCCCTGGTCACAGATTAAGAGAGACAATTAATGGTTATAAGAATTAAATTTAATTATAAATTGAACATGAATAGAAGAGAAAATAAAGAAGTAAAATGAAGTGAAACAAATCTAGAGGAAAAATAATTATAAAAGTTTGTTGATAATATAATTCAAAGATAAGCACATCATAGACTGAATAATATTGATACTAAATCATCACCAAAAGCACAAAAACTCAAAAATTGAGCACCAAAGTGCTAATTGTTATAAAAGCATCTTGTATAACACTGAAATCCGATAATATACTGGCAACTACAGTTATTCAGTAACATCAGCCAACAACATGAAGTAAAACATTTCAAAGAAGTCTTACTGGTGACCTTTCCACTTTGCCAACATAACAAATCCGTACAATATTCTTGACCTGACAGACTGTTGATAAGTTATTAGCAAAAACAGAAACCAAACCAAACAAAAAACCCAACACAAACCTAAACACCTACACAAAAACAACACATAAATGTCAGAAAAGAACACAGCACATCTTGCCAAATCAAATAAACCTACTTTCCTATTAAACTTGATACTTACACAAGACTGATTCTAGTCACATTAGGCAAAATGCAGAACTTATTCTTTCACAGGATCACAGAATTAACTGGATTGGAAAAGACCTTTGAGATCACCAAGTCCGACCTGTGACCTAACATCACCTTTTCAACCCAACCACGGCACTGAGTGCCACATCCAGTCTCTTCTTAACTACTCCAGGGACAGTGACCCCATCACCTCTCTGGGCAGCCCACTCCATTGCCCAATCACCCTTTCTGTGAAGAACAAACACACACACAGGGCCCAGCTCATGTTGGATAATCTTACTTGATGAGATGCCTTCCATACGCAGAAGCAAAGAGAACCAGAAATAGTCCCACAATTACAGATTATGTGTTGTGTGGTTTTCTGAAAAGAGACTGCATTTCACAGTGATTCCTGGTGCTCCCAAATCTGAGTACATTTCCCGTCAACAAAACCTAAGCCCACAGGATATCAACGATCCATCTTGGTAATTTGACTTTGTCAGCTACAACTAACTTGGCATGAAATCCATAGTAAAGATAATGAGAAACTCTTGTGGGAGCAAACTGCATGTATATCCTCTGGACGACTATTCTCGTAGGACAACATCAAATCAAACAAATCTCACAGATGTACTGTCTTGGGTTGATTTTGTGCCAATTCTGTTCTGTGTTCCTATCACGTTGGCTTGTATGCCCAAAATGTGTTTGTACCTTTCAATGCAACCCGGAAGAAGGAGCAGGGGTGGCTGGGAAGGCGGCGTGAGCAGTTTAAAAGCCGGCGCTGCCACGTAGCCCGGGCTTTTGGAGCTCGGCTAGTTTGCTTTTGCAGCCCAGCTCGGCGCCACAGGAGTTCTTGCTTGCTGTGTGCAGCGGAGTTACATTGTTACAGTTTTAGCTAGCTCAGGTTTGTTAGCTTTGGCAGTTTTCCCTGGACAGACGCCCTCTGCAGCTCCTGTGATTCTGCTTTCTGGAGCAATTCGGCAACCGGCGGGGAGAAAACCACGCGGTTCCATCTCTTCTGGGATTCCGGAAAAAAGCCAAGCTGGCAACAGAAACACACACCGAGCCCTCTGTTCCATCCACAGTGAAGAAAGGACTGTAATACAGTTTTTTTTGCCACTGTTACTGGGAGCTGCCACGTGGGTTTCTCTTTTTGTTTCTTTTCCCGGGGACGAGAGCTGCCATTTTCTCTGCACCGCCACCTGGCAAGCCAGAGGGGGCAGCGAGTGCTCCTGGACTTTTAAATATCTAACGGTTACCTTTTATCTGTGTCCTGTGGGCACTGTGTTTTGTTAATAAACTACCTTTTTTCTCTTCACTTTTTGCCCAGCATCTATTTTCATATTGGTGGGGAAAAAAATTACCAAATTTTTTCACTTCAGAGGAAACATTTACTCTGTAACATTTTTCTCTGAAAACATTGTCTCAAACCGAGACATGTACCCAAGATTCCATTTACTGAGTTTGCAAAACCAAAAAAACAATTATGTCAGTTAAATTTATTAGCAGCTGAAATGAAAACCAGCAGCTCTCCTGTACTCCTGTTCTCTATTTACCTATATACTACCAGAGGTTTCCTATTAGGATCTTCTACAAACCCCAAAAAGCACCCCAAAAAGCACAATAAAATCTGTGGCAGATTAAGTGTGTGAACATGCTCCTTTCTTTTTCCTGCAGCCTACTTTCCTGGTCTGCCTTTGAGGCAAGGAGATTTGTCGGGAATGCCTTGTGCATGCCTGACAGACTATTTCCTTAACTGCTCTTGACATGCAGAGGAGCTAAAAAGTTCATAATCTGAAGTGTCAAGTTTGAAATATTGCAGGGCATTTTCACTCCAAAGACCTTAATTATGTTTCTTCTTGGAGGCATGAATTAGTCTAAATCACTATCTTTTTTCCAATTTATTTTCTTTTATTCTGTAGCATGTAGATAAAACTGACATAATAATTCTTGTAGAGATTTGAAATAAGACATAAGGTACAAGAAAGGCACATTTAATTGCAGGTGTAGTGAGCACAAAAATTTGAACCATCAGATTATATGTGGGGACCAAAAAGGAAGCATAATGTAAATTTCTGGATAAATAAAGGACACTAAATAGAGTAGAAAATAACAGACAGTTTATGAAAGCAGTTGGAGCACTAAAATAAATAAGGCAATGAAATTATTGAGAGGACAAGTTAGCTTAGAGACAATTCTCTCTTGCTGTGAACCATTTACAAGAAATCTAAACTAGGCAAGGTGAAGTAAAAGGCAGAACAAGATCAATTTCATTTCATTTCCACAAAGTGAAGCAACATTTCAAATTGTCATAAACCACTTGTTGTTAATTGCCATTATTGATCACTTTAGTTGTGTGGCTGTGTTCCAGATAGTCTCTGCTACTCAGTTGTGCTGTAACATGAGACATGCTTTGATTCATGCATTCTTAAATTGAAACTGAGCCCCACATTTGCAGTGTCTATGTACTATACCTAGCACACAGCGAAGATCTTCTTAGCCCAGCTATTTAGTTTCTCTTCTTCTTGAACAAATGTTGCCATCTCTATTTAGAATAACCCACCAGTGAAAACAAACATGTTTGGTTCTCCCTTTCTTGGGGACATTCTGAAACACCCTGAAGATTGATGCCTACAGCAAAGCAGGCTGACAAGTCAGTAATGACATCCATTTAAGAATGTTTTTCTTCATGGAAAGTTGCTTTGAATTTTTTGAATGATTTCACTTATTAATAAACAGTAATAGAACTGAAGGCTGTAATACATTTTTTTTCTACTTCATTTCTAAAAGCAAAATAGACTTGGGGATGTCAGAAGTGCTGCACATTTTCAGGGTCTTTCTGAATACATCAACACTAAACTAAGTCATGGCCCGAGCTTCAAGATTTTTTTAACAGATCATTCAGACAAACAAGAACTGACTGAATTGAAATTTAGATGTGCATTCAAAGCTAAAACCTCCAACAAAAATCCAGTAAAGCAAACAGAACACATAGGATTCTTATGATTGAAGCAAAAGTCCCACCAAATATGTCATCATTATACAACACATGCTTGTGCAAACAGAGCACATTGCAGTGCCAGTTCTGAAGGCATTTAAATATATGCTGTGATACTTGGACAGAAATTGTGTCTTGGATTGCAGACAAAAAGCAGAGCAAAACCTCTAAAAGGAGGTACCGACACATGAGTAAAGGAACAGCTCCTAGGTGAGGTGCACATCCAGTGTTAACCTAGTATGGTTACAAAGAAAATGCATTACATTTAGATCTGATCCTGCAAAACAAGAAAATGTCACTTGAGCTGGAACTCAAGACACCACAAATGACAGAATATGTTTTTCTTATGCAAAAGTCAAAAATTATTGTAATTTTCAGTGATAAGTCTGAAACTACAATGAAAACAGAAAAAAAAATAAAATCATATATCTCACTAAAAATACTGAGGATTGGGCTGCTCTCCAATTATAGCATTCCAGAGTATCTGAGGAGCAAAATAAAAATACCAATCCAAATTTTGTATTGAGGACTTACAAACACTTTTAACAGTGAAAAAAGTATTCCCTTCTCAAAGTTCATGTCAAAATTGTTTCATATTTCTCCAAAGTACAAGAAAATGTGCATCTTTCACATAAATATAAGTGTATAAGACTTTTTTAATTTGGGGTGGGTTGACCTCATGGAAAGTTGTGGTATAACTTTTCAGAGTAATTAAAAATATTACTACTCCTAACACCATTGTCTCTCTTAAAATTTGTGACCAACTTGGTCACATGGCTGTTGCACACTAACAGGTTGAAAAAAGATTCCAGATTAGCACTGACACACTGGTATACGAGCACAGCTTCTACTTTGTGGCTCTACTGAATGGCAAACATCTCATCAAGCTGAGGCAGACATAAGTTTACATTGGATATTTCCTACACACCTAAGAGGCAAATTTCTTATCTCCTGCCTAATACGTAACACCAGAACTGCAGAATTTCAGCTCATGGTTCCAAAAATAACAAGAAATGCTAGGGTCTGTGGAGCATGAAACCTGGCACAATGGAATGATATCTCTTCAGCAAAGTTAGGATTTCGTGCAGAGAACTTCAGCAGGACTAGATTAACCTACCCATTCATTGTTAAATTATCCTACTGCCATGCATGGAAAGAATACTGTTCTATAAAGGTTATTGGTCTTCATCATTTTTACTTTAGCATCCAAAAACCCTGAACACCAGGTATGAGCTTTAAATTTTAAGTGTAAATGAATAAAAATTGCTTACAAAGATGTGAATCCCGCCTTATATAAATAATTCTGATCAAGTAATACATGAAGAATTTCTTTCTTGCCTTTATGCCTATAACATCAAAGACAGTGTGAATGCGTGTTCATCCTGTCTTCATCAGGATTCAGAAAATACTTTCTTCAACCACATTGCTTGTTATTTGATAACTTGACCTCAGGCTGGCATTTCCTCTCCTACTTTCACTGTCACACAGAAAGCTGTGTATGCAGAGTGCACAGGCACAAAGCAAATCCAACATCTTTAATTTTTTAATTTAGAAATATACTTCATAGGCTGAATGATTGCAGATGTCTTCCCAATGTCTTCACTTTTTGTTGATATCTAATACACAAATACTTAATTTAATTTTTGATAGTAATAAGAACAAAATGTCATCACTCCATTTTCTTTTCCAGAGTGAAGGGAAATGTTGCCATACTACCAGTATAAATGAGTACATATGTTTAGGATTTTCAAACAGCTGCAAAGATAAGAGAACTCAATTGTGACACTATCATGAGGACACCATTTGCATGCAAGAGAAAATGCCATTTTCAAGCTAGTCAGTGTCAAACTAGCTTGTAAATTTAGTAATCTAAATCCAGTGTTCCTCTAGTCTGTGGGGATATAAGAAATGTATCTTTTACTGGTAGCAGTGAATTTCAAAGCTTGTTTTGCAGGGTTTGGAAGGTTTTTTTACACATAAAACCGGCCACATCTCCCTTTTTGAGAGGAAAATGAATTTTCATTCATGCTTCATGTGTAATAATTTTTAAAAATAGTTTTTCTTTTAAATGGGGACATATCAATTACCAGACATAAAGCTGTAATCCATGTACCAAAATGATCTCTAGCTTTAAAAAAATAATAAGAAATACACTTTTTTCCCTAGTTTCCTGCTGTACTGCAAGTTTTCTTAAGAGCCATTCAATAACAGGGAAGAACAAGGTTAAATTTCTCATTAAACATTAATTCAAGATTTAGCTCCTGAATAAAATAATTCTTGATTCTTTAGCAAATTTTTACAGTGCCCCTGAGGTACCATAGCCCATTTAAACTAGAACTAGCACTAATAGCTTTATGTGCATATCTGCATATCTGCTTATCTTATGTGCATATCTGCATATTTAAGGTCAAATTACAGTATTTCAAGTTCTGTTAGCAATTAGCCGTGGTCCTGATCCAGCTCCTCTGAAGTAAATGCAAGTCTTTGCTGATTTAAACAGGAACTTGAGTGAAATAGGAAGTTTAGGATAGATGTGCACCTAATATTCAAAAATAAAAATCATTGTGCTTGAATGGATATAGGGATAGGTTGTCACTGTAGTTACTCATTTTTCAGATACTTTAGGGGTTTGCCTAAAATGTATTATTATTCAAATACAAAAAGCTCTATTTTTTATTTTCAAATTAAGAACCAGTACTATCAAACCAGAACTATCAAAGACACTACAAATCCCTATCTTAGTTTATACCTGTTTACTCAGCCTTAGCCACACAACACTGCATAAAACAACTCTTCATATACATCCTTATATAAACTTCCTTGTTCTCTGGGGACTGTTCAATTTATGTGACCCATATGGTGCATTACAAAGCTTCAATGTTCACATTGAATTTAAAAGATAAAGATGGGAGTGAAGTGGTAGAATAATGTATGTATGCATCTGTTTCCTATCTACAGATAGAACTGGTGACATTTATGTATACTTTCTTCAATCAGGGTGACCTTAAATGTCCTGAAATTATGCTGTGGCCCCCTATATGAACTTATAGGAAACAAACATCAGTTTGGTTTTATAAATACACACGAGTATGTATCTACCAAACACACACTCTATTGAGTGAGAATAAGGACAAAACATTATTAATGATAGGGTGAAGAAAATAAAAGCTTATGTTTCAAAGGCAGATGTCTTTCTATGTACATAAAAATAAATACATAACAACAAACTTCTGTATGAAAAGAATAGTTGCCAATCTTCCAGTTTTCCCTTTTATTCTTCAAACAGAGAGAGTTGTGATTGCACGATCAAATATTTTGTTGGTCAAAATGTTCTATTGTATTGTTCTATTATATTACACCACATAAGCCAATTTTAACTCTAATTATGAAGAAAAGTTTAGCTGGTATTACTACAGGCCAATGCTTTTAATTTTTCATGAGTAATGCCCTGAGGTAGAAAATGTATTTTATATGAGCTTAGTTAGTCGCAAATGAAGCTGAAAAGTGAATGTGTAGATAGCACTACCACATGAACTTGACAATCAGAACAATTCTAAGAAAGCTCAACATACAAGAACAACCAAAAAAATCAGAAAAAAAAAGACTATGCCTGTTTGGGCATTTGCCTTTGCCTTTTTTCTTTTCTGGCAAAGGTGAAGACGAGGAAATCAGAAATTCAACAATCAACAGTTCCAGCACCTGGGTCCCTCCCATTAATGGAGACATTCCTCCATTAACTTCTCCAAAGTGGGTCCGTCCTATGAGCTGTAGCTTTTCCCCAGCTGCTGTTGCATGGGTCTATTCCACAGGGTATGTTCCTTCAGGAACAGATGCTTTTGCATGGGTGCTCGATGGAGAAGTCTTGCCAGCAAAGCTGCTTCAGCATGAAGTTCCCTTTCCATTGGTCTGCAGGTCCTGCCTAGAGCCTTCCCTAGCACTGGCTTTCCACAGGGTCACAGTCTCCTTTGGGCTGCACCAGTATGGAGTCCTCCAGCATCTGCAGGTGGATCTGTGCTCCACTGTGGGCCTCTGTGGGCTACAGGAGGACAGCCTGCTCCACCACACAGTCTTCACCACAAGCTTCAGAGATCTGCTCCAGCCCTGCAGACACTCATCCCCCTCAAGCACCATTGATCCCGGTGTCTGCAGAGATGCTTCCTTACATGTTCTCATTCCTCTCTTTCGCTGCAACTGCTTCTGTGCAGCAACTTCATTCCCCTTCCGCAATCTGTTATCCCACTACCGCTGTCACTGATGAGCTCAGCCTTGGCCAGTGGCAGGCCCATCTTGGAGCTGGCTGGCATTGGCTCTGCCATACGTGGGAGAAGCTCCCAGCTACTAGGCATTGGCTGAAGGGCAGAGGTATACTCCTTCCACAAAACTACATTCATTCTTTTTTTCTTTTATGGTTCCTATCTCCCAATACTCACCTACTCTTTCCTTATTGGATTAACTCAATATATTAACTGGTAGCAAAGGATATTTTGTGGTATCATTTCAGCTATAGTTTTAATGGGTATACAGATGAGGATGATTCAAAAAGTTCAGTGTGAACCTGAACTGTATTTTGAGAGCAACATGAAATGTAGGGATGAAAAATATCTGTTAAAAAAAAAAGTATACTCTCTGTGCAGACAGTTGATAGACAGAAAAATAGTAATTTTTCCAAGAGTCTTGGGTTTTCTTTTTTTTGTACTGCCTTGGATTTGCAGCATTTACAGTGTACTGCTGAGGTACCTTAATAAATTATTGACTGTTTGCATCCAACTGAATTTTTCTCCCAAGGTATGCTGAAGCTGTAGACAACAGGAAAAACTAAAGAAACAGAATAAGAAACACTGTATGTTCCAGATACATTTTCTAAAATTAGAATATGCCATGCACATTAACTTATTTTGGCTTTACTTTGTTTGTTTTGGATTTTGTTTTTTGGTTGGTTTGGTTTGTTTTTTAAACACATTGAATGCAGAAAATTATGCAGCCTCCTCTCATAAATTATTTTCTCATTTCTAAATTGAAGTAGTCACATTGGGATTGCAATTCTCAGAACTACTGTCATTTATTCAGAGAACAGACCTCCCATGTGGACTTCCATCCAGACAAAAACTCCTTGAATTACAAAGTCAGTGTTCAAAACCACTTTCAGTCTAGGAATTATTGCAGCGAGAAGGCACTAACAAAAATTATGGCTGCAGATAGCTTTCTAGAAGATAAAAAGAAAGATTTGTTCCGTAACATATAATTAATTAATTTTTAGCCTCCTGTATTAACATGAGCCTAATTATACTTCTTTGTTCAATATGAGTAATAACTAGGTCTATTTTAAGAATCAAGTAAGTTTCAACTCAGTGCAAGCCAGTTACTCTTCTTGTTTGTCATGTTTGCTGAATTGAAACAAAAGCATTCTTAATTAATTTTTTCCATTCCCAATTTAGGAGTTTTACTGAAAGAAAACAGAATGAAGAGTTATGTTGGTATACTAACTGTTAGACTGGAGGGAAGGGCTTTTGGTTTGTTTTTTTTTTTTTTTTTTTTTTTTTTTTTTGGTTGGTTGGTTGGGTAGGTTTTCTCTCTTTTTTTTTTTTTTTTTCTATTTTAATTTTAGGATTTAAAATCTCAGTAAGTGATGAAAAGTAGTTTGCTCTTTCTTCCTGATGGACTTTAAACGACACCCAACTCACCACCCCTAATTTAGATGCTGTAACTGTCTTGGTCCCTCGGGACCAAGAAAAGGAGTTTGAAAAAGACCTGCACCTCACGCCACTGGTCTGTGGAATCTTACATTTGGCCATCTCTTTCTATGTGTGGCACTGCACACAATCTGAGCTACAAAACAGTACAGGTTTTGCAGATGTGTTCATGTTTTTGCATCTGCAGACACACAAATACCTCTATACTCTTCCCTCATGGCATACAAAGGTATAATGCAGAGCAAGAAGAGTTTCCATATGAAATCTTTTAATCTCATGACCCTGAAATTACTTGTAATAAATTGGTTAGAGCATACCTTGTCTAAGATGTAAATTTAAGGAAATAAAGAAGTCTATCTGATTTATTAGTATTTGCTACAACTCAGTGGTAAAGGATGTGATGTTCACTACAAACCCTCCTCAGGCTATACAAAGACACCAGGCATGTGTCAGGTTTTCATTGTACAATCTCCATAGCTCTGGCAGCCAACCCACTGTTTTGACTCACAAGGTGTTGGCTAACAAACCCTTCAATGTGTACGGTACACTTCAGTAATTTCTTAACTCTGACAACACACGACCAAAGGTGCTCACCAACCACAAACACTTGAAAACAGAGTAAGGGTTAGAACATGATATCCATGTTTTACCCAGGCAACACAATGGAAGGAAACAGAGCAATCACCAGTCCTTAGATTCCCAGTGCTGCAGCATGGATGGTCCAGAGCTGAGGCTGCGAGACAAAGAAAATGAAAGAGAAAGAGAGGAGAAAAAGAGAGACAAAACGTGAGGAGGTGTGATCCACTCCTTTTTATGGTTAACCTGGTATATGCTTCTTATGTAAAGTAGATTTTTCACACTATTTTGTTTGTGCATGCAGAGCCAAGCTTTCTCCAGGAGCTGAGCAGGGAGGAGGGGGGAACCGGGCATAAGTCTCAAGGTGAAGCAGGAAGTTTGCTCAGAATAGCCCTGCCCCACCTCTGTAGGATCCCTTCCTATAGCAATGCTCAGAATGTTTGAGACAAAACATGCTTAGGTCTGCTCTTCTAAGCAATGATGTGTGACTCAGTAGTAAGCCACTGTTTGGCAACTGGACCATAATTAACGGTACTGGTACCTTGCATCTGTTACTTTTCATCTGTTCTTCTTTTTTTTTTTTTTTTTTTTTTTTTTTTTTTTCTTCTTTTTAAACCTGGTTGCACCAAAAAAAACACAACCAAAATAAAAAAAAGCAATCTAAACCAAAAACCACATCAGGGCTTCTGGAAAAGGTTTTGAGGCTACAAAACTGATATTCTCCATCTTTATCAAACCCATCAGAATGACCTCAAAATAAACTGTTTTTAAGCTAAACACACTACAGTTAGTATCGGACCTTGAATACTTTCTGCATTTAGAACCTGAACCCTTGCAGTTTTGTAAATATTAAGTACTGAAATGCAATTGCTCAGTGTAGTTAGTAATGGAAATACAGTGCACAGTCCTGAAACTGTTACAGAGGTTGAATTCATTCCATCATTGAGATGCTCTTGATTTTGAATTGGAAAGCAGGTTAAGTGTGCTAACTGTTCTTTTTCTGGGATGCCTGATATAATCCCCCGCTTTGTGTGCTGCTTTGTGTGCCATATTGTGCTCCCAGAGATGCAAAAAGAGAATGGACAGCAAATGTAGTTGTGAAACAATGTTTGAGTGGACCATAACACTAATTTTGCAAAGTGCCTGGGTGATGGATTCCGGCATTGTTTTGGTTCACCATCATCTTTAGTGTCAAAAGAAAGGTAGGAATTGCTGATACAAGGACAGAAGGATGCCTTGCTGCATTCACACTTGTCTGCTATTGTTTGTGATTTAGTGAGATGGTGATTAGAACATTTACAACAAACCTACTTCATTGAGAATGCCCACAGCCTGAATGAATATAATGCAATTTCTACGAGACAGTTTGCTAGAGATTAGAAAGCATGACTATTAAAATGGCAATGGGTGATAGTTATGCAAAGGTGTTGAAATTTACTGTGCTCTGTTTAAGTTGTAGTAGGAGAAAAATCATTGTCTTGAGCAATGTACATTTGTCATGGGTTTAAAACCTGATTTTTTCACATACAAGTCACGGCACAAAAAATGTCGTGGTTTGGACTATGCTGAAAGCCAAAAGCACTGCACCCATGACTCTCCCTCCTTTCCCCCACCGGAGAGGAAGAAGGGAGAGCAAAAGCCAAATTAACACAAAAATTTATGCTTTCAGATAACATAACATAACATAATTGAGAGAAAGAACATATTGCTCCAGAGAATGGTCAGACGGCTGAATAATTAAGTTGCAAAATAAATTTATTACTACAAACTACTAAGAATACTACCGCGTCGGGGAGGGGAACAAAGATAGGGAAAAATTTACAAGGAGAAAAAAAGATAAAAACGGACATTTTAAGACACCTGTTACCCTTTCCGAGGCCCGTACCTTTCCCAGGTCCTCCCTCTCCATCCCCCATGTCTTCCCACACACAAAGGGGGGCAGGAATGAAAGTCTAAACAGATCAAACCACTCATTACAGTTGTTGTCCAGCATTCATAGGAGTAGCGTTCTTACGCCTCCAAGCTGTGGAAGATTTTTTCCTAAGAAACAGTCAGTGTATAACTGCTGATGGCGAGGGAGTCTTTTTCTTTACCTGGTAGGAGAAAGGAAAAAAATGTTCCTCAAGGCCAAACTGCATTGTTTCAGCGGCGTAAGACCACTATCACAAATCTCCTGGCAGAACACAGCTTCTTCTAAGCATCTACTTACTTCAGACGTAGGGCGGGGCATCTCTCCCTCCCCCAGAACACATTTTCTTCTTAGCATCAACTCACTTCAAACTTCGTGGAGGGGGCCAAGCCTCTTCCTCTTTTTTTTTTGGCTCCTAATCAGTTCAGTCCAGTCCTCAAAGGCCAGGTTTGGTTTTTTTTTTCCTCAGAGCAAGGTCACTCTCCTTTTCTATACAGGTCTCTCATTGATGAAATAGTCCTTTCGAGAACAACTTATTTTCTCCATGCTTGAAAACCACAGCAACAGCAAAGCAAGCCAATCCCATCTTCTCCTTACTGTGATCTTGGATCTCCATTTTTCTTCTTAGATCTCCTCACCCTCCTGCTCTGTTTTTCCCCAGTGCATGATACTAAAACTAAATATTAACAACCTAAAAACTACATGGTAGCTGCCCCTATCTTGTTTTGAATTCTTTCTTAAGTACAAGACAATGTGTCATCACAGAAGTGTAACCAACCTGTGCAATTGGCCCAGGACTGATGGTCAGCCTGTCCATCAACCTCAGAGTCATGATGGATTGGCTCTAAAACACAGGGGAGGCTCCTTTTGCTGGAGAAGAAGGAGAAAGTTTCTAGAACTTCCTCACAGAGCCATCTTTGTGGTTTCTTGGTCCCATCCCCCCACCACCAAAAATCAGACCAAGTAAAACCATGACAACATTAAACAGTAAGGTCTTAGATGCTTGTAAGAACTACAGAGCATAACTCTTTCACTCCTGTCTGAAGGGATACTGTGTTAGTTCCACAGA
>CM019215.1:75964752-75995194 GCA_009741485.1 Malurus cyaneus samueli
GGTACTGGTACCTTGCATCTGTTACTTTTCATCTGTTTATCTTTTTTTTTCTTTTTTTTTTTTTTTTTTTTTTTTTTTTCTTCTTTTAAACCTGGTTGCAACACAAAAAAAAACAAACCAAAATAAAAAAATTAAAAAAAAATCTAAACCAAAAACCCATCAGGGCTTCTGGAAAAGGTTTTGAGGCTACAAAACTGATATTCTCCATCTTTATCAAACCCATCAGAATGACCTCAAAATAAACTGTTTTTAAGCTAAACACACTACAGTTAGTATCGGACCTTGAATACTTTCTGCATTTAGAACCTGAACCCTTGCAGTTTTGTAAATATTAAGTACTGAAATGCAATTGCTCAGTGTAGTTAGTAATGGAAATACAGTGCACAGTCCTGAAACTGTTACAGAGGTTGAATTCATTCCATCATTGAGATGCTCTTGATTTTGAATTGGAAAAGCAGGTTAAGTGTGCTAACTGTTCTTTTTCTGGGATGCCTGATATAATCCCCCTGCTTTGTGTGCTGCTTTGTGTGCCATATTGTGCTCCCAGAGATGCAAAAAGAGAATGGGCAGCAAATTTAGTTGTGAAACAATGTTTGAGTGGACCAGAACACTAATTTTGCAAAGTGCCTGGGTGATGGATTCCCGCATTGTTTTGGTTCACCATCATCTTCAGTGTCAAAAGAAAGGTAGGAATTGCTGATACAAGGACAGAAGGATGCCTTGCTGCGTTAATTATGGTCCAGTTGCCAAACAGTGGCTTACTACTGAGTCACACATCATTGCTTAGAAGAGCAGACCTAAGCATGTTTTGTCTCAAACATTCTGAGCATTGCTATAGGAAGGGATCCTACAGAGGTGGGGCAGGGCTATTCTGAGCAAACTTCCRGCTTCACCTTGAGACTTATGCCCGGTTCCCCCCTCCTCCCTGCTCAGCTCCTGGAGAAAGCTTGGCTCTGCATGCACAAACAAAATAGTGTGAAAAATCTACTTTACATAAGAAGCATATACCAGGTTAACCATAAAAAGGAGTGGATCACACCTCCTCACGTTTTTGTCTCTCTTTTTCTCCTCTCTTTCTCTTTCATTTTCTTTGTCTCACAGCCTCAGCTCTGGACCATCCATGCTGCAGCACTGGGAATCTAAGGACTGGTGATTGCTCTGTTTCCTTCCATTGTGTTGCCTGGGTAAAGCATGGATATCATGTTCTAACCCTTACTCTGTTTTCAAGTGTTTGTGGTTGGTGAGCACCTTTGGTCGTGTGTTGTCAGAGTTAAGAAATTACTGAAGTGTACCGTATACATTGAAGGGTTTGTTAGCCAACACCTTGTGAGTCAAAACAGTGGGTTGGCTGCCAGAGCTATGGAGATTGTACAATGAAAACCTGACACATGCCTGGTGTCTTTGTATAGCCTGAGGAGGGTTTGTAGTGAACATCACATCCTTTACCACTGAGTTGTAACAAATACTAATAAATCAGATAGACTTCTTTATTTCCTTAAATTTACATCTTAGACAAGGTATGCTCTAACCAATTTATTACAAGTAATTTCAGGGTCATGAGATTAAAAGATTTCATATGGAAACTCTTCTTGCTCTGCATTATACCTTTGTATGCCATGAGGGAAGAGTATAGAGGTATTTGTGTGTCTGCAGATGCAAAAACATGAACACATGCTGCAAGAAACACTGTACGGTTTTGTAGCTCAGATTGTGTGCAGTGCCACACATAGAAAGAGATGGCCAAATGTAAGATTCCACAGACCAGTGGCAGTGAGGTGCAGGTCTTTTTCAAACTCCTTTTCTTGGTCCCGAGGGACCAAGACAGTTACAGCATCTAAATTAGGGGTGGTGAGTTGGGTGTCAGTTTAAAGTCCATCAGGAAGAAAGAGCAAACTACTTTTCATCACTTACTGAGATTTTAAATCCTAAATATTTATAAAAAAAAAAAAAAAAGAGAGAAAAACCTCACCCAACCAACCAACCAAAAAAAAAAAAAAAAAAAAAAAAACCAAAAACCAAAAGCCCTTCCTTCCCAGTCTAACAGTTAGTATACCAACATAACTCTTCATTCTGTTTTCTTTCAGTAAAACTCCTAAATTGGGAATGGAAAAAATTAATTAAGAATGCTTTTGTTTCAATTCAGCAAACATGACAAACAAGAAGAGTAACTGGCTTGCACTGAGTTGAAACTTACTTGATTCTTAAAATAGACCTAGTTATTACTCATATTGAACAAAGAAGTATAATTAAGCTCATGTTAATACAGGAGGCTAAAAATTAATTAATTATATGTTATGGAACAAATCTTTCTTTTTATCTTCTAGAAAGCTATCTGCAGCCATAATTTTTGTTAGTGCCTTCTCGCTGCAATAATTCCTAGACTGAAAGTGGTTTTGAACACTGACTTTGTAATTCAAGGAGTTTTTGTCTGGATGGAAGTCCACATGGGAGGTCTGTTCTCTGAATAAATGACAGTAGTTCTGAGAATTGCAATCCCAATGTGACTACTTCAATTTAGAAATGAGAAAATAATTTATGAGAGGAGGCTGCATAATTTTTCTGCATTCAATGTGTTTAAAAACAAACCAAACAAACCAAAAACAAAATCCAAAACAAACAAGTAAAGCCAAAATAAGTTAATGTGCATGGCATATTCTAATTTTAGAAAATGTATCTGGAACATACAGTGTTTCTTATTCTGTTTCTTTAGTTTTTCCTGTTGTCTACAGCTTCAGCATACCTTGGGAGAAAAATATATTGAGTTAATCCAATAAGGAAAGAGTAGGTGAGTATTGGGAGATAGGAACCATAAAAGAAAAAAAGAATGAATGTAGTTTTGTGGAAGGAGTATACCTCTGCCCCGCAGCCAATACCTGGTAGCTGGGAGCTTGAGCTTCTCCCACGTATGGCAGAGCCAATGCCAGCCAGCTCCAAGATGGGCCTGCCACTGGCCAAGGCTGAGCTCATCAGTGACAGCAGTAGTGGGATAACAGATTGCAGAAGGGGAAGGAAGTTGCTGCACAGAAGCAGTTGCAGCGAAAGAGAGGAATGAGAACATGTGAAGGAAGCATCTCTGCAGACACCGGGATCAATGGTGTCTGAGGGGGATGAGGTGCTGCAGGGGCTGGAGCAGATTCCTCTGAAGCTTGTGGTGAAGACTGTGGTGAGACAGGCTGTCCTCCTGCAGCCCACAGAGGCCCACAGTGGAGCACAGATCCACCTGCAGATGCTGGAGGACTCCATACTGGTGCAGTCAAAAGGGGACTGTGACCCTGTGGAAAGCCAGTGCTAGGGAAGGCTCTAGGCAGGACCTGCAGACCAATGGAAAGGGAACTTCACGCTGAAGCAGCTTTGCTGGCAAGACTTCTCCATCGGGCACCCATGCAAAAGCATCTGTTCCTGAAGGAACATACCCTGTGGAATAGACCCATGCTACAGCAGCTGGGGAAAAGCTGCAGCTCATAGGAAGGACCCACTTTGGAGAAGTTAATGGAGGAATGCCTCCATTAATGGGAGGGACCCAGTGCTGGAACTGATGATTGTTGAATTTCTGATTTCCTCGTCTTCACCAGAAGACGTGCCAGAAAAGAAAAAAGGCGAAGGCAAATGCCCAAACAGGCATACTCTTTTTTTCTGATTTTTTTTGGTTGTTCTTGTATGTTGAGCTTTCTTAGAATTGTTCTGATTGTCAGGTTCATGTGGTAGTGCTACCTACACTTTCACTTTTCAGCTTCATTAGCGACTAACTAAGCTCATATAAAATACATTTTCTACCTCAGGGCATTACTCATGAAAAATTAAAAGCATTGGCCTGTAGTAATACCAGCTAAACTTTTCTTCATAATTAGAGTTAAAATTGGCTTATGCTGGTGTAATATAATAGAACAATACAATAGAACATTTTGACCAACAAATTATTTGATCGTGCAATCACAGTGGAAAAAAAAAAGGAATCTTACTTTCAATTTGTAAGAATACATGTGTAAACAAATTGGAGATATTTCCATATGATTTTGTTTTAAATTTGTTTGCATCCTACATAAAGTGAGATCTTTATACAGTCAAAGATAGGCATCTCCTAAAACCCATTAACACTAGAAGGGATAAACTACTGCAATGAATATAGGGTAGTTAGAATTCTGAGTTAAGCACCTCATAAATGACTGCAGTAGTGATGGTAATCCCTCCATAGTAGCACCAGCTTTGGCAGTGACATAGATTTAGACTGGCACAAAAAGCAGTAAATTACAGTGTTCCTTAAGTCATTTTGGCACCAGTGACTGAAAAAATTAGCCACTGCTGGCCTTAGGATAGAAGAGATGAATATGGCCCTATCTGTTTCCATAGTGGAGAAGTCTGTTTCCTCTGAAGGAAAATGTTATTTATAGGTCATTCTGTAATATACAAAACAGCTACAGTATTTGAATCCAGTATGCAATTCTTGTAAAATAGAGTTTAATTTGAAAATGTGTTGCTGTAAAAAAAAAAAAAAAGAACAGGTGTTACTTTTTTGCTTGCAAATATGTTGATTCCTGTTGATGACCTGGTAATGTTTTCTTAAAGGTTTTTAAAACATTTAAAACAGATATAACTTTGAAAGCACTTTTACTTAGCTGAGACTTTTCAGTCAGATCAAGTCATCAGTATTGAAAAATGAGAGTGGCATGAGCATGCTGCTATAATCGTTATCATATATATGATATTGTCAGTAATAGCCAGTAATTTCCCTGTGCTGAGTTACAGGACAATGATACCCTGATATTTAATATCAGTACTTGCATAAAAGAACTGGACATCTATTGTACATGTACGAATATCCTGCAAATTAGTAGAGAAAAGAGAACATACTGGATAACAGAACAGTTGCATAAAGACTTGAAAACATATTACCATTATCAGTGTTTCATGAGGAGATATTAGGCTTGTGCTTTTAAGGAATGGAATCCAATGAGGAATTTTATTTGGCCCATTTTAGTGCGCCTTTCACTGCACTTAATTACATTTGTATGTAGTGCTTTATTAATCATGATAATCACAGTCACAGTGTAGCATAAAAAACTTATAAGTAAATTTAATGATTACATGTCTAATGAAGTGCCAGTGATCAGGTAAATGGAAAATACTGTAAAATGGATCTTGGGAAGGATGGACATTGGTGGTGCCAAAAGGCCTCATCAGTGTGAATGTCCTGTGAATGGGTTCCAAGGTATCTGGGTGGAAAAGCCTTCTAGGAAAAATAAGTTTTGAAAAGGTAGTTGACCAATGACTGATAAATTCTGCAGGGTAGCAGCTGGAAAGCAGCTGGAGAGAGGGCCCTGGGGCTCCTGTTGGATGGCAAGTTGAACATGTGTCAGCAGTGCCCTGGCAGCCAGGAGGGCCAAGCGTGTCCTGGGAGGCATCAGGCACAGCATCACCAGCCGGGCAAGGGAGGGGATTGTCCCGCTCTGCTCTGGGCTGGGGCGGCCTCACCTGCAGTCCTGTGATCAGCTTTGTGTACCACAATATAAAAAAGACATTAAACTGTTAGGAAGCATCCAAAGGAGGGCAACAAAGATGGTGAAGGGTCTTGAGGGGAAGCCGCATGAGGAGCAGCTGAGGTAATTTGGTCTGTTCAACCTGGAGGAGACGGAAAGGAGACCCCATTGGAGTCTGCAACTTCCTCATGAGGAGGAGGGGCAGGCACTGATCTCTTTTCTCAGATGACCAGCGACAGGACCTGAGGGAATGGCCTGAAGTTGTGTCAGGGGAGGTTTAGGTGGGATTTTAGTAAAAGGTTGTTTACCCAGAGGGTGTTTGGGCACTGGAACAGGTTCTCCAGAGAAGTGGTCACAGCACCGAGCCTGACAGAGTTCAAGAAGATTTTGGTCAGTGCTATCAGGCACATGATGTGACTCTTGGGGTGTCCTGTGCCAGGAGCGGGGCTCAATGATCCTTGTGGGGTCCTTCCAACTCAGCATGTTCTGTGATTCTGTAACTGTTGATTCTACGCATAACTATAATCTGTCACCATGACCCCTGGGCCACAGCCTCCAGTGCCAACAATAGATTAAGTAGCTCAGACCACAATCTGGAGGGTGGTCTCTTTCATATGCCTAGAAAGACGACAAGATTCTATATACATTTCATGAAATAAAGGACTGACTAAGGGCCTTCATAAATATCTACCCCAGAAGACACTGGTGGCTACAGGGTCCAATCTTGCCTACTTCAGTCCAACAGTTTTTTTAAGAATATGCAGAAGGGGTACATCTTCCAACTGTGGTCCCATTAGTAAAATGTGAGCAAGCATTTTAAGTGACTGCAGTGTGACTAGTTATGTTACTTATGACAGCTTAACTCTCCTGACAGAAGCAGCTTTGCCAATGAAAAATGTTCATAAAATTACCAGTTGCAATCTGACCTCCCCCAACCCTTACCCCCCACCCCATTAAGCAAATGTAGAAGTAAAAAATATTTTTCATATATATACACACATATATGTATATGTATATGCCTTGATATGAGACCTACTTGTGCATGCCCTATGCCACAGCTTATTTCAGCCACACGTGCAATGTTCAGAGCAAACCCCCAGTCTTGCTGTCACTGCTTGTTTGGAACAGTGTTGTTCCTACTGGCTGCTGTTGGAATAGTTAAGTAGTTTTGCAGAGTAAGAGATGTTGTTTTTAACTCCACCCTGGGACTGAACTATCTGCCACAATAATTAACAACAGATAGCTATTTGAGAAGGAATTATTCATTGACTGTGGTTTGGGGAATAAAGTCTTGGTTAATCTCAGGATCGCAGAGTTGATAATCTCATTATTTTTACTCATGGCTTCAGGTGTTATCCTCTTTAAATGCCAGTATTTTTAAATTTTCTTTTTATTTAATAACTTCACACGTACAAGTTGAGTTCCACATACAAACTACTAGATTGTTTAAAATCTTTTTGTCATGCAAATGTGTAAAGAGAAAATTATTACCCATCAGACCAGTTTAAAACATGAGAAGGCAGCACAGACCCACACTGTCATAGATCGTGCTGAGTTAGAAGGATCATCAAGTCCAACTCCTGGCTCCACACAGGACAATCCAAGAGTTGCTCCATGTGCCTGAGAGTGTTGTGTAAATGCTTCTTGAGCTCTCTCAGGCTGTTGCTGTGACCTCTTCCCTGGGGAGCCTGTTCCAACCATCCAAAGTAAAGAACCTTTTACTAAAATCCCAACCTAAACCTCCCCTGACACAACTGCAGGCCATTCCCTCATGTCCTGTCACTGTTCACCACAGAAAAGATGCCAATGTCTGCCCCTCTGTGTCCCCTTGTGAATAAGTTGCAGACTGCAGTGTGGTCTCACCTCAGTCTCCTCTTCTCCAGGCTGAAAAGGTGACCTCAGCTGCTCCTCATATGGCTTCCCTTCAGCCATTGTTATTGCCCTCCTTGTACACTTTAGAATAGTTTAATGTTTTTCTTATATTGTGGAACTCGAAATTTCCCCCAGCCCTGGAGGTGAGGCCGCCCCAGGTCAGAGCAGAGTGGGACAATCCCCTCCCTTGCCCGGCTGGCGATGCTGTGCCTGATGCCCCCCAGGACAGGGTTGGCCCTCCTGGCTGCCAGGGCACTGCTGGCTCAGATTCAACTTCACACTGACCAGGATCACCAGGTCCCTTTTTGCAGCACTGCTTTCCAGCCCCTCATTCCCCAGTCTGTATGTACATCCCACTGGTTGCTGCATTGTGAGTTCAGAAACATCACTTTACCTCATTGAAGTGTCTCACTGACGGCAAGAAGTGACAGGTGGGGGACAGGGTGAAAGGGGAACGGGAAGAAGACAAAATTAGTAGCTTTGCTAAATTTTCTGGTTAGCCACAGGCTAAATAAAATGAATAGGAGCAATATGTTCCCCAAAATAAGCTGAAGGAAGATGCTCATTCCCTGTATTAAGAGATAAACTAGAGACTGAATGGGATCAAATCTGTTTCTTGACAAGTTTATTTCTGCCCTTTAATCAGGATTATCTGGTCTTATGTATTTTAGCCATTTACATGACCTCTTCTTCTTTGGGACTTAAGCATCTCACAGCAACAAGTACATCTGTGCAAAAGTGATCTAAAATGTGGCAGTACTAATAACTGTATTTTACAATTTGAGAATTGTGGTTTATACAATTTCCTACAGACTCTGTGCAAGCAGAGCAGAGAACTGACCTCCAAATGCCAGACAACAGGCTGATCAGCAGGTCACCCTTCCTCTGCATGTTGTTAAAGAGACTCATCACTAAATGAATAAATATTTAAGGGCTAGCCTAAATATAAATGAACTGAAATCACTATCAATCTGATCCCATGCTTCTCACAAACTTGAAGAGGCCTTAACACAGCTTTCTCAGCTCTCTGAGAAAACCCAAACCTCAATTCCCTTAATTCCAGCTGGCACACAGGTTAGACTGCAAATACTTTTACCAAGCATACACAGTGCGAGCCTTCATGCATAGAACAATGGCATGTGTATTTCACCCACAGTCAATTTAATTGTATTACCTTCATTTAAACATCTGTTTCCTTCTAATTAAAAGTAAAGGAAATTACATCAAGAATGAAAACATCTGCAACATTTCATTAGATCTGAAAGGGTTGCTAACCTCCATCAAGCATGTCAGAGACACTTTCCATTTATCTTTTATGTAAAATGACTTGCAGGTAATTGCACTCTCTTCAACTAATATAAAAGTATTTTCACTAGAACTACCAATTGTGACAAGGCCGTCATTCTGAAAAATTATATTTGACAGCAATTCAACATCACTTTGAGAAAGCAGATTTAAAATAATCCAGAGGCACTGGTGGAAAGACAGACTTAGAAACACCTAATATGAAGCAGCTTAACATTCGACTATGAAGTATAAGTTCAGAAAAGCTAAACATGAAACAGATACACATTTATTTTTTAAAGCTAGTAATAATTTCTTATTGACTTCAATGAAAGGAAAACCAGACCAAAATCTTAGAGCCTTCAGTAGCAATTTATTTATATTGCACAAAAATATGTCCCACAAAATCAGAAGATTATACAGAATCAAAAAGAAAACAACTCCAGCACTGAAGTGTTCTGACTATAAATCAATAGATTCTGACACACAAACTCACCCTACTTGATGATACTTCCAGGAGGACCCTGGGATACAAGAGATTGCTTGAAAATCAGTGTTGAAACTTGGCTTCATTTTTCAGGAGGTAGATAGTATGTCATCACTGCATATCAATAAATTTCAACACTGGCCAGAAATTTAACAAATATTTAACAAATTAGTCCTGTTGTTTTTAAGGTCAGTGAAGCTATATGCAGTTTGAAATCCTCTCCAGGTACTGGGAAACAGTTAAAAAAACTAGGGAGATAACTTTCATAGACCTATTCTGATTGTTCTGCTCCGATCCTATCCTACTACAAATTCTCAGTTTATTAACATACATTCTCAAGTGTTTTCTGGTTCCTGCTTTTCTGCTGCAGCTTCTCTGCTTTATAATCCCCACTTTCAACTTCATGCAAGGGCATGAAAATGATGCTTTTTTTTCTGGTATTTCTGAGAAGTAGGTGCCTCACATAGAGGAATTAAGGGTTCACGTGGATTAGGAGAGACAGAATTGACAAACACTCTTATTCTTTAAACATAGGACCAGTGGATTTCACAAAAACTAAACTATAGCTTTTATTAGATGTTTAATAAACCGCTAAGTTAAGATTACTCTTGCAAGAAGACTAAATTTTAAAATATCTCTTCGCCCAATTAGGTTACAGAGAAAGTCACCTGAGGTCAATAGAAATACTCTTACTGGTTCCAATGGCCTTTGGCTCAGATCCATAGCATTTTTCTACTTTCTGCACTAAATACTATTATTTGGCTAAAATTAAATTGATTAAATAAGCCTTAGTGAAAGGTGGCATATTTTCCCTCCTTTTATGGAAAGTTTCTTTCACAATTTTTGTTTCACGGTTAACATATATAAATTCATGTAAAAGCAATTAATACTCATAGCTTAGAAGAAGTGACAAAGTACAGCTACTTACCATGTAATTGTGTGGTTTCAGACTAACAATTCATGTGCAAATACACACTGCAAAATAAATTAAATGGTAAAGCAAAATATAGTATAATACTAGGAATGTATTTTTTTCAATTCAGCTGAATAGCCACTGAATACCTTTAAAAATATTTTCCCTGTTTCACCTGAAGACTGATTGGTTTTGAGTCAAGATACCTTGACATTGTGTATGACCAACTACCTTATTAAAGTGCAGTGGAAGCAACAGTGTTTGTTTCACTCTTCTCAGTTGCTCTCGCAACTGACTTCTATTCCACTTATTTCAGCTCTAACACTAACATTTTACACATAAACTTAAAGTAGAATTTTCTACTTTTTGAATCCCATGCACTCAACTATTTAGTGTTCTTATCACACATGGCTCTTTCCACTCTTTGTCAGAACAGATATGTTTTAGGGTTTTTTTGATGGGTTGATTGGTTGGTTTGTTGAGTCTAATCTGTGGCAACTACAATTTTGCAGTTGTTAAAATAATGCAGTAATCATACATTTTTGTAAAAACGCCTTCCTACATGTTTCTAAGATGCAAATCTAGCCCTCAGCTGCTCTTGTAATTTATAAGAGTGAAAAGAGACAATACCTTGTTAACTTTTTCCTGCAAGTAGGACAAAATTACAGAAGTTGACTTTTGTCTAAGCATCTAGAAGATTTTCTAGATATATGTGACCTTTCATTGTTGTTGTATGCATTTTGCTCTTTATTCCACTCTAGAATTAATAATTTTTTTTGTTTCTGTTTATCTATCCTTAAAGTATCTGACATCTTTCAGGGAAAAGAAATGAAGGTATAACCAAGACTACAGGAGAAACTAAGTGCATTTCAGTGAGCTTTCATTTTATATTGTACAGAAATTTCTCAGTAGGCATATTCCTGTCTTATTTGAAGAAATGCTAGATTCATTTAACAGCATCTACTAGTCCTATTTAATTTTATGAGGCAAACATTGCCCTGGAGGAAGAAAATCTGTGACGTTCTTAGGAACAACCATATGCATATCTTGTACATCCATAATATATGTGAATTTCAGGAGAACTACATTTAGGCCCTTTGGGGATCTTCTTGGGAGAATCGTGTGGGAACAGGGAAGAGGGATCCCAGAAAGTTGGTTGATATTCAAGGATCACTTCTTCCAGACTCAAGAATGATGTATCCAAATGAACACAGAACAAGAGAGACAGGTAGCTCCTGTCATGGGTCCACTAGAGGTTTACAAAGATGTTTAAGGGACTGGAACATTTCTTATAAGGAAAGGCGGAGGGAGTGGGCTAGTTCAGCCTCGGGAAGAGATGACAGAGAGAGGAGCTTATCAATGGCTGTAAGTGTCTGAAGGAAGAGTGTCAAGGGGATGAAGTCAGGCTCTTGGTGTGGCCAGGCAACGGCATGAGAAGAAACAGGCAGAAACTGGCACACAGGAGAGTCCACTGGAATGAAAGAAAAAAACCTCTTTACTGTGTGGGTGCCTGTGCACTGGAGCAGAGTGCCCAGAGAGATTGTGGAGCCTCCCTCAATGGAGATAATCAAGAACCATCTGGATACAATCCTGTGCCACGTGCTCTGGGATGACCCTGCTCGAGCAGGGAGGTGGGACCATGTGACCCACTGGTGTCCCTTCCAGCCTTACCCAGTCTCATCAGAAATTTTTTCCAGAAGTGACTTTTTGCATATACATGGATAAGCGCATCTTAGACATGGCTTGCGTTCCAGATCTAGCTGCACATTATGATTTCTCATTTAAAAAATACAAAAATCAAAACTAAACTAAATAATCCCACAACAGAAAAAGTTTTCTCATTTTCCCCAAGAACATTATTACAGCTTTCAGACTTTTTGGAAGTTTACATTTTTGGCTAGCTAAGTACTAACTGGTATAAAATCTGGCGAAACTCTATGGTGTTTACTTGTGGAGTTGATTGGAATGGCCACAATTTATCTTGAACAAGAAAATCAGTGTTAACTTTTTCATAGTAAAAGGAAACCAGATTAAAAAATAATAGAGGAGAAGAGAATTCTCCCCTCAGGCAGTTCGGAGTAGAACCATCTACCAGTCTGTTACTGTGACAGAAAAAATGCAATTCACTTTTCAGGCTGTGCTTGGATTTATGTCAAGTACTAAATTCACACCTGGTGTAAACTTGAATAGAAGGCAAAAAGAATAACACCTTGTCTTTAGTTTTAATTTTTTTTTTTACTCTCCTGTCCATAAAACTGGACCAGTCAACTATTCTTTGGTATTACCTGAGGGAGAATAAACTAACATAAATTTCCAGGAGAAATCTTTACTTCTGTTCAAAATCTCAAGTGTTCTTAGACTTAGGTTTTAAATGTACTATCAGACTGAAGGTTGGATAAATGCATATCCTTTGCATTCTCCTCCACTGCATAGTAATGATACCAAACCTGTGTTTACTACAATCTACTAGTACTGGGTTTTACAGATTTCTTTTCTAAGAAAGGTTCTTTACTGTTATAATGAAAAATTTTGTAGACTTGCCCTGTTCAAGCCAAACATTTAATCTAGGTTCAATATGAATACATGTACATGGTTTTGACTCATCATTCTGAGTTCACTATGGAGAGATGTGCTGCTTTTTGTAATTTTCACCCTTGTAATTAGTGAAACATTTTTAGCAAGTATTTGCTAGCCTTAAGGATCAATGATGCTTAAAGAAACACAGACTAAAAATGTGCTACTTTGCAACACCTTGCAAAACACCATGGTTTCCTTTCTGCTCTTCTTAGATACTCACATGAAAAGTCCAAACACTTCTAGAAATATGAGATCCATTATTCCTACTTTATGTTTTGTAGATCTATTTTTGAATTATAAAAATCAGTCTTTTCCCCATATAGTGGTGTTACTGATTTAAAAATTTGATTTTTGGGAAAAAAAATCCCTCTATTATATTTTTCTCTTCTTCTAAAAAGTAAACCAAAACAGAAAAAAAAGTAAAAACCAAAACAGAAAAAAAAGGCCAAACCAAACAAAACTTCTTTTTTCTTTAAAAATAATGGTTTAATTTGATGATTGATATTTTGCATACTGTGGTTTTATCTCAGCCTGAACATTTTTTAAAATTTGTATATACTGACTGACCATAAAGCTTTGCATAAGTATTTCAAAAAGTTGACTTTTCCCTTTCATCCAAAGAAACTTGTAGCTTTAAAAACCCCCATTATATGTTATTTGTAAGTCAGTATTATTTATAAGGTACCTGGACATTGTCAGTATAATATTAATAGAATGAAAGTTTAACTTTGGAATCCTGCTGAATTCATCTCTTTGTAATAGACTTCTTGCCCTGAGTCAGCAGAAGTTGGTTAATTGTGATAATTAACAAGCTGTGACCCTTCAGCTCACAGAATAGACTGTAGTTGGGTCTCCAGAGAAGGTAAGGAATGAGGGGGAATAAAAAAGCAGAGGACCAACACTCTGACCTCACAATCCTGAGAAATATGCTTGTTCAGAAATTATAATTTTTTGCTGAAGCACCACTATATGGCAACAGTGAATTGTAAGAACGAATACTTTTATCTGTCAACAAGCATAAGTACCTTTTGAAGTTTTGGTATGAAATCAGCATCTGCTATCTCAAGTATCTTAAGTCTACTTCATTATTAATTTAGATCCCCCTCCTAATTTTTAAAAAGTGCCTTAAATACATAATTTGGCATTGCACTCAAGAAGCCATAACTGGGCTCTCATAGCAAGAGTATCTTTTATTTAATCTGTTTTAATTATCTTTATTTAGACAGGGTAGTAGAGAAGAAAGCTAATTTTGTTATTTATTACACTAATTGTGCCTTCATGCTCCCCCAGGACAGCAGCTTCTAGGTTAATGGGAAAACTGTGGTCACCCTGTGCATTTTCCTTTTTGAGCAGCGCAGTGACAGTGGCTGGAAGAGCATTGCACACCAAGGAGCTGGTGACAAAGATGCCGTTTGTCACTGACCCACAACCTGGCCCTGAGGCCACATTCCATGGTCACAGTGTAAACTCCACCTTTGCTGATAATAGAGGAACCTCTTCACAGCTCCCTGTTGCTACCATTGATTCCATTTCTTGACAGGAAGCCCATCCAAGGTAGCACAAATTAGGGTTACCAGCATCTGAAGGGTCATAATATTATTGATACTGCTCTGTCTTTATAATTTTATCTCTATGAAACGGCATTTTAAGCAAAATTTTACAGAGTCTGAATGCCTTTCTTGCTTGGGTGATCTCTGGAGATGGTTTAGTCCAAACCCCTTACCAGGCAGGTTACACAGGGGAGTTTCCAGATGGGTTTTGAATGTCTCCAGTGATGGAGATGGCATCAAATGTCTGTGTGCTAATGGTATCAGACATGGTGTGAAGGAGGGAAAAGGAGGGCTAACAGTCCTTTTTATTCCTTGCCTTTACTTAATGCAAGAAAACTCTAACAGTTTCATGTATGGCCCAGTTTCTTTCTAGTTTTGGAGGCATCTGGAAAAAAATGGCATATGAGAGAAGTAGTAATATTGAAGTCAGAACCATAAAAAAATATACTCATGCTAACAGTATAATGTAGCTTAAAAAATAACAAAAAGGAAGAAATCGCATATTACCATAAAATTATTAATCACTAAGGATGGGAAAGTGAAGCCAAATATGGCAGCAATTTCAGACTCTTTAACAACAGCAGCAACCAGAGAAAAAAACTGCCAAAACCCAACAAAAAAGCCCCCACCATAAACTTTGAAAGAAAATATTGATCTTGTCAGCAAAATTCCCATTAGTGTTTATCTCACACAAACTCCCTTTTCTCTCCTATGAACACAATATCTGATTTCTCATTACCATTTTTCAAACAGAAAGCTTAATCTAAGTGTCTTTCCCAGAGGCTGGGATGAGCACTGCTCCTTTTTGTGCCATGTAGTGTGACATCAGGCTGCTGCAGTCAGCCCCTGAGAGTAGACCTCGTTGCCCCCTGAATTTCACCATGTAACCCGGCTGCTCAGAATTGATTTTTAGTGACTACACAAATGACCTCTGATACAATGTTATTCATACAGTTCATAGACAGAACGAAAAATTACAAATAAAATGCAAAACAACCCCAAAAACTCAACATGAACATGTGCTAAGCAAATGTCATCAACAAGGCTCCTAAGTATGTTTTCTACATTAGTGTTCCCTCTATTTAGTAGCTATTATATTGCTACAATATATTATAAATTATAAATCATAAATGCCTTTTTTTCTGGCATTTCATTAAGCTGACAAAGTTTTATCATCAGTTTTGGAAAATGACATACATACATTTTCTCTTTTTAAAAACCCAACAAACATTTGTAAATAAGGTAATTGCAAGTACAAACACTCTAGTAAATTATTCTATTTTTTAGAATTGAAATATCTGAATAGAAACTAATTCTCCCAAACATGTTGAAATTCAAGATAAATGCAAATACTTGCACCAAAGCCTATTCAGCAGAGCACACGTTTTTACCTCACAAGCACACTGATATTCAAAGACTCATTGAATATTATCATGGGCTAAGTTAATCTGATATTCCTGTTGGGATACCTTATCCATTCACCAGTGCAGATCTTGGGCTTTTGAAGATGCCACCCTATGCTCTTCCTTGCCAGCTAGCCTGGCTTGGAATTTGTTAACAAGTCCGGTCTCTGTCAGACACAGAATGGAGAACAAGATCACATACAAAATAGGTAAGAAAGAAATAGTAAGCAGGGAGGATAGTCAAGTATCAAGTCAGTAAGCAAACTATGATAGCCAGGCACAGGACTTGGTCCCCCAAGCAGATTGATCAGTTGCTTACAGGCAGCTGGCACTTTTTTTCTCATCTCCTCTCTCTTCTCCTTTGCTTGCTCCTGTCTGATCCCTCTCAGTCCCTTCCTTTCCCTTCTTTTAGCCCTTCTAAAGATACCATAATAGTTCTTCACATACACACAATACCCTCAGAAAATCTCTAGAAGTTTTATAAAATCCCACAAACATCCCAAAATTCCCCAAAAAACTCTTTCCCGGTAGGCCAAATAGTTGTCTGGTTTCCCAAGTTTCTCCTCAAATACAAAGCTCTGGTTGAACTTCGTCAATGCTACTAGTAGTTCCTTCAGTTTTCCCTTGATCAGCAATCAGGATATGATCTTTGGTAGTTTTTATGTTATCTCCTCTCCCTTCTGATTTGCCTGTTTGGACATCTGATTTATTACTGATCCTGTCTCTTGTCGTTGCCTCTTACACTGATGAGCTTTTTATTCTGACAAACCCCATAACCTCATGTTATCTTTAACAGACTAAGTCAGCTTCATGGAGTCAGATTTACACTGTAAATATCACTACAAGATTATGTATTACAAAGCTTTTCCGACAAAAAAAAAAAAAAAAAAAAAAGTAATGATTTTGATATATGCATATGTGAAGGGCAAATCTGTAGGAATCAATTAAGTTTCACTTATGTGGGTATAACATAATACTCTGTGTCACACCAAACATGCAAATGAAAACTGCAGTCTACTGCTTTGTCAAACCTTGCTTTCCTGAAATGAAAAATTATTGTCAGTGCCAGGACAGTTGTAATTAAAGATGAAAAAAATCTGATTTTTATTTCTTTTGTGCGGCAGCGTGAGAAGGCAGAATGTTATTTGCTCTTAGTCTAGATTCTCAAGTAAATGAAACATGCAGGATTTTAAAGTTACTCAATACTTTTTGATCCTTCAGATGATTATCATCATCTTTAAGGATGGGTAGGTAATTCAAATTCCACAATTTGAAAAACACTTAGTAGTTACATATTGAAGAGAGGTACAAATCACTGTCCTTCCTGAGGAAAGATAGGAAAACCACAACTGTTTTATACTCTTAGTAGCTGTCTAAGCAGTTAGGTTTTGGCTGACAGTCAGCCTGTCCTAAAGTACACACTTAGCTCCCCCAAAAGTCTCAGTCTTGTACCTCTTCTCTTGTAAGAACATCAAAAGACACAGTGGAGGGTTTTGGAGTTGATACAACACAGGATAGAGGTGAAATGAGCCAAAAAGAAGTTCCATTAGTTTTGCAGATCACAAAATTCATCTTCAATTAATAGTCACTCAATTAATAGTCACTCAATTAATAGAAAAATGTACCAAACCCCACTTATAAAAAAAAAACAACTCAAAAACAAACAAACAAAAAACCATCTACCAAAAACCCCAAGTGAACCAACCCACAAAACAAAAAAAAACCAATTACATCATCCCCACATGTTGCGGTTTGGAATGCTGGCCAAAAGCAAGCACCCACAACACCTGCTCATTCGCTCTCCCCCACCACCACCGGGTAGAGAAGAGGAAGGGGGAAAAAAACTAACAAAAGGTTCATTAGTTGAAATAAGGAACAGGGAGGAAAACACTTATGGACAAAACAGGCACATTTAAATATAAGTGAATTATTACTAACAGAGGAGGAGAATGAGAAATAAATTACAACCCTCAAAGACACCGACTTCTCCCCACTCCCTCCCCCTTCCCACCGACTACAAAGCAGCAGGAACGGAACAGGGTGTGGGGTTGGTCAGTTCATCACCGGATCCTCTGTGACAGCTGAGGAGAAGATTCCTTCCCTTGGTTGCCGTGGGGTCCCTCCCACGGAGACAGTTCTCTGAACCTCTCCGGCGTGGCTCCCTCTCACGAGCAGCAGGCTACACACATCTGCTGCTGCGTGAGTCCCCCCCCACGGGCAAACAGTCATCTCAAAACTGTTGCACGTGGGCTCTCTTGTCCACTGGGTACAGTCAGAAAGCCAGGCTGTTCCATCGGAGCAAGGCCTCTCTCTCCATGGGTCTCCCTGCTGGACACAGCCCCCTTCCGTGTCCGCCCTCTCTGGCGTGGGACCTCCCTCCTCCACGGGCTGCGGGTGGATCTCTGCACCCTCTGGACCCCATGGCTGCAGGGGGACATCCTGCTCCACCATGGTTCACCACGGCCTGCAAAGGAATCCAGCTCCGGTGCCTGGAGCAGCTCCTCCCCTCTGCACTGACCTTGTGTTCTGCATCCCTCACATATTCTCAGCCTCCTCCCTGGCAAAACTACTGTGAGTGCTCCTTGTTTTGATTTCTTCTTAAATATGTTTCACAGAGGTAACCACATCTAATTTGCCAGTTTGGTCAGTGGCATGTCCATCATCCTCAGAGCCAACAGCAATTGGCTTCCGGACATGGTGGAAGCCTCCAGAAGCTTCTCACAGGCGCCATCTTTTTGGCCCCCCCACCTCCAAAACTGGGCCAAGTAAAACCAACACACCACATCTCACCTCAAAATATTTCTTCTCCTTTGCACATTTATCTTTAGCATTTGTTTGTTTTAGCGTGGGAGGTGGGACGGGATTTGTTTGTAAATGGTTAAATCACTCAGTGTAAGCTGTTGAACAGCTTTTCAATCACAAATTATTAAAATACAAGATAAGATCCATTTCTATGAAGTTCATCATCACTCAGCCTCCAGCATTCTGAGAGACAAATCCAACCATGTAACACACCTGTGTACATTTGCAAAGGCATTTTTTCTGTTGTAGCATCACTGCCCCCTTACCTTCAGCTACAAAAAGGGTAGAGGAAAATGAAATATCAATGACTTCTCACTACTGCAAATACAGTTGTTTCTTCCTCGTATTTGTACTGAGATATGAAACAAGTGACACAAAAATTCACTTATTATGTAGCTGGCACAATAAAGAATGCATTGTCTGGAATGTCTAAGCACTCAAGGAAGCAAACTTTAATTTTCCTTTTATCACCTGGAAAAAGAAAAAAAGTGCCTGCTGTCATGAAGTATCAAATTCATTGTCTGATATGATCTAGGTTTTAAAAAAACCTAACAGCGCATTTCACAGTACAGCACTTGGTTTATTCAGGAAAAATCAGGATTAGAAAATGTAATATTTGTTTGAGTGCGTGCCCTGTCTCTTCTGCTTACAATGATGAAAAGAGATCTAGATCTCTTCAGCAAATTTCCTTTTCCTATTTAAACTGCCAATCTATAATGAAATATAAAAGGATTCTGCACAAAATAAGCTTTACTGTAAAGAAACAAATCAGTGTAATTTCTCTAAGTACACTAAGTTGAGACACTCTAGGGTAAGACATGGTCCCACACTGAATTTTTCAGGAAAACAAAGACATTTGAAATAATGCAGTTTATTGCAGTTCTGCAGGCACATGTCCTGAAGCTGTATGAGACAAAGTTGTGTTTTTAAAAAGTGCTGACTTAAGCAGCATTTGACGATGTTTTGAGGATCAAATTTTCCAAGGTCTTGAGGTACCTAATAAGGCATCCTTGCCTTGCTAATGAGAATTTTTTGGTAACACTTTCATATTTTGGGAATATGACTTTGAAGCATTTTGTTGAAGTTATGAAGTATACATATCATAATATATAATTCAGTACAGAAATAAAAATAAATAGTGAGTTTTTCAGCAGAAATTTATTAGACTGTGGATATTAAGGGATTGCAACTGTTGTGGCACTGACTCCAACAGACCTACATGAACTCCAAGTCACCTCATGAGTTACTTTGCTCTGTGTGGATTTATAGCACACAATCATAACAAAGGAATTTGTAGTCTTTTGACATTTCGCTCACCATGCTAACCCCTCTCTCAAGAGACCTGAGACAGGATCCTTGCTGTGTCCTACATGTTGTATTTCCCTGACCTTTGCTAGACAAGCCCTTACTACTGAGTGTCTGACCACCTTAAGGAGCAGTCACATCAGGACCTACCACCAACCACTGGTATCTGCTCTATTTATTGACCCAACTTAACCACACTATGCTCTTCTGTAATTAATCACAGATGCTGTCTGTGCAGAAAGCTGAAATGAAGGTGCACAACAGAAGAAAAATAATGTTGCTTAGCAATTCTCAGCATTAAAGAGAAAAGTTAACCCGGTAATATAGAAAAGCTTCAGTCAAAACCACAGGTTACAGTAAAGTTCAGAATGGAAGGCACAAATTATCCTCACACAGCCAGCAATTTGTAAGTTATACCTTTCATCATATCAAATGATCAGCTTCTGAAAATATTAACATTTAATCAGCAAAACGTACAATAATAGAAATGGTAAAGCGTCCTAAAACTGCTACATTTATAAGCTGGAGAAAATCCCATCAGATCTTGCAAGTAAACATTCGTCATTTGCTTTCAATTTTGTAGGAGTTCCATTTGCTCATTGCTTTTTGGTCCAATCTCAGTCCCTTGGAGCCTCTTTGTAATCGCAAATTGTTTCATGAACACTGAATAAAAGAGTGGCGCCTGTTGCCACCATAACAATTCATGTGGCAGTGCAGCAGTTTAATTCTGCTCTTCATCTTTCCAAGGCTTCTCTCCCAGGAGTAAAAAGTGTCACCTTCTATTTCCTGTATTTTTTTCTAAGTGAAACAGACTTAAATGAGGTTGGACTGATCTTGCCAGTTACCTGTACACAGGCTTAGGAGAGCACAGCCTGTTGTGCTGTACTATTTTTTTGTATGGGTGTTGTAGCACCCGTACAAAAGAGAGAGAGCAAAACAATTACAAGGCAGTGCCAAAGAAATCCAGTCCAGTTCATAGAGAGGGACAGAAGCAACAAAACTGAAGTTAAAATTCTAAAGCAACTGCCAGCCTAAACACTCATGTCTTGGGCACACCTCTCTGAAAGCAGGCTGAGAAGGCTCCCTTAAAAACACAGCATCTTTGCAGGCACATCTGGAAATGAGATCCTATAAGAGCAAGAGAGATCAGCAGCTCAGGCCCAGCGGGATGCAGGTGCTGCAGGCAGCAAGGGAGGATATCTGCACATGAGGAAGAGAATAGCTGCACAGTGACCTGAGACAGAGCATTTTAGCAAATGCCAAGGCGAAGTTTCAGCAATGTAGCACTTGATTGGGCTTAGCTAGGAGGAAAAGATTTGTGGCACAAAGAGAGCACAAGCAACGTACCCTGTCAAGTGCTGGTGTGTTCTGCTCAAGCGAGTACAGGAAGCAGCAGACCATGCTCTGTAAAGAAGACTCAGTTCTGATGTCCCTACCATTTTTGTAAGAGAACCTTGTTTACTTTCCAGACACAGATTAATGTTTCACATATGTTAGCAAAAAACATATAAATGAAATACCTCACACAGGATAAATCTGGGGAGAAGAGAGGGAGAATTTGTTTTATTTTCCCTTTCTTTCTTCAGACACCTGTTATAACTAAGAAAGTTACCTTCTTCTGTCTAATTATTTCATATTTTATTGATCAAAATGTATGAGACTAAATGACCATATGTATAGATGTGTAGATAAAAATGTTCCAGCTGATCAAACTGAACAGTAAGAATGATGTTTGGAGATCAGAGTTGGTTTGAAATAAACCCAAAATATTTAGAAAATAAAAAACTGAGTCAAATTCTCTTGCTATTAAGAACCGACTGTATCTAAAGCATCTTGCTATACTCCCAATGCGAATGTCTTCATTGAATTTTCTGTGTTTTCTGGCCCTCCCCATCCTTAATTGGTATTACAGAAAGTAAATTACTTTCTCTATATTACATTTTACTTTCTGTTTTACAGTCATTGTCTCCAGTGGGTTTGAAGCTCTTTTACATTATATGTACTATAATTCATATCCAAACCACTTAAAATTCACAAATCTAGCTACCTGCAGTCTCAGTTTTTCAAAGCACTGCAAAAATTTTAAACACATATGCCAGCATTTCTGTACTTATAAAACTGATAAATACACTACATTCAAAATAAAATTTAAAAACCCAATAAAACCCAACAAGGGTATATGCATATACGCTTTAAAGTTCTATAAATGGTCTGTAGGATGCATTCAAGTAGCTTCTGCTCTTAATTCTTCTTTGTATCATCTATTAAACAAAAGCTAAAAAGTTATTTATCAGTTACTGATTAAAATACAAGTGAACATTTTAAAATGTATACTTGTTACTTTATTGTAAATGCACTACATATCTAAAAGTTCAGACACTTAAACTGCATTTAAATAAGAATTTTAATAAAAATAGAAGATGTTTTGTCATTCATAGAAATATGAAAACCTTGCAGTAAGCTGGCAGAGCACATTAAATTTTCCTCATACTGCAGCCATTGAATGCACAAGAAATTAGCCAGCCAAAGGAAGACTACATGTTTTATACAGAAACAAAATTCTGTAAGGAGCACACGCGACCTCTTTCTGAGGAATACCTTCAGTGCAGCTTTCTGGGGGTGCAGCTGCAGGGGGAGCTCTGGGTGGGAGCCCCAGGCAAGAGGCTGAGAAGTGCCGACACTTTGCATCACAAAGGTCCTGGAACCTGTGGTCAGCCAGGTGTGAGTGTGGGGTGTTCCTGTCCCTGCCCAGGGTGGTGTGAGTGAGATGCCGGAGTGGCTCCTGGGTGGTAAGACAGGGAAACCTCCCTAGCTCTCTGCTGTATCCTAGAGCCAGAATTGCTTTGTTACACTTTTTTATCTAACCCAGGAAAAGCTACATCCTCAGTGTCACACTCAGGGTTTTTTTTTTAGTGTTCACCATTAAAAGTTCAAGGATAATCCATAAATTTTGTGTAACAGGAAGGGTGTAAAATTTGACTGATATTTTTAGGAAAAAAGAAAATCATTCTTCCATGCATAAAAACAAGCAAACAACCCAACAACAACAATAAAAGTGTACTGATTACCAATTAATCAAAATGAAAGGAGCTGTGTTTTACTTAATAAAACTTAAATAAAAGCATTTAATTCAAGTCCAGTAAACTTCAGCTAGCAATTCTGTCTCGAGTTGGATACCTTTCTGGCTACACAGAAACAATTATGTCAAAAAGACAGCAGAGACCATTCTGCTATAATCACTTTATTCCCCCACAGCAGTGTGATTTTTGCAGAGTGCATGGACTGAATACCAAGTGAGCCCTGATGCTCTAGATACCATCAATGTGGAACCAGAAATGGATTAGAATAACAAAATAAAACCCTGTGGCATTCACTACAAAATTTATTTTGCCCATGTGGCCACATATGACTCTGTCACTGAATAAGAAAGAGAAATCAGTTCAATAATAATGTTAAAATTATTGTCATGCATGCTACTGATTAGGTAGGAGTAATATATCCATTTTAAACTCCTGGTGTTTCCCAACCAAATTATTTCTCTTTATATTCTAGGACCAGTGAAACGATGGGCATAAATGTTACAAACATTGCTGGACATAACCCCAATTCTGGGGAATATGTGCATTATATTGCTTACAACCTGTATGCCTTACTAGGTGTGATGCAAGCACACTAAAAGTGAGTGAAACACTTGCTTTATGCCCAGTACACTGAAATATGTCCTTTACAATATCTTGCAAGAGGTAAATCTTAATAGTTGTAAAATTGTAGTGCCAGACTTCATTTTGGGTGAACTTCCTGCTTCGGTGAAACCATTATAAATAATTTAAGTAGATTTTTAAACTCCTACCCAACCTTTGCTAAAGATAAAGGAACAAAAGTATTATCAATATTTCAAGAGGGGATATTTGAGATAGTCATTTAATAATATAAATATGCATGAAAAAATTGGAAATAAATGCATTATTTTGGAAGAATAAGAAAATATATTTTAAGTAGTCTGTGTTTATGAATATGATTTTTGGCTGGAAGTGGTAAAATAAAATGTTAGGAACAAATTATTTCAGTTAAAATTACTCAAGTCATTACACTGGCACAAATGCATGAGATGTTGAAATGGTAATGCCAACAAAGATTTAAAACCTTCCAGTGGTGAGCTGAAGTTGCCCCAGGACTAAACACAATGATAATGTGCGTCCTCTGAACTTTAAAGATGTAGGGACTTTGAAATATATCAAGATAAGATAAGGGTAAAACATAATGTCATGGAATTTTTTATCAGTTGGACAATGTTTGAGCAAATTCCTCTGTTTTACAAAGCAGGATTTTTCCCCTGCTATTACTGAGATATGGCAGCTATTCATGCTGATAAACACATTATGATAGATGAGTCCTCCAGAAATGATTTTTAATTTTCAGAATACTCTCCAACTCTCAAGACCGTGTACTTCATAAAATGTAAAATATTATGAAATGCCTCTTTCCCTGTTTCACAGATATTTTAAAAAGTGTTCGCTATAAACTGTAGAAGCCTGAAGTGGGGTGGAGAGGCACATGAACAGATGAGTGAGGTAAAGCTATCTATAAAAGATAAACTAATATTCCTAAAAAGCTTTCTTCATTTATTGAGCCTTTGTATTATATTGTCTTCAATATGCGTGACAACTTGCATGAAACATGATGTAGCAGAGAAGACATCAAGTAAAAAAGTTACTTTATAATTAGATGCCCTTGAGAACATAGATGTTCTGTGGACTCTGCAATGAACCCTGTCCTTCCATGATGGCCTCCAGTTTTCATGCTCAAAATCAAAGAGAGATAGTGGGGAATGGGAGCAGGAGGCGAACACTTTTTAGCTCTTTTCCCAACCTGCTGGGACAAAGTTGTTCTCAGCACCTGGAGAGTACTCCCCAGGCTGAGAGTCCAGATGGAGAGACACAGTCTGGGGCTATGGCACTTAAAGCCGTTATTGACTTCTAGAAACCATCATGTGGCCTTCTACAAACAGCTCTGAAAAATAAGTATCATTTTCCATGTGGCAGTAGTAAGGTTAGTGAGCCATTCATTGTATATTTATAGGAAAGAAGTGTAATCACTGAACAGTATATCTAAAGCTGTCAGAATTCTTTTTGTTATTGTGTTGATGATAATTTACAAAAGGTTTAGGTGAAGGAAATACATTCTTAATTATTTTACTGAGGACTTCAAATGGTATCAATATCATGTATATACGCAGTACACTTTCTCTAAGTAATTATCTCTCATTCAGTATCAGACAATGGGCCAAGAGGAAATGTACATGGACAGTGCCTAAGCACAACTGTGTATTCTGCTGCCAAAGAGCTTAATTATCTTTCCTTTACAAGTGACGTGGCTATTCCTTGTCTAACCATATAACAGGCATTTGTTCCATGTAGTTTACTCTATTGCAGATGAGCAATTAAGCAGCAAAAATCTTTTTTTTATTTTTTTTTTATTTCCATGTTGGAACATTTGGGTTTTGTTGGTCGTCTGATGTTTCTTTGTTATCTCAAAGTTCTATTAATACCATCTTTTTGAAGGATGAGCCATAGTTATTCAAAATAGCAGTTGCAGTATTTAGCTGCATTTGGTTTCCTCACTCACAAGGCACTGGTTCTCTTTCCTAATTCATAAGAGTTAGGCACTTAAAAGTTTTCACCTCAATAACAGGATCCATTTGCATAAAGCAGTCAAGTTGTTAATTGTTAAATATCCAGCTTTCCATGTAAAAAGAAGTGCATAAATGTACCTTCTTCATACATGTTATACTGACATGAATAATAGAAAGATTCCAAAAATGTGACGCCATTACTGAAGGAGGGCAGCCACATGGAAAAGGTACTCACTGCTTCCTTTACCTCAGTTTTCAATGCCACATTTTGCTTAGGTCCCCCAGGTTACTACACCAGGATACTGAGCTCCAAGTGTAAAAAAAAAAAAAAAAAAAAAAATTAAGCAGACAAGCTAAATGCTCTTTCCCACCTAGATTATTTTGTGATTGGAAACTTCTGTCATTATAACACACAGGTTTCTAAAGTATACACCTGAACTGTGAAACAAAATCCACATCAGGCATGGTAACTGAATGCATATCTTCTGTTATGAATGACCATGGTATAAAGTGTAGTATTTATTATGAATTAGGACAGTATCCTTAGTGAAAGAGCTGAGCTTTCATTAATGTCGGTCTGACATTTGAAAAATTGATTTGTTTTGACATTTAGAGCACTTCTGTTGTAGTGCGGGCTCATGTCTGACATTAAGCAAACTAAATTACGGTGGTTTTGCTTAAAAGCTTCCCATAAAACACAGTTATTTTACAATGCAGATGACATCTGTTCTAGCAGAAGCAGTCATGTTTTACAAAAACATAGCAGGTGTACTGACTTACGTGGAAGCAAAATCCTTAAATGAAGAATATCCAAAACATTATATGTTGGCCACTGAAAAATAAATTAATGTTCACACAACTTGTAAGTTTAGCCATAAAACTTGGAATCCATTTAAAAGTTTAAGGTATTGCATCAGAAACCTTATCTGCAGTTTTAGCTAAAGGGAAAAAAGTTGTTTCTATGTTAAGAAGGAATAAGAATAACCTGAGAGAGCATGGGATAGCCTAATTCAGACAATGGAACTCTTATTTTAGCAGTAATGCAGGTCCTTACCTTTTAATGGTTTATATTTGAAATGCATAAGCAGACCAAAATAAAGAGCTCCTTTTAAGTGAATCACATCTAAATGCTCATTGATTATTACATTTAATTGTTTTTTTTTTCTGATGTATTATGTTAAATCAAATGTTATTTTGGATTCAGTTTTCTACTATATAACCACAATGTAAAACAAATCACTGGATTCTTCTGGGATTTATGTCTGAAAGGTATACAATACAGGATCTAAGATGGTAATCCATCTTGTTATATGTTTTATTTTTTACACATTAAACTTTCATTAAACCTAAACTAAGCTCAAGTAATCTTTATCATTAATCATACATGCATGGAACTTTCCAGTGAAGAAGAAAACTATTCCAGCATGCCTTCTTTTTTACCCATTTTTATCCTCCCATGGTAAAGGTGGGTGATGGCATAGAAGTACAACTGCTCCTAAGTGTGGGGGAATGGGGCCCCACAAGCCCGGATTCTGAAACCCAGGCAATCATTGTGTATGACTGAGGCCTGGGAAAAGAAAAGGAGTTTTGACAGCCTACATGGAGGAAGAATGTTGCATCCTTGAGAAAAGCAGATTGGAATGCAGAATTGATAAATGCACGGTGAGCTAGAAAATTATAGCATTACTAATTACTGTAGCTTTTTGCAAACTCACCAATTATATTCTGATTACTAATAAACAGCTGTCTCTTGACCAATGTATGTTTGACACAAAATGTGTACTCTGGTTGCTAAGTGGATAAAAGAGGCTTGTCCCACAATAAAGTTCTTCTTTCTCTCTGTTTTTTCACCCACTTTTGTGTGTTTTGTATCTATTCTTTTCTGTCGCTGTTTGGCCAGCAGCGGAGACAAATCCGCAAAGAGTAACCACTTGGGGAACTCCCACCCCTACTAACCACAGAGGGTTTCTGTTTACTGGGTAATTCTGCAGGTCACACTCTCTATCCATATGAAGCAAAATACTCCATCCTGCCTTTCTGTCGGCTCAGGAGTGACAACAAAGCCAGGTGGAACATGTTACCTCCTTTGCTTTCTGTATTCTCTTCCATATTATGAGACTTGGCTTGTTTGTCAGTTACCTGGCATTTCCAGATGGTCTCCCAGGACTCTACTAGACAGATCCAAAATTGTTTAGTTTCCAAGATAATAGAAATCAAACTAATGTGTCCAATGTGGATAGTGTACATGCATATGTAAATGTCTTTACATCCTTTCCTAAAGCTTTGGCTCAACAATGTCAATACCACAGAACTGCATGAAGAACTGTGCCAAAATGGAAATGCACTTTGGTCTATTTCTTAATTTTCCAACCTAAATGTAGCAAGTGCTTTTATGCATGGTTTTCTTTTGCGTGATGATATTTTCCACGTCTTATAATTTATCTCTGTTACAAAGTACATTCATTTTATATCTCAAAATGGAATTTGACATTAACATGGTATTCAAGGTGAAGTCCTGTCATCAGCTCCATGACATTTACTTCCACCACTGCTTTTCAAAATGCTGCCTTTACTCTAGTATTTCTTGTCTGCTTCTTTCACTGAGTTGTTGACTTTGACATACAGCTCTTTTTCATAATTATTACAATTAAATTTGAGTAACAACTTAAATATGAATATAATTAACTGAACTTATTTTTTCTGGAGCAAACTGCATTTTACTTGTCAATCCTATATGCAACCACCAGCCTGTTCTCTTTCCTGGATCATCTTTTCCCCCAAACTTTTCCAAACTTAATGAAATTAATGCACTTTTTTGAGAGCTATGACTTCTTCCTTCTTAGCCTACTATCTTTTTATTTGCAATCTCATAAAGGGATATATAATATTAAGTTTTTAAGAACACATGTCATGTATTTTATTCTAAGGGACTAGTTTAATTTTGTTCTAAAGGACAGTTCTAGAAACTACATTATCTATAGTCTTGCACCTTTATTACTCTTGGTAAATGAAACAGCCATATCCTAATAGCATATTCTCATCAAGTTGACTTGCCATACTTTTGTCATTTCATTTGCAGGAAAGTACATATATTTTAAGAGTGTGTGCATGAAAAGATAATTTTTTTTTTAAAGGGGAAGTCCTATCCTATTAAGAATTCAATCTAAGCCCACAATTAAATTATTTTTCCCATTAACTTAGTTAAATAAAACTATTCTTTAAGCTTTAAAATAGATATTAAATAAATTCTCTTTTAAACACTGTTAAACTTGAAAATCAAACAAGCTCAATCAGATTATACTTGGATGACTAAGTATTGGTTTTAATACCTGGTAGACTATTAAGATTTTTTTTGTCGTATTTTCTTCTTTAACTATTTATTTTTTATTATTATTTAGGGATGAATGAAACAGCTCAAGGGCTGAAATACATGAATTTGCATTTTAATGCATTTCTGCAGATTGATATGTCAAGCCAAGGACATGGTACATTTACTCAGGCAGAGTGAACCAACATTTATTTAAGAAATTTCAGTTTTAGAGGGAAAAGACTTCTATCAAAGCTGTTTTATGCACTGCTCTTTGTTGATGTTTTTCACTACCAGCGACGTGACAACTGAAGTTCACGGCCAGTTGAAAACTCAAAGCATCATTATTAAATATCACTAGACAACTCTATTAAATTTAAATTAACTGTACACAGAAAATAAAAAAATATAAAAAAAAAAAAAAAAAAAAAAAACGGCCGAGGGTTTTTTTTTTAAACCCGCTGTTTTCATTGCACAGTAATGAAGATATAAGAAATCAGTAGTCTCAGCATCATTTCCAACAGTGTTAAATCATTGTCCTTGAGAAGGCAATTATTGTAGTAATTAGTATGTGCCGCTACTGATCTGAAAGAGTAATACCACTTATATTTTCTAATCATGCTAAGAAATCCATAAACATTTAAAATGTTCCAGATTATGCACTATTGGTTTCCTTGCCATTTTCACTTCCAGTGACTGATGAACATCAAAAGCAAAGCAATAATTTGAAAGTCCACAGGTAATTACTGGAAAATAAACTGGAATATTAGTCTGTAACTTTTACACTTTTACACACTCAGTATATGATTGCCATCGTTATTCAGCACCTTTCTCACAGAATCAATAAGGATATACAGTCGATCAAAATGGGAAAATTTTGGTACTCTGATACCATATAAAATGTGCATCAGTAATCTAGAAATTACATATCATTTTGTCTCACAAAGTAGCATGTTTACATGCCATTTAACAAGTGCACAGTATCTTCAGGTTACTGAAACTAACATGCTGGACTGAAGTGCTTAATTTCAGTGTGTAATGTGAAGTGATGAATTCGCACTTTGTTCTTAAATTATTTTTTAAGAAAAAAATGTGAATGCTTCTAGATCTTAAAAAAAAAAGCAACCAAACACCAAAAAAAAAATTAAGAACAAAGTGTCTTTTAAGCATTTGCCACTAGCTAAATTTCCAGGAAGTGTCTCTAATCTAGCGGTGCAAATACATCTGAAGTGAGCTTCATATCTGCAGAATTTATAGCAAACAGCTTACCATAAATGAACATCTGTGGTACTTCTAGGAAATAAACAAAAAAGCTGAATTTAGCCTTTGCTTATATTTGCCATCACACTGATACTGAGGCATAAGGCTATCCTCAACAACACAGAAGCCTGTTTCAAGTGCATGTATACACTTTCTACATCAAAACCATGTTGGTTTCCACTCATGGACACTGTATCTATAAGGAATAAGTGTCAGGCAGAGGCAGTGACATTTTAATGTATACCAAACTCTGCGAATCAATGCCATTAGCCAGTGCAGGTTCTTGTATTCAACATTGTTATTGTATTAACTGCAGAAGACTTTGCCAGGCTGCTTGAGACCAGCTGATAAGTGCTGAAAAGAAGCTCAAAGCAACAGCAATAGGCGAGGAACTTCAGTAGCTCAGTCAGAGCAACCAGCTGTCCCTCACCTGGCTCCTTCATGGCTCTCAGAGAAAGATCAATTGGCTGATTGTCCTGCAGTAACACCACTCATAATGGAAGAGGCCACTCTCAGACCAAGTGCTGTTCCTGTCTAGCTCTTTTCAAGTAAAGGACAGCTTTGCTAGAAATTTTC
>CM019215.1:75995219-76010462 GCA_009741485.1 Malurus cyaneus samueli
CAAGTAAACCACACACCACATTCACCTCAAAATATTTCTTCTCCTTTGCACATTATCTTTAGCATTTGTTTGTTTAGCGTGGGAGGTGGAGGGATTTGTTTGTAAATGGTTAAATCACTCAGTGTAAGTTGTTGAACACTTTTCAATCACAAATTATTAAAAGACAAGATAAGATCCTTTCTATGAATTTCATCATCACTCAGCCTCCAGCATTCTGGAAGACAAATCCACCATTAAAACACCTGTGTACATTGCAAAGGCATTTTTCTGTTGTAGCATCACTGCTCCTTACCTTCAGCTACAACAAAGGTAGAGGAAATGAAAATATCAATGACTTCTCACTATTGCAAATACAGTTGTTTCTTCCTCGTATTTGTACTGAGATATGAAACAAGTGACAAAAATTCACTTATTATTAGCTGGCACAATAAAGAATGCATTGTCTGGAATGTCTAAGCACTCAAGGAAGAAACTTAATTTTCCTTTTATCACTGGAAAAAGAAAAAAGTGCCTGCTGTCATGAAGTATCAAATTCATGGTCTGATATGATCTAGGTTTTAAAAAAAACTAACAGCGCGATTTCACAGTACAGCACTTGGTTTATTCAGGAATCAGGATTTAGAAATGTATATTTGTTTTGAGTGCGTGCCTGTCTCTTCTGTTACAATGATGAAAAGAGACTAGATCTCTTCAGCAAATTTCCTTTTCCTATTTAAACTGCAATCTATAATGAAATATAAAAGGCTTTGCACAAAATGCTTTACTGTAAAGAAACAAATCAGTGTAATTTCTCTAGTACACCTAAGTTGAGACACTCTTAGGGTAAGACATGGTCCCACACTGAATTTTCAGGAAAAACAAAGAATTTGAATAATGCAGTTTATTGCAGTTCTGCAGGCACATGTCCGAAGCTGTATGAGACAAATTGTGTTTTTAAAAGTGCTGACTTAAGCAGCATTGACGATGTTTGAGGACATATTTTCCAAGGTCTTGAGGTACCTAATAAGGCATCCTTGCCTTGCTAATGAGATTTTTTGGTAACACTTATTTTTGGGAATATGACTTTGAGCATTTTGGTTGAAGTTATGAGTATACATATCATAATATATAATTCAGTACAGAAATAAAAATAAATAGTGAGTTTTCAGCAGAAATTTATTAGACTACGGATATAAGGATTGCAGCTGTTGTGGCACTGACTCAACAGACCTACATGAACCCAGTCACCCATGATTACTTTGCTCTGTTGATTTATAGAACAACTACAAAGGAATTGTAGTCTTGACATTCGCTACCATCTAACCCCTCTCTCAAGAGACCTGAGACAGGATCCTTGCTGTTCGTACTGTTGTATTCTAAGGCCTTGCTAACAAGCCCTTATACGTGTGTCTGACCACCTCTAAGGAGCAAGTCACATCAGGACCTACCACCAACCACTGGTATCATGCTCTATTTTTGACCCAACTTAACCACACTAGCTCTTCTGTAATTAATCACAGATGCTGTCTGTGCAGAAAGCTGAAATGAGGTGCACAACAGAAGAAAAATGTGCTTAGCATTACTCAGCATTAAGAGAAAAGTTAACCCAGTAATATAGAAAATCTTCAGTCAAAACACAGGTTACAGTAAAGTTCAGAATGGAAGCACAAATTATCCTCACACAGCCACAATTGTAAGTTATACCTTTCAATCATATCAAATGATCAGCTTCTGAAATAATTAACATTAATCAGCAAAACACTAATAATAAAATGGTAAAGCGTCCTAAAAACTGCTACATTTATAAGCTGGAGAAAATCCCATCAGTCTTGCAAGTAAACATTCATCATGTTTTCAATTTTGTAGAGTTCCATTTGCTCATGCTTTTGGTCATCTCAGTCCCTTGGAGTCTTTGTCATCCAAATTGTTTCATGAACATGAATAAAAGAGTGGCGCCTGTTGCACCATAACATTCATGTGGCAGTGCAGCAGTTTAATTTGCTTCTTCATCTTTCCAAGGCTTTCTCTCCGGGAGTAAAAGTGTCACTTCTATTTCCTGTATTTTTCTAAGTAACAGTAAATGAGGTTGGCTGATTCTGCCAGTTACCTGTACACCAGGCTTAGGAGAGCACAGCCTGTTGTGCTGTACTTTTTTTTGTATGGTGTTGTAGCACCCATACAAAAGGAGAGAGCAAAACAATTACAAGGCAGTATCAAAGAAATCCAGTCCAGTTCACGAGGGGACAGAAGCAACAAACTGAAGTTAAATTCTAAAAGCAACTGCCAGCTAAAACACTCATGTCTGGCACACCTCTGAAAGCAGCGTGAGAAAGGCTCCTTAAACACAGATCTTTGCAGCACATCTGGAAATGAGATCCTGTAAGAGAAGAGAGATCAAGCTCAGGCCAGCCGGGATGCAGTGCTGCGGCGCAGGGAGGATATCTGCACATGAGGAAGAGAATAGCTGCACAGTGACCTGAGACAGGCATTTAGCAAATGCCAAGCGAAGTTTCAGCAATGTACACTTGATGGCTTAGCTAGGAGAAAAGATTTGTGGCACAAAGAGAGCACAAGCAACGCACCCTGTAAGTGCTGTGTGTTCTGCTCAAAGCGAGTACAGGAAGCAGCAGACCATGCTCTGTAAAAGAAGACTCAGTTCTGATGTCCCTACCATTTTGTTAAGAGAACCTTGTTTAATTCCAGACATCATGTTTCACATATGTTGCAAAACATAAAATGAATACCTCACACAGATAATTCTGGGGAAGAGAGAGGAGAATTTGTTTTATTTTCCTTTCTTTCTTCAGACACCTGTTATAACAAGAAAGTTACCTTCTTCTGTTATTATTTCATATTTATTGATCAAAATTATGAGACTAAATGACCATATGTGAAGATGTGTGATAAAATGTTCCAGTGATCTTCAAACTGAACAGTAAGATGATGTTTGGAGATCAGAGTTGGTTGAAATAAACCCAAAATATTTAGAAAATAAAAAACTGAGTCAATTCCTTGCTATTAAGAACCGACTGTATCTAAAGCATCTTGCTATACTCCAATGCCAATGTCTTTATTGAATTTTCTGTGTTTTCTGGCCTCCCCATCCTTATTGGTATACAGAAAGTAAATTACTTTCTCTATATTACATTTTACTTTCTGTTTACAGTCTTTGTCTCCAGTGGTTTGAAGCTCTTTTATTATATGTACTATAATTCCAAACACTTAAAATCACAAATCTAGCTACCTGCAGTCTCAAGTTTTCAAAGCACTGCAAAAATTTTACACATATGCCAGCATTTCTGTACTAATAAAACTGATAAATACACTACATTCAAATAAAAATTTAAAAACCAATAAAACCCAACAAGGGTTAATGCATATACGCTTTAAAGTTCTATAAATGGTCTGTAGGATGCATCAAGTATGCTTCTGCTCTTAATTCTTCTTTGTATCATCTATTAACAAAGCTAAAAAGTTATTTTCAGTTACTGATTAAAATACAAGTGAACATTAAAATGTATACTTGTTACTTTAATTGTAAATGCCTACATATCTAAAAGTTCAGACACTTAACTGCATTTAAATAAGAATTTTAATAAAAATAGAAGATGTTTTGTCATTCATAGAAATATGAAAACTTGCAGTAAGCTGGCAGAGCACATTAATTTTCCTCATACTGCAGCCATGAATCACAAGAAATTAGCCGCCAAAGGAAGACTACATGTTTATACAGAAACAATTCTGTAAGGAGCACACGCGACCTCTTTCTGAGGAATACCTTCATGCAGCTTTCTGGGGGTGCATGCAGGTTGAGCTCTGGGTGGGAGCCCCAGGCAAGAGGTGAGAAAGTGCGACACTTTGCATCACAAAGGTCCGGAACCTGTGGTCAGCCAGAGTGTGAGTGTGGGGTGTTCCTGTCCTGCCCAGTGGTGTGAGTGAGATCGGGAGTGGCTCCGGGTGGTAAGACAGGGAAAACCTCCCTAGCTCTCTGCTGTATCCTAGAGCAGAATTGCTTTGTTACACTTTTTATCTAACCCAGGAAAAGCTAATCCCAGTGTCACACTCAGGTTTTTTTTTAGTGTTCAACCATTAAAAGTTCAAGGATATCCATAAATTTTGTGTAACAGGAAAGGGTGTAAAATTTTGACTGATATTTAGTAAAAAAGAAAAATAATTTTCCATGCATAAAAAAGCAAACAAACCCAACAACACATAAAAGTGTAACTGATTACCAATTAATCAAAATGAAAGGAGCTGCGTTTTACTTAATAAAACTTAAATAAAGCATTTAATTCAAGTCAGTAACTTCAGCTAGCTTTGTCTCGAGTGTGGATACTGTTTTGGCTACACAGAAACATTTGTTCAAAAAGACAGCAGAGACATTCTGCTATAATCATTTATTCCCCCACAGCAGTGTGATTTTTGCAAGTGCATGATGAATACCAGTGAGCCCTGATGTCTAGATACCATCATAATGGACCAGAAATGGATTAGAATAACAAATAAACCTCTGGCATTCATTACAAATTTATTTGCCCATGTGGCCACATATGACTCTCTGAATAAGAAAGAGAAATCGTTCAATAATATATTAATTATTGTCATGCATGTACTGATTAGGTCGGAGTATATATCCATTTTAACTCCTGTGTTCCCAACCAAAATTTCTCTTTATATTCTAGGACCAGTGAAACGATGGGCATAAATGTTACAAACATTGCTGGACTAACCCAATTCGGGGAATATGTGCATATATTGCTTACAACCTGTATGCCTTACTAGGTGTTGATGCAAGCACACTAAAAGTAGTTGAAAACACTTGCTTTATGCCCAGTACATGAAATATTGTCCTTTACAATATCTTGCAAGAGGTAAATCTTAATAGTTGAAATATTGTAGTGCCAGACTTCATTTGGGTGAACTTCCTGCTTCGGTGAAACCATTATAAATAATTTAAGTAGATTTTTAAACTCCTACCCAACCTTTGCTAAAGATAAGGAACAAAAGTATTATCAATATTTCAAGAGGGTATTGAGTAGTCATTTAATATATAAATATGCATGAAAATTGGAATAAATGCATTATTTTGGAAGAATAAAAATTATTTTAGTAGTCTGTGTTTATGATATGATTTTTGGCTGAAGTGGTAAATAAAATGTTAGGAACAAATTATTTCAGTTAAAATACTCAAGTCATTACAGTGGCACACAAATGCATGAATGTTGAAAATGTAATGCCAACAAAGATTTAAAACCTTCCAGTGGTGAGCTGAATTTGCCCCAGGACTAAACACAATGATAATGTGCGTCTCTGAAACTTTAAAGATGTGTGACTTTGAATATATCAAGATAAGATAGGTAAAACATAATGTCATGGAATTTTTATCGTTGGACAATGTTTTGAGCAATTCCTCTGTTTTACAAAGCAGGATTTTTCCCCTGCTATTACTGAGATATGGCAGCTATTCATGCTGATAACACATTATGTAGATGAGTCCTCCAGAAAATGATTTTTATTTTCAGAATACTCTCCACTCTCAAGACCGTGTACTTATAAAATGTAAATATTATGAAATGCTCTTTCCCTGTTCACAGATATTTAAGTGTTCGCTATAAACTGTAGAAGCTGAATGGGGTGGAGAGGCCATGAACAGATGAGTGAGGTAAAGCTATCTATAAAAGATAAACTATATTCCTAAAAAGCTTTCTTCATTTATTGAGCCTTTGTATTATATTCTTCAATATGCGTGACAACTTGCATGAAACATGATGTTAGCAGAGGACATCAAGTAAAAAAGTTACTTTATAATAGATGCCCTTGAGAAATAGATGTTCTGTGGACTTGCAATGAACCTGCTTCATGATGGCTCCATTTTCATGCTCAAAATCAAAGAGAGATAGTGGGGAATGGGAGCAGGAGGCGAACACTTTTTAGCTCTTTCCCACCTGCTGGGACAAAGTTGTTCTCGCACCTGGAGAGTACTCCCCAGGCTGAGGTCGCAGATGGAGAGACACAGTCCTGGGCTATGGCACTTAAGCTGTATTGTTCGAAACATCGTGGCTTTTTCTACAAACAGCTCTGAAAATAATTAATTTTCCATGTGCAGTAGTAAGTTTAGTGAGCCATTCATTGTATATGTATAGGAAAGAAGTGTCATATGAACGTATATCTAAAGCTGTCAGAATTCTTTTGTTTATTGTGTTGATGATATTTACAAGGGTTTAGGTGAAGGAAATACATTCTTAATTTATTACGGACTTAAAATGGTATCAATTATGTTATATTACGCAGTACACTTCTCTAAGTATTATCTCTCATTCAGTATCAGACAATGGGCCAAGAGGAAATGTACATGGACAGTGCCTAAGCACAATGTGTATTCTGCTGCCAAAGAGCTTATTATCTTTCCTTTACAGTGACGTGGCTATTCCTTGTCTACCATATAACAGCATTTGTTCCATGTAGTTTACTCTATTGCAGATGAGCATTAAGCAGCAAAAATCTTTTTTTTTTATTTTTTTTATTTCCATGTTGGAACATTTGGGTTTTGTTGGTCGTCTGATGTTTCTTTGTTATCTCAAAGTTCTATTAATACCATCTTTTTGAGATGAGCCATAGTTATAATAGCAGTTGCAGTATTTAGCTGCATTTGGTTTCCTCACTCACAAGGCACGGTTCTCTTCCTAATCATAAGAGTTAGGCACTTAAAAGTTTTCACTCAATAACAGGATCCATTTGCATAAAGCAGTCAAGTTAATTGTTAAATTCCAGTTTCCATGTAAAAGATGCATAAATGTACCTTCTTCATACATGTTTACTGACATGAATAATAGAAGATTCCAAAAATGTGACGCCATTACTGAAGGAGGGCAGCCAATGGAAAAGGTACTTCACTGCTTCCTTACCTCATTTTCAATGCCACATTTGCTTAGGTCCCCCAGGTTACTACACCAGGATACCTGAGCTCCAAGTGTAAAAAAAAAAAAAAAAAAAAATATTAAGCAGACAACTAAATGCTCTTTCCCACCTAGATATTTTGTGATTGGAAACATCTTGTATTATAACACACAGGTTCTAAGTATACACCTGAACTGTGAAACAAAATCCACATTCAGGCATGGTAACTGAATGCATTATCTTTGTTATAAATGACCATGGTATAAAGTGTAGTATTTATTATGAATTAGGACAGTATCCTTAGTGAAGAGCTGAGCTTTCATTAATGTCGGTCTGACATTTGAAAATTGATTTGTTTGAAACATTTAGAGCATTCTGTTGTAGTGCGGGCTCATGTCTGACATTAAGCACTTAATATACGGTGGTTTTGCTTAAAAGCTTCCCATAAACACAGTTTATTTTAAAATGCCAGATGACATCTGTTCTGCAGAAGCAGTCATGTTTACAAAAACATAGCAGGTGTACTGACTTACTTGGAAGCAAAATCCTTAAATGAAGAATATCCAAAACATTATATGTTGGCCATTGAAATAATTAATTTCACACAACTTGTAAGTTTAGCCATAAAATTGGAATCCTTTAAAGTTTAAGGTTTGATCAGAAACCTTATCTGCAGTTTACTAAAGGGAAAAAAGTTGTTTCTATGTAAGAAGGAATAAGATCACTGAGAGGGCATGGGATAGCCTATTCAGACAATGGAACTCTTATTTTAGCAGTAATGCAGGTCCTTACCTTTTATGGTTTATATTTGAAATGCATAACAGACCAAAATAAAGAGCCTTTTTAACTGAATCACATCTAATGCTTTGATATTACATTAATGTTTTTTTTTCTGATGTATTAGTTTAAATCAAATGTTATTTTGGATTCAGTTTTCTACTATTAACCACAATGTAAAACAAATCAACTGGATTCTTCTGGGATTTATGTCTGGAAAGGTATACAATACAGGATCTAAGATGGTAAATCCATCTTGTTATATGTTTATTTTTTACACATTAAACTTCATTAAACCTAAATAAGCTCAAGTAATCTTTATCATTATCATACATGCATGGAACTTTCCAGTGAGAAGAAAACTATTCAGCATGCCTTCTTTTTTACCCATTTTATCCTCATGGTAAAGTGGGTGATGCATAGAAGTACAACTGCTTCCCTAAGTGTGGGGAACGGGCCCATAAGCCGGATTCTGAAACTCCAGGCAATCATTGTGTATGACTGAGGCCTGGAAAAGAAAAGGAGTTTTGCAGCCTACATGGAGGAGAGTTGCATCCTTGAGAAAAGCAGATTGGAATGCAGAATTGATAATGCAGTGGCTGAAAATTATAGCATTACTAATACTGTTAGCTCTTTGCAAACTCACCAATTATTTCTGATACTAATTAAACAGCTGTCTCTTGACCAATGTATGTTTGACACAAAATGTGTCTCTGGTGCTAAGTGGATAAAAGAGGCTTGTCCCACAATAAAGTTTCTTTCTCTCTGTTTTTTTCACCTTTGTGTGTTTTGTATCTATTCTTTCTGTCGCTGTTTGCCAGCGCGACACCGAGAGTAACCACTTGGGGAACTCCCACCTACTACCATAGAGTTTCTGTTTACTGGTAATTTCCGGTCACATCTCTTCATATGAAGCAAATACTCCATCCTGCCTTCTGTGCTCAGGAGTGAAAGAGGTGAACATGTTACCTCCTTTGTTCTGTTTCTCTTCATATTAGAGACTTGGCTGTTTGTCAGTTACCTGCATTTCAGTGGTCTCCAGGACTACTAGACAGATCAAAATTGTTAGTTTCCAAGATAATAGAAATCAAACTAATGTGTCCAATGTGGATAGTGTACATGCATATGTAAGTCTTACATCTTTCCTAAAGCTTTGGCTCAACATGTCATACCACAGACTGCATGAAGAACTGTGCCAAAATGGAAATCACTTTGGTCTATTTCTTAATTTTCCAACCTAAATGTGCAAGTGCTTTTATGCATGGGTTTCTTTTGCGTGTGATATTTTCCAATCGTCTTAAACTTATCTCTGTTACAAAGTACATTCATTTTATATCTCAAATGGAATTTGACATAACATGGTATCAAGGTAAGTCCTGTCATCAGCTCCATGAATTTTTTCCACCACTGCTTTCAAAATGCTCCTTTACTCTAGTATTCTTGTCTGCTCTTCACTGAGTTGTTGACTTTGACATACATCTTTTTCATAATTATTACAATTTAATTGAGTAACAACTTAAATATGAATATTAATTAACTGAACTTATTTTTTCTGACAAACTGCAATTTACTTGTCAATCCTATATGCAACCACCAGCCTGTTCTCTTTCTGGATCATCTTTTCCCCCAAACCTTTTCCAAACTTAATGAAATTAATGCACTTTTTTGAGAGCTATGACTTCTTCCTTCTTAGCCTATCTTTTTTATTGCAATCTCATAAAGGGATATATATATTAAGTTTTTAAGAACACATGTCATGTATTTTTCTAAGGACTAGTTTAATTTTGTTCTAAAGGACAGTTCTAGAAACTACATTCTATAGTCTTGACTTTATTACTCTTGGTAAATGAAACAGCCATATCCTAATAGTATTTCATTTCAATTGACTTGCCAATTTTGTCATTTATTGCAGGAAAGTACATATATTTTAAGAGTGTGTGCATGAAAAGTATTTTTTTTTTAAAGGGGAAGTCCTATCCTATTAAGAATTCAATCTAAGCCCACAATTAAATATTTTTCCCATTAACTTAGTTAAATAAAACTATTCTTTAAGCTTTAAAATAGTATTAAATAAATTCTCTTTTAACACATGTTAAACTTGAAAATCAAACAAGCTCAATCAGATTATACTTGGATGACTAAGTATTGGTTTTATACCTGGTAGACTATAAGATTTTTTTTTGTTGTTTTTCTTTTTAATATTATTTTTTATTATTTATTTTAGGGATGGAATGAAACAGCTCAAGGCTGAAATACATGAATTTGCATTTTATTGCATTCTGCAGATTGATATGTCAAGCAAGGACATGGTACATTTACTCAGCGAGGACAACATTTATTTAGAAATTTCAGTTTAAGGGAAAAGACTTCTATCAAAGCTGTTTTATGCACTGCTTTGTTGTGTTTTTCACTACCAGCGACGTGACAACTGAAGTTCACGGCCAGTTGAAAATCAAGCATCATTATTAAATATCACTAGACAACTCTATTAAATTTAAAATTAACTGTGTCACACAGTACATAAAAAAATAAATAAAAAAAAAAAAAAAAAAAACGGGAGGGTTTTTTTTTTTAACCCGCTGTTTTCCATTGCACAGTAATGAGTATAAGAACAGTAGTCTCAGCATCATTTCCAACAGTGTTAATCATTGTCCTTGAGAAGGCAATTATTGTAGTAATTAGTATGTGCCTTCTGATCTGAAAGAGTAATATCACTTATATTTTCTAATCTGCTAAGAATCCATAAACATTTTAAATGTTCCAGATTATCATATGGTTTTCTTGCATTTTTCACTTCCAGTGACTGATGCATCAAAAGCAAGCATAATTTGAAAGTCCACAGGTAATTCTGGAAATAAACTGGATATTAGTCTGTAACTTTTACACTTTTACACACTCAGTATATGATTGCCATCGTTATTCGCACCTTTCTCACAGATCAATAAGGATATACAGTCGATCAAAATGGGAAAATTTTGGTACTCTGATACCCATATAAAATGTGCATCAGTAATCAGAAATTAATATCATTTGTCCACAAGTAGCATGTTACATGCCATTTAACAAGTGCACAGTATCTTCAGGTTACTGAAACTAACATGCTGGACTGAGTGCTTAATTTCAGTGTAATGTGAATGATGAATTCGCAACTTTGTTCTTAATATATTTTTGAAGAAAAAAATGTGAATGCTTCTAGATCTAAAAAAAAGCAACCAAACACCAAAAAAATTAAGAAAAGTGTCTTTTAAGCATTTGCCACTCATAAATTTCCAGGAAGTGTCTCTAATCTAGCGTGCAAATACATCTGAGATGAGCTTCATATCTGCAGAATTTATAGCAAACAGATACCATAAATGAACATCTGTGGTACTTCTAGGAAATAAACAAAAAAGCTGAATTTAGCCTTTGTCTTATATTTGCCATCACACTGATACGGGATAAGGCTATCCTCAACAACACAGAAGCCTGTTTCAAGTGCATGTATACACTTCTACATCAAAACCATGTTGGTTTCCACTCATGGGACACTGTATCTATAAGGAATAAGTGTCAGCAGAGGCAGTGACATTTTAATGTTATCCAAACTCTGCGAATCAATGCCATACCAGTGCGGTTCTTGTATTCAACATTGTTATTGTATTAACTGCAGAAGACTTTGCCAGGCTGCTTGAGACCAGCTGATAAGTGCTGAAAGAAGCTCAAAGCAACAGCAATAGGCGGGAACTTCAGTACTCAGTCAGAGCAACCAGCTGTCCCTCACTGGCTCCTTCATGGCTCTCAGAGAAAGATCAATTGGCTGATTGTCTGCAGTAACACCACTCATAATGGAAGGGCCACTCTCAGACCAAGTGCTGTTCCTGTCTAGCTCTTTTCAGTAAAGGACGCTTTGTTAGAATTTTCCTTAGTTTTTTTTGTTTTTTTTTTTTCCTTCCCCCGCCCACCCCACATTTTTAAATGCCAATATTATAATAAACCAAATCAGCTGGACAGAGATACTATGAAATTCCTCTTGAATGTCTTTCTGTTGAAAAGCAGAAGTTTGGCAGAATAAATTTACCAAATTCAGAATTTGGGGAAATTTCAATTAGCTTTGACACAATAAAAATGTTGTTATCATTCCATATTATCCAATAATCATAAAAACATTATATTTTAATTTCTTAATTTTCTCATTACCCTTACGAAAAGGTATACTTGGCTGTAATGGACTCACTTCCAAACTTCAACAGCTGTTAATTTTTCTACTAAAATGCTTCTGTAACCAGATGCCATACTAAATATTATTGTAGAAGGATTACCACAAATTAGTAATCTCCAAATGCGCACAGCAGAGGCATACAAGTGAAGAATGTTACAAGGAAACAAGTCCCCCAAATCACTACCAAAGTTACTAGTCACAATATTGTCTCTGGAAAATGTTAATGGATCTCTCAGCTCACCACATGCACTGGCAGGATTCATACCAAGTTACATCTTATCAAAATATAACTTATTCATAAAATGCCAACTTGGTATCTAAAACATTATACAATCAATAAAGCCAATTTAAAATCATAAAGTTGTTCCAAAAATATTGTATTAATGACTCCAGACACACACTAATCGAGTGGAGCAAGAAAAAACCCACGCAAGGTTACATTCTTACTGTATGATCGGGTCATCTTCTAAATATATGCATAGATAAAGCAAGAATATTCAGTGTTATAAAAGCTGAATGCAAATGATGGACTTTAGAAGGATTAGTACTCTCTCTTTGTACAGCTTCAAAAATATCATTTTTTCTTAATGTTTCTTCTGAATGCACAAGCAGTAACATCTTAAGTACCATGGGAGAAGTTACTACAAAAAAAGGTAAGAAGATAAAGCAAACACGATGCCTCAGTAACCAGATGTACTTCATGATGATCTATTTCGCTCTGTAGTATAAAATCTAGAATAAGGGACTCCGCAAATTCCAATAGAAGAAAAAAGTTTTCAAAAAGTCTAATTAAAACACACTTCAGAGCAAAATTATTTTCTTAAAATAACAATGTGGTTATTTTTTACTTGATGGAGGTGCATGGAGAGGATTTTTTTTCCCTAGTGAAAGAGATTGGAATAAATCAATATTACAACAGGTAAAACTACTATAATGAATTATAAAATTTTGATACTTTGTACAATTCAGCATAAGAACTGACAGTTAAATGCTTTACTGAAAAGGAGGATATACTGATAGGTACATAATGTACTGAGGGAAAATCTTAACCTATATTTAAAATGTGCACATTCAGGTTCTAGGAATTTGTAAACCCAAGTGAAATGAAGGGTTTTCACATTATTATTTACATGCAGAATCAAGACCTTTGGAGAAAATTGCTCTGATTTCAACCTATGAAGTTTTTCATCCTACTCTAAAACAATTAATACAAATGCATTTAATTGAATACATGATATTAGAAGATGACTAAAAATGCAGGTTACTCTATCAGAAAAACAATGACCAAAATATGTAACCAAGCAATTGATTCTAAAGTATTACTATGAACTGATCCTGAAATAAAATGAGAGACAGATTCGGGGAAGGATAATGGAAATACAGAGAGGCAGGACTGGTTCAAACTGTGTGGAAACAGAGAAATTATTGTTATGGGAATTCTTGTTTGTCCCATAAAAAAAACCCCAACATAATTGTGTTTTTTTTGTTTTTTTGTTTTGGTGTTGTTTGTGTTGTGGTTGTTCTTTTTTTGTGTTGTTTTGTTTGTGTTTGTTTTATTTTGTTTAGTTTCTTCTTAACCTTTTCTGTAATCAACTTCTTAAAATCAGCTTTTTTTTTGGTACTGCCACAGTCTTGCTATTTGATGATTTTCATACTCAGCATACTCACTACAACATATGCCTGCTCACATTACAGGAGTTTTAAGGATGGACAGACATTTACAAAGTTATTCAAGAAAATAGTGTAGTCTTTAATGAAAAGTGAAATTGCTCTAGAGCCAATATAAAATGATTGACACTGGGGGCGAGATTCAATGTCCACTCATGTCAAAACAAAGGTCAGTCTTTTAAATCTTGTTTTTATCTGTTTAAACCTCAAAATACAGATGTCTCATAATTCTGTCTGGATCAAAAAAATTAATGTACATCACAAAATTAAAGAGAAATATTTTGATTAAGATAGTTAGTTAAACACCAAAAATAATCATTTACTAAGATTTTTATGTATATAAAATACATAAAATGTATTTTATATACATTTTTTATTGTATATAAAATCTTTAAATATAAAAAAATTATATATTTTTATTAAAGCTTAAACATGATTTTAGAGACGGGAATGGCTCAAAGAACCAAAAGTCTAATTATTTCACTATAGCAAGTGAAAGTCAGAGTAACCACTGAGTAAGACCAACCAAGAAAATGCTGAGTCTAGCTCCCTATTAGACCCTTCAGGGAGGGCTACTGAGCTGTCTTCTCAGACTCTTAGGAAGATTTGTTTGTTTTTCTCTGCTCACATTCCAAGCTAGCAGGAAGGACACCAGCTGACCCTCCTCTAAAAAAGATGTACACAAAGCTAGTGAGACATCATGGCACAGGAAATATAGTTTCTTTCAAGCACAGTGGCATAGCTCCAGTATATCTTCGAGTCACATAAATCCAAGCAAACATGATAGTGCTTCATTAAGCCAATGGATACAAATTCCAAGTATATATGACGACTGTGTATAGCTGATATCTCATTTAGTATCCCTTTTCTAACCAGTATGAATTCTTTATTGTGAAGTGTATGACAGATGGAATTTTGGAAACTCATTCGATGAGAAAGTCAAAATTCCTCTTCACCAAAGGCAGCATGCCTACCAAAATGAATCTTCATGTCTCCTTATATACTAAAGTTTAGCATAACAAATATGTTGAACTTTTCATATTAAGGAAGTCTTATGATGCTTCTGAAGCTCATTAAATTGAACACTTACAGAGAACAACGTATGGGTTCTGCTAAACAGGGCAGATTACTGTGTTTTTCCTGAAGTGTCAAAGTTACTTAAAACACTGCTATTACTTAAAAAAAAAACCAAAAAAAAACAAACAAACAAAAAAAAAAACCAAAAAACCAACCAAAAACACAAAAACACCAAAAACCAAACCAACAAACAAGTCATCAAATCCAACCTCAAATAAGCAAAGAGTAAATAAAGCCAAAATGGAAATAAAACAGAAAGCCACTGTAATTCAGACGCCAGTTTTCTTTGCCTTGCATGATGCATTGTGCATTCTAAAATGGATGCATTCGAGCTGCTGGTGTTAGGACACATTGTTACACGCTGCCAATTATCTTCATTTCCACTAAGAGGGAATGGAGCTGAAAGCAGCTGACACTGCAAAAGGCTGAAACTTTAAATTAGGCATAAAATTGCGATGCAGTAGACAGAAACTGCCGTCCTAACAGTTTAATAACTGGCATGTATTGAAGTGGATGCTACCCACTTTGCCTTCACACCAAACGCCTGGCACTCCTTTGGTTGCATGGAAACCACAGGATGCTCCTTTTAAATTCTGCTGCAGTGCTGAGGCATATTTCCACAGCACAACGAATCATGTTATTATCGA
>CM019215.1:76010487-76100577 GCA_009741485.1 Malurus cyaneus samueli
AGAATTCTGCTACCACATCATCACATTGCAAGGTCACAAAAATAAGGAAATTTACAGCACACAAAAATTCTGTTCCATTTTCAAGTGCTTGCTTTACAGATACTAACATTAGACACAGAGTCCTATGAATAGAAAAAGTGCCACCACATTCTAAATGAAAAAAAAAAAAAAAAAAAACCAAACAAAAACAAACAAACAAACGAAAAAAAACAAACAAAAAAAAAACCCAAAAAACCACATGGCATTACTTCTTTGCTTTTCAATGGGGGAAGAAAAGCTATTTTCGGTTGTTTAATACATTAGATTTTATGAACGTTAATGTTCTATACTACCTGTACAGTGTCATTCTTTCACACTTGGAAGAAAAAAACAAGCTAATTCACAAAATACTTCACAGAAAGTTACCAAAAGTGATATTGAAAAAAAAGGAGCATTTCTTTACTCCATGGGACCTGTGAAGCCCAGATATGCAATAGCCAGCTTCTCACATGTCCTGTGGTAATGAACTGCTGTGCCTGTGACTGCTCTAACAGAAAGTTTGAGCTCCAAGCATAATGTCATCTTTCCATAGTTAAACAGAGTTCTGTGGTCAAATGAACATCTTTTCCTGTCCACTCATCATCCATCTCAGAATTTACCTGATTTTCTGTATCAAGTTCAGTCTACATCCAATGGCAATAATGATTTTGCATGCAACAACCATGCCTTTCTCTGGCTGTATTTCTAAAGTGTTCTCCATTGCCATTTCTGGTCTTACATAACTGTAAAATCCACTTCTGCTGCAGAGGGCTAAAACCTCCCTTGGTCATGCAGACAAAAATATAAATGTGTGTGAGGAGGTGGTTATAGCTTTATCAGGGCTTTAATTACTTGAATGAGTAGACTGCAATAGTAGCATGAATATAACCTTCGATAACAAAGCACTGCAGGTATTCTTAGTCCTCTCCAAATTTTTTTTTAATCATTTCTACATACAGATTAGATGCATTAAATGATTATTTACTGTTTCAAATCTATTTCTCTGCTCCTAGTGGGACTTCAGTTTCCAAAAACAGTATAATTGAGCTCAAAACTTCACATATTACTTATTTTTACTAATTTAACATGTTTTATTATCCTTGTAACATCCAGGATACCTCAGGTACTTGCTGCTTCTCTTGCGTTCCTGTGATATCCCATGTAAGAACCACTATACATTATAATTCCTTGGTGATATGCCTCAGAGGTTAGGAAAAAATCCCCAGACATTGTCTACTTAAAACACCAACAATGAAAAATTTTAACACTGATCTCTTATACCCAAAATGCAATATGATTTAAAAAAAAAATAAATAAATAAATAAATGATACTATTGAATGCCTTCTCGGTGCATGAAAAGAGTTAAACCCAGAACAGCAACAACAAACAAATAAAATTTAAAAAAAAATAAATGTGGATGTTGCTTTCACATTGCTAGTAAAGCATGAAGCAAATGGATGTGCATTCTAAACAGTCACTTCCTTAGAAGCATGTCTCCCAACACACCTAAACCTCCCTTTAAAGATATTTTAAAATTCATTCAGAACTGTTATGCAGAGGTTCATAGCTTACTCAGATGGCAAAAATTCTGGATCAAATCCACTTTTTCAAAAAGATTTAAAAAATAGTGTGTATGTACCTCCCTCACAATACGAAGGAAATGTTTAACTTGGACATGACATTGTTACGGGGAAGCTCTTTTTTACACCAGGAAGAATCACTAATATGACAGAGTATAACATTGAGCAATGTATCAACTAAAAAAGAGGTCATCTTCTACTATGTTAACTCTCTGAGTATAAATTTTAATCTTGTTTAAACACATTTGCACATAATTGGCTGAAATAAATATATGATACATAATCCAGAGACAGCCATCTTTGACACCAACCAATCTATATCAAAGCAATTTTTTGTTAAAGTTACTTTCCATCCTACTTCAATAAGAAAGGATAAATGCAGTTATCAAAAGGTAAAAACATTCTCCATCTCTCGTGGAGGGCTGATAAACACAACACTACCAACAAGTTCAAATATTGGATTTGCTGCTAATCCCTGCAATATAAAAGGACTGCCCAGCTCAATCAAATGCAGTTTGAAATGTCATTGAAACCACTCGCCCATCAGAATGACACACCAAATGCCAAGGCTTTGAAAACCAATCTGCAATCAGCAAAAGATTGAGTACAAAGATTCATCTGTTACATGTGAAGGGGAACAGAAGGGGCTCCCAGGATAATAGCTCCATTACTCCTTTGCCATCCTCTTCCCAATACACTCCCTCACACCAAAGCACTCTGGCCATTTGTCAGGCAAGTGTTAAGAAAAAGCTGGTTTTCAGAGTAGAAAGCCTCCCTCGCTTCTCCAATGTAGAAGATGTGAGAATTCAGTTAAAAATATCCATTCTTATCACTGTGAGACTGAATACTGAATATTAAAGAAATAAGGATAATTTCTAGTAAAAAGTAACTTAAAAAACATGGAACAGGGATTAACTTCCTAATGCTCTAAGTACCCCTTTAATGAATTATTATATCTTAGTCTACTAGATCAGTTTCATTGTTAAAACATGTTAGAACTTGAAAATATGTCTCAATAATAATTGTGTTCTGACACCAAAGACAAATTATTTTCTTTCATTTTCAAAGCAACAACAGAAATATTCTAGTCTCATTATGGAATAACTTCTGTAAAAGAACTACAAAAAGAAAATGTTCTTCTAGAACTGTAAATGTATTTGGTTGAGTATGTTCTAATTATTTTTAAAATGCTGTATAAGAATGTGGTGTTCACAGCTTCAAAGAGGGAGAAAACACTCAAACCTTATTATGCATTCAGTGTTGGCTGCACACTGAAACAAGAATGTGTCCCTGCTAATCTCAAACTTTGAGTCAAAACTTCCCAAACGAGTTTTGACATGTTGTGTAAAACACTCACTGGTACAAAACTAACATCTCAATTCATGGCCGAATTGATTTGTCTTTTATTGTGAGATTTCAAGTGTAAATAATTCACTTAAAGGCTAAGTAGAGGTTTTCTTTTTTCTACTTGTTTTTGTCTGTAAGAATAAAACACAAACAAGTTGAAAACAGAATACATTATAGAGTGCCTTCTGAAGACCTTTATCTTCAATTATTAAATAGTACAAAAAAAAAAAAAAAAAAACATATCTGCAATGAAAATGTGCCACTGAATACTCTTCCATATATATATATATATAATATGGTTCCAAGAGCTAGAAACTATTATCTAATTAGGTAAACACCAAATGCAGCAAGTTATAAAGATGCACTTTGTCACCCTCTTAAATTTACACACCTTCAAGAACTTCCACATGAACATCATACTTGCAAAGATTCTGCAAGTAGCTGCCTGCTAGCAAGATATCAATAGGAACAATTTTGCATGACTTTTCAGACTACTTGAGAAAAAGCACAATGATTACAAAAGTTTAGGAATGTCAGAATATATATCTAGTATTTTTAGCTGAGACACATAGGCACTGTCAAGAATTTGTAGGATTTATTCCTTTCTTTCAAAAATACTCATCCTCACACTAGGATTTCTATAGCACCATCATTATCACGTAATAGAGGGTAAGTATAATTTTCTCCCTTAAATCATTCCTCTGTATATTCTTCTAGACACAAACTGTAGCTGCTTAGTTTATACTCAGCTTCTCTTTCAGAGCAAGAGAGTTTTTCTCTAAAGACACCAGCTACACAGCAAAAATGCTGTATGGCACCAATCCTACTCTGAATACTCAAATCACCTGTCCATTCAGCAAAACCCTGCATGAGCTAATATCAAAGTCTTAGAGTTGGCCTGGAACTGGTCAGCTTCACAGATCCATTCTGCCTCTGGAACCTGTGCACAGTCTCCATCTCAATATAATATTGGATAGCTGTACCTCCCTGATACTAAATCTGATTTCCTCAACCACTATGTCCTACCTCTACTGTTCAGAAAAAGGGGATATCTACTAAAAAGACCAATTCCTAGAATGATTTGATCCCAGAGCAATTGTTTTTTTTTGTTTTATTTTGTTTAGTTTCTTCTAACCTTTTCTGAAAAATCAACCTTCTTAAAATCAGCTTTTTTTTTGCTACTGCCACAGTCTTGCTGATTGTATGAGTTTTCATACTCAGCATACTCACTACAACATAATGCCTGCTCACATTACAGGAGTTTTAAAGGATGGACAACATTTACAAAGTTATTCAAGAAAATAGTTAGTCTTTAATGAAAAGTGAAAGCTCTAGAGCCAATATAAAATGATTGACACTGGGGGCGAGATTCAATGTCCACTCATGTCAAAAACAAGGTCAGTCTTTTAAATCTGTTTTTATCTGTTTAAACCTCAAAATACATAGTCTCATATACTGTCTGGATCCAAAAAAAAATGTACATCACAAAATTAAAGAGAAATATTTTGATTAATGTAGTTAGTTAAACACCAAAATAATCATTTACTAAGATTTATGTATATAAAATACATAAAAATGTATTTTATATACATTTATGTATATAAAAATCTTTAAAATATATAAAAAATTATAATTTATATAAAAAGCTAAAACATGATTTTAGAGACGGGAATGGCTCAAAGAACCAAAGAAGCTCTAGACTTATTTCACTATAGCAAGTGAAAGTCAGAGTAACCACTGAGTAAGACAACAACCAAGAAAATGCTGAGTCTAGCATCCCTATTAGACCCTTCAGGGGGCTACTGAGCTGTCTTCTCAGACTCTTAGGAAGATTTGTTTGTTTTTCTCTGCTCACATTCCAAGCTAGCAGGAAGGACACCAGCTGACCCTCCTCTAAAAAAGATGTACACAAAGCTAGTGAGACATCATGGCACAGAAAATATAGTTTCTCTTTCAAGCACAGTGGCATAGCTCCAGTAATCTTTCAGATCACATAAATCCAAGCAAACATGATAGCGGCTTCCATTAAGCCAATGGATACAAATTCCAAGTATATATGAACAGACTGTGATATAGCTGATATCTCATTATGTATCCCTTTTCTAAGCCAGTATGAATTCTTTATTGTGAAGTGTATGACAGACTGGAATTTTGGAAACTCATTCGATGAGAAAGTCAAAATTCCTCTTCACCAAAGGCAAGCATGCCCTACACAAAATGAATCTTCATGTCTCCTAATAACTAAAGTTCAGCATAACAAATATGTTGAACTTTTCATCATGTAAGGAAGTCTTATGATGCTTCTGAAGCTCATTAAATTGAAACACTTACAGAGAACAACGTATGGGTATTCTGGCTAAACAGGGCAGATTTAACTGTGTTTCTTCCTGAAGTGTCAAAAGTTACTTACAAAACACTGCTATTACTTAAAAAAAAAACCAAAAAAAAACAAACAAACAAAAAAAAAAAAAAACCAAAAACCAACCAAACAAACAAACCAAAAAACAACCAAAAACCAAACCAACAAAACAAGTCATCAAAAATCACAACCTCAAATAAGCAAAGAGTAAATAAAAGCCAAAATGGAAATAAAACAGAAAGCCACTGTAATCTCAGCAGAACAGCCAGTTTTCTTTGCCTTGCATGTATGCATTGTGCATTCTCACAGAATAATGGATGCATTCGGAGCTGCTGGTGTTAGGACACATTGTTAACCGCTGCCAATTATCTTCATTTCCACTAGAGGGAATGGGAGCTGAAAGCAGCTGACACTGCAAAAGGCTGAAACTTTAAATTAGGCATAAATTGCGATGCAGTAGACAGAAACTGCCGTCCTAACAGTCTTAATAAATACTGGCATGTATTGAAGTGCATGCTACCCACTGCCTTCCACAACACAAACAGCCTGGCACTCCTTGGTTGCCATGGAAACCACAGGATGCTCCCATTTTAAATTCTGCTGCAGTGCTGAGGCATCATTTCCACAGCACAACGAATCATGTTTATTATCGAAGAATTCTGCTACCACATCATCACATTGCCAAGGTCACAAAATAATAAGGAAATTTTACAGCACACAAAAAATTCTGTTCCATTCAAGCTTGCGTTACAGATACTACATAGACCACAGATGCTATGAATAGAAAATGCCCACCACATTCTAAATGGAAAAAAAAAAAAAACAAAACAAACAAAACAAATCAAACAAACGAACAAAAACAAACAAACAAAAAAAACCCCAAAAAAACACATGGCATTACTTCTTTGCTTTTCAATGGGGGAAGAAAAGCTATTTTCGGTTGTTTAATACATTAGATTTTATGAACGTTAATGTTCTATACTACCTGTACAGCGTCATTCTTGCACACTTGGAAGAAAAAAACAAGCTAATTCACAAAATACTTCACAGAAAGTTACCAAAAGTGATATTGAAAAAAAAGGAGCATTTCTTTACTCCATGGGACCTGTGAAGCCCAGATATGCAATAGCCAGCTTCTCACATGTCCTGTGGTAATGAACTGCTGTGCCTGTGACTGCTCTAACAGAAAGTTTGAGCTCCAAGCATAATGTCATCTTTCCATAGTTAAACAGAGTTCTGTGGTCAAATGAACATCTTCTTCCTGTCCACTCATCATCCATCTCAGAATTTACCTGATTTTCTGTATCAAGTTCAGTCTACATCCAATGGCAATAATGATTTTGCATGCAACAACCATGCCTTTCTCTGGCTGTATTTCTAAAGTGTTCTCCATTGCCATTTCTGGTCTTACATAACTGTAAAATCCACTTCTGCTGCAGAGGGCTAAAACCTCCCTTGGTCATGCAGACAAAAGTATAAATGTGTGTGAGGAGGTGGTTATAGCTTTATCAGGGCTTTAATTACTTGAATGAGTAGACTGCAATATGTAGCATGAATATAACCTTCGATAACAAAAGCACTGCAGGTATTCTTAGTCCTCTCCAAATTTTTTTTTAATCATTTCTACATACAGATTAGATGCATTAAATGATTATTTACTGTTTCAAATCTATTTCTCTGCTCCTAGTGGGACTTCAGTTTCCAAAAACAGTATAATTGAGCTCAAAACTTCACATATTACTTATTTTTACTAATTTAACATGTTTTATTATCCTTGTAACATCCAGGATACCTCAGGTACTTGCTGCTTCTCTTGCGTTCCTGTGATATCCCATGTTAGAAACCACTATACATTATAATTCCTTGGTGATATGCCTCAGAGGTTAGGAAAAAATCCCCAGACATTGTCTACTTAAAACACCACAATGAAAAATTTAACACTGATCTCTTATACCCAAAATGCAATATGATTTAAAAAAAAGAATAAATAAATAAATAAATTGGATACTATTGAATGCCTTCTCGGTGCATGAAAAGAGTTAAACTTCTCAGAACAGCAATCAACAAACAAATAGAAATTTAAAAAAAATAAATGTGGATGTTGCTTTCACATTGCTAGTAAAGCATGAAGCAAATGGATGTGCATTCTAAACAGTCACTTCCTTAGAAGCATGTTGCCCCCAAACACACCTTAAACTCTCCTTTCTTTAAAGATATTTTAAAATTCATTCAGAACCTGTTATGCAGAGGTTCATATGCTTACTCAGATGGCAAAAATTCTGGATTCAAATCCACTTTTCAAAAAGATTTTAACAAAGTATGTGTTCTACCCTCACATCGAAGGGAAGAGTTTTAACTTGGACATGACATTGTTACGGGGAGAGCTCTTTTTTACACCAGGAAGAATCACTATATGACAGAGATAGAATTTTTGAGCAATGTTCACTAAAGAGAGGCCTTCTAATTCCTAGTATTTTTACTGTCCATTTGCACAGAATTGGCTGAAAATTATATCATAATCCAGAGACAGCCATCTTTACACAACCAATTATTCAAAGCAATTTTTTTTAAAGTTCAGTCTTCTCTATCCTACTTCTAAAAAGGTATAAATGCATAAGCAAAGGAAAAACATCTCCCATCTCCTGTGGAGGTGGCTGATAGGACACAACACTCTATCACAAGTTCAAATATTGGATTTGCTGCTAATCCCTGCAATATAAAAGGACTGCCCAGCTCAATCAAATGCAGTTTGAAATGTCATTGAAACCACTCGCCCATCAGAATGACACACCAAATGCCAAGGCTTTGAAAACCAATCTGCAATCAGCAAAAGATTGAGTACAAAGATTCATCTGTTACACTTGCAAGGGGAACAGAAGGGGCTCCCAGGATAATAGCTCCATTACTCCTTTCCATCCTCTTCCCAATACACTCCCTCACACCAAAGCACTCTGGCCATTTGTCAGGCAAGTGTTAAGAAAAAGCTGTTTTTCAGAGTAGATAAGCCTCCCTCGCTTCTCCAATGTAGAAGATGGAGAATTCAGTTAAAAATTATCCATTCTTATCACTGTGAGACTGAATACTGAATATTAAAGAAATAAGGATAATTTCTAGTAAAAAGTAACTTAAATAAACATGGAACAGGGATTAACTTCCTAATGCTCCCTAATGTACCCCCTTTTTTAATGAATTATTATATCCTTAGTCTACTAGATCAGTTTTCATTGTTTACAAACATGTTAGAACTTGAAAATATGTCTCAATAATAATTGTGTTCTGACACCAAAGACAAATTATTTTCTTTCATTTTCTAAAGCAAACAACAGTAAGAGTGATTCTATTGTCATCACTTATGGAATAACTTCTGTAAAAGAACTACAAAAAAGAAAATGTTCTTCTAGAACTGTAAATGTATTTGGTTGAGTATGTTCTAATTATTTTTAAAATGCTGTATAAGAATGTGGTGTTCACAGCTTCAAAGAGGGAGAAAACACTCAAACCTTACTATGCATTCAGTGTTGGCTGCACACTGAAACAAGAATGTGTCCCTGCTAATCTCAAACTTTGAGTCAAAACTTCCCAAACGAGTTTTGACATGTTGTGTAAAACACTCACTGGTACAAAACTAACATCTCAATTCATGGCCGAATTGATTTGTCTTTTATTGTGAGATTTCAAGTGTAAATAATTCACTTAAAGGCTAAGTAGAGGTTTCTTTTTTCTACTTGTTTTTGTCTGTAAGAATAAAACACAAACAAGTTGAAAACAGAATACATTATAGAGTGCCTTCTGAAGACCTTTATCTTCAATTATTAAACTAGCTACAAAAAAAAAAAAAAAAAAAAAAAGAAAAATGTATCTATGTAAGTGAAAACTGCTCCACTGAACTACTCTTCCTATATATCTATATATATATGGTTCCAAGAGCTAGAAACTAATTATCTAATTAGGTAAACACCAATGCAGCAAGTTATTAAAGATGCACTTTGTCACCCTCTTAAATTTACACACCTTCAAGAACTTCCACATGAACATCATACTTGCAAAGATTCTGCAAGTAGCTGTCTGCTAGCAAGATATCAATAGGAACAATTTTGCATACTTTTCAGACTACTTGAGAAAAAGCACAATGATTACAAAAGTTTAGCAATGTCAGAATATATATCTAGTATTTTTAGCTGAGACAATAGGCACTGTCAAGAATTTGTAGGATTTATTCCTTTCTTTCAAAAATACTCATCCTCACACTAGGATTTCTATAGCACCATCATTATCACGTAATAGAGGGTAAGTATAATTTTCTCCCTTAAATCATTCCTCTGTATATTCTTCTAGACACAAACTGTAGCTGCTTAGTTTATCCTCAGCTTCTCTTTCAGAGCAAGAGAGTTTTTCTCTAAAGACACCAGCTACACAGCAAAAATGCTGTATGGCACCAATCCTACCCTGAATACTCAAATCACCTGGCCATTCAGCAAAACCCTGCATGAGCTAATATCAAAGTCTTAGAGTTGGCCTGGAACTGGTCAGCTTCACAGATCCATTCTGCCTCTGGAACCTGTGCACAGTCTCCATCTCAATATAATATTGGATAGCTGTACCTCCCTGATACTAAATCTGATTTCCTCAACCACTATGTCCTACCTCTACTGTTCAGAAAAAGGGGATATCTATAAAAAGACCAATTCCTAGAAGATTTTTAGATCCCAGAGCAAACAGATGGACATGGTGTGTTTCACTGTAAAACTGTTACAAGCTGTACAATCATTCATATATAGCAATCTATTGTTCAGAATATTTTAAAATGCATATACAAAGAGAAAATCGAAATATCTAATATTTTTTTTTTAATATAACTGTTGTCTCAGTCATATCATTTTGCATCTATGCTTGATAAAGAGAAGGATTGACTTGCAATTCTTCATATCAATAATTTTGTCCAAAACTAGCTTAAGAGGATGTAATTAATAAATACATTTTGAAAAAAAAAACCCAGCAAAACTACCTTGGGAGTATGATTCCAAACAGACGGAATGTTTCAAGTTTCTGTTAATGGTCAGTCTCACTGGTAAAGATGTTCATCTGCTTTCCCAACTTCTTTTCTGACACTGTAAAACTCACAGTACAACCATTTCTTTCAGTCACAAAACGTAGGTAATAATTATTCACCAATGCACTCAAATTGTAAATTAGCATGATTATTTAACGTTGTTTTTATGCTGTAATTTGCTTCAAATTAGACAACTGTGTTCCCATGTGCAGCATTAGATCCTTACTGGAAACTTGATGCCAAAGGTGCATTATAACACTTCAGTATCTACTTCCCTAATAAGCAAAGAAATAATCTTAAAAACATTGGATAAACAAGACACAGGTCAGCGCTGAAATGCATGATCTGGCTAGTCAACACCTCAGATATTTTCCAGAAATGAAGGAAATTCCATATATTATAGTAAAAGCTTTTAAGTTCTCTTACTGACTATCCTGTTCTTGTCAGTCAGAGCTCATTTTTCTTTTTTACCCAAATAATGGCTAAGTGCTTGTCTGTTGCATGGTGCACAATCATTCATATGTAGCTTACTATTGTTCAGAACATTTAAAAATACCTATACAAAGGGAAAATTTAAATATTTATATATATATAATTTTTAAATGCAATTATTTTTTCAGTCATATTTTGTATCTATGCTCAGTAAAAAGGAGGAAAAGTTTGACCTGCAGTTCTACATACAATTCACTTTATCCAAAACTAGTTTATTGGGGAATAATCATTAAATTGCATAAGTGCAATTGTGGTGCAATTGTGAGTATGACTAGAAACATATTTTAAATGTATTAAAATGGCTGATATTATGCATTAAAGAAACAAACAAAACTACTGACACACTTCATAGCTAAAAAACCAGCATCAATTTCCAGTGTTTCTGCAAAAATATTACAGAATTCTGGCGTACTTAATTTTTTATAAGGTGGTAAGAAATGTACTTCTGTTTCTCTTATGATTTATTCTGCCCTCCTGCTGTTATCTCCTCTTATACCTTTCTCTCACATCTTCTTTACAACTGTTTCTCCCTTCCTTCCCTCATGGTTTATTTCAAGCTATTAGAGTCTCCTGTGTCACCATCAAGAGTTCTTGTACAGTCTTCAATTATTGCATTATTTTAAAAAGTCTGAAACAGTTAAACAAGAATTTAGATGTTCCTTTTTTTAATTATTTAACTCTGATAAATTAAAAAAATAATGCAAGATATTATGCTTCAAGAATAAAAGAAGTTTCTATGTACTACATTTCTTATTTGGAGTTTATCTTACAGTAAAGCTGTTGTTAAGAAGTCCTTCTTACTTCTGCTTATGGGGATTTAAAAGTCACTAGAGATATGACTTCCAAAATCAGCAATAAATGAATGATTGATGAACATATGGAAGCTCAAAACTGGGAGGCCATTTTCATCTGATTCAGGAAGCAGCAAAAGGCATCAGTGTGCTGGAAGGTGAACACAGTTGCTACAGGGGTTTCAGTATTACAACAGCAGATTTCAGTCTTCTGAAAACTAACTTGCCATTTGAGTATTTTAAGAAACCTGACCAAAAAAAAAAAAAAAAAAAAAAAAACAAAACCAAAAAACCCAAACAAAAAAAACCCAACCAACCAAACAAACAAACAAAAAAAAAAAACCAAAAACCAAAAAACAAAACAAAAACAACCCACCCCAGTAGTTCATAAAAAACAGCAAGGAGGAAAAAGAAAAAAAGTATCCAAAATAACAAACCTAGAGAAGCACCTGATGTGCTGGTTTTAGCTGGGGTTAATTTCCTTCACAGTACCCTGTGAGGGGTCCCGTTGTGGTATTGTGCTGAACACAGTGTTGATACTACAGAGGTGTTTTTTTTTATTTCTGAGAAAAGTTTGCCCAAAGGCTTTTCTGCCCCTCACACCACCCCACCAGCGAAGAGACTGGGGCAGCACGAGAAATTGAGGGAGGGAAACAGCTTGGAGAGTTGGTTCCAACTGACCCAAGGGATATTCCAGACCACATGGTGTCATGCTGAGTTTGTAAATCTGGGGGAAAGGAGGAAGGGGGACATCTGGAATGATGGTATTTATCTTCCAAGTGACTGCTATATGTGATGGGTGACTGCTCTCCTGAAGATGGCTCAACACCTGCCTACCCATGGGAAGTGGTGTATGAATTCCTTGTTTTGTTTTGCTTATGTGTGCAGCTTTTGATTTACCTATTAAACTGTCTTTAGAAAAGGAAAATCCTGTGCATTGAGTGTCTCTTCCAATTCTCTCCCTGATCCTCCTTTGGAGGGAGGAGTGAGTGATCAGCTGTGGGGCACTTGGTTGCTGTCTGGGATTAAACTGTGATACTTGATCAAGTGCCTCATTATCTATTAAAGCTCCCAGTTGTTCTCAGTGCAATGTTTACCTCGATTTTGATAGGGCTGCTTTTCCCCTGGAAGTCACATACAAAATTTAACACACATAAAATCTGAGAATAGGAAATCTAAGTCCGTTAATTCTAATAAGTTGTGACCCTACACCCTTGTAACTAACCTTTTTTGTCCATTTGCAGCCCTGCAGCAAAATAAAACTTTTGTTGCCCAGGGAAGCCTTAACTTTTCTTAAAAAAACAAAACAAAACAAACAAAAAAAAAACCTCCAAGGTACAAATTTGTTGTATTTATCACACTCTTATAACAGAAAACAAAATAATAATGGACTGCATCATTCTTTATCATGACATGGAGAAAAGTACCATGTCCTTTTGGGAACTATTAAAAAACCTACAATACAAATAAAAGGACAGGCTTATTGCAGTAAAACAATGGAATGTATCCTAACGTAGTCCATCCTTTATCTTAATAAAGATCCTTCTGAACTGTTTTGGGCTATGAAAATACCAACACATTCAAAAACAAGCATGTCTGGACATACATCAAACGCATTAGCAGTGACAGACATACAGCATCTTCCATCCAAGGCCCTCATTACTGCAAACATAACAGGATGCATTGACTGTTGACTTTAAAAACAAACAAACAAAAAAAAAAAAAACAACAACAAAACAAAACAAAAAAAACCAACAAAGCAAACAAACAAACAAACAAAACAAAACAAACAAAAAAAAATCAAACACCAAACCAGGTTAGTTTAAATTACTCAAAGATTTAAGGGTATACTGTCAGGCCTAATATCACACTCCAGTGGCAGAAGATCATGAGTCTAACACTCAGAGTCATTAATTTAAAACAGCTAAGCTGATTTCTTATCATTCTCTTGAAATGTTGTGTCTAAATTGTGAAATCCTATAAAGAGACAATGTAGGGGATAAGGGGAAGAGAAAGCTGCTCCACCTTTAGACTGCCAAGCATAACACATATTATTAATTAGAAAACAAGTTTCCATATTCTGATATTCCAAAAGGCCACCTCTAGAGAGAAAAGAAATTGAAAAAAAGGCAGCACAACCCCCTAACTCATACAAAAGGGGAAAACACTTCTTTTTAAGAACTGTTTTATGAAATGTCCTTAACAAAACTTGCTGCAGTCATCCTCAAATCACTACCAAGAGCCCTAAAATGTCAAAATGCAACCTCACAAAAAAATACATGTGTGTCCTTGATGGAGACTGCTTAACATAGCCCAGACGTTATCACATGACTTAATATAGGAAACACCCAAGTAAGACATACATAATCTACAAATCTGGAGAATTTCCACACTAGGGTATTTCTTAAGCAACTTAGATACAATCACTTCTCTTTTCAGCTGGGAGGGGAGTTTCATAAACTGGAAAGCTATTGACTTTTAAGTTATCTCATGTTCCTCCTTAACTTCAGGCTTTCAATTCATTGAACACACCTTTTAGCAATCTGAGGTTTTATCTGGAGTTGCCTAGCTGCAAAACATCTTAAAAACGTGTCTGATTGTTACAATTACTAAATGTGTTTGGAACTGAGTTTGTGTGCTTTAGAAATAGTAGATTTGTGGTAAAAAATGTAAAGGAGTGCACAAGTTTTACAATTATATGTCATTATTGCATAAATGTGGTATAGTAATTGTCCCTTCTGTCTAAATATTACCAGCTTTTTACAGTTTATAGTAAGGAGACGATTACTCCCTTGAACTCTGGACTATACTATTGCTGTTAAAACTTAACTTTTTAAAACAGTCACAGCGGTTACCACTTAGCTGTACACATAAATGTTCAATTATGCCTCTAGAGAGGATACGATTAGAAGTAAATCCTTTACAGACCTTCTGCCCTTCAGCTAAATCTTCCAGTTTCAGAATAGATTTATATACTTCATCTGTTTCTAGTTAGGCAGACTCTTCACTTGAAAGCATTTAAGGAAAAAATAAGTCACACAATGATGACTTGATACATCTAAAGCTTTTTCTCTATTCAGACAATTCATACTTGACAGCATTAGTGAAACCTTCCAACAGAAACAAGCAAACCCTAACCTCTGTGCTGAATCAGTGGCTATTAGTGGTTTCCAAACCCATTAGAGGACATTATGATATTTTAATGCTGCAGGAGCTAAAGTGAGACTTCCCTGAGTTGTTTTCACTGGATAATGTTGCACTTGACATTTTGAGTCCTACCATATAAATCTTTTTTCCTTCAAATTTTGCAGAAAATGTTTCCTGTTTGCATTATTAGAACTGTGTACTATTAAAATCCTTTCATAGTGAACTCAAGATTTTATTCTTTATTGTCATTCAAAGTACAGCCATTCTTAAAGCCTCCGTCTGCAAGGAATCATGTTTTTCCCTTGTATTATAGTGACTTAGGAAGTGCCCCCAACAAGTAGAGAATTTTTTTTTTATTATGCAGAAACTCTCGATACACATCAAATTGTGTTAAGTAATTTCTTTTGAATTGCCATTTCATTATCAAATCTTAATTTATCAAGAGTTCCAAAAACATGTGAAAGTATCAGCGTGCCGTGGCCTTGGCCATTTTTAGAGCTATATGTGGGGGTTGGGCTGGAAAACAGCCTGGACTCAGACATAGTCAAAACAGCGCAGACTCGAGCTGGGCTGACGTACCAGCCATGGAGATGAACGGGATTGGATAGATGAAAGCATCCACCAGTGAATGACTAGAACATGCTACATGGACATTGGAGAATATTCTGGTTATGTAATCTGTCTAGGGCTTCATTGATTGGTGTGTTCTCAGAACCCAAGATGGGAAAGTGCATAGAAAGGCATGCTGATAGCAGTCAGGGTTAGAGGGAGCGGATATCACTATAGAGGAAGGAGCTGGAATCACTAAGAAGAAAGAGCTAAAATAACTATGCCTAAAAGAGCTACGAAGATTTAATAAAGAAGCACCTGGACCTTTCTGCTTCGTGTGTCTTTCCTGCTCCGGGGATGTGTGGGTGCAATGGGGCATTCGACAATCAGCGTTATAGTATGCAATCTATTCATATAGAGCAGGAAAGTTTAGAAAAAACAGGGGTTCAAATTCTGTGTGAACAGGAAAAAAAACAGCTTTTTGTACAATACCCTTTTCACAATTCAGAAAGATCATGACATATGGGTTACTTTCATATACAATGTCAAGAACTGGTAACAGATTACGTAGTAGTTGATCTATGTAGAAGGTATCTGTTGTGATTTGTCTTCATCTGTTATTTTCTTACTGATATTTCCATGATTAAAAGCATTTGTAATATATGATGTTATGAAAATGTGAGAATCTTCTGAAACAAGAAGGAAAAAGGGTTTAAGAAGGAACAGAGCAACTACTGACTTACAGAGCTTACATGACTGAGTTTACACGAGTCAAACACTTCTGAACATTATTTCAAGTTCTGATACAAAGATTATTCAAGTATGACAAGAAAGAAAGGTTGCCAGTCCTATTGAAAAAAAAAAAAGATTTCCAGCACACATACTTCTTTATGTATCTGTGTAGATGCTCCTCACTGCTTTCTCTTTCAACATACATATTTGTGCCTTGACTGATGTGGAAACACATGGGTAAAATAGTTTTCTTTATTATAAACCAGCTTGAATTGAAGAACAGCTTCCAAGACTCCTATGGCCTAACATTGTTTCAGGCATTATCTACCAGCTGACCAATGTCTCTAAAAGACTTTCCACGCTCTTACCAAGAGATTATACCCCTTTCTTTTAATCTTTTTCTCATCCAATATCATATTTATTACATACACATTACTACACCATTTTCCACCCTCACACTCGACTCTTCGGCCATATAGATAATACAAAAAAATACCTGGGTACAGTGAGCTGCAATATATGGGTTTGGCGAGCCAAAGAAAGGGTGTGCCCAGTGAACTAAGACCTCTGCTACAGTTGGGTTAGATTGATTTGAGTCATTTTGGGTTTGTTGTTAGATGGCTTCTTATGCTACACTACAAATAACCCACCTGGTACCAAAACATAATGAGGTGTAGCAGTATAGAAATACATAAAATAGAGAAGCTTAAAGTACCACCTCATTCTTTGTCCTAACACTTGGCCTACTTCACCATCATAACAGATAACAGGTGATGGAGACATTGCTGCCAATTTTTGTAATGAGCAGGACCGAAATATTTCTTTTACACTGCTGTATGTTGTTTCTTTTTCTCATAACAAAGTGTACTATGATCTAGAAACAAAAGATTCATGCATTTATTTAATTATGCAAAGACAAGAAGTGTCTTGAAACCCAAAATATGCCAAAATATTTTTTATATTGGAAATACTCCAAGTGTCAAAAATCACATGGTGTTAGAAAAGTTTGGGCAATGCCCAACAAGAACAGTCATTTTGCAATCCAAACTTCCTTCGCCAGTTGCCTCATTGATGAATAATTTGATAAAATACTCCAAAACTAAGCATCAACCTAATGGGAAGCCTACGGGGTTCATGGCTTCTCCCTGGTTTATCTTATCATAAACTCATCTAAATTCATTTTGCCATTCTGACAGACCAATGGAGAGCTTTGTGTGGGCTTCAGTACGCTAAAAAATGTAGAGTTCTCATTTGACTGCATGGGATGGGATATACTTCCAATTGAGGCACATTCCAAAAGTTTTCAAGACAAAAAAAACCAATCCACAAAGCAAAAAAAAAACAAAAAAACCAACAAAACAAAAAAAAAAAACAAAAAAAAAAAAACACAAACAAAACTCACATCTTGATTGATCTGAATATTACATTAGCTTCAAAAATAGCATACTGTATTGTACTTCCAGTACTTGCAGCATGAAATCTTATTCCATCTTGAAAAAGTCTAAAAAAGAGATTTTTTTTTTCGTTAAGTTCCTACAATTTTATACAGTATAATGAAACCACATATGAAAACAACTCAGATTCCTCCAGAAGATTTCAAGAATAAATAAAGGAAGCATTACACTACCTAGAGACCACAATGAATACCAAATACCTCAACCTTTCTTTAATTTCATAAAAAATCTTAACAGCATGCATACAGACAATTTACTGGGGAGTTCTGAAAGAGAACAACATCTGGAAAAAAAGTTCTTTTTCACTAGCAGGAGATTTCTAGGGCTTCCAAGACAGTTCTAATTAAAAAAAAAAAAAAAAAAAAAATCTTTGTCTTTAATGAGCAAAAAAATATTTACTCTGGTCTTCCATTTTTCCAGCAGGTGAAGAGACAGAAATTAGCCAGTGGGGAAAAGGGTTGGGAGAAGGCAAATCACTCAGAGATGAACATGTACATACCAGGGGTGAAGTTCATGTTTGCTGCCTACCTTTAATTTGACCAACATTTCTTTGAAGACTTTTCTTTCTTCTAAGAACTAAACCTTTGGAAAGGGACATCACTTTTGTGCTAGACTATTATTACAAGCTTGTGGTCCCATTGCCAGCAAAAATGAAACAAAGGTTTTTGTTTGGAGGGGGGAAGACAGCGTTGCGGGGGTGGTTATCAAATGCCATAACTAGTGCAACAGATTTTTAGTATTTACATGTATATTTAAGGACATATACATATTTAATAACCAATGTATTTTTCCCTCCAATATGCAGAAAATTGCTTCTAGAAGTTCTGCTATTCATTGATGTAAGTTCCACAAGGCTTAGGTCAAAGCTTAATTCAGTTATGTAAAGCAAATTAAAAAAATAAGAACTGCAGTCTTTCCAAATGAATGAATAACAAGAGCAGGATGGCTTCTGTCAATTAGAGAAAAGTATAAAATTCTATTTGCCTTCAAACTTACACATTACATATAAAGAATAATTTATGCAAGTTAATAATTTACAGCATAATAATGATTTGTAAAACTGAATCATTGATGAAAGAACGCTAGGCGCTAAAGGAATACTAAATGAGAACATTCATTCCTGCATGCAGAAGTTACACCTTATTTACAGAATTAATACTGGAATCAAACCCCCTCCTTAGAACAGTAATTACCCCAGGAGAAGGCTCTTCTCAATAAATAAGGGGTTGTAACTGCCTGTAAAATAATTTCTACTTACAAAACAAAATATATAATGCACTGTGTTTTCTTTTCCTACTCCCTGCTGTTCACCTCCTTCCATTGTTACAGAGGTTTCTTTTTCAGAATTGCACTTTACAGTTCACTCCATGTAGTCAGACAGTTCCCTACTGAACCTATAACTTCCCTTACTTTAGAAAAATAACAGCTTTCTTATGGATTCCTTGTGACTCAGTTCGTCATAAGATCATAAGAATCAGAAGCAGCAGAATATAAAAATTCACTCAGGAGTATGGGAAAAATGTACGTGTTGGCATATACAGTCAGGGCACCATGGATTTTATCTTTGATGCACAGACAAAAAAGTAGAAAACATGTTTTGTTCTGGAATCACCATCCCTGTGAGTGTTCAAAAAATGTGTGTACATGGCACTTGGGATATTGTTAGTGGCGAGCAAGATTCTGCTGGGTTAATGGTTGGACTTGATAATCTTAGATGTCTTTTCGAACCTTAACCATTCCATGGTCTTATGATTCGAAGCTGAACTGTTGGTTTGGCAATTTGTTTTAATTCTTGATATCTATTCATTTATATGGATGAGGAAATAGTAATGCAATCATCAGTTGATACAACTCCCTATTCCAAGGAATGGAAAGACATAAACAAGCAATAAACTCTTTCAGAATAAATTCTTTGTGTGTCTCATCCATCCTGTCCATTCTGTTTAAGTTTTGTTTGGTCATTTGAGGGAAGCCTACAAAGGGTAGGTTTTAAGGCAGTCACAGATTTCCCAACACTGTAAGGCACAAAAAAAAAAAAAAAAAAAAAACCCCAAACAAAAAACAACAAACAAAAAAAAAAAACCAAAACCATAAACAAAACAAAACAAATACTAAAAAATAACCCATACAAAAGCCCCGGATTGTTCCATCTTGATACAGTTTTCCGTGTTTGCAAACTTGCTTGGTCTCAGCTGGCCAGGCTCACAACATGCTTGCAGAACTATATTAAAGTAAATATGGATTGGACATTTTTCTGAGATTTTTTAGAAAAGTATCAGGAAGATGTGATAACAAAAATAAGAATAAGGGAGTGTGGTAGAATCTGGTTAAAACAACGCATAACAAATGTAAAATTACATTGTGAATGTTGAGCTAAGTTGTAGCAGAAAAGGTGTCTGACATCATGGATGTGCTGGCTAGGGCATTTAGTTAAAAAATATGCATTAGGTAGATGGAAACAAAGGACATTTATTACCATTCCCACGTGCTATTATGTGGTGCCAAATCATAGTAATTAAAAAGAAGACAGATTGCTGAATTATATTTTATGACAGCACTGAAGTTTAATTTTACCCTCTTGCCCGTATAATTGAGCAAAGACAGACCATGTAAAGAGAAGATATGAAAAAATTGTCTTAATGTAATCAAAACTTATAGTCAACTACAATAGTCATTCTCAAATGTTTTATGTTTGTATAACTCCTTCATTTCTGCTTTTAAATAAATGCATTAATTTCATCTTTAATACAGCTGGGTGAGGATGTTAGCTCCAAATTATTCCTGATTTAATTATTTTCTCTCCCGGAGTGAAAAACCTTGGCAACTGGGCCAGTGGAACATGAACTATTGTTCAGTAAATTATTTGAGTATCCAGACAATGCACAGCATAGCCCACTAAATCATACTGCTTTGAAAACTGACATCAAGCAGGCCCCAAAAGGAAGAAGAAACTTTCAGGAAGATATCACTTGGAGTGACTTGTTCTTTACCCTTTCTGTTAAGCAGCTCCTCCGTAGGACTGAAGAACAGAGTAGGAATGAAACAGAATTTTCTCTTTAAACAATAGTTAATACAGTAATTACATTCATCATAAACATCATCCCAATGTGTCAATAGTAAAACACATCTCTACAAAATTGTACTTTCAAATTCTTTATGGAATCAACCAGCTACAGACTGCCCAAAGGGTGAAGTTACAGTTTTCCTTTAGGCTCTCACAAGTGATTTTCCCCTGAAGCAAGCATTCCTTAGTGCATCAAGCCCAGGGGAGCAGCACCACACAGCAACCCATCATATCATGCAAACGTAAGAAATATAATGATTAAACAGCATGCCCTCTAGTACAAATACATGAAAGAGTAGAATAAGCATAATATTTTCTCTGCCTGAATGATTTATAATTGGGAGCAAAAGACAAAGAAACTTCATTCTATAACCATTTTAGTTATTTACAGAAATGTTGCACTACACTGGCAGATTAAATCTGCTATTTTCTGTGAAAAGACATCTTCCCTAGCGGTTCTGAGCAAGGTGATAATACACAATATAATGAAGAGCAACTGATTTCATGTAGTTCTGGAGGGGCAAGCACACTTCTCCCCCTTCCTAAGTCAGATTTTACCATTCAAAGAATACTCACACTGAAATAGTATAATCACCTTTTAGCTGATGGTTTCTGCTTGGAGATAGAGGGTATACTAGAAGTTGCTGGTGAATATTAACATTGATCTGCTCTGTAGGTTTTTTAAAAATGTAATCATTATGAGAATATAAATTGTGAACAACTGGTCTCAATTCTACAGCACAAATTCAAAAGTAAAAGGAACTAAGCTCTATTGAGTACATTTGCAGATTTCATAGATTGAAGTATCATAGGTAGGCTTGGGTTGGAAAACATCTTAAAGATCGTCTTGTTCAAATTCCCCTGCCCAGGGAAGGGATGCCATCCACTGGATCAGGTAGTTCAGGGTGACATCTCTCCTGGATGACATCATTGGGTTTTGAAAGAAAATGATGACACAAAAGAGGCACAGACATTGCTGACACCTCTGATGGCATTGCCTGCTATAATATTTACTTCATGTATAATTTAGCAACTAATCATTTATATGCAGAATTAGATTATGGGTATTCTTGCAAAAGATAATAAACTGAAATTGCACAGAAAACCATTTGGTAAAGCACATAGTTTACAATTCTGACATTTGATGAGCTATTTTAAAACCCTGTTTTTAAAATTAATACATCAAAATCTGCTGAAGATGACCAACCAGAAAATAGATTAAGAAGATAAGCATTACAAATTTTGAATATGACAGCCACATATTACAACTATTCCATCAATTCAACCTCAACCAAGCTTTTTATTTAAGCAATCTTTAAAATCTACACATAATAATGACTATAATTTTCTTAATAGCATTTCCAACATACAAATGAAGACTCACAGTCACATGAATTTCCAGATGGCTGGTAATCACACAAAACTGAGAGGTGTGACTGATAGTCCATGGATCATATTGCTATCCGAAGGGACCTGGACAGGCTAGAGAACTGGGCTGATAGGAGCCAAATGAAGTTCAATAAAAGAAATTTCAACAAGACATGCATCTGGAAAGGAACCCTATACATCAGCTTTAGTTGCAGAACACCCAAGTGGAAAGTAGCTTGGCAGAAAAAAGGACATAAAAGTACTTTTAGACATACAAGTTGAAGATGAGCCAGCAATATGGCCTTTTGGCAAAGCCCAGTGGCATCCTGGGCTGCATTAGGAGGAATGTTGTTCCTAGTTTGAGGAAATTGATCCTTCACCTCTATTCTGCACTGGTGAGGTTTCCCCTGGAGTACCGTGTTCACTTCATAGAATCATAGAATATTCTGGGTTGGAAGTGACCTCCAGATTCTCTATAGTACAGCAAGGACATGGATAAATTGGAAAGAATCAAATGCAGGTTCAGGGATGAAAAAGGGACTGGAACATCTCACTTATCACAAAGATAAGCTGAATGTATTTCCCAAGGTCTTAACCTCAAATGTTAGCCAGTACCGAAAGTAAGCAGCAATATCTTCTACAGGACGTTCAAAGATTCAGAATCACTGTCATGGAAGAAGCAGAGGACTTCTGCCCCGAGATTCCAAGATCGAAATTCTCCAGGGAAATCAAAACCATCAAACACTCCCCAGAGGTTATTTTCAAACACCCTATCTTTCAGTGGCCAGGCAGCACTCTACCCAGTTTCTACAGGATAACCTTCTCACTCAATAGAGATGTTGAGAATAGAAGAATATTTGCTTCTTCCTCAGTTACACACACCCATACCTCCTCTTCAACAATTTGGAAGGGAGTTTGCACATGTAGTGATGAGGCCTAGTAACTCTGCACAATTAAGACTACTGAAAATTGTAATAATAAATACTGTAATATTTAGAAGTGACATAAGCATTAACTGCCTTATAAATACGTAGAATAGATGTTCATGCAATTGCAGATATTTACATTTTGATAATGTATTCAAAACTTGTATTAAATGTTCTATAATCTTTAAATGTAGCATAAAAAAACTCTGCCAAAAAATGGAAAGAAACAGTGGCCTTGATCTCACTTCTAACTACAAGTGACTTGCTATTTTGCTCCAAATAGCTTGTCTTGTCCAAAAACATATCAGATATTCCAGATACAGACAGCAAGACTGAGTTGATACATCTTGAGGATGCATTCTTATTACAGTCCTTCATCTTGAAAAAAGGGGCTGTCATTTTGCAGTCTGTGTCTAGCCAAGAGTTTCCATGTCTGGAGTAGAAAAAAGCCTCTCCTAATGTTCAATAAACAATTGTCTAAATTCATTGTTTTCATATTTCATCTTTTTCCTTTAAGATTTGAAACATGAAAAACAATTGATTGGGGTATACAACTTACACAAGTCATTTGATATTTTCTTAATAGGTACTATGATGTTCCTGCAGTCACTTGTTAAACAAAATCACACACTCTTAATTTAACAGTCTTTTTTCCCTAAGAGAATCCTTCACAGTTCAGGCTGTACTTAGGCAAATTTTCCTCTGTCCAAACACCACAAATTTCAGTAACCCAAAGATGCTATGAAAATCTGATTTTATAAGCACTCTTTTTTTATTTCTCGCCTCAGGGGGCAGCTCTATAACTGTGGCATTCACTGTGTGGTCTTTGATCACAGGATAACAGAAACTGCATACTGTGCTAAGAAAATGCATCGGAAAGAACCAGTGTGCTGTTTTCTTTAGCTCTTTGATCATTTGATGAGATAAATCAGAATGACAAAAAAGTGTCTTGGTTGAACGAGTCATAAGCAACAAGTGTTATCTCCAACACATTTAACTGACTTCATTAGCCAAACACCAGCTTTTTAGGGTACACATTAGAAACATTAACAATAACAAATAAGAAAGAAAAATTCTTAAAAAAAAAAAAAAAAAAAAAAAAAAAATAAACTTAGAAAACAAAATTTCTCTTTGCTTGGGTTTTTGGGTGATTTTTCTTTTTGGTGTTGTTTGGTCAGGTTTTGTTTTAATTTAGACTGATTTAAGAGTATTGCAATTCACTAATTTCTGTTCATTGTTAAATGTAATGAATAAAATTTATTGTTATGAAGGAAGAAACAAGATTTAACACTACATTATAATAGTCATTCTTAAAAATTTCTCTTTCATAAAAGAATTGTTGTTCTACCACATTTTTTTTAATCTACTTCAAATGGAAAGACAAACAAAAAGAAACCAAGATCACGTATGTTACTTTCTTCAGTATTCCAACTATCCCACTCTGCACACATCCTACCCTAAAACATGTGAGGTCCTAATATATGAGGAACTTGCAATTAATTCATCCCAACATTTGTTTAATCTGTTTTTTTTCCTATAATTTTACCTATAATAATTTGTGACAACACAGCATTTTATCAGACATACACATGCACACGCACACACACACACACACACACACACACACACAATCAGAAAGGTCTCACTGGATATGTATGTTTTAAATGCAGATATATGACCTGCTGCAATTTTTGAAAGCAGCGACTTATTTCTAGGTATGTTCACAGTCAAGATTTTAATGAAATTCCTTAAATATTTTATCAAAAACTCTTCTGCTATTACCTCTACCTGCCAGAGTGACATGAAATTCCCTAAATATTTTACCAAAAACTCTTCTGCTATTACCTCTACCTGCCAGAGTGACTTCTGAGCTTTTTCTTTCTCAGCTTCTTGATTATGGATGAACTCAAAGAAACAGATTGCTATTCATGCTCTAGATAAGGTCCAGGCATGGTTTAAATGTTTACAAAAAGCACGCAATCTTGTGAAAGGCAGTATTTTCTTTTCTGTAGTATTTTTGCTGTTTCATAAAGGGATTGCTATTTCTTTCTGGGACATAATGTACAGCAGCTACATTTCGGATACAACTGAAGGAAATACATGTCCTAATATTTCCCATATTCAAATTAAGCTTAAAGAATTTATTTGAGATGTGTTGGAGTCTTTGTATTGAAGTACGGCACTTTTTATTTCACCAACCTGAAACATGAAAAATCCTAATTTGTACATGAGTTAAGAATATTTTCTTGAATAGAAGTCTGCCTAAGTGAATGCCTTATAAAATAGTTTAGTGTGAGTTCACAATTCTAGTCAAATCGACTAAGCCAATTGATTTTCACCAACACTAATATACAATTATTTAGACTTTATACCTTTCATGTTTCCATCTCACAACAGGCTTGAGAAGTCACTGGAACAATTATATACATATAACCTTAGGTGGTGTCACATTTTCTTCTGAGCATAGGGCATTGTATTTCCTCTACTGCATGTCACCCCATAACTACATGTTCAAACACAAAATCCCATAATCTTTGGTTCCTTATTTGCTTTCTAGACACCTTTATGAGGTGTCAACTGGCATCCCTGGGTTTGGTGTTTCTCTTTCCAGCAATAAGAAAAGCTGCTGCCATGAATGGCTCTTGCCTTGTGCCAGGCAAGTTTTGATATTTCTTGTCTAAGTAAATTTGGTGTTGGGTAAAACAGATATTAATCCACACTCATATAATGAAATTCTACAGTGTAAACACTGAATTGCTTAACATTCTGTAGAAGTAATCTAGTGTTTCCACACTACTCTTTCTCTTAACTCTCTTAGAAAAATCTCTTATAATCAAGTTAAAATTCAATTTAGTCTTAATATCAGTCTAAACATTTACCACCAAATTTTATTTATTGATTTTGGATGTTGAAATAAAAAAAAAAAAAAAAAAAAAAAAAAAAAAGATGACTTTTATAAAAGGCTTTTACTTTCCTAATTACATTTATCAATTACTTGTAATAGGAAAAAAATTCTTTTAACTAACAAAAAAAAAAAAAAAAAAAAAAAAAAAAAAAAAAGTCCAGACCTTTCACCTCTAGAGTTTGTGTACTGAGCTGTAATATTGTTAACAGAGACAGAAAATTAGTCATTTTGTGACATCCTAACCCTGATATGGTCATATTTCTTTAATAATAAATTAGTACAGATTGATAATATACAAAATTAATTCTTTATAGTCTATTTCACAGCTTATTCTTGCCATCATAGAGATCACAAGATTGGGCTTAACAGACAGAGGAGTGGGAGATGAGGAAAATAAAAGCTGATGGTGGACAAAGAAGAAAAAAAAGTAAGATCAGGAAGGGCAAGGAAAAAAAGAAACAGTGTGGAGGAGATGATCAAAAAAGGCTGTGCTCATTTGTCATCTTAATTCTTATACTTTACCTTGTAAAGTTTTTTATTTAATTTATAAAATAGGAGTTGCCATGATAGGTAGATCTGTTTCACTACATATTAAGTGACCTGGTAGGAGCCTCTAACTTGGTTCCTTTTTGAGGTTTTGGGGGTTTTGTTTGTTGCTTGTTTGCTTTGTTTGGCTTTTTTTTTTTTTTCCTTTTTTTTTTTTTATTTTTTTCACAACATAAAGGTTTCAGGAAAGTTCAGTATGGTTAACATGAGTTCAAGAGGAACAAAGCAGGAGAAATATTCTATCAGATAGCTGACAGAGCTGGGGTTGTCAAAATTATAACAGGGCAGGTTTTGGTGCCAATTAATAATACTGAGCTAACAATGTGCCAGGAATACAACACTACAACTTTCGTCCCTGAAAACATGAAAAGTTGCATCCTCCTAAGAATTTGCAAGGTATCTGGAAATTCACAGAACTTCTGTAAAGTGGAAGAAATATTTTACATCTTGAAATGTTTTTATTCCTCAAGTCCAGCTCAATCAAGTACCTAAGAGATGCAAATCTCTTGGACTTGGAAAGTGAAGCCATAGCTTTATCCCTAGTTCTCTTTGCTGTCAAGTTCACTGGCATTTACTATGTGTTTCCTAGTGAAAAATTTACCAGTCACAAACAAATTTGATTGAAGATAAAGAATATCAAACTACTTTCACTCATAGCCATTGACTTTGAGCAGTCTCTAGACATTGAGGGGTGTAAGCAATAGTATCATTTAACTTAATTTTACAGAATAACAGCAGACTGATAGTATTGCAATTCAGAACTGGAAAAATCTACACTATCAAATATTTTCTTCATATTAAATGCTTTATCTTTCCTGCCATGCTTAATATGTGGGGTGTTGCAAATATGAAACCCTTCCCAATCCTCACTGAAAACCCTGGCTCATCTGCTTTTTTTAGTCATAAATAATGAGCCAGTTTGCATGATTAATACAGGAAGAAGACTTCGTACAAGCTGCATAGTTTAATTGAAGCATAAATCATGCAGCTGGTTATAACTTAGAGCTATTATAATAATAAATGATTATATTTTCTCTACTTGCTTTGCATGCTTAATATAAAACTAAATTAATGCTCATCTGTTAGCCACTACATATCGGTGGTTGTAATCAGCTGCCAAGATGCTATTAATCTAGCTGACAGGTGGTTCAGAAAGTTGAAGTACCTGTGCTTTTTAGAAATAACTATTAGTGAAAAGCCACAGAGAATCCCCTGTTCAGTGAATAATTTCAAATCTGTGTTTAATTCTGAACATAAAGATACTCCTGATGTTTCAGCATTGACCCAGACACAACTAACTCCCTCTGTTTGCTTAAAACTGCTGTTTAATGATTTGGCAACAAACTCACTGACTTAGTCTTGAAATTCAGCTTTTGGAATCAGCTATATTCGATTCTAATCTGTATTCTTGATCCAGAAACTATCACAAAATGTGTTTCAAAATAGGCCCACCTTTCTGACAGTCTCAGGGGGCTTTTGTAGCTAAAAAATGCAAACAAATGATAAACAAACCCTTACCACACTGTCTACTCTGGGAACCATTAAAGAAGGAAATTCTTTAAACTCGCCCTCGTTAGTGCCCAGTAACTTTGTAACTTTTACTCTAAATGCAGACATCTGATACAGGGGGAAAATCACTGCATTTACAGAATGACAAGTTTCCTTCCTAACATACATAGGCTCCCATAATCATGCAAAATAAATCCCTCAGAAAATCTTTAGAAAAGTTTTGTTTTTTTTTTTTTTTTTTAATTGAGAATTCACATGTGTCACAACTGAAAAAAAAAAAAAAACCAACCAAAAAGCCAAACCACCAAAATGTTTTCTCCAAAATTTTTCAATTTTCTGCACATTCTTATTATGTTGCTTGCTGATACTAACTTATTGCCTGCAAATTCCTGCAGGCAGTTTTCCAAATTTATCTTTTGCCTTCATCAAAATAACCCCAAAGATTTTGGACAGGAAAAGCCTGATAATTTTAGAAGAATTCCTCAATTTTTCCTCTTTCAAGAGGACAACCAAATGAAATAAAAACTGTGGTTTACTAACCTTGGCTTGACACCAAATGCCCAAGAACCCCACTCTATCTCTCACCTCCTCAGCAGGAAGTTGGGTGGATGGTGAAGAAGATAAGATGGAAAAAATCTCTTGTGTATCAAGTACAGTTAGTATACTAAACAAAAGCAATGATCAAGCGCATGAAAAAAAAAAAAAGAAAAGGAAACAAGTTTTTCTCTATTTCCCACCAGCAAGCAATGCTCGTCCACTTCCCAGGAAGCAAGGTTTCAGAATGTATAGCAGATGGTCTAGAATGCAAACACTGTAAGTAATGAATGCCCCATTTCCTCCTGTTTTTTCTTAGCTTTTGTTACGTCCCTGCCCAAGATCTTGTCCACTTCTCGGACTGTTGGTGAAGAGACATTGCTGGTGCTGTGCCAGTACTGCTCAGCAGAAACCAAAACACTGGTGTTCATCAAAACATTTCTAGCTATCAACACACACCACTGTGAGGGATTCCATGGGAAAAATAACTCCAAAATCATATATCTGTGTTAGCAACAATATTCAATTGAATTAAAAGTCCACAGCCCTGTTTAAATGGCACAGAAAGAAATTAGAAATTCTACAACAACTAACACAAAGAAACACTCTCTACGTTAATCTTGAGAATTTGCTCTCCTTTCCTAAGACTCAGGTTAGGCTGGACTGCAAAGGTAAAGTAAGACCAATTCAAACTTAAACCCCATGACTTATTAATTGCATCACAATACCACCATAAATAGCACCTGTCTTGATCAACTTGGCAATATTTTGCATGAATTCTGCAAAGCTCATTCTGCTGATTTGTCCAGTGCCCATCCAAATAAGCTGAGAAAGAGTGAGTGGCTATCCTGTTTTCTAGCTTTTTGATTAAGGTATTTTAGACAAAAATCTGTTCTCAAAGAGACCATCCTTTTGTTTCAAGAAGCATTAGGAAACACCAGGATTTCACCTCAAGGTGTCTTGCAAGGATACCACTGCTAGTTAGCACTGAGTTGTCAAATAATGTGCTGCATATACCCCTCATTTCAAGGAAAAAAATGAAACCCCCAAACATCAAAAATCTAGGGTATATCTACTTCACCATTCAAGTCTTATTAAGTGAGATATAAAAAAGTTTTTTCTTCCAATATTTCTAGCATTCAACACAAGTTTCCCAGTGACATTTCTCACATTTCTGTCTGAGCTAAGAGCTTCTGTTACTGTCTCATTTACAGGATCCCTGAGGACCATTTATAGCATCCCTGAGGACCATTTGTAGAACAACTGTCCACAAGGATCAAGCAAATCTTCTGACTCACTTGGAACCTTCTTTCCTCATAACCCTAATGCACATAAATCTAAAATAAAACAGATTTCATTGAGCTTTTCAAGTCCTTTCTAACCCCATCTCCAGGTCATTATCACATGAGAAGTGCTATTCAGTAAAAGAACTACCTAACTTACACTTAGTGACTCAAGACTACTGAAAAATCCTGAGGAATAAAAACAAAGAGACAAAGTTGTTTTCCAAACCATCCTACAACTATAGTTCCATTTATGATGGCTTCTTTGGTGAACTATGAAGACTTTGTTATACAATTCTTATTTTTCTTTTTTTCTTATTTTAATCAAAGTTGAATGAAATAGTAACATGAAATTGGTAAAATAAACTAAGATTCAAGTATGGGACAAATAACACTCAAGTCAAAAATGTCTACTTACAGATAATGCAGCAATTGAATAGAACCAACATTATTTTTTTAAAGTCACATCCTGCAGATATCAAGGTTACAATGTTGCCTACAATCCACTTTTTAGTTTTATTACACCATTTAAATATGAGAGACATAGAAGAATGTTCGATGAGTGGATTGCAGTACTAATAGGAATACCATAGACTTTTTGTGTGTACTTATAAAATAGAGCCAACAACCAAAGGGATAATTTCACTAATTAAGTCATTATCATGAAGCAATGAAAGACTACTATAATTGATGACTGTGGGAAGTTTCCAGAAGATATTTCCAGAATACATTATTTTCTACAACTACCCTCAATTATAGGGACAAGAAAGTCTCGGATGATCATTTTCAAGTTTCATCTAATTTTGTTCAAACTTCTTCATATATATTTACTGATGTATAATATCTAATGTGTAATTACAAGTTTTCAGGCTTCGGTGCCAACTTTTCCACAACATTCACCGGCATATTATCACTTAAAAAAAAATATATATATTTAACCATACTTCTTGAAAAAAGCTTAATAAAGAAAAACCCAGCAAGTTTTTAAAATTATCTGTGATTAGAATACACTTATTTTCAGTTTATGTACACGGAGTTGTCCACAATGCATAATAAAGAATTTCCCCATATTCTCAAAACCTAATTTGTTGTGTTATGGATAAAATTTGTTGAACTTACAAGTGGATGTTTCATGTGTAAACATTCATGAGTTTGCATGCATGAACTTTTGCATTTATTGTCACTTGATGCATCCTTCTTAAGAATCATTCGCAAGAAATATGGCAACATTCTCCTAGCACCTATCATCTGATCAACTTGTGTATACACTATAGATAAATAAGATTTCTCCAGATTGGCTATTAACAAAGTTTATCAGTTGGAATATACCTAAAATACCCCCTCAAAAAGTAAATTAATTTGGTTTTATTATCTCCAGAGCCACAGCATTTACTGTAATTTGTCTCAGCCTTTATTAACTCAGGAAGTTCAGATGAACTCCAGGAGCACTGCATGTTAAACTGTGACCTACCAAGAGCACTAAACAGAACCAGGCAGGGTTCAACACAGTTCAGATTATATTCGCATCCTCATGGCAATGTGAAACACACATTAATTATGTCACACATCAAGTTGATTGTCTAATCACTTAACACTGTAAACCTGTGCCAAATTCATGTTAACAAATTATTCTCAAAAAGGTCAATCTTGTATAGCAAATAAGGTGATATTCCCTGTAAGTGGCGCTACTTTACCAAATTCACTTGAATGGATACACATTTACAGGCTCCTGTATTATGAAACTAAGTGGTCTAATTTTTATTGAGAGTCCCTAAAAGATGATGACTTGTGTAATCAGACTGCTTCCTTAAGCAATTAAACTTGAACTTGGATGTTAACTTTTGGAATGTCACTTTGAAACACCCTGGTTTGCATGGAACACCTTCTTTGGCTTACTCAAATTGACAGGTCATGAGATATGAAAAGAAATTAAAATTTAGATATAGACTTTACCCTTTCAAAAGTCTATTAGTGCTCCTAGACCCTTTTCTGAGGATGCCAGCATTGGCAACAACTTATTTTTTTCTGGGTAATAAAGCCTGAATAATTTTCTCCCAAGTAAAGCTCTTAAAACAGTGAATAGTGTTCTTAACTTCCAAGAAGAAAAAAAAGGAAGTCATAATTGTTCAAAAAGTATTTGCAAAATCTTAGCAAGATGCAGTAGAATATACTAACATGAAATATCTGGGGGGTGGTGAGAGGAGAAAAAAAGCTTTTCTTATGCTACAGAGAAAAAGGAAACAATATCAGAAGTCAATGAAACAAAAAAAAAAATTCACTTCCTTATAAAAATTAATTTAAGTTCCTCTGAAGCATGTTATGTACAATAATGCTGATTAATGAAAGCTCCTAAACTCCAATGACAAGACACATTTCAAAAACAAATTTCTACCAGAGGATTAAATCTGCATTCACTGATACAACAGCTTTTACAAAGCGTCTTCTAAAAGTGAATGCATTAAAAAAGTAGGAAATATAGTAATAATTCTACAGTTGGATAATACCTTTGTTCAATTCATTTAAGTATTAAAGGTCTCAAACAGTACTACATGAAGAGAAATATGATTTCAAAAACATCATCTTTAGTTTGATAGACAAGGGTGTACCAAAAATTTACCACTCCTAAAATGTGTTTTCTTCTGACAAATGGTGGCAGCAATATGTTAGAAATAAGGATAGCTCAGGGTATCCTGGAAGAGACTGATAACCTGATTAAAGGTACATGAAATCATCTTTTTGAAATGCGGGAAACAATGCTTACTTTTCAAGGAAAGAGTCTACTTAACCATAAACCAAATTTTTGTATGGCAGTAGCTGTAATAGACAATACCTTTGTTAAGGAATTGTAAATGGTTTATTTCCCAAAATTTCTCTAGATATCTAAATCATCATTATTTGTATAATTAAAAACTCTCTTTGTTTTGTAATAAAAGCTGCAGAAGAAACAAGGTAGAAATAAAATAAAGTCATAATTGTAATAATGTCACAAAGAAGGACAAGAAAAAAACTTCCCATAATTTGATTGTATAAGTAAATTAAATTAGCATATAAAATGTGCTTTCAGGCAGAACAATTATATACCAAAGAAATCAATGTATTTGGTTGTTGGCTGGAGCAATTCTCTTTTGAAGAAAGGCTGAGAGAGCTGGGATTATTCATTTCGGAGAAGAGAAGGCCCCAGGGAGACCTTATTGTGACCTTTCAGGGTGTATAAGTGGGGCTTATGATATAGACACAGACACCTTGTATCAAGGCCTGTAGTGACAGTACAGAAGGCCACAGTTCTAATCCATTTATGTTGGATATGAGGAAGAAAATTTTTTAAGATAAAGGTGGTGATAGACTGGAGCAGGTTGCCCAGAGAATTGGTGTTCAAGGCCAGGGTGGATGGGACTTTGAGCAAACTGCTCTAGCAGGAGGAGTCCTTGCCTGCGGCAGGGAGCTGGAACTCGGTGCTCTTTACAAGTCCATTCTCACCCAAATCATGCAAACATTCTATGACTTTTAGTACTAAAGATGTGATTTGTTTTGGTGAAAAACCAGCTTTCTTAAACAGAGTATCTTAAACAGGCTATCTCTTAATAAATTCCCTGTTAAGGAAGCACCAAGGATATTTGTAACATATATAGGGTTGCACACAAGTCTTCAGAACTTGTAAGATGGTTTCCCTCTTTAGTCCTAAAACAAAAAAAAAAAATCATAATCATTCTCTAGACATATTCTGTAGTAATTGGTATGTGAATCACAGTTCTGTTTTTCCTGCTAATATACAGTCTAATTGATTTTAAAAATTAGAAATGTAATAAGCTATAATCAAGCTAAAAGGTTTTATTTCTATTTATGTCTGTGGTGGATTGATTTTGGCAGACCACCAGGCCCAACCCACCTAATCTTTTATTCTTCCATCTCAACAGATGAGGAGAGAAAATAAAACCAAAAAGGTTCTGGATCACAGTAAAAAAAAGAGAAATAACACTTACTCATTACCATCACAGCCAAAACCAAAACAACTTGAGGAAAATTAATTTACTGGTAACTAAAAATGATGCTGAGATGCTGAGGAACAAAAGAAAAACTAAACCACATTTTTCTCCCCCTTCTCTTCTTTCCCACCAAGGGGTGGGGAAACCCCTGGATGATTGAGGTTGGAAGGGACCTCCTGGGATCAACTGGTACATGCCCTACTCTGCTCAGACAGGCAACCTTCAGCTGGCTGCCTAGGATCACATCCAGGCAGCTTTGAATATCTCCAGTGATCGACTCTACACAATCTCCCTGGAAAATATGTATCAGTGTTCAGTCACCCTCACAGGAAAAAGTGTTCCTTGATGTTCAAAGAAAACCGTCTGTGTTTTATATTGTGCACATTGCCTCTGGTCACCACTGAATAAAGCCACTCTCAGCTGCCCTTTGTACCCTCACTTCAGGTATTTTGTGCACATTGATGAAATCTCAAGGAGTCTTTTCTTCAGCCCCAACAGTCCCAGCTCTCTCAACCTTTCTTCATAAGCAAGATGCTCCAGTCCTTTTGTAAACCTTATGACCCTTCCCTGTGACCCTTTCCAATTTGTTCACATCCTTGCTGTTCTTGGAAGCACTAAAGTAAACAAAGAACTCCAGGTGCAGCCTCACCAGTGCTGAGTAGAGGGGAAAGATCACCTCCCTCAACCCAGGCACAGCACTCCTCCTTCAGGAGCCCAGGATGCACAAGTTACACATTCAGCATTTAAAGTGCAGTTGTGAAGAAAACAAAGCTAAAGGTCAACCTCTAGGTTTTTAGCAAGCTGTATGGATGAAAGCATATGTGCTTAATGTAGCATCTTATCCAGAGGAATGACAGAAGAATCACTGGGGCATGAAGCCATAACCTGCAGAGAGTTAATCACAATCATTAATCATTGCACCACATGCTATTTTATTTTTTTCTTTCCAAGATGGAAGTGCTGACAGAAACAAATTTCATTGTTTGCTTACTGCATAAATTAAGCTCAAAACACCATCACACCTTGTTGGTGATGGGGAAAGAAAAGCTAAATAGTTAATTTTACTTAAAGACTGAGTGTCTGAAAAACCTGTGTGTTTCACAAGATAAAAGTGCATCTCAACTCAAGGTTGCTGGTTCACAGCCAGATTAGACCATCCAGCACCCAAATTTATCACTATTCCATACTTCTAAAATAAGACTCGTGATGAATATCCAGGTCATAACAAAAAGATGTTCCAGTTGACAAACACATTTTTCAGCTTCCTTAGTATTCTTACAATCAACAGCAGAGGACAAGGAAGACTAAAAATGAAAGTCTCAACACTCTCCTTGACAGGGGTGAACTGACTTTACAGAGACAGTAAATTGTCATCACTCTTGCTATCCTGTTTTGGGAATAACAAAAGGAATAAAATGCACGCTGTTTTTTGCATGGAAAAAAAAAACCAAAAAACTAAAAAACAGCCCAAACTTGCAATTTCTCATCCCTGCTAATCGCCTCCATCGCTACTTAAAACCTAGAACAAAAATTTACTTTTAAAAAATTATGCATAATTCTAAATAGTAAGAAGATCTGTCTCTGCATAAAAGATATAAAAAAGGTAGAATTGTAATGATAATGCAGTTTTAAAAAGATGTTCTCTTTTAATTTCAACCTTTTAAGGTTTTTACTTTATGCAGTATGCAGTGGAATCCACAGAATAGGAGAAGGGGAGATTTATTTCCTTTTATGCATAAAGATGACTATTAATTTCATTGCATGAATGGTGACAGTAGCAAACTTCTAGATGTGCTGTGAACAGCCTCAGAAAAGGGGTGTGGGGGTGTGGATGTGCAGGAATTATGGGATATGTTAATTGTTTGTTTTGTGGAGTTTTTTTTCCTAGCCAATGCACAGAACTAAACAACCAAATAACTATCTGGATATATTTTTTAAGCCAGGAAAATATGTTTGGATAATGGATTTGCCTAGAAACATGGTGTACCTGTGTTTCAGATAAACAAATGAATTTCAGGTCAGGCCTAGCAATCAGCAGCACTGCTGTTTTTTAGTGAAGCATGAGTTACTGCAATACCAGTTAGATTACTTTTGTTCCTCTCAAAATTCGCAAATATTTCATTTTCAAATTCCACTTGTCTTGATGGAGCTATCTGTCTTCATGTTCCTGAAGTTATAGCACACTTTCCTAGTAGATCAATTTTGTCTGACTATTGTTTTCTTACTAAGCAGCAACTTTAAGAGAATAGCTGAAGGAGGACTCAAAATACTTTTCCAAGGTGAATTTAAGCATTACTGCTCCTGTTGACAGCTAGACAGGAAGTAAAAACTCCAGTGTTTAGATGTTCAAAAGTGGACCTGAAGATCTGGCCTTTTTATAAAAATAAAGTACAGTGAATTGTGGCAGCAGCAGACACTCATCACTACTTCTTCAATATGGTTTAGTAGCCTTTTAACACCAGACAGAGCTTTTTATTCCTGGTACATTGTGGTCATCTGTGAATTGGCTCAAGACACTGAAAGAGTAACATGATTGCAGCCCTCTTCTCTTTGTCAGACCTTTCTAAAAGGTCATCTATAAACAGAGAAAGGACAAAACTCTTCTTGGATCTATAGTTTCTCTGGAGTTCAAGCCATCGTATAAATCAATAATGATTTACACCACTTAGTATCAAAAGTCATGCATTAATTATGACATCTTCAATATATTTAGGTTTTTGCAGTGTTTATATGAGGTCTGAAGAGAGATTACAATTGTGCAAACATGCAATATCTATGGCTAATTTGCCATTAAATACTTGGAATAAAAAACTGATGATTTCTAACTGCTTCCTCAATTTCCTTCATTGCTACTTTAATTCCTACAATTTCTTTTCTTTCTAAACTTTAAAAAAAAAATAACATCTCGTCCTCAACTGAGTTACACTGCTCCATTTTGGTACTTTTTCAGTCTTAGCTGGGGAGTGGGGGAAGGAAAGTTTCATGGGGAAAAGAAAAGCAAAAAAATTCGGAATTTTTGCTATAACACTGAATTCTTAGTCTAATTGATGTGTAAAGCATATAGAGAAGAAAAAAAGAAGTCATAAACAACCAAAGGCAGACTAAATGCCGGTCATTTGAGATGCCAATGATGTCTGTTTCCAATTCTGAAGGACTTTCACAAAAAGGGGCAATTGGATATTATTTAAGAATGTTCAGTTCAGTTTTTCTACAGGGAAATATTTATGTCAACTTAACTTTCTACTGAGCAACAGATAAATATGAGCTTAACGGAATTGCTCTGCACTTTATTTCAAATCAAGAAGTGACATCCCTGACATCAAAACATCACACACTCTGCAAAAAAAAGAGAATTCTTTAATGGGTTTCTAAAGAGTTTCCAGTAGCTGCATGTGTCACAGAGAGACATTCCAGAAAATAAAAGTTCAGATGTGCAAGACAAAAGCGACAAGTATCCAAATATCCTCATTATTCATTATGTTCTTTATCAAAGTATTCAAAATTGAATATCTTTCCTGTATCTCTGAAATTATCTTAAACAAACATTGGCAAAGCTAGGGCATAAATATGGGTTTTCCTACACACACTACATCAATGGTTTGGGTTCTAAGTGCTTTTCCAACCTATTTTCCCAACATTTTTGAGATTCCAGTAGCTAGAAACGAGATGAGGAGCATGTGAGAGCATGCCATTGGAAAAGAAATATTAAACAGTTTATATTAAAGTTTATATATGAACTTTAGATAATTTGATAAATGTTTGTGATCAGACTTGTCATCAGATTTATCATTAGGAAGAAATACTCCCCAAAATGTAACAGATAGTGTGTTTTAAGCATTATTAATTTTCACCTGTACCTCAGATTTCCTGCAATTATCAGATTTTTATCCAAGACAGGGACATTCTATGTTTGACCTCTGCTGCAAAGTACTAGAGCTGCCCTTTACAGTATCTTTGACTTCTACTTTGCTGCAGAGAGTTCCAAAGCATTCAGTGATTGCTCATTAACTCTGACAGACTGAGCATCTCTTGCATTCTTGTTTGTGGTACCCCAGGACAGGATGAGACAGCAAGGCCCACATGACAGCTAAGATGTGATCAGAAATTCCAGAGGACTAGTTCATAACAAAGGAAGCAAGCCATCTGAGGATTTCCCAGTTTTCTATTCTCTGTATCCTCCTTTGTCAGACCTATGTCAAAGTCAATGTGACAGATTTTTGAGAGAAACTGAAACAATATCTTGAATTTTTCATGTTTATATGCCTAATTAAGGCAGAAATGTAAACAAGAAATTATTGCAGAGCTCCTTGTCCTTAGAACACTACTAATTGATATTCACATTAGACACCTTTAACCCTATAGTCACCATCCATGGGGTGCATAGTAGCTCATTCTGTGAAATGAAACCCCAGAACCTCAATACTGATTTTGCAAAAAAAGAAATTAGTTTCAGCAAAATTTTTAATTAAGCAGAAAAAGGAAATTTTATTCAGTTTCAGGAAGTCACATTTCTTATTTTAGTGTCCACCTTCTGGTTTCCTTAATATGTAGAATGAGGGGAAGTAACTGCCCAGGATCTGCAAGTGAAGGCTGAAAAAGTAGATTATAAGATACAGATTTACAGCACTTTTCATATGCCCTCCCTTTTATTCTCATCTCCTAACCATGCTAGTTGCTTGCCACTCTATTACCCTGACACCACAAGTCACCTTTCCACACACGTACATGTGCATGAAGCATTTATCAAGCCCTTCCTAGACAAAAATTCCTCCTTAACAAGAGAGGTCAAGACTCAAAAACAGAAGTGTGTAGGGAAAAAAAAACGATTACAGCTGGTCCTGCACAGTGATAGGACTCTATTTATTTTTTATTTCTTCTTTTGTTTTCCAATTTCCTGTTGTCACCTTGGGCCAACTACCTTCTAACAATTTTCTGCATTTCCAGAATTTTGATATCTCAAGACTTGTCCCTGAGAAAAGAAAACTGTCCAGGGAATATGTAATCGCAGACTTGTAAAAGCTGCAACTGTGACTTTATGTTATAGATACAATTTGCTGGGCAAAAGCAGTAAAATGTCTATGAAATGGAAGCGAATAAAAACTGTGGAATGAGTCAGGGATCATAAACACAGGGACAGGTTTACTCACTCACCGTTTTTGATTCATTTTGTTGAGAGCTGGCAACATAACCTGAAAAGAACCCTTTTCCCTTGCAACAGTTGCTGTAGCATACCTGTTGCATTCCTAAGATACACAAATGCTCAGTTATACACTCACAATAGTTACAGCACAAAGCCATACAGAAAATTTTAAGCTTTTGTTTCTTTGTGCACGGCTCTTTTGTTTGCTCCTAATTACTTCTGATGATGCAAGTGCTCACAATAGTAAAAAACATCAGGCATGAAATACATGATGTTAAATTTATGAATGGGCTACTGCACTCAAATGCATTCTTACAAGTTTTCTTCCTTGTGTTGCCATTTCTGGTGTCATAAACACACCTGAGAGGGAAGAGTGCTTCAAAGAAAGCCTGCTGAGTCTGCCAAAGGCATCTGGCACAACTGATGTTCTTCCCCCTAAAGATTAATACAGGACATTATCCTGTTTATTTGTAATATGTTTATAATTATGTGTTTATAACTCTGTTTATAAACATAAATATATTTTACTTCCTGCCCCTTAGTGATCACCTTACATTTACTCCAACATTCAGGTGAAGTTCACAGCTAGCCTAATAGCAGAACCCCCCATATATTTCTTATTGAAATCCAGTATAAATAAGCTACATGTCATACAAAGAGAAAAGTAACTATTTTATGTTGTACTCTGAGAACTTGTCTAGATTTAAAAAACTCCTGAAAAACAAAACCGCTCAATATATTTTTCCCCTGGCAAAAATATGCATTTTTTTTTTCCTGTCTAATACTTGATGTCTGCTAAACTGCACAGAAGTAATTTTTTTTAAATTACAGTTTTCACATGAAGTTCTTCAAACACCAAGAGACAGAATTTCTCAAGTATTCTCATTATTTAGAGAAAATCTGAATAAAAATTTTGGAATCTACATGAAATAATTCCTTTAAAGCAAAAACAAATAAAACTTTCAGAAAGTACTCTATGATCCTTGTGGGACCTTTCTAACTCAGAATATTGTGATTCTGTGTCTTCATCTGCACTCCACCTTCAAGAAAATGGTAAGACACCATAATGTTGCAAGTGTATTGCAAATGTATTACCGATTATATAGGAAAAGAGAACTCATGGGGGTCTGAGATGTAACAGTTGTGGTGTTGGTGTCTACAGAGATATTCAAGGGTTTGTACATTCTAGAAGAGTGTTTTAAGGCTTTATTAAGCTAGAATATTTATCATCACCTACTCTATCCCAAAATTTTGCAGTGTTCAATGCAATATGTAGACACCTATGTTTATTTTCCCCACACAGGAAAACAGATGCAATTAAAAAAATCAGCATTTGGCAAATACTCTGAGCTACCTATTTCAAATCCTGGCTCAAACTTCCTGATTTTGAAAGTGTACTTCATTTGTTGAAAATATATCTTGTTTCTTTCTTCAGGCAGAAAAGCACTGACACAAGCAACTGAGCCGTATTAAAATACCTGTGAAAATTTTGTCTGATCCAATGATGTTTTAAAAAAAAAAAATCCTGAGTGACATAGGACTGGGATAAAAATACTAAGACATTTAAAAAAGCAATAAGAAATGATGGGATCTCGTCTATGAAGACATGACAGTATATATGTTTTCCTTAAAAAAATAGGGAGTTAAGATGAAGACAGAGTAGATCATCATGATTAACTTGACAGATCTTCTTGCATAGCATAGAACCACAACCCCAAACCAAGCAACCAAAAAAAAAAAAAAAAAAAAAAAAAAAAAAAAAAAAAAAACCAAAAAATAATGAAAAAAAATCAGAGGAATTAATCTATTTATCCTGCACACCCCTCCCAAAATTTATTTAAACTGTACTATTAAACTTGGAAGGTGTTCAGTCATTATATAAAATTTTCATGTGTTGAATAATCCCTCAGTTTAGAAAAGTAGCTTGATTTTAATTAATAATAATTAGTGTTACAGCTTCTGTATGAATACATATTTTCATATTTGTATTCCACACACAACTCACACAAGGTTTGTGCCTAAGGAATAATGTGACTGTACATGGCACTAATGCTGATACCAGTGACACAGTAGTGCAGTTTTGCCTCAGAACTAATATCAATTTGTCAAATTTTCAACTCTCTCTGATAAAAGGAAATTTTGCAATGCAAACTGTCAAATGTTAAAAGCTTAACACACCAATATTAATGAAAAAACAGCATTTACTCAAGATCCCCTAACTCATGTAGTATAACTCATGAATTGTATTATATTCTGATATAGATTAGAATTTAAATACTTTCTCTACAACAGCTTGGAGTTAGTACTGTATCAGAACAACTCAAATATTTGTAGGAAATTGTAGGCTTGCATCTGATGGATGTACAATAGAAAAGGACTTTCCACAAGAACAGACATAAAGTTTTAAGAGCATTTAAGAATTTTAAAATTAAAGATTTTTTTCTTAAAAAAAAAAAAATCAGATTCACAGAGGGAGTTTTGCTAAGTGATGACTGTTCTTCCTTACACATTTTCATATTTCCTACTAACTTGCGAAGAAATCCTATGTTCATCTTCCACAAAGATTTCTATGCAAGCAATTCAGGATTCTTTCTTGTTGCCTGCCACATGTATCCCAGACAGGAAAACAAAACCTGGAGTGCAATGATTACCAAAAATGCCACAATTTAGCTGGAAAAGAAAAGAAAGTATTCTACAACAAGAAAAATGTGTGGGCAAGACTTCAGGTCAGAAGAAAATTATAACAGCTCTGTAAAATAAGACATTATATGGATAAGTAATATCTCCTACTCTGACCATGTCCCACTTGGAATTTTGATACAGAGCTCTATGTATTTCACCAGTGTTTGGCAATCATTGACAAGATAATTTTGAAAATTATCATCTGAGTGCTTGGTTATTGTATTAAAATCCAGTAGGAAAATAGAATGTTCTTAAGAATAAAGCACTTCATCATTTGTCTCCCAGAAACATCTTATATTATTTGCTTTTTGAATTCAGTGAATGACTGTATATAATAACACTTGTTAGTGAAAAAATGCCAGATCCATGCAAATATTTTGACAGCATGCAAACAGCATCACAATAGAGTAAAAGCTCTGCTTTCACTTGTCAAATAAAAACCTGTTACAATTTATATATAAGTTATGGACTCTTTGTTATATCAAGTCGAACTGAAGAAGCATCTTCAGATAGTAGACTTTTCATTTGGCTCAGGGTAAGAGATGACACAAGGTCTTAAATTTTAGTTGACTATTTGTTTTGGGTATTCTTTGTTTGATTTTGTTTGGATTTTTTGTCTTTAGAACAAAAGAAGGAATTTATCTTCTTTGTTTTACCTAAATCATGCTGCTTTCTACTTATTCTGAGTCCATCTTAAATAAAACAATTATGGAAAGTTATCCATTTACATGCATACCTGAAAAAACCTACAAAACATACATCTCAATGGCAGCAGAGTGAAGAGATTGTGCCTTTTGCTATCATCAAGGTGTAAGAAACTAAGTTTCTTTCTCACATGGCAATTTCCAGAGTAGTTCCACAATTCACAAAAAACTCTAGAAACCACCTACATCTTCTTTCACAGTCCCGTAACAAAAAGCCAGGATGTTCTTATTTTACTTTTTTTTAAGTTAAAAAAAAAAAAAGAGGTTAACCAATTTTAAATTTTACATATGTTTATAGATGATTCAATAAAGACAGAGAACAAGAGAACCAGACTACATTTTAGGTATGCTTTAAGTGATGTCATCACCAGTCCATAAATCTCCAGTTAGAGGGAAACATTACAAAACTGTATTTTCCTGTTGAAATATTCTTAAATTCCACTGATATCCATCCCCAGCTATTTTTTTTCACTTTATCATTTGATAAAGAATAGGACAGATTTTGTACTCTGAGTAAAAGCTAATTTCTAATGCAGGTTTCTATTTTTTTTTTCCATTTATCACAGTTTAGCTTATATCACCCAGTGATATTAAACAATCATTTCAATAAAACACTGAAGTTAACTAATCACTTAAATTTGAGTCTTATACACTAGGCTTAGAGAGTGACAACATAAAGAAGGTTGTTTTTTATTTCCACTATACAATTTAGTAAACAGTACTTTCACTACAATTCAAATGCCATCAGTTATGAGTCCATAAATTCAGAACCGTCCTTCCTGGTGAACCTGGGAATTGCAGAAAAGCCCTTTCTCCAGTTCAGTATAGCCTATTTTGTGATCAATATGACATATTGTGCCAGAGAGATGGGGCAAAATTAATCTCTGATTGTAAGCCTATGCCATAGAGTCTCTGTCATTTCAAGAACTGCCCATAAATTTTCTACATTTTTGTAAAAGACTGACAGCTTGAGTGAAAAATGATTTCAGAAAACGAAAAGCTTCTGGAACAAGGAGGTCATGGATAGTTACCAAAGTGCAATGGGAATTGCCTGCAACAAGTCTGGCAGCAATGAGTAATGACAGCTTGTTCAAGGTCTACTCTGGCCACTGTCAATGGGATGGGAAGATTAAGACAAAGGCCAGAGACTCCCTCCATCTGGCAGCAGCCTGGCTGAATTAGCTCAGCACATGAGTCCGTGAATTATGTCAGCTGCACATCTCTCTGAGGCTCCCTTGATGTTGTCTCATTTGGATTTTCACACTGAACACAGAGCACTCCAAGTCTGAAACACTCAGATTAGTCCGTCTTGCCAGCAACATGGGAGAGAGCCATTCAACATGATTTAGTATGTTGGTAAAAAGAGGAAAGTGTAACTAAACACAGCCCATATAACCCCAGTCTTCAGAATGGGGAATACTTTTTCCTTCCTTATCTTACCATCATCCAGAGGTGTCCACAACATAACTCAGCCCTCAAGCCAAGGATGCACAACATGGTCCAACTTTGCAAATAATGCTGTCACCTACAACACTTATACTGCAAGTCTGTCCCTCTCCTGCATTCACCATGTCCAGGCTCTGCCCTTACCGCTTCCTTTTTTTCTCCTAAACCACTTGTCTAAAAGAATTTAGCCTTAGTGACTGGCATCTCACCCACCACCATCACCACCAGCAAACAGGTCTTGGTTGAAGTTTCTCAGGCGAGTTTTCCTAAAATTTAACTCCCCGGTTCTGCAAAAAAACTTGGTCTTGGCTTCTCCAAGTCTGGCTGCCCCCTGAGCTGACACAGCCAGGGCCACCAAAATGCTCTTGTACAGCAAACCCAGCAGGGACTGAAGCGAACCAGCCCTTCCTTGGCACGCCTGCAAAGGACAATCAGCGACAGTCAGTGGAAGCATGTGAATAAGTCCATTTTTTGTCTCTGTTTCAGTGGAGTGCTGGCCATCAGTTTGCACATTGCTTCCCTAGCTTGAAGCCACCCTAACATCAGCTTTTTGTGTCATTAAGACAATTATGTTATTGATGAACACATCTATCAGAGTCTTGTAGGTTAAAAAGAGATCCTTGTGGTTATTAAGCTGTATTCAAGCACAATCAGTTTCAACTACACCCTGTTACTTCTCAAGCAAATATTAGCAAGGCTGGTGGATTTCCTGCTTGTTTGGTGAATGTTTATCAACAGTGGAACAGATTTCCTCAGCTAGAAGAAACCAGTAATGACTAGTTCATCCCCTAGTTTGCCCAGAAGGTTGATCATTATAAATTACTTTATTGACTGATGGCTCTGCTCAGCACCCTGCGCTTCAGTGGACTGAATAATCAACACATGCTAAATGCAGGTAAGAGGGTCATTTGCAGCAAAATTTTACTGCTGGACAAGCAAGCTGGGTTATCCTGATGCACAATTTGTTTCCTTTTCAGTTTTCTTGGTGGATAAATTTAAATTTTAACCCTTGAACACTGGAACTTTTCTCTTTTCAAACAGAAGCTTCTGAGTTGTGGTTGCATGGACACTGATACCTACAATTGTAAATATCCTTATGTACTAATTTGTGTCTGATTACACATAAATAAATTATAGCTATGGAAGCTACCTATGGAGCTTCTATGGAAGCTACATCTTTGCATGTCAAATGCAATTCTCACTCTAGATAATGCATAAGCAAATGGTCAAAGTTTAAATTAAGACAGCTAGAAAACTAAGTTTTCTTAGTTGAAAATTGATTTAATTCCATTAATATTTTTATTTCCACAATTCATTAGGGGGACTGTTATCCAGGTAATTCTAAAACTACCCTTGACTCATTCATTCTGGAACTAAAAAATCCCCAATATTCGAATGAAATTTACAATAAGTCTTGTGGTTTTAGTCTGAGTAATTTTTAGTGTAAGTCATTACCTTGAGAAACCAATGCTGGATGATAAAAGAGGAGCACACTTTTCTCTACATGATTCCAAAGTATCAAACTTAGACTTTGAGTGTTTTGTTCATTGATTTAATCCATTCTTGCTGGTATGAAATAAATCTTGCATCTCTGATGACATACATGCATTAAAGATTATTACACACCCAGAGAGTTTTATGTTGTTGCCAAACATTTTCAACAGTGTTTCAGGGCTTTCTGAATTTTATGAATTATATGTACAAGAATTGTATTTACACCTATTCTCTAAAAGTGTAATATCTCTAGGACAATTTTCTTCCAGAGAGGAGAATGGGAAAAAGACGGTAGAAATGTTATTTAATACAAAAGAATAACATGTAGATTTTTCAGAAAATGTAATAACATGGGGAAGGTGGTGTTAAATTCCTCCGATCCGTGTCAAGATTAACAATCCTGTGCATATAGTTTGTTTTAAAGAATTGATTTATTGTTTGAGAAAGAACTGAAAGGTCAAACAACAATCAAAATTAGGGTCTTCTTTACATCTTACTTTCCATTCTGTAAAAGAGTTGTTACGAGAGATGTTTAAATATTTGTTAAAAGTTTGTTCAAAAATGTTAAGAATACATATCTTTTTTATTTAATATTGTGAATAGTTCACAGTGTTAGGCACCATTAAGAGCACCTGTGCCCATGATGCTAAAAATACACTGCAATCACCCCAGTGTGGTACAAAATCACAAAATTAAACTATTGATGGCTTCAATACTTTAAAATATAATTAAATAAGAACAATTTATAGTCATGGAAATTATCTACAACAACACATCATCTGACATATGGTACCTTAGCCAAAATTTATATGCTGTTTTATGCCAGAAGATTTTTGTTAGCTAAGAGGAAATAAACATTCTGATCCTTGAAACACTGGAGGCAAATTTTGTTTAGGATCTGATTTCAAGAGAAGTAGACTGCCTTTGAGAATTAGTGACTTAAGTAATTTAATCAGTGACTTCAAGGATTCATGCTACTTTTTTGGGGGGATAGGAATGAAATTTCCAGCATACAATGCATTTTATATGAAATAAAAATGAGAGTGGCGAATCTAATGATTGTTTGAGAACTCATAAGGAAATTCTGTAGTGACTCAGTGCATACATATGCATCTATAATGAAAGAGAGGCTTAAAAATATCATATAAAACAAGAGATCTGTAGCTTATTTAGTTTCAAGATAATGCTATCAAGACATTATTTGTTAAATGTGTCATAATTTTGCTTACTGCTATTCTTTTAGAAAGGTAATTAAAATTTTATTTTTAAGGTAGAACATTATAGTCTCCCAATTCAACCCCTAGCTGTAGCTTTGAACATATACAGGTTTTTTTGTTCCCTGAAATTACACTTTAATGCCATAAGACATCACATACTGCATTTCCAGATATGTGTTATTATTACTGAGAGTAGGATACCTTATGCTATGTTGAATTTTCCTAGTTGACACATATTAAGAAAGTGCAAAAGTGCAGTTAAATCCAGAGTGGTTCACACATCATCTACATTAAAAACATGCTACAGAGTGACCTAATTATATTTAATTTCATATCCAAGTCAATGATTTATTGAATAATGTGGAAAATAAATTCATTAATAAAGTAAAGCTCCTTACTTAGGAAGGGAGGAGGAAGGGAGGGAAGGGAAGGAAGGGAAGGGAAGGGAAGGGAAGGGAAGGAGGAAGGGAAGGGAAGGGAAGGGAGGGAAGGGAAGGGAAGGGAAGGGAAGGGAAGGATAGAAAGATTGGTCTACAAATCACTGTCAGAAAAACATTCATAGCTAGGGTATTCCTTGATTCCTCTTAAGAATGTTAATCTATGACAGAGTCAAAGAAAATGCATGATGGTTAACCAGAAACCAATTATATACTGTGAATCTATATAATTTATTTCTTGGTAAATGTCTATTTGCATACTCTTATGCCAAAGTTTATACAAAGTAATGAAAGATACCTCTTCTCGATGAAGGGAGTTTAAACTGTTTTGCATGATAAAAGCTTGTGGATGACTTATCCTGACGTCTTGTAAATCTTGACATTTAGTCCTCCAACACACTAGTGTGTATCAACCACACAAAGTGACAGCAATTCTTGCATTAGGACTTTTCAAAATTGTTTTGGCAGGAACACTTAGTTATAAAAACAGGTGAAGAAGTTAATGAGTTTGAGATATATGGGTGATATTGGTATATTATATAATATATATATATAATTATAAAAAAAACTGGTAGAAATCAAATGCTTAAGAGAACTATATAATCATCAGAAAAAGGATTTTGCTTTAGATTGATATGCAATATACTTGGAAGGTGTTTATGATATTTTTTTTTTTTCTCTGTGTAAGATAATTTAATCTAATTTGTTAAATTATTAAGAAGTTTCATATGCCCCAGGCATGTTGCATTTGCTGCACTTGGATAAGACACCGAAAAGATGAGTTAGAGTGGGGAGGAGATTGCACCTCTTCTTGGTGCCAGGAATGTATATCTATTTAACTGTTCCCCTGGAAAGAAAAGCCACCAAACTGTGCCATTTTAGAGCAAGGTACAACTACAGTTTGAACTATTTTCCCCAAACAGTACAAGTATTATGGCAAGAACTACTAATTTTACCTCTGCATCGCTTTGCTGCTGTTGTCTTTCTGGTCCCATGTATCTGAGATTTAGTCAGATCAGAGAGTTGTAAGCTTTTCTCCAAGGTCTTAAAGGGGTTGTGGCAGTCAACAGTATATGGATACAGAGTGTAAAAGGAAACGACTTTTCCCAGAGTGTTTTCTCTGTGCTTCAGAATAATGTCTGCATGACACATCTGCTTGATCATGCTCCTGGTCACAGTTAGGAATGGTTTTCCATTTTTGATGGACACTGTAGAGCTCTCCCACTTTGCTCCAGCTTTGCTGGTGATAAATCACCTCATAACAGCTGTAACCCTGGGCACTGATGTTTGTTTTCTTGGTAAAAAGTAATAATGAGCATGAAATGATGACATTGCTGTACTTTTGCTAGTTAGATTCTGTACACAGGTAGTGATGTATGACAGTGCCTAGAATTAGTGGACAAACATCCAAGTCTGAGTCCCTTCAACATCATCCAAGCTTACCTGAAGCTGCTTCGAATTTCCTGTGTCTTAAAATAGGGCAGGAATCTTGAAAGCACATTTTCCCATGAGAAGTTACTCATGATTTAATTTAAGAAGATAGTTTCAAATGCTGGTTTCACACACAGTAATAAGAAGTTATAGTCTGTCATAATTTAAATCTTGAAAAATTTGAGGGGCATGTTTATATCACTTAATCTAGTTCAATAAAATGCACCAGTGGCAGGAATTTTCAAATGAGTTTGCTCTTATTTATGTTTGTATATTGCAACAATAATTTCAGTACTCTCCTTATGCATATCAGTCCTGCTGTGTTGCATAGAATTAAGAATTATTAATTGGTCTTATAACGCCAGAGAGAGCAAAACATTACAATGTATTTTTAGTAGTTTTTAGAAGTTGGTGAAGTCTTTGTACCCTATGAAAGCAGACTTCTAGAGTGAAAATTCATAGAATTTAAAGAAATATTATTTTTAATTTCTGGTGTACATAAATTTCACAGGCTATAAAATATTGATATTGCCATTGTTAAGAATTCTAGTCCACAAAGAGACTCTACCTTCTGATTATTACATAACATTAAGAACAAAACTATTGTTTCACTGTGTTCAAGGAAAAATTTTATCATACTAATTTTTAACAGTTGATGGTGTTCACCTTTAATAGCTTGCTTAAAGGTGTATTTGTCAGAGATTTGGGGTGGGATATTTTTTTTTTTTTTTTTTTTCTGTTTGCGTTTGTTATTTTGGTTTGGTATTCTGTTTAATATCTGATAACTGGAGGGAAGAAAATCAATTTTGGTCATATATCCTAAACCAGTCACAAAAAGTTCTGAGAGAAAAAAGAGGAAGGTATAAATAGTCAAGGTGCTACCTTAACTTTGTCACTGCTCTAAGCACATTAATTCTCCGTGTTACAGATCTGCCAGAGGACAATGAATGACTTCTCACTATCACCTGCTTTGCAGAACTTTGTTCACTTTGTACTCCACAGACCAGTGTTAATAGTGCTGATCAGAACAAGATTTATCTGTGTCCTGTTCCCGACCCAAAACATAATCAGTGTTTTGCAAAACAGCAACACTTTTGGCTCACTTCTAAATATTTTGAAATTCAAGCAAACCTGAAAAAATTAAGAGTTTTTCTCAAAACAGTACTGTGTGTTTTAATGGTAGTTTGTTGCATGCTGCACAGCAAAGCCTTTCTGTAATCACATCACTGCATTAAAGCAGATTATGTGAGCAAAATGTTTTCAATATCAGGGAAAATAGCATTTTGTTCTTAGGATCCTGGCATGTGATGATCTGCTGATCTTCAATTCTTGGTGATACCTGTCTCATAATTTGCACCCTCAAGTAGCTTCACAACCAAAAATCCTTCAGGGAGCCTGTTTGGGTTCTACATGACTGTATTCCTAACAATTGCACTTTTTCTATAACAGGGGTATGTAGTTCTGTGTGGAATACAAACCATAAAGGATAATCTTGAATATATGTACATGGAAACATATATGAACATATACAGTAGACTCATATCATAGAATGGCTTGCGTTGATGGAAAACACCCTAAAGATATTCTAAAATATATTTATTTGAATTATTTCCTTCATATATTATAGATAACATGTAATAGGAAAAAAAAAATCTTTCTTATTTGAATACATGTATGATTTTTTTTTAAATCATTCTTAAACATTCATCAGAGATTGTTTATTCATGCTTAATAGAACAACCCAGGCTGTTGCAGGTTTCATTAGCTGAAGTGACTTCTGTCAACTTTGAGTGACTTCTGTTTGCCATAATAATACTTTACATTTACACAACAGTTTTCATTCAAAAGTATTTCAAAGTGCTTTGCATAGAGTGTTTATATAAGGGATAAATTAACCAACCAGTAAATTAGAGTTACCTCTGGAGTGAAGCTCTGCAGAAACTTTGTGCCAGAATCTTATATGGGTTTAATTTTTATCTTTTACATAAAATTTCATTGATTTCAAGGTAGCAGAGCATACAATTGAATTAAACTGTGTTTTACAGAGGAGAAAAGAGTCTTACTGCTAGGGTGCTTGGCTCTAACCAAGAAGCAGTCTCTGTTCCATGCTTCTGCTATGCACCACCTGTCATCTTCCAGCATTTTGTTTGACCTGGTTTGAACCTTAAAGTCATAGGATCACAGAATTTCCTGAATTGGAAGGGAACCACAAGAATCATCAAAGTCCAGCTATTGGCTATGCACAGGACACCCCAAGACTCCCACCATGTGCCTCAGAGCATTGTCTAAATGCTTCTTGAACTCTGTTGGCCTGGTGCTGTGGCCACTGCCCTGGAGAGCCTTTTCCAGTGTCTATCCAGCCTCGGGAGGAAGAACTTTTTTCCAATATCCAACATAAACCTCCCCTGACACAACTTTATGGCATTCCCTCTGGTCCTGTCACTGGTCACCACAGAGAAGAGATCAGTGCCTGCCTCTCCTCTTTCCCTGGTGAGGAATCTGTTGACAGTGATGAGGTCTCCCCTCAGCCTCCTTTTCTCCAGGCTGAACAGACCAAGTGACCTCAGCAGCTTCACACAAGCTCTCCCCACCTCTCCACCTTTCACCATCTTTGTGTCTCTCCTTTGGATGTTCCCCAATGGCTTCTACCTTTCCTATATCGTGGCACCCAAAACTGCACACAAGACTCAGGTAAGGCCACGTTAGTGCACAACAGAGTGCGACAATCAGCTCCTTTGTCTGGCTGGTGGTGCTGTGCCTGATGAATTACTGATAATAATGCCATCTCAGCTTTGGTGACTGTTCACGTGTACACAATTAATTACTTGAAATGCAAGCAAGCCATAGTTAACTTTAGCCACATTTTAGTAATGAAAAAGCCCTCTACTACTAACAGGAAGATAATTTGTAGATGTTGAATTTGTAATGTAGCTGATGAAGATCATCTTCTCTGAGTCTGAAGCATCAACTGTCTGTCTCAGAAATAATACTTGGTTTATTCCATATTTTTGACCATTTCATTATATTGCATGAACCTCCATCTACACAGAGCAGCAGACAAAGAATTTTGAGGTCCTGAATGAAATTTCTAGATGCTGTTTAACAGAACAAAGTTATTCATTGATATGTTATAAAATACTTGCTATAAGTTGATGCAAAAATTAAGAGATCATCAGATCTTCAGATGTGAAGTAAAACCAAGAAATAACATATTTATTTTAGTGTGATTTTTTTTAAAAAAAACAATTCCAGTTTGGCCAGATTATACTCCTTTGTTGTGAATGTCGACCATCACAAAGTGTGTCAGTCTTTTTGACTTCCCTTTTTTTTCTTGAAAAGAGTTGGTGGTATTGGAATCTCTCCAAGCTAAACAATATAAAGTAACAAGCTGGTTCAGTGTGGGTAAATTAATTTACCAACATGTTATTTTTTTCTTTTAAGGATGGCAGGAATAAAAAAAAATTCTTTACAACTGGAACTGGTGGACAATTATTTTGCTTGTCTTTTGACACTCAGGTTTCTCCGGGCTTCACCTCAGCAGGATATTGCAGTCTTTGCAACTACCTCGCTGTGCTTTAAAACAAATTAATTTATTTTCCTTAGTCTGCTTTAGACTACTTTACAGTATATATTACTCTTTCCAATGAGTAATTGTACAAAGTTCACAACCTCATAAAAAACTGTACAAACTTCACAAATCATTTTGGATACAGTGGTGCAATGAATTTACAGAAACTACTAAAGGGTAACGGCAGAACAAAACAGAACAAAAAATTCCAACAAAAAATGTTGGAATTTGGTCCACAGAAACTTCAGTGTAGCTGCTCATATGAGTAAACATTTTCAAAATTGAAATTATCTTTCTTGTTTGGTGAAATAAAGAGTGATCTAGAAATCCTGGTAATATACTTAGTCTTAGTCCTTCTAAAAGCAACCTGAACAAGTGAAGACCATGTCAGTTCTAGATACTCTAGATTCTTTTCAGCACAATATAACAAGCAACTAAAACAGGAATTTTTTTTTTTTTTTAAATTAAAAAAAAAATAATAATTATTCTTAGTGCACCATTATTCACAGTTACTTGAATAAATAAACTTTAGGGTTTGGGACATAAGTGGTGCTTCAAATTCAGACTGTTAACTTGATTTTGTAATCCCATACTTCAATTTTTTTATTGAGCATGTTCCTGGCTTCTCTTGTGCAGGACGTAATGTCACTTCTAGACATAGCCATTAATTGACAGTGAAATTTTTAAATTATGTACAATCAAAAAGCAAAACAAACACAACCCTCTCCAAAACACCAAAAAAAAAAAAAAAAAAATAGAGATTTTTAGTTGCTCTGTATTATTAGAATGGTCTACACCCAAAATAGATTAATTCAAGTAGATTTTTTTTGGTAACAATCTAGTAGCTAGCTATGTCTTTTTATTGCCGCTTGCTGTGTGATATCATAGGAGGAAAGAGCCCCCTAATGGCTTTAAGTTAGCTAGGAAAATAAAAATAAATTTTATATTCTGTGCATTCAAGCTGGAAAGGAATGCAATATTAATTTCCAAAAGGTCAAATTAACCTTTTGAGAAAAAGGTGACATAACTGAATCAGTTTAAAGTGTTGCAAAAAGTCCAGATTAACATTAAAAACATCAAAGACTTGGAAGAAAATGCACAGTTCCATGCTACGCTAGCCATGGCCTCGCGGCATAGTAAAAACGCAACCCCCTGTTGCTGTATGAAACACAAATTCGCTCCGTTCTATAAGAGACCAGTGCCACGTAAGCAACTGTAATATGTAAACTCTTAACACTTTGTGAGTTGAGTTTACTCCTCTATTTTTTTTTTCCTGAATTTGACAAGATGTTTACAATATAATATAGGAATTAATAACAAATCTTATTAGTAGAAAAATATTTATGAGTTTAATCGTAACTAATTCTTTGGGTTTCTGATTCTCTTTTTTGCTTAAAAAAATAAGGTTCAAGTGAAATATTCCCATTACAAAAATAAACACTTTTTAGAGTTATTGTAGTTTTATGGCTTGCATGTAACCTGACTAGTAACAGATACTAATGTGAAGGGAACAATATTACTGTCTTGGAAATCACAGAATTATCATGATTTTTTTTTTTTCTAATCAGAAAATTGTACGGTATATTTAAAGAGGACAGGTATAGTGAAGAAGACTTTTCAGAGAGAAATAGAGATATTAATAAGAGCTGTAGGAAAGCTTTTGAGGATACATAAAGGATTATTTTTTGCTAGTCAAACTTCACATGAAATATACTGAGGCAGGCTTTAAGTTCTGTAACCATACAAAGTGAAGCAGACATTCAATTATCTTAGTTCCTTACAGAACACAGTCTACACTTGGTAGAGCTAGCACTCAATACCCATGTCTTTGTCTTACTGTTAAAATTTTCAGTCAGGTAATTAAAATGTAAAGGGTTTCTTTCTATTATTTATGGTCAGATTCTGCACTCTGACTCCATGGTCAATTGATGCAGTCCTCACCTTTGGCAGTAATTTTATGGAGTAAAATACCACTCAATGAAGCTATGGTGGCAAAATGTGCTCCCAAGAGAATTTTCTGCTACCTTGAAAGGGTTTTAGAAGAAAACATTGAAACTACTGACGTGGATCAATTTTGTATGTAAGAAACAATAAAAACATTATTCATAGAGAAAGTGTAAGGTATTACAACAACACAGGTACCATAATTTAGGTAAGCCTTTAGTCTAGGCTAATTAATTTAGTTTCTGTTTTGCCGGTACTTATTCATATAATACATTATAGAAGATGAAGTGTTCTCTTAAGCACTGCATATTTTATTCATGTGGCCACTTAGATGTCCTTCCAAACTATTGTTAGTTTTTTAAAACAAAACCTCCATGTACCTAAGGTCTTCAATTTTATAATGTCTTTTACAAATTATAAGAAATTATTTTATCAACTCTACATTTGGGTTTTCGAGTCATCATTAAGTATCGAGTACGGTGTTTTATGATTATTTACTAAACAGTTATTGGTAAAGGAAGCAAAGAAAGTGCTTTTCTGTAGTTGAGATTCTTTTGTAATTGGATAAATTACATTACAGGTAGGTGTACAGTCTAGCAGCAAGACTGCTATAGGCAGTTTCTTAACTGGACAAAGAATTGGAATACTGCACTTGGCTAGGTGAAAATCTACTTAAATGCTGGCATTAATAGATTGACGGCTCTGCTTCATGCAGAGGGAATAATCACAGTATTTGGCATATGAAAAGCTCGGCAGCTTGGACCAAGGAGTAGAGTGCACAGTGACGGGGAAGGTGGTGCATGTTGTCACAGCTGGAAGGAACGCACTGCTAATGAAGGAGCTGTCTTAGCGTTATGCTCCCATGGCCTGTAAACCCCCAGACAACTTCCTGACTTACTGCAAATCCAAGAGCTGGGTTATTTCAGATATAGTCTATCACCTTCAAAATCACAGCAATCTATCAAGACCTATCTCCTATCACAGCAAACCCACTTCCAACACAGCTGAGGGAGATAACGCAGAAACTTTCTGCAGATCTCGGCAGTTAGGAGACAGTAGTGTCAATGTCATATCAAAACAGGCAATCAGTCCGTGGGATGGCTGCTTCAAACGTGCAGCATAGTGTAACAGAATATCCTAGTTTTCATATTTCAGGTCTGAAGCCTTGATCTTCACTTTGCAGGCAGAATCCTAGCAATAGCTTGTCTATCTATAAAAAATGGCAGTCTAATGATATATTATTTAAGTCTGACCTTATTTGTTCAGCAGTGGTAAGCTTGCAGTAAAAAGACAGATATTATTTCAAACTACTGACAAGCACTGAGAAATCCTTCAGGTAAATATTCTCTTTACCTGACTTCACAATATGTACACTAATGAATTAATAATATGGGTGGTGTGCCATTATTACTCCAGACTGCTTAGCATGTGCAGGGCGAGTTACATTAAAACATCATCCAAGTAGTTAGAAATAATCTTTTCTGATTGTTTTATTCCATTCACTTAAAGGGTTAAGCATGATAAATGCAATGCACAAACCATGTCCTATTAATTGTCTTCAGGTGTACATAATAATTGATACATATAATATGTGAGTGAAAGAAATATGAGTGCAGAAAATGCATTCTGAGAACAAATGCCAAAGCTTGTATTTAACATGCAAGACACAAAAAGAATAATTCCTTTTTTAAGCTGCACAGAAAAGCAAATGACAATTTCCTTACCTGGAAGATCAAACTCTGTATATCATCAATATTGTATGAGGTAAGGGGAGAGGATGAATTTTCTGTAATAAGCCTTTCTTCAGAGATGCAGAACATGAGAGATGTAATTGTAAGTAAAACGAACTATTCCAAGATTCAGTCTGTCATCAGTTTCACTGGCTTAGAGCTGGCATCCTCTTGCAAATGAAAAAAGGTAGCTCAGCAAGTTCTCCGCTGAAGGAGCTCAATATCAATGTTATCAGGCACAGCTGTCACACACTGATGCTATAGAGGGTACAATCTCCCTCCACTGAGCGCTTTCTGTCGCTTGCTCTCCCTCTCTCTCACCCTGACGTTCACTCAGCTCTGAGTCTGAGCTCCTTCTGCTGCTGTATAATCAATCCAGCCTGTCTGAATCTAATAGGCCTCTCTTTAACCAGCCAATCAATAGCACAGATTCCACTGCTGCTCCCCAGGGTCTTTTCCAGGAGTGGTAGAAACAATGAAAGTTTGGCCAGCACTTTAACTAAGTATTTTTCATTATTTTATCTCTGTTAAAGAAAAATTGTTTAGGAGAGCCCAGGTTCAAAGCTGTCTTTGTCTGTTTTTCCTGAGAGTTATATAAACACGCACATTGTGCTGCAGTAACATTGTGAACACCTTTGAATTTTTTAACCCATTCTGCATGTTTTAGAATGCATATTAAAAAACAAAGAAAAGAAAATAAACACACACACACATTCCTCCTATGCCCCAGTCTAGAAATAAACCTGCATGCCAAGCCTCCAGCTTTGTGTTCTGAAAAATCCAGTTGTGTGTAACTGGAATTGTTTATGTCAATTGTGGAAATTAAGCATAAACCAAGAATCAGAACAATTTTTCTTTACAGACTGTGTTCCTAACCCCTGTCAGATTGAACTAATTTCTTTCCTACTCTCTATTTCACCTTGTGTGTCTTGTGGGAGGTTTTGTGGGTTTTGTTTCTTTGTTTGCTTGGGGGTTTTGTTTTTTTTGTTTTTGTTGTTTGGGTTTTTTTAAAATTTTGTATGGAAGCATCATAGATCCAGATACAGGAGAAATTGAAAATAGAATATCTATTCATCAGATTCACATGGGACAGCTAGAGGAGTGGCCAGAATTAACTGATAGCAACAATTACCTGTAGTATGCGACAAGAGCACTTTACCTCACACTGCACTGCTCTCCCCACATATGCAAGAAATAGATTGTCCTTTAGTAGGCAAAAACAAAATTGCAGGAAGCATATTGTGCAAAGTAAGTATTTTTATTGCAACAAACTGGCATTCCTTTTCCATTTTTTAAAATTGAATTTTATTTCATAATTTAGAGACATTAAATCATAAGGACATTGATTTCAGACCTGTTCATTCTGCTTGCAGGTGAAAATTATGAACCAAATCTCATGCTCATGCAAACTGTGAGAAAGTACCTACCATCCTCCTACATTCAGAGCATAGGTTGCATCAGTCACAGGTGTTTCTACATGGCAGGATATTGACTCTATTCTATTTCTGTCCCTGATGCAAAACAGCAATTGTAACTAAAAAACATCATGAGTCCAATGCATTTGGTGGTTTTGTAGAGAACATACTGTTCCCTTCTTGCTGATTCCCTCATACATGATTCTTGAAGAAATTCGTCTGAATCTGGAAACAAATGTGGGTTTTGATTTTCTACATCTTCAGTGTTTGGATTATCCATCAGTCTAAGGATGTCTCAGTACTTTTATTCCATTAAGACCTTGTGACTCAGATCCTGTCCTGAGGACTGAGATTTGCAGTACAGCTGTTCATTCCATAAAATTTCAATATTCATTTCAATTTTGTTCAACAAAATTGCCTCCTCAGAAAGATAGCATAGGTCAAACCTTTTACCAAAGTATGAGCACTGCACTCTAACATCAGAGTCTGGCACAAGCATAAGCAAGTAAATGTACTTATAATGAAATAAATTTTCTTGTGATAACCTCACTGATAGGGATTTCTACTTTACTCATGGGATTTCCTGTGTAATCTGCTAGGAGTGGTCAAAAAGGGTTGTTACTTTCCAGTCCCTTTAAAAAAAATAAAAAAATAAAAAAAATCTCCCACTAAACACATTTACAGAGTCATATAGGATAGTTTCAGCCTCATATAACTACCTAGAAATCCAGACTTCTTGGAAGAACACAAGCTTGTGCTACTAAGTCATCAATTTTATGTAAGCGTCTTGAAATACTGTCCCAAAAGTTCTAGTCAAAGACTGAAGGGGAAAGATAGCAAAAAGAAATAGACCAGCTCTTAAACTGGTGTTTTCAATATAAGAGGGAAATATACAGTGTTCATAAACAATAAGGGGCACCTCTAAGCCTATTCAGAGAAACAGAGCTATCAGGAAAAAATTCTGTTTACTCTGAGAGTTTACACAAGAGTATGTGTAAGGTCATGTGATGGCAGAAAATATCAACACATTTATGCACTTAAATAGCTTTCAATGCATATTAAAAAAAAAATACACAAAACAACCAAAGAAGTCACAGCAAGTTCAACTCATCCATTCTTCATGTGAAATATCACAGTATCAACTAACAGCCTCTGATTTCCCAGATGCATATGGAATACCTCATTAATTGCAGCCTACAAAACACATTTAACAGATGTCTCAAGTGTTTTGAGTGCTCTGGATCAGCTAAGTGATTTTCACGGATAGAGAAACAGATTAACATGAGAAAATAAAAATGGAGATCAATAGAATTATTGTCATGTAATTGTATGAATGTAGATACGGTGGTGAAAGTGGGTAAGCCTGTATAGGCCTACATGATGGAAGAAGTGCAATTAGATTGTTTTGTCCTTGATGGGAGAGCGGGAAAAGGGAGGTGTAGGGCACTGCACAGTTTTTTGCAGTTCTCAGTGAAAAAGGCCTAATAACACATGGTGCAATAAAATAGCTATTTTAATAGAAGATTTTGAAGAGGACTACAGATAGACAGAAAAACTTGTTTCCCTTGCATGCTGACAACCACTCTTGCATGCAGCACAGACCAAGGGTAGATTTTCTTACAGCATCCTGTGCAGATCCCATTCATGGAGAGGTCCTTCTCTCCCTCCCAAGTTGTTGCACCCTTTATTTTGTGTAAAAAATGAGAATCATATACCATCTCCTGACACTTTGTAATGTTGTCTCTGTCATAGCACCCACCAGCATGGCACAGACTGATGTGGGACATGCCAATAGGTTCCCTTAAAGCAGCTGCTCACACCAACATTTGGGCTGCTCAAGCCCTAAGCCTCGGGCCCAAAAGAGCAGTCACGGATCATCTGGAGTCACTGTGTCAAATACAATGTTTTCCACAGGGCTCTCAATACAGATGGAAGCAGCACTGTTGCATATATTGGAGTAGAAGGAGCTCACTTTCCAAGTACCCCTCTGATATTTTTTTTCATTACCTCTTTCTGGATCTAATCTAATCTACCCTGTGCAAACCAAACCAATACATGAAGTATTGTCACAAAACTGGTGCATTGTGCAGTTTGATATTTCAGTGTTTGGCTTTTGCTTTCAGCCAAAGGCATTTTTAAAAAGAAGGTGACTGTGAATCTCAGCAACTGGACTTTAATGTAAACACTAAATTAATGATAAAAAAACTGTTTACTGAAATATTAATTGTATTTTAAGAATACAAATGTTACCACTCAGTTGTCTAGAAGGTAGCTTTAGATTCTACGTACTCTCCATGGAACTTGCATTTGCATTGAATGCATGTGGAACCATCCCTTTGGTCTTCATGTCCCTAATGAAGTACGATAAATTGTTTCAAGAATGTATTGATACTACATGTCACACCATGATGATTTGGAACTGCACTTATTTATTTTCAGTGGATAAAAAAAGGTTGTTTATCTAGATAAATAGATGCGCAATACTGAATGGATTAATGTTGAGACCAGTGTTTAGACTTGAAACTGAGCTAAACAATGTTAAAGTAGTCTAGTCAAGTCAAGGCACACTGTACAAACTCTGTTAAGAAGCTCTGGACTGTTTTTCTTTTTATTTTGCTTGGTTTGGGGAAAATTAAGATGTAATTACATTGTAGAACGCTTTGCAAGCACTGAGTTTTTATATGTTATTAATTCTCTATGAGAAATTGTTTTTTCACTATTTCAGATTTAATTAACAAAGAGTAAATATATGTGGTACCTACCTCATGATTGCAAAAATAATCAAGGTAGTTCTTCTTTATTCAGTGATTAAAGAACATGGGATGTGCAGCTCTGTGAGACTGCATCTTGTGAACATCTAATAATAGAATAGAAAATTTCCCTTTGATAGATTCCTCATTGAAAAGAAAAAGTCAGGATTGAGCATTTTACACCTTTCTCATGAAACAATTAATTAAATGAGCTTTCCATATTGAACCTAGTCACTGACTCTACTAATTGTACTATTGCGGAATGTATCATTCAGGTTTCAAGTTCTCCCAAGTCTTAACAAATTCTTAAAACACTCAGGCTACTCACAGGTTTGAAATTAAGCATGGCATATTCAGCTATTCACTGTAGAAACTTTAAATACTATTTAATTTTACTGGTACTTAAGGAAAGTATTTTTCCACTGATGGGGAACAAAACTGTGTATAAAAATTGTTTTAAATTCTTGAATGTAAATACAAGGATACTGAGAATAGATTTTGTCAATTTTATTTCATATTTCCTTAGAAAAATTCCTTTTTAGATCTAGAAGGGCATGCTTAGGAAAGATACAAGCTCTGAAAGATAAATAAGATGATGATTTATAATTTCATGTGTCCTCAATGGTGCTAAGGAATAGGACAAGACCTGGTGGGCAGAAAATCATGAACTGGAAGTAGCATCTGAACATGAGGAAAAAACTTCTTTATTGTGACAGTGACTGAACACTGGACCAGATTGGCCCGAGAGATTGGAGATTCTCTCTCACAGGAGTTATTCAAGAACTCTCTGGATGCAATCCTGTTCCATGTGCTGTATGGCGACCCTGCCTGCAGCAGGGAGTTTGGATCAGATGACCCACCATGGTTCCTTCCAGCTTTCTTCATAGACTAGGAAAATATTTTACAATTCAATTAGAATATTTTTTTCTATTTCAAGCTGTAAAAAATAGTACTTAAGTTTTGTAGATATTCAATTTAGGTAAACATGCTGGAGAACAAGAGACGGAAATTACCCACTGATTAAATACTTTGACTTTAGGCATGAAAGCTATGTATACGAACATGATATAATGGAATACATGTCCATAAATCACAATATACCTTATTTTCTATCTGAATGCTTTAGTGAACTTCAGGGTTAACATTGTTATAAAAGTGCAAACCAATATAAATGAAATTATTTATTGTCACCATTCTTAATATTTATAATATTGTTGTTTTCTAGGTCAGACAAATAATTCACTAGAAAAGGTTGTAAAACTGAATATGTAGCATTTCTAGGACTATATTTGCCTTTTTTTGTGCAAAGATCATTCTTTCAAAATTTATAAAAAATTCTCTTGAAATTTACCAGATCTGCTTTAAATTCATGTCTGTCTATGACCTATCTAAGACAATAAGAATTGGTCTTTTTCGCAGAATTAAGAACCTTCAAAGGGCCACACTGATGTTAGTGAATGAAATGTGTTGTGTTATTCTCAAAGCCAGCTGAAATGAAAAGGCTCATATCCAAACACCTAGACATTTTAACTCAGCAAACACCTAAATAGTTTTCTTCCTCAGAACATCATGGCCACATCTAAGCTATTTTTTTGAATGCTTGTTGTAATTTCTGAATGTTACATAAGCATTGTTTAGTAGGTCAAGACTTTCTTGGACATTTAAAACTACAGATAATTACGGAATTCATCTGTGCAAAATTCCTGAGTCCTAATACAATAAAATCAAATTTCTCGGAACTTCTCAGTAAAACACAGAAAAACTAATCACTGTATCTAAAAATAAAAGGATCTTCATGAAAATTCACAATTGCCATAGGGCCTGTAGCTTCAGAAATTAAATATTTACATGGAGACCCAATTCTCATTAGAAATAGTTTCTGTTCCCTAAAACATTGATAGAAGTGCAGTCTGAAAGTGACTTACATATATATGTATATATATATATAGTAACCTACATGCATCACTAAGATACAGTTAATCCACCAGTATCACCTTCAGCCACTGACTAAAATTCCCAGCATGAAAGCTGTTTTTTTTTTTATTATTTTTTGGTTTTGAGTTCAGAATGTTGTTAAAGGGCAGAAATTAAATTCTCTCCCTATCAGTCTTTGCACCATCTCTTGTCATCTTATGCCTGTATTTTGGAACCTACTAGGTGTCCACTGTATCTGTAGGCTCTTTTGAGCTGTCTTATATCATGTTGGCATAGTCATAAATATCTTAGTGTAAACAAAATAACTATTTGAGGCTAATATGCTTATAAAACTAAGGTTGCATTGTAGAAAGGCAAGTCAAAGAAGTTAACTGGGGGAAAAAAAACCCCTCTGCAATAGTTACCAAGTTAAAATAAAGCTCAGGTTCAAAGTCCAGCAAACCTCAGTTTGAGGAGCAGCAGTTTGATATAAAATTGGAGACCTGTCTTTAGCAATAGCCACAGCATATGATGGGACTGCCAGTAACACAATTTCTCTCACTACCCATGGTCTGTAGTTTTATTGTTCTTGATATTGAGGTCTTGTAAAATAGAGATAAATTAAATGTACTGTTATTGTCTTCAAAATCATTTCTGCAGTGCAAGAGACACACAATGAGAGATCTTTTTCTAACAAACCACAGTGCAGTGGCCCCAAAAAATTGTGAACTTCTGGTGGAGAGTAAAGTGTATTTTCATTCAGGGTAAAAGATGGAGGGTCCTCTGGGGGCTAAGTAAGATTAGGCAAGGCTTAGAAGGACCAAAGTGGGAACAACTTTGAAAGGAGGAACACAATAGTACAAGTGTTGAATTTGCCAGGAATTCTGAAAGTTGCTTTTCCTGCAGTAGCATTCACTACTGCACCGTGTCCTTCATCATCTTGAGCCACTGATGGTGCTTGCCTGCACACACTTAATGCTCCCCTACTATGGGTTTTGTTGTCAAAGAAAGTTCATGTATTTTGATTGAATTAATGTTATTTAGAGCTTGGTAAGAACTATTTGTTTGTTTTGAGTAGTGCATTATGTAAATTTTCATACCTTTTCACAACAAATTCTTAGTAGCAATGTATTTATAGACTACACAGTAGTCAGTGTTCAACTTTTGCTGCTTTTTAAATGAATTTCATTGTTTCTTCTGGGTCACATGTAAAGCTTTCATTTCAGAAGAAAATCTATATGGAGGAAAATGTTGCATTTCTTTATTTTTGGTTATTATTAGTGGCACTAGTCGAGATGCTATGCACAGTACAAGGCTTATAATACATGGTACAGTCTCAATGAAGATGTTAAGCTGCAAATGTGCTTGCTGCACTATGTGGAGCAAAATGTAATTAGTGTTATAGTAGAAATAATATCTCTCCCTTTGCTTCTGTGAAACATTTATTGCATTTTTTCATTGAATTAGGCCTGCAGAATTTTGGTTATGTACATTCAAAACAGATACTCTACAGGTTTTTTTGTTGGGGTTTCAAATTCTGGCAGACAAGGTCTACCAAAAAGATTTATCTCTATCCTATGAGATTCCTGTCATCCAATATTTAAACTCAAAAAATCCAAATATTTTTCTACTGAACAATGGACACAACAAAAAATACTCCAGGCACAAAAGCCAGAGAAGCTGATAAAACACAACTAATACTCAGAACTGAACTCTGTATTATGTCATCAATTGAAATAGGATATGTGATTTTTCTTTAACATGCCCCCCAAAAATTCAAGGGCCTAAATAAAAACTATAAACCAATGTAATTATTTAAAATAGATTTTGAGTTTATTTCTTTAGCTCGCACAGAGAAAACCCAGGGAAACATTACACTGAATTGCTAATGGTTGGCAGACTCACACTACCATTGGGGATAACATTTAACATGTGAATGCCGCATTTGTAGTGAAGCAAAAGATAATGTGCAGTGTCTCAATGTGTGTCCTACAGCAGGAAATTCCGTGTGCTGTGCAGCAGAGGAGGTTGAGACTAAATGACACAAGAGAAACTCATCTTTAGTCATCCTTCATTGCAAGTACTCACTGACTTTTTTTACTTCTCGGGGTCATACTGAGAACCTTTCTGATTTAAGCCCATTTAAGTTTTCCTTGGAAGTTACTGGAAAAAAAAACAACAAAAAAACAAAAAAAACCAAAAAAAAAAAAACACAAAAAAAAACAAACAAACAAACAAACAACAAAAAAAAAAAACCCAAAAAGCAAAAAACCAAAAACTAAAACAAACAAGAAACTACAAACAAACCAAACAGAAAACCAGAAAAAAGAACCCAAAAAATGTAATATGCCAGTCATCTCATCTTGTAAATAGAACTGCCTGCCAAATGGAGTAAAAATTACCTAACAAGCAGATCAGATGATAATATATTTCAATATAGTATTAAACATTTTAAATGTACTCAGTACTGAGAAACTTACAAATGTAATATTGCAAACATTTCTGAACCACATTCAGTGACTGCTATCCTTGAACCACAAATACAATTAATAGTAGTGAGAATAAGGTTCACAGGATTTTGATTAATAGACTAATTTTCAAACTTAATATGTCATCAAATACATGTATTGTCAAAAATACCTGTCTTTACATAATCAGTAATATGTTGCACAAGATTAACAATTGCCCATCAAGAAAACTGATTGCAGTTTATTGGAGTTTCTAGACTGCCTAGAAGTCTCTCCAGGGTCTAAACCCTGATCATTTATGATGAACTTAGATTTTGGTGTTCAGAAACAAAAATGCTTCTTCTTGAGCAGTGACAGGCACTCTAATAATGACTAAATCACAAGAGTAAAAGCAATTTTTCAAAAAGTAAATATAATGCAAAATATGTGAACATTTTTATTTCTTCCTCGGAGACAAAGAAAATAACTGAACTTCTTTTTATTTGATTTTGAGGCTGTCTCACCAAATTCTGTCCACCAAATTTTGTCCTCAGAAGGTTATGATATGTTTTTTTAAGACAGTTCCTTCCTTGACTGAAGAATCATTATCTTAACGGGAATTCTTATGTTATGTGTCAGGATCTGGAGTTCACTTCCCTCCTCTAGGAATTTAACTGACTGCCAGGTTGTCAAGTAGGAAGAGCTTCTGTGAAGAGATGAAAGAAGGCTCAGGAGATGGTTCCTTTCCATCACCATTTTTAGGACCTGCCTGCAGGACCTCCTGTAAGCTTCACTGGGCCTGCTCTGGCACTGCATCTTCAGATGTTTTCATATGTCCCTGATACTGTCCTGTAGGTTTGACTTACTTTGCAATCTTGACTTTGTCTTCTTACTGTGATTTTACTGAGTGATTGCTGATCCTGCACATTAATTCAGAACCATTCTCCTTGCTCAGGCACTGTGGACTCTGACCAAATTGGTGAGGTCACTGCCCTGCTGGCTGTGTGGTGGTTCTCTTCTCCCAGCTCACCTTGCCGTGCAGACCAGCAGACAGTTCAGGTGGAAGCTAGGAGCAAAGACATCAGCTCAAAAACAGCTCCTAAACAAAGCAGAGGGGAGCTCCCACTGAGGTTTGAGCTGACTTTTTGCAACAATTCTAATCAGCAAGCTGACCGTCAATGCAGCCAGGCAATCTTGCAGAAGGGGAAAGTGCACTTCTGGACCTGGCAGTGTGTGTTACATCATCATTTCACTGGAGATAGTAGCAAAAAATACTTTCTTTGGGTTTATTTTCAGCTTTCCTTACAATTTGAAATGTCATATTGTTTGCATTTTTTTTGTTTGTTTTGTTTTGGTTTTAATTTATTTTTATGTACTTTTCATTATGGAGATTGGTAAAAAGTTTCTTCTGTTCTCCTAGTCAGGATCACCTTAAAGGTATTATTCCATTCTGTTTGGTGTGGCTTTTTGCTCGTTGATTTGGTTTGTTATTTTGGGGTTTGAGGTTGTTTTCCCAAAGTGAGAAAAGAAGAAAAATAAGGAAGAAAGTTACTTCAATAGCCTTATCATCTTTTTATTTCTTCCTTCTCCCTCCCCAGCCCTCTAAGGCTCATCTTTTGCAGGCAGAGCAGTCCCATCTATTTCAGCCTCTCACACAACAGATTCTGCAGTTTTTTAGTAATTCTTATCACCCCTTTCCAGATATACCTTACGATGTGTCCATGTTGTTTTTCATACTGAGAAGTGCAGGAATGTTCCCAGAACTCTAGTTGTGACCTCACCAGTAAAGCAGAATGGTCACCTACCCTTGACCTGCTGGCAATACTCCTCGTAATGGATCTCCAGACATTGCTGGCCTTCTTGCTACTGGAGACATCACTGGAACATGTTAAATGTGTTGTCTTCCAGTATCCTCATGTTTACTTCAAGGCTGCTTTCCAGCCTATTATCCTCAGCACGTACTGCTACAGAGTCTGAACTGCCTGTCTAAATGGCACTACAACCATGGAGTATGAACAGCTCCCTACAGTTTTGGATCATCCCCACACTTGATCATCATTCAGGTCATGAATAAAGATCTTAAACAGTATGGTCCCCTTTTTGTGTCCCTGAGTCACACTGTCTCTCCTAACCTCATCCCTGAAAGTTTTGCCAATGTCTTTATATTCATCCTAACTCACCTCCCTTCTTCCATCTTTTCTATGCTTTATTTTTATATTTGTGTTTTGTTGAGAGCTCCTTATTTGTCTGTGTAGTCTTATAGCTCACATAATTTTGTAAAGGTAAAATTTTGGCCTGCCCATTGTGTCTTGTTTAGTCTTCGTGCCCCTTCTGAAGGAGATGGTGTGGTAGGAAAGGGTGCACAGTGTTGAAGTGCATTTTATCCTACGGTGAAGCAATTGGTCTCCGGGCAAGAGACAATGTAGTCTACTGGAATTCATTGAGGAGGATATAGTGCAAAAGATGAATTTACTATTTGCCTGGAGTTTGGAGATACAAAGTCATCTAGTGTCTTAACACTAAAAAGGGCTTGGCAAGCTTCAGTGGGGATGGGGGAAATATTGCTTGAAGTTCACTTGCAAGAGCATCTCCTTTTGCTAAATTGTGATTCTGCAGGACCCCATAAAAATAGGGCAGTTAAGTCACTCTGACTTATAACCTGGTCCATTAGGGAGGGAAAGGGCATGTCTTTGTCTGATATATGGTCAATCTCACAGAACAGTCCCTTTTCTTTGTTGCCAATGGTACCTTAATGACTTCCCTTTTTCTTGTCTCACTGTAAAAAACAAACCACACATTTCTTGTCCTTCTCCCAGCTCTCTGCTTAGATTTCAAGAGGATAGATACACAAAAGCAGGGTTAAATGTCTCCTATATGACCACAATACAAGTTTATTTCAAAAGGGACATCTTTTTTCACAGTATTTCAATAAAATATGAAGCATTGCTAAAAGAGATTAAATATGGCACTTCAAAAATAATTTGGGTTTTTTTTTTAGCTAAAGCATTGATACTCTGCAGTGAACAAGTGTGGTTCAATGCAGATATAGTTGTCAAGCACAAAAATTGGCAGTAGGTCTGCACTGTGAAAGAATTATCAGTCATAGTAAGCTTGATTGCTACACTGTATTGTTCTCTAATTCTGTCCTGGAGTTCCTTGGAATATTTCTGTCAAACATTTCCCTGTATTACATTGGGATGTGTAATACTGAACCTCAACATTAGAGAACACCTGGACAAAGCTGACATCCACAAGTCCGTAGGCCTTGGGGGCATGCACCCATGACTGCAGGGTGAGCTGGTGGACATCACAGATGGGTTGGTGTTGCAATGTCACCAGACAGCTTCCTCAGCGTTTGTAGCTGTATCCCCTCAGGGCACATGGATATGTATCCCCTCAGGGCACAAGATATGTCAAATTTGCCTCGTTATTCCCTGACATGGTCTTCCTCCAAGAGTATACCTTGGGGTTTGGGTGAGAAAGAGTTATGATTTTTACCTTTTTTATATTTAAGTAATTCTGGCATCTGTTTTTGTTGTTGTTGTTGTTGTTGTTTTGTTTTTGGTTTTTTTTTGTTTTTGCTTTTTTTTGTTTGTTTGTTTTTTTCTAAGTATTGGATGGATATGCATGCTTTCTGACTTTCAAAATTCCCATCAGAATCCTGAGAATTATTGGAAAAATTTGGACATTTTAATCTCTTTAGGAAAATGTCTGCTTACTTGAGAATCTGTGAAGGCCAGGTTTGAAAATGTTAATATTTAAAAATATACATTAGTGTTTTTCTTTGGTATATTTCTTTAAAGAGAGCTGCATCTTTCAAGATAATTCTTGGCAGTATTTCCACTATTTAAATTTAATGAAAAAAGTTTATCAGAAAAAGGATTCTGTTGCTGTTTACTATAAATGAATATGTAGCAAGAGTATTTAAGGTATTATTCACAATTTTTGGTATTCTCCATATACATTTGGACAAAGCAGCATCTCAGTACCATTCAAAACCTTTCACTGGCTTTCATGTTCCAGTGTTCATACAGCTATTTTTATGCCAGAGTCATCAGATCAGCTTTTTCCCAGTTCAGTTTAGGCTAGTTAGAACTTGTCTTCCTGATTGTCCTTTACTGCAATAATTACTTCCTCGTCTGGGTCATTCACTTTAGCAACATGTCAAATGGCTGATGATGTAAAGCATGCATACAGTAACATGCCAAGTGTTGTCAATTAATTTTTTTATTACATTATATTCATCAACATTACTCTGCCCTACCGTCGTGTTGTAATTACTGTACAGTATATTTTAGAGAATAAATAGGAGGCTTTTTTCCCAGGTTCTCTCCCTACATTGCCACTGCAGTCTGTATTTTGCAAACTTCATATGACAAGATTTACACTCTCTGCTCTACAGTATACAAAAAATCCTATTTCTAAAATCAAAGGAAGCAACAAAAGTATAAAGTGTCTTAGCATATTAGCAGAGATTGAGAAAAGAAAAGTGATTTCATTTTCACTTTTAAAGAATTCAGATATATTTATCTTTTATCTTTCTGTCTTTCAAGGATTATTGAAAATATGAAAAGTTGTTTGAAATAAAGGTTAGACTTTTTTTTTTTTTTTTTTTTTTTTAATCTAAAATTCTTCACACATAGAAGACCTAGTTCTTTACTAGAACAAGAGACTAAGTGAGGAAGAGGAGGGCAAGAACAGTTAATTCCAGAACAATGAAAGAATTCTCTGCCTTCAATTTATACAATGAAGGGGAAAAATAATCAGAGAGAAAGCAAAAGTTTATGTTATTGAGATGATGAGAATTGTCTGTAGTATTATACTAATGACAGTTTACAGTCGTTTGATTATGGTTAGGCAGATGGTGCTTCAAGAGTCATATGAAAGAACCACATGTTCAGGTTGGGAAGGATAGAAATAATAACATACTTGTAAGAATATTTGAACTATTTCTGTGGCTGTGTATCTTTGAAATTACTTAATATTTCCTGTATTCTCAGGAAAAAAAAAAAATCTGTAGAGAGTTCATCTTAAAATTGGATCAGAATAGCAGCCTTAGAATCGAGCCCTGTTAAATGTTTGCCCAGTGCTTTACACATCAGGCAATTATATTGTACCAGTTTTCAGAGGAGACAGAAATGAGACAGTAGCAATGCACAGACTCACACGATTTTTTATCAGGCAATTTTTGCCCTACCTACTACAGGGAGAGGGAATAGCAGAGAGTCTGTAATGAAAAGATCTTGAGGATATCAAGGATTCTCTCTTAAAATAACAGACATAGAAGGCAAAGCGCTGCTGACATTCCTCACTGGATTTAAATTATCAAAGGACCAGGAACTGTAGAACTTGGACACATCCTCAAAGGTAAGAGTAGCATCAGGATTCACAATTGGAGAGTTAGAAATGTTTGCAGTTTTTTTTTTTTTTTAAGAAAATGAATGTGAATGGGTTTTGCTGTGGTTGTTGTTTAAGAAAAAATTCAGCATGTTGGAGTTTTCCTAACGGCTTCTCTGAGAGGATGATGAACACTACAGCAGTGCTGAGGTACTCCAGGTGGAAAAAGAAGAGGTACTTGATATTTGAAAAGAGCATTCTTCTGTATCAAGGAGAATATAGAAATCCCCCTTCACTGTTCCATGAGGGAAAAAAAACAAAAGGTACAAAATCTCAGATCAAAGTCAATATTTGTAAGAATTATCATATAAAAACATTTATGCTTTTGTTGTGATACAGTCATTCTATGTTTCTAGGGATTCTGGGTTAAATTCAAGTTCTCTCTCAGGAACGTATGAAAAATCAATTGCCAAAACTGCCCAGAAAATGCCAGATATAGGTTTAGAATTCTAAATCAGCTAACAGGGTGGGTTTTTTTTCCAATGTATGTATTCTGGAGCATATTAGACTTTCATTCTTTGAACTATCACATCTTCATCAAAATGAGTTTTTATTGTCCAGCTTTCTCTGGCCATCAAATTGAATATCAACTGTCAGAAAAAGAACACTTACACTTTCATGACTTATCTCCTAGGCATCCTCTTTGATACATAGGACCCCTTCAGATTACTGAATTGTGAAAATCATGGCCTTCACAATTTCTGCAGTCATTACTTCATGTTCTTTTCAGTAAGCAAAATATAACTGACTCATACAAGTGTGTTTGGTAAGGATTGTGTAGCAAATCCCATCCAATAAAAATCTGACTTACTTATTTGATTAACACCATGCAACCTGTTCTGGGGGTAATATTATATGAAGGCGTGTATGAACTGTGCAGTATAAATTGCTTTAATGTGGCAGTGGAATTTATCGTCTCTCTCTCTGAATTGAAGCCGCAGCTGAACATTTTTACTTTTGAATTAATTCTTTTAGTGAGTGGAACACAGGAAACATCTATCACTTAATACCCTCTCACAGAACTTGCTTCAGGAGCTTAGCAAAGTAGAGGGATTTTCAAAGCCTTTTGAATATATTACGTAGTTTCTACATATAGAGTATGCTTTCCTTGGCTCACTTCAATTGGATTAGATTTCTCACAGTATGCCTGGCTTTGATGGGACAGTAGGGACACAAGAATTTATTGATAAATATGTTGATGTTGATTGATAGAACAGTGGAGCTGAAAATATAAGCAGCAACTTATTTTCCTAAACAGACACTGAAGCAGTTTCTCATATTCTTTGTTCAAGTGTTGCAGGAAAGGTACATGAAGCAGAAACCAGGAGCAACACAAGTTTTAAGTATTCATAACATATTTGTCCTGGAAAGGAGGCAGGCAGAGGTTCTGCAGTGTAAAGCTGGCTGAACCACAGGATACATTTTCTGCACTGCAGAGACAGGAGTGCAACAACAGCAGAACGGGGAAAAAAAACCACACATGAAGCCTGAAGTGCTGAGTGCTCTAGAGATGACAGCAAGTTTTATGAAGCAGATATAACCTTTGCCTTGAATCTGTTCTAAAGAGGAATGTCTAGCAATATCACATGCCTTTGCAAGTTATTTGGAAAGCCAGAGATGGAAATACAAACAGCAATTTGGATAAACTCTTTCCTAATTCAAATGAATGGTGGCAAAATGGATAATTAGTACATCCTCCTTAGACAAAATGTGATCAGAACCCATTGAGACAACTAAAAGCTCTTTTCCTGTCAAATGAAAAACATTGACTGTGATTGCAAGGGTTATTTTCATATTTGTGTACTAAGTCATTAGTACTATTCAGCATTTTTTCCTATTTGCTTTTGTCTGGATTCCAAAGCACTCGAATGAAAGAACGGCCCTGGAATCCCCTTTTCCTGATAAAATCACTGAGTGGTTGTGTGTAGTCTCTTGATCTGTTATGTGATACACATTTCTGATAAAACAGTAAAAGACGTATGCTTTCAAGAAGATATAAATTAAAAAGAGATGCTCATTTTGTTTCTCAGATCATTATTAATTCCTTTTTTATGTTACCTTGTAGTATTCATGCAGATTTAGTTTGCTATTTATCAGGTTTTTTCACAAGACCAGAATAGGAAAGTAGAAAATTAAAAATTATACATATCAGTAGTACTTTACTTACATCTCTAGCTGTCTGGATTTCAAATTAGTACACTCCACAAATCACAGATGTAGGTACTTAAAAGAAAATGTCTTCAAAACAGCAATTAGTTTGAACATCAGTATGCATTCAAAAAAGACTAATTTACACATACAAATATATTTTAAAGGGGTTTTAAAGTCATTGTTTCAGAAGGCTTATTGAACTGTGAAACAATTTTAAAATTAGTTCATAATTTTTCATTTTAATCAGAAAAAGTTAGAGGAATTTGGCATCTATATGACCATATATAGCCAGATCACTTAGTCTTTACAGTCTTTTAGGAATAGGAAGAAAGGTATTAAGTTACATGGATAGAAATCAGGATTATTCTTTCCGTCTTCTTGAAGAACAAATTTTAAAGATTGCTGATAATCTACTAATCAAATATAGTATGACAGCAAAAGACATGGCTTAAAGAGGAAAAGGGAGGAAAAAAATACACTTATTGCAAGTAATTTGTGACGGTTCTGTTATAAAGTACAGATCAAATCACGAATATGTCAAATTCAAATAGTCTTTTTAGTTTATAGTTTGAAAAATCTAAGTTTCATATTTTTGTTCTGATGCAACTCTCATCAGATTATTTACTCTTAGACTTTCAGTTCAGAGTAGAATCCTTCATTACTCTCATTGTGAACTTCTGCTTTAACAGTGAGCATGTGTTTGAAGGATAGCATAAATTCAATGCCAATTTCTATCTCTGCTTCTCTGTTTCTGACAATTGAATAACCATCTTGTGAATTTTAATGAACATCAGAATATGTTCACATATGCAATAACTAGAGTCATTAATAAAAATAATTTTTAAGTAGATTTTAAAGAAATCACCAAACTCAAGAGTACGTTCAGATTTATGGCTATAAAATAGAGGAGGTTGCATCTGGAAAAAAAAAGTTACAAACACATTCCTTTTTTTAAGTTCACTCTTTATCAGACAAAATGAGCATCATAGGATTGGAAATGAATCATGTTTTCAACCACTGAGAGGAAAAAAATACAAATAATCATGAATTTTCTAGTTACAATCTGGACCCTATATTAATTTTTTAGGCAGACACCCTAAAAAAGTTAAAAATATCCTTTCAGATTTGAGGATTACATTTGGAAATTACAAGGCAGTGTTTTTTTTTTGTTTTGTTTTGTTTTTTTTATCAATAGATATTTCTATAAGAATTTCAATGAATGAAATTACTGTTTAATTTTAAAAGAGGAGAGAAATGGTCAAGGCTAATGTTTTTGGACAAGGTTTATAGGACATAAATTTCATCAACAAAGGATAAAAAATCTGGTAATCTAGAGGAGAATCAGGCTTTGGGTTCAAGTTCATAGAATTATTTCATTTTAGATGAATTAGAATTAGAATTTTTTTGTTGCTGTTATCATCATTGTGAGACAGGTCTCAAAAACATGACTATGACAAAAGAAAACTGACAAAACTCAGCCTCTCTACTTGCAGATGAACTAAGAATTTTTGATCCCATGTGAAGGCAGCCAACTATGCACTCAGAAGAGTTCTGCCAGCAAGTTGAAATAAGTGATCTTTGTTTCTACAAAGCACTTGTAGGACACATCTGGACGACAGGGTTTAGTACTGGTCTCTCCACCACATGATATGGACATATTTGAGCAAAGCCAGAAAAGGCATAAAAATTAAGGGTCAGGACCACCTGTCCTGTTGGTCTAAACTAGGAGAGGCTGAGAGAGATGGAACTGATCAGCCTGCAGAAAAGTATGGCTAGGAAGGAGCAGGATATTAGTGTGGATATCAGGAAGGAACAGGGAGTCCAACTCTTCTCAGTGGTGTCCTGTGATAAGACACAGTAGGCACAAATTAAAATAAGGGAAATTCCACTTAAATGTGAGAATCTTTTTTTTTTTATTATTATTATTTTCACTTTAAGGATGATCCAGTGCCAGAATAGGTTGCCTGGAGGTTGTGGACTTCTTAGGAATACCCAAAACCCAAAAGGACATGGCCCTGAGAAACATTGTGGTTGGCTCTGCTTTGAGCAGGAAAGCTGGCAGAGATGATACCCAGAAGTTTCTTTTGAACTCAAAGATTCAGGGTCATGAACAATTTCAGCTGTAATGTGAAGACCTGAATAAGCTGATAGTAGGAGGACATCTCTCCAACTGTACCAGAGTTGTGATGTGATCATTGACATTTTCTCTTCCTGTTGTCCAGACATATTTTACTTCCCCTATGGATGAATTTTTGAAATCAGACTAGGACAGACCAAGGTTTCCTTGCTTCTGTGAAGGTGTGGAGCCTCTTTCAGCTGTCCTTTGATTTCTTTTCATCACTATTTTAAAAATTTCCTTTATTTTTCTTCTTTGATTAATCAATATTTTGTCTTTAAAATATTTATAAAATACATTTTTTCTTGTTTTGTTTGCGATTAGATACCAGGAAATTCATCTTGTCCAGATTTTTGATAGTGTCTGGAAATGGGCTGTATGTTCTCAATTACTTTTTTTTTTTTTTTTCATCTGGCATTCCCTTAATACATCATTCCATCTAATTTTCATTAAGATCATTCTGGACTACATAAATGAACTGCTAGGGGTTTGTTTGTGCCAGTGTCTAAGGTTTTATTCCTCTCCTTGGCTTTTCCTATTTAAATAACACTCCAAAGGGAGCCACATTTCCATTTATAAGCCATATTTCACACTCATACCACTTTGGTACAAGGAGTTTGTGTTCAACCATCCAAACAATTTTCATACCTCCTCTCAACTCAGTATCATCAGCAAGTTCAGTATAGAACTTAGTATATTTATTTTATATATATGTTGATTTTCTCTTTTACTTTGTGCTCCCCTTGCACTGCAGTTAGTCTACTCCTGACATAGCATTAGTGACTGACACATACTTACAAGTATGTTCATTCTTCCTCATGGTTTCTTTGCGAGGAAAAGTATGTCCAAGTGTCCTATGTTCAGCTCCTTTAAGGTTTTCTTTTTTATGCTTTCTATTTTGGAAGTCACATTTCTGTTCATGACCTGAAATGTCTTTTCTTTAGTTGCATGCCTCATTAAATTTATTTCCTTCTTCTCTCCACAGATTTCTTTCTCTGTACCTACTACTCAGTTTGTCATGGGTGAATGCCAATTACCTTACATTGAGTACTGACAAGATAAAAATTGTTTTCATACCCTCTGATTCTTTGTCTTTTGTACTGACCTTTGAGTTCAAGATCACACAAGACCTTCTTTCATGTTTTAAGAGCCTCAACGGAAATCCTAACTTCATTAAAATCTATGTCAAATCATTCTACAATTTAAAACATTGAAAGATTTCTCCAATCAGTTTCAGAAGTATATGCCTTGTGAAAGGCCAATGCATTATCCTTTACTGATGTCCTGAGTATTACTCATGACTCCATCTGTTCTCAATCAGTACTGCAGTCTCCTAAATTCTATTCCCAAGTAAAATTCCTTCACTGAGCTACATGGTGCTATTGGATTTTAAATACATGTTTATGATACTTAACAACCTTCCTTCCAGTCCTAATTAAACATTGAAGACAATATTTTAGACATATCCATGATTTTCTTGGACCTTATCAGACTATTTGTGTACTCAAATACTCAGCTGGTATCAATGTTTACAGCAGCAAGAAAGTAGAGGGGAAAAATTCCAATGATACCACTCATTATTGGGATGAGGAGATATGGGAAAACCTGTAGGTTTGCAGTCTTGCAAAACAGTGGCTCTACAGTCCTTGAGGGAGTCACTAAGTTATTACAGCCTTCAACCTCAAAATTCTGTGAAAGTTTCACTATCTTTACATGTAAATGCTGTACAGAAAATTTTTTAAAAGTTAAACAATCAAAAGAAATTGATCCTGTAATTACTCTTGGGTACTCAGTGGTGACTACAGCCTCATAAAGTGCACGTTAAACTAAAATGAAAGGCTGTGTGTTTTTGTTTGGTAGAATGCCTAAACAAATAAAAGGTTTACATTCAGCTGTGCTTTTTAGGGCAACTATTTTATATTCTGTGATGATGCATTGAAACATCATGAACACAGAAAACCTAGTTAAATACCAAAATAAAATTAAAAGTAAAAGAAACACTGAACAAACTTAAAGGAAAAGGCAAATGTATTCTAAAAAATATCAAGTAATACTAATATTCTCACAGGTATGTACAGTGCAAGTTGGAATTTGCCCTACTTGATTTTTTTTTTCACTTGCCCTCCCAGTGAAGACAAGAGCAAAGGACAAAACCTGAGAGCAGCTGACATCACTTTCCCGCTCTGTACCTTTTGATATTTAAGAAGCTTCATATTTTTAATTAAATTTATGTGCTTCCCTTGCTGCAAATGTTTATTTTCTGTAGAACTAAGAAAAGATGCACAAAAGCATCAAATAACGAACATCTCTTACAAACCAAATATCAAATAGGACTATGTGGAAGATGTGTTTGCTAGATCTAGTTCCCATCAGACCTTAATCTTGCAGGTGTGTCTGTAACAACTGATTTTCTACTAGATGGGAAATCATTAATATCTCATTTTCTAATTCACTTCCTGATTTGGATAATTTCTTTCATTTTCATCCACCTCCTGCTTACCTTCCATGTACTCAGAATGCTAATTTCTGTTTCAAATCAACTTTGGATGAAGTCAGCACTTTTCTAAATAAATAAAATTCTTTTAACAATTGTGTTCCCTCTATAATCAATTCTGATTTTCCTTAAATGTTAAGAGAGTTAATTTCTTCATCTTTGTATTTTCTAATGTATTTTTCGTTTAAGATTTTTGCCAATATTTTGGCAGTATGGTAGGGTCATTGCTATCCAAAAACAAGAGAAAATTTTAGCTGTAATAACTACTGGCATATATTTTCTCTTTTAGATTCTCAAAGCTGGTCAAGAGAATCTAAACGACAAAGATTTTTTTTATTCTTTTGGTTTTATTTTCTTTGTAAAAATACTGCTAACAAAATACTTGTTTCTTTTTACTATCCCAAAAACTGTTATTCAAACTCCTTTTGTAATGCAGACAGGAAATGCGCCAACCAGAATTTTTTTTGCTGATACAACAATGTTTTTCATTAAATTGCTAAAAGATATTTTTAGCTCAATGTAGGATCCTAAAAAGCATGCAAACATGTCTTTCTTAATAGTATTAGTCAGCAAAATTCTATTTATGGCAAACTTGGATTGTGATAAACATAAATTACATTTAATGGATGTTTCAGATTCCAGGCTTGATTCTTATTTATTTTTTCTTTTTCTTTTTTTTCATCATTAGGAATGACATCTGAAACTACTCATCCAAGGCTTAATTTCAGATAGTTTTGGATGTTTTTCTCTGTTTGCTTTTTGGTGCTTATTTAAAATGCTTATCACATTGCAGAGGAATTGCAAAAGGAAATGTTTGTTCTACAAAGCTTTGTGTTTTACTATAAAGAAAAATGAATGTGTTTTTTTTTTTCCCCCCAGCATCCTGATATTGCCTTTATAGAAGAAGAACCATGCAACAACTGTGTTTAAGATTAATCCTTATAGATACACAATGTTGGAACACCATACTCCATAGTCTCACTCCCCGAAATCAAATGGCACACTCTCAGTAAATTCAGGCCTGCGCTTTGTCATTTTTGACATTCTGGTATATAACATAACCTTCCAAAATAAGGTTTGCATATGCATAAATCCTGTATTTCTCTTTTAGCTGCCAACTGCCATTGCTCCTCAAATTTACTCTCATAATTTTCGGCATACATCATTTTTGGTTAATTTTGTAGTCTTTAACATAATCGTTGTTCTTTGTTGCTTTGAGAAATACTTTCAGTGCCTGTAACTATCTGTACTTATCTCAAGCTGGTTTTTATTTGACAGGTGTTTCAGTTTCTATATATGATAAATGAACATTCACTCATTGTGTTCTTATTAGGACAAACAGCTGTCATTTTCAAAACCTATTAATGCTACTTTCTCACAGCCTTTTTTTTTTTTTTACTTTGTGCATTGTGGCTTTTGTCTGGATTGTCTTGCAACATTTCACAGGCCAAATATAGGCTAACTAGAATAGCTAAAATGCATATAAATTTGTAGATTATGCTTGTTTTTCCTGATAAAAAATGTAATTTATCAATTTTTTTCAAAATTAGATATTTTTTTTGCTTTTTTTTTTTTTTTCTTTCTCTGTAGCCATGGAATAGATCCTTGATTCCTTGTGGTCTTCATGTCTTCCCCATCAGTCTACAAATATAGAAAATAAGGCATTCATAGTAATTCTAGAGAGAGTAATATATATATGGCTCGGATGGATCTAACATGTTTTAATTTAATACCAAGATAATTTAAATACTTATATGTAATACCTTTTTCACATTTCCAAAACACATTTCAAATTTACCATGAGAAATTTTGTCTGTCTCAAAACAATCCCCATAAGTTTTCTTGACTCAATCAGACTTGAAAAAAAAAAATAGAAAGAGCAACAAAACTGTTAGAAAGGGTATACAGAGAAGATTGTTCTTATGTGAAATCAGACATAGGTCTGAACTGCACTGTTCACATCCAGATTGGAATTTACGTTAAATAGGGTTGAGGTTAGTTCTGCAAAAAAAAAAAAAAAAACAAAAAAAAAAAAAAAACAAAAAAAACAAACACCAAAAAACAACAAAAAAAACCCACTTCTGGTTTTAACAAACATTTTGCTTAGATACATTATTTTGGGATTTTTAGCCTTCAAATTGTTTGAACAACAGAAAATTTTTAAAAAAGAGGTATTGAATAGATAAATTTTTTGTAGTTTAATAAAGAATTATTTTTAAAAAGGCAACTGCTTACCAGATATCAAAAATCCACTTCCTCTGCTTCAATTTTTTAGAGAAAAAAACATACCATGATACATAATTCAGCTTTTCACACTCACTACGTATAGTGCCTAATGCTAAAGATATTTAGTAGAGGAAGACAGTTTCAGGCTTTTCTCCTGAACCCACAGAACTGTCAAAACCAATCATGTACATAACAGAATTGCCCTGAACTGTTTCAAGGCACTACTACTTTATCCTGCTAACCTGGCATTTATTTTTAAGACATATACTATTATTTTCTTACTTAAAGCGGCAGCCAGTAATGGGTTATCAACCAAGACATTACCAGTTCAAGCACAAGATTCCTTAATGAGGTTGTAGTAGTCTCTAATCCTTTTAGATATTTATAGTGCTCCTGGTTCATAACATTCAATTTATTTGCAGTATTAATGAAACAATTCTCAAAATATCCATAATGTTAAGAAATTAGCTACAGTGATATGGAGCTAAAGAGGATACAAGATGAAAATAAATTGAGACTTCCAAAATTCTTTCAGGCCTAAAGAAACAACCAAATCTTTACTGGTATTCCTTTTTCTTTCTTTTCCTTCCTTTTCCCTTCCTTTTCCTTTTCCTTTTTTTTTTTTTTTTTGTTTTCCTTCTCAAAGAATCAAAGCTGGCTAGGGACCTAAATATCCTTCAGATCTGATTAGCACTTTCATGTCTTCCATAACCACAAGACAATTAACACCACTGATTTGAATGCTCACTGCAAACTCACAGTGTATTTGCCTGGGATTCATAAGCCTGGTGGTGGAGTGTTTAAAAATTAAGACTAATCCCTTGACTGCTAAGAAAGAAAGGGATTTTTTTTTTTTCAAAATTGGCTGAGAAATACATGAAATGAGTGAGTGAGTGTATAGGCCTTAAAACCTGCTCAACCAGCAGTGAACATTTGTATTCATGCATCATAAATTTCTATTTAAAAAATAGATCTGCTATAAAGTATGGACAATATCTAACTCAGACAGTATGGAAAACTGGGGAAAAAATATCTAAGCATGTCTGAGCTGAAAGGTATGCAAATTATAGGTATTAGTATGAAAAGGAGGCTAGAGCTATAGATTCTATGATTGTGAGGGCAGAAGAGACGAGTCATTGAAAAAACAAAAACAACCCAAAAACAAGACACGGAAGGGAACTATATTTTCTATGCTCTTTACTGTTACTAAAACCCAAAAGTTACCATCATTAGCAACCAGTGATTAGTAGTAATTAGAGTAGGTAGTGGAGAAAAAGCGGCCATTCTTCCTGCAGCATGGCAAGGTTTTGCTGATGGACAAGATCCAGGACAGAGTACAGCGGTATTTAAATATTTTTTAATCAGTTCGAGGAAATTTTGCTATTGTATATTACAGAATTAGTAATTATGTATTGGTCTGTTCACTTCCTTTTTATTTTTTTCTTTTCTCCAGTGAGGTTCCGATTTAATCATGCTGCAAACATCTCATGCTTGCAAAGGCCAGTCCTTGTGATTTATGAGTTGAATTAGTGGTGTGCTAGGTAGCATTACTGTATGCAATGGTGTATTGTGGAGTTTCTGTGATGACTAGGCTCCACCTTATTTGTTAACTGTCCTGACCAGCCCTGCTCCTAGAAATTAGAGCCTACACGCAGCACAAACACATCAAGGTTGATATGGAAACTCTTTTAAATTTGCCTGCAGCCATTGATTTCTCACAGCAAGTGGCCAATGCTTAATATTTGTCTGCAGCACAAAGGAACTCGTGATGTTTCATCCAGTCACATCACTGGGGTCACAGCTTCAGGCCTCTATGCAAACTCATGCAGCATGAGGCACAAAACGAGTTAGAGATGTGCACACAGGGCTGTGATCTCATTGACATCACAGAGACATGGCTGGGTGGCTCCTGTTACTGGAATGTTGGAATGGAAGAATGGAAGAATACAGGCTTTTTGGGAAGGACAGGCAGGGAGATGAGGAGATGGTGCTGTTCTCTCTGTCAATGACCAGGCAGAATGCATGGAGCTCACCTGGGGCTGGATGAAGGGCGAGCCTGGATTTTATGGGTCAGGATAAAAGCAAGAGAGGGCACAGGTGACATTATGGTGGGAAAGCACTACAGGCTGCCTGACAGGACGGCTAATGGGATAAGGCCTTCTTCACAGCAAGCTCATTATCCTGGACTTAGGAGAGTAGTAGACTGCAGCCTCTTCAGAGCTCTGCTTGCTGGAGTACTATGGGATAGAATCTTGGAGGGAAGAGGAGCATAAGAAAGATGATTAATATTAAAGGACCTCCTCCTCCAAGCTCATAATGAAGAAGCAAATCAAAGCCACCAAGAGGCCTGTATGGATCAATAAAGATCTAGACAAACTCACAAAAGGAAAGCCCAAGGAGATGGAAGCAAGGGCAGGTAGCCTGGCAGGAATATAAACAGCCAGGGATATGGTTAGGAAAGCTAAAGCCCTGCTGGGATTAAATCTGTCAGACATCAAGAATAACATGAAAAACTTCTGCAGGTACACTGGTGATAAAATGAAGAAAGGGAAATGTGGCCCCTCTCCTGAAGGAAGCAAAAGAGCTAATTAGACATGAAAAATTCTGAGGAAATCAAGAGCCTTTTTGTCTCTTCCTTCTTTGGCAAGTGCTCCAGTCATGCCTCCCAAGTCCCAGAAAGCAAGGCAGGGACTGAGAGGATGAAGAACCACTTGAGAAGGAGTTGAAACCACAGCAATGGGTGAAGATAAACACTGGGGGATTGGCTCTGAGCAAGGGGTCCTTGCCTGTGGCAAAGGTGTTAGAGGTAAATAGTCTTTGAAGTCCCTTCCAGCCCAAGATATTCTATGATCCTACGTGCTTTTGAATTTGGCCTAGGCATAGACAAGCAATTAATCCACAGCAAATTTAACTGGTTTTGCAACCAGATTTTCTGTCACAGATAATATCACTTTTCTGCTTTTAACTTGTGGAGAAGCAAGTTCTTTCAAGTAACAATCTTGCCTGTCAGCATCTATAAATGGAGTAAGCTGCCACACGTGCAATAAATTGTTACATTTTCAATTAGTGTTGATCAAAAGCTCTGAGATAGACTTTTCTTAGTTCACAAGTTTCCATCTGCTTAATAACAATTTGGTGCAAATGACAGGCACAGAAGAAGCCACTGCCTACTAAGTGTGTCATCATCATCCCAGTTATTTAATGTACAATGGATTCATTTTAACTCTACCAGAGTTGCAATCAACACTTATTTGTGTTCATTTTTATAGAAATCTGTGCCTGAATGCAGAGTTGCAAGTTAAAGAAGAGATGCCAAGAGAATAGTATTTTGGCTTTATCATGTTTTCCTGTACAGTATGCTAAGAAATGTTAAATTATATTTGATACTTAATTATGTCCAACTGCAATCTAAGTTGACATCTGAAGTGTTTGCTTCTTCTGTTTTGTGTGTGTTCCTCCTTCCCCCCCCCCCCCCCCCATCTTGAATTCCATTCTTAAATTCCTTTTCATAGAATGGAATTACACACATTATGGTATTATGTACGAGGGTTATAACTTGAAACACTGACGTGACTATGGCATTGTTAGGGAAGTACAATACTTAATATGTGAAATTCAGTCTATTGTGACTGAACAACCTGCATTTTAAAAGATATCATATTTTAAAAGTATGCCTGATCTGGTTCATATGCTTAAATTCTGGTTAAGAAAAATGGAGTCATGTACGCACGATTAACAGAGTGGTAGTTTTAACTGGACAACTAGGAATACCTCCATGCAGTTTCTTAATTAAAAAAAAAAAATACTTCAGCTGATGGTATTTCTCATAAAGCAATGTTATGCAGCACTTCCTGGCAATTTTGCTATGGCCAGAAAAGTTGTTCTCAATAGATTTGCTGAACTATGTGAACAAAGAGTTACAGGCAATGAGTTTTCAGAGGCAGCATAGTGTATCTCAAGCATATCTCAGCACAAATTGGCAACATAAAAACCTTTGTCACATTGTTTTTTTCTAAAAAAAAAAATAAATTACAATGTATATTCCCAATGATCTCTCAGAAACAAATAGCTTGCAGGCATCCTTTGCATTCTTGCTTTAGGTTTTTAGATCTTTTGGTTATGTTTGAGGATGACTGACATAAACTAATGCACAATGAGGTATATATAATCTTTTACATGACAACTGTTCAACATGTCAGTTCTCAGCACTTCCAGTTAAAACGTGACACTTATCTGTTGGTCTTCATGGATTTATGTGTCATAGGTCTCCACAAAAATAAAATCTATTATTATTTAGAAAAAGAAGTATGGATAGACTAGACAGTTGATAATTTAAATGGCTTGAACCTATGTATTCTTCTATCTGTACCGGAGCTTTACCAGCATGTACCATATAATAGCTGGTTTATACAAATATGAATTGTCTCTGGTTTGGATTATTATTATTATTATTATTATTATTATTATTATTATATATTATTATTATTTCAGATTTGTCAGGAAACAGAAGAAAAGGTGTAGGGAAAAAAGACATCACACTCTTAGGCAGAGAAAAGTAACAAAAAGATAACTATCAGGAGGAAGCATTGTATCAACATTTATCAATAAGATTTAAGCTGCAGGCTTATTTCTTGAACTTGATATACAATGAATCACTTTCTTGAAAACAGTTACTTACACAGCCTCAAATCTTGTTATAATACATGCCACATCTTGCCAGTAACGTAACAGCTAAACCCACAGAATAATAAAAGCCTTCTCAATTCACAATGTCCTGCTGCACAGTGAAGCTAAAATACCACAGGAGAAAGGAATGAAGGGAAGGTTTAATGCATCCTGGCAAGTACATTCCTCAGCCCATGAAGGATTCTAGTATTAACCTTTCAGAATATTTCCAAGGGTCTTGCCTATACTAGGTACAAAAAAATTCCACTAAACCCAAGTAATCTCTGTAGACTATTATTAATTTAGTCATAAAAAAGAGAAGACAGATTTCCTCCTAGATTATCTTTACTATGTTCCAGGTAATTATGTCACTGGTTTTGTTAGGCTAACTGTTTTGGGACAACAATCCCTTTACTTCGTCAAAATATTAGTTGTACCATGCTCTCCTCTGGCTGGTTCTTAGTGTCTCATGTATTAGATCAGAAAAACATTAAAAAAATATAGGCACAATAGCCAATGTCTTTAAACTATTTAATCATGGAACCATAAAATGGTTTGATTTGGACAGGACCTTAAAGATCATCTGGTTGCATGGATGGTCCTTGCCATAGACAGGAGCTCCTTCCACTAGACCAGGATGCTCAGAGCTCCATCCAACCTTGCCTCGGACACTTACAGGCATGGGGCATCCACAGCTTCTCTGGTAAAAACAGTTCCCTCGTCTCACCACCCTCACAGTAAAGAATTCTTACTAATATCCAATCTAAACATATAATCTTTAAACATATTACCCCTTGTTCTATCACAACATGCCCATTTTAAAAGTTCCTCTATCTTGTTTTGTAGGCCCTGTTCAGGAACTGAAAGGCTGCTATAATGTCACCCCAGCGCTCTCTCCAGGACAAAATATCCCAATTCTTTCAGCTTTCCTTCACAGGAGAGGCACTTCCACACTCTGATCATCTTCATGGTCCTCCTCTGAACTCACTCCAGAAGGTTCCTGGACTTTCTGAGGGGGCTCCAGACCAGAATGCAGCACTCCAACTGGAGTCTCGTTAGAGCAGAGGGCCAGAATTGCCTCCCAGACCTTTTGGTCACACTTCTTTTGATGAAGTTCAAGATACAATTGACTTTCTGAGATGCAAACACACATTGATTGCTCATGTCCAAGGCAAGGTAATACTAATTACATCATGCTTAGTAATTCATGGGTAGAATAGATGTATGCATTGACTACAATTTACACACATTATCTCTGTCCTCTGTTCCAAATATACTAATTGTTCTTCTAAAATTCTGATAAATACAGGTTTTTCTGCAATGTTCCTCATTAATGACTTTTGTCATGATCTTAGTAGTCCAAAAAAGGCATTATATCCCTTGGCAAAATCCAGCTTTTTTTAGTTATATTGCATGATTTTATACTGTATGTGCAGTTACTTTCAAAAGTACAGTGACTCCAGCACTTAGTATTTCAGTACTATGATTTTACTGTGTCTCTTACTGTTTCACTTATTTTGCCATTTATGAATTATTTAAATAGTTTAAACAATTTACTTGTAATCTTTATAATTATTCCATGAACTTCAACAGGCAGCAAATTGTAGTTTCATAAGCTATTTGTGATAATTCAAGATATCATCTTATGCTTCCAAGAATTAAAAGAATTAGACCAACCCCCAGCTTACTTACAATAAGTCAGAGTCCAGCCATCTTCACAGAATTCAATTCAAAAGAGGAACCAGACCTGGCTGTATAATTTTTACAATTTTTTTGTTAATACATAGTTTTTAACCCAGTGATAATGCTAGTTACAGTTTGATGGATTAGGCTTTGAGGCCACATTCATTAAATGACTGCTAAGCGCTAATTAAAGTCTAACTAACTAAGGGTTTTTTTCCACAACACTAGGGATTTGTTGATGTTTTCCACCTCTCTCTCGTATATGAATAATTTTAAAAGCAAATAGGTTTATACCACTGGTGTTTGAAGAGTGGTTTACTGAATACTAATTGCTAATTCTGGTACATAGCTAAAATATTTCTTAAATACTCCAGCAGCAGAGAATATTTCTGAACATCTGGCTTCTTCTCAACTGGCAAATAATTTACTACTAAGACCCTGAGCTTCCCTCAGTAGAAGAAACTGGAAGTCAAATATCTTTTCAAATGCTGGGTATTTCAAAAACATTTGTAATAAACTCCTTTCAGAAAGAATATTTACTTTAACCAACCAGCTCAAATGAGGAATACAAATGTTCAGTTCTGCCTTTTCTGAATCTATATAAATAGCCTTGCTAGGAAACGAAAATTTATATTTTGCTTCATATATATTTTTGCTATAGATGTTTGGCAATAAAAGTAGCATGATGACAAAATGTACTTTAAAGGACAAAAAATTATTTGCAAATTTCCCCCCTTCATAACACACACAGGTATGAGCAGAGAAATAAATTTTAGTTATTTTTGTAGCAGCATCTAGATATCCCAAATCAAATTAAATTCTCCCTGTATCAGATGCATATAATCAGGACAAAGGAAAGTCTCTGGCCAGAAATAGATTTGCAGTGAAAATATGTAAGAGAGAGCTTTACATAGATCTCAGAATGAGGAAAGACACTGCATTCTGACAGATTACATAGGTGACTATATTCATTTTTAACCCGTAGAGAGGCATACTGCAGGCAACAATTTCAGCTGAACATACAGATCAGAAGCATTTTGCTATCTTGGATCTGAGGAGGACATAGCTTAAATGATTTGTCTAAGTTCACACAGTAACAGACCAAGAAATGTGAATGGATCTTCTGAATATTTTATAATTTAAATAATTTTTATCCAAATATGTAATTTTTTACCTAACTGTATATTGTAGATATAAATTCTGAAATCAAATTCCTTTTCGTGCAAATCATGCAGGTGTTGTTTTCTTTTCTTTTTCAGCATCTTAGAAATATGTGCAATGCCTTGGAGAGTGCCCAGACAATAATGAAAGCCTCTCTCTCTTACAGAAAATTTTCATTAATATGAAATACAAAAATTTACAAAGTATATTTTACATGTAATACTTTGCCCCTAAGTTCTTTGGGATTGATCCTTTGTATAGGATTCTTTGTACTATATGCAGTATAGGAAGATGTTTGCTGTTGCTAAGATTGATTCTTATACTTCTCCTATGATAATGACTCACCAATAATAGTAATTTACTTGATAGATAACAATGGAGTTAACAGAGTTCTTTAGAATTAATGTAGAATTATTTAATGTAGAATTTTTTGGGGGATGGTTCTTTACTTCCAGGTCTTTCTTCAGTCAGCTCAATGGCTTCCTAAATTCCATCTAAATCTTTAGAACCTTCTTTGGTGTCTAGGAGGAATGTTAGCCAAGTCTGGACATCTGCAGCCCTCAGAAGACTGTGCTTGTATTGAAAATCTCAGAGCTTCTGAGACTTTTGTCTTTTACAGATATCTGTCCAAGTGTCTTTGACTGAACTTCAGGCATCTGACCCACTTCCTGTAGCTGCCAGACCCTGGGACTCCTAGAAATTTCACTGCCTGGAGCAGATTCATTTCAAAGTATTTTCCCCTCCTTTCAGGGATACCACATGACCCAATATTTCCATAACAGGAATGACCATTTATGACATACACAGCTGAGGAAAAATACCTAATATGTTTTGTCCACCAAGCAGATGATTTTTTTACATAGAAGTTAAAGAGCTGTGTTAATTGCTCTACTCTAAGACGATATGTAACCTGTTGTTATCTGTATTGTAGAGAAGGTGGCGGAATGTGAAGAAACAATACATGTGCTCCTCTTGCCTCCAGATAAGAAATGCATTTTCAGTTTTGAAGTTTCAATGAACTACATAGTAGAATTAATACGGATAGGATCCACTTCATGTACACTCCCTTTTGATTTGGGTGAAAAAAAAGAGAAAAAAAAATTCTTTAGGAAAAGATATTGATGAAACCAAAATATTGCGGGGGGTTGTGGGTTTTTGTTCAATTGTTTTTGTTTTGGGGGGAGTTTTGTGATTTTTTCGTTGTGGATGATTCCAAGAGAGATGTTCCTGTTTTCTGTGTCATCTCATGGTAACACAGCTTTTGACAGAAGCAGACTGGTAGTGGAACAAGAAATGGTAAATGGGCCCTTGGACTTCCCCAGAATGATTCTTGACCAGTATGGATTACCAAAGGACTCTGCAGATCTTAGGATAAGTCCAGTTTTCAGAGGTCAAACCTTTATTTCCTGTGTGATTTTTGCAGAATTAAAAAAAATGTATTGATACTGCATAGACAGAAACCTCAAGAATTTCTGGCTAGTACCATCTAAAATGTGCAATCTAGTTCCAAATAAACTAATTTGAATGTAAGAAGCAGTACAGCTAAAAGATTCCTAAATTAAGTTTGTTGTGTCAAGAAACGAGGAAGGTATTTTCCAAGTACAAGAGAGGAAGGTTACATGTCTCTGTGGTCATTGACTCACCATGAGACTAGGCTCTGTTGTGACCATAAATTTACCCCTTAAGTACACGTTTTGCCTCTAATCCTTTCCCACTACTTTTTGCAACCTGATTTTGAGGTTTTGAGGAATATGGTTAATTGGGAGCCTTGTCCCTGGAATTACTTTCCCTTTAATAGCAGTACAAAAACTTATCCTATTTGAGAGAGACATATGTATTTTGTCCTAGTGCTGGTGAGCCAAAGAGTTTTCCCTTACATTCACAGTCTTCCGTGTCATATACGATTGAAAAAAAACATTGTATGTATAAGTCCATTAATTTTAATTTTAGTTTACTCCAAATCAGCTCCATTTACTCAAGCCTGCTGTGTTCCACGACCTCCATTTTCTTGAACATTCATGGTTTACCAAAATAACATAAATCAAATAGAATCAATATTGTTGTTGTATTTTATTGTCTAGTAAAATAATGTTGGCAATAATGTCTAATATTAGACCTTATTACTCTAAGTATTTCTTCCCATATTTTCATCTGAGATTATAGAAAATATACAATTCTCAATCTGATTGAACGTCAACACAGAGTTAATTTATGGCCCAATTCTAAACTAACACTACCTTGTTGCTTTGGTTTTTTTTTTGGGTTTTTTTTTTTTTTTCAACCTCCCTGAAAATCAATATTTTATTCCATGATTATGTTTCATTTATGGTTTTATTATTTGATCTGATGACTGATTGGTGTTTTGGTATTTGCTGTACACTACATCAGTATCTCTGTTTTGTTTACCCAAGATCCTGGTTTTATTATTTACAAATTTCATTCACCTTTTTTTTCTAATCACTGCACCTTATTTGCAAGAGGGTTTGAAAGACCCTTTTATAACCAATTATATCACCTACCTAACTACTATAGACACTGAAACGACACATTTGCTCGTCTTCATCACATTTGAGGCACATTTTTAGAGAATGATTCTGCTTAATGTGGTATCAGACCTCTCTATGACTGTCTTCCACAGTATTGAATTTCACCCTTGATCCCCTCCACTGGCAATCTGATAGTGAACAGATTTCTGCAGCATGCAGAAATCTTGGTGAATCATCTTCCATTCTTACAGGATTTTTTTCACATTTTTACTTTCAGCTGTACACCTTGGATTTCCTAAAGTCACCTGGCGTATCTGTGTATACATGTTGTGATACCAGTCTCAAAGAGTTTCCAGTGACACACATTCTACAATAATATAGCTGATAGTAAATTTTAAGGACCACAGAGATATTCAACGGCTTTTCAAAAGGTAGCAGGCTTGGGTAGTCATGCAGATTCTGCTAGTACAGCATCTAGTAACATTGTTATTTTAGGTGGAATTTGGCTGCAGCTGATGTGGAGACATGCTGGCTGGAATACAAATTATTTTTCCCGAAAATATAGCAGTGTAAGGTAACACGATTGCTTTTCAAAACAACACTTTTGCAAGTGTTTCTTCTTTTTTTTTTTTTTTTTTTATTGTTTTTGTTTTGTTTTTATTTGTTTGGTTTTGTTAAATCAGTCCAAGCAGAATGACAGCTACTGCATGCTGTTAAAAAGAGTTATGCTCTGGCAAACATATTTCTGTAATCCTGTTGTTAACTGATGTTTGTTTTATTTCAGGCTGAATAAGACTTTTCTAGCAGTTTGCTTCTAGAATGATTGGTATTTCTCAAATTTTCAAAACAAATAGACAGATTTGTATGTCTATGATTCAGTCCTGATAGTTTGGCAGGCCTGAGAACAGTAGATGCTGTGAATTTCTATAAAACATTTAGATTGGAACCTGATGTCCAATTACCTTCCATAGTTTCTGCTAATGAAAAAGTTTTCATTTGAAGTGTCCCAAATTCCTAAAAATTATATGCTTAAATCAGATGCTTAGATCCCTAATCTGTCTATTTTTTTCCTCTGAAAAAAAATCATTATTCCATAGATTTACATAGTATTTCTTTACATTAACATTCTTTAGTTATGTAATCATCACATATATGTTTCTTAAGTAGTACTGTAGAACAAGAAATTGCCATATCATGTGGGGTGTTCTTTGAGTTTTTTTGGTGTCATTTTGTTGTTAAGTAAATTCTTCCTATTTGTTATCATGAAATCCTGATCTAATACTGTTGGGTACCTTGAATTCCTACAAATTCCCTGCTAATACATGGGGTCAACAGCATTCATTCAAGACTGAACATACTACGCCTTACACAGTCCTATTTTGTTCATATAGAAGCCATGACATTGCTGAAGAATGTCTTGATAACCAGAAAAATGCACCAAAGTATCACTCCCAACAAATTATGCAATTATATTTCAGTTCTTTTCATCCGTGTACTAAAACACTACACTTTTCTATGGGATATTCTGAAGTTATATTTCTCTTGATCACAAGTCTTCTGTTCTATGAAGTTTCTGTTTTGAACCAGTTATTTGATTTCAAATTTACAACTTTAAATACAATTTGAAAGCAGCACGTTAATTTAAATTGGACATCCCAATTTCAAGTTATTGGCATTCCTAATATCAAAATTTTTGTTACAAATTCTATTTTTTCCCTTGTATAAAAAAAAAATACAATATTTGTCTTTAAATC
>CM019215.1:76103988-76128988 GCA_009741485.1 Malurus cyaneus samueli
AAGCCAAGTATGATGGACACCTACAGGAAAAAAAAGTGTTATCCAAACAAAATGAATGACCCAGGGCAAAAGTGGTTTCAATAACATCAATGAAGGAGCTCAGTATATCCCATTGTATAACCAAAGAGGCAGCACAAAACATCTGCTCTGAAACATGTAGAGTGTAGATATAATGAGTAGGGGTGTGAACTGACAGATTAAGGTAGCCAGGACAACCACTGAGCCACAGCTGAACTGCAAAGAGCAGATTTATTTCATTACCTCGCTGACAACACTGAGCATTGCAGACACGAGGGGTCACAGAATCCACTAGGCTTAGTTTATCCCAGAGGCTGGGGCAGGGATGTTCCCTGCCTGCCCAAAATTGCAAAAGACATGTGCAGTTTAGCACAAGGCTGGGTTTTTGTGAACTCTTTCTCCCAGCAGAAGGCTCAAGCATGTCTGTGAATGTGTATTATCTCTGTGCAGCATTCTACCTTCCAAAATAGTCCAAACCGATATATTTAGCTTTCCCAGTTGCAAGGTCACTATGAATAAAACTATTCTCTCCTCCTCACCAAATCTGGATTTAATCCTTTCCTCCCAACAGCAGAGAAATAGAGAAAACTGTAGATTACCTCGGAAAACGGTGCTGAGCAGTGGAGACATCACAGAGGGAGAGATGTAATGAAGAAGACTAAATGACCTAGAACCTAAGAACCATCCCATGGAGCTGAGTGAAAGTCCATAGATGCAGGCTTCGATTTTTGCAGAAGAGGACATAGCTGAAAACCAAAGGAAAACCTGCACCTGTGTTTTTCTGCCTTGCCTTTTCCTGCAGAAATACAAATCAGAGCTCTTCATGGAAAGGGTTAAGAGCACATTAACCTATATAGGGCAAAAACTTCCTAATAGCATTCAACCCTCTAAACCTTGAGCTTTACTTAAGCTCTATTGTCCTTGAATTTGGAGACCTAAGCTGACAACAATGACAAAAAAATGGGAAGGGATGATGCAATATGAAACCTGAGCAAAGTGAGTACTCTGATACCATTATAAACTGAAACAAATCCTTTGTAGGTGTTTGTGTCTTCCAATGCCTAGGGACTGCAGGGCACCCATAGGTCAAAGCAGCAGCCCACTACTTTTCAAAGAACTTTACATTGAAAACTGTTTTATCTGCACTAGAAAGGGAAGCTGAAGACAACTGACAGGGGTAGTGCTTCCACAGAGAGTACATGTCAACTATAAAATGAACCACTGTTTTAAAATGAAAGCTATATTGTTCTATATCAATAAATTGATATGTTTATCAGTGGCTCCATTCATCACAGATGTGGCAAAAATGATAAAGTGTCTCTCAAGCTGATAAAACACAGGACTAGAACAAAAGCAAACGCCAAAGGTATTGTCAGAAGAGGGAAAAAATAGAAACTCAGAAAAGAAGCATTGAAGTTCTCAAAGAACAGGAAAAGAGGCTCACTTGCTAAGACTGCTGGAAGGTCAAAAAAAGGAAGTTAGTGGACTCCAATTAATGATTAAAACATGTGCAGTCAGAACATTGTAAAAAAACAATAGGAGTCATTTCTCTGACCACAGGCAGCACTACTTTGTTTTTATAATAGTATGTAAAAATCAAAAAGTAAGAAGGGCAAAGGGTATGGATATGATGTATCCTCAGAGAAGATATATTCCTGTCTTCAAGATATTGATCAAACTCATAAATTTAACTGCTTTACATTCACTGTAAATCTGTTAATTTTCATAAATGTTAAGGAAGTTTGCTTAACAGATAAAATATATATATATATAATATATATATATATATATATATATATATACACACACACAATATATATATATATATATATGTGTAAAATAATGATTCATCATAATTTGGTCAAAGAGAAAAGTGAGAGTTAAATAAAATTATTTCCAAAATAATTCCAAAAAGATTTATTTTTGTTTCAACAAAAAGAGAAATAAATCTCTTTTGTATAGAAAGAAAGACAAAGAGCTTAAAATGTGGAGCAATGGGTACGTAGAACACATACTAGAATCTGAAATGTCCAGGTTTGATCAAGAAACTTGAAACAAGGAACATAACTTTCCTGCATGCACACAATTTATCCATCAGGACAATGATTGTGAAGTTAAAAAGGCCTCACTTATTCTCTGTTTCTGTAGAAAACCAACTGCAAAGTCCAAGTGAATTAAGTAAAGCCTATGTCATACTTAAAAATTTACTTTGAGTATAAAGGAGTAATTAGCTGATACAGTCATTAAATCAAAGAATGAAAACATGTATTTCACTTTAATAGAGCTTTACATGTTTAAAAAAATAGCAAGCAAGTAAGAGATGTTAGGCTCATGCTCTCTCCTAAAGTAATAAAGCATTCTGTCATGAGCTCTCTCTATATTGCTGAGGCAGAATGAAAAGATAAAAATTGTAGCAATTCATTCATGCTTTGGGGACATAAAATAAACTAATGTAAATAAGGGTTTTAAATGAGTCCATGTCCTGCCTGACCTTTGCAAAAACCTCTTACTTAATAATAACAACAGAGATGATTATCAAATAAATTAAATTTGTCCAAACACAGTCACGCAGTTTTGAGTTCCATGTAATTATGAATACAAGATTCATTGTTAGTGGTGACTGGTAGTAGTTATGCTTTGTCTATATCAAATCTTCTATGTTAGGCAAATATGCAGTTTTTCAAGAGAGCATTCCTCTCTTGAACTGTTTACAATCTAAGAACTACATCCCAGAAACACTTATTGGGAGATTAACTTTGTGCATCTGTGTGGTCTCATTGTTCTTCTGATTTTTCACTTGATGTCATTGTAATCAGATATATTTACACTTACAGGATCTGGCTCCACACAGACAAGCCAGTATAACAGCGAGGGAGAAAATCTATTTTCCTCCTTATGTTAAGAAGGAGCTGAGAAACCACTCAAGGCATTAGGTTATGTTTTGCTGTAATCATATTTCCAGTTAATTCTTGGAAATCATAACTGGAAGCCAAATGAAATTAGTGCATGGAACAGTCTGCATCTATTTAGTGTATTTAGGTTTCCTTTTTAAGCCTGAAGTGAAAAAAAACCAAAAAAAAGCTCTGTTTTGTCTGTTACAGAGAGGGGACATTACCTGGACCAAGCACCGAATTCCAGAGCACTCAGGAAACTTCTGGATATGGTAATTCAAATATATCCTCTGGTAGCTAGGGAAGAAAATGAATCACAGTGCCTCTCTGTATGTTGTTCTGGTGTTTAGACCCTGGACTTTCAGAAGTTGGATTTAATAGTAGACTTCTACAGACAATGAAATATGCACAGTACAATATTATTTTCTGCAATTTTTTTGGTTTGGTTTGTGGGGTTTTGAGTTAGGGTTATTTTGGTTTTGGTTTTGGGGTTACTTTTTGTGGAATTTTTGGTTGTTTGTTTTATTGGTTGAGGGTTTTTTTTTGTGTGGTTTTGGGGTATGGGGGCAGGGTGGTTTTTTTTTTGTTTTTTTTTTTTTTTTGTTTTTTTAAATCTGTACAAATATTGCACAAAAAGAAATACCAACTTAATAGTAAACCCTGGAGCTAAGAGGAGTGTGAGGGTTCCAATTCAGTGGAAATCAAATGCTGAAAGCCTTCTAAAATAATGGAATTTTTACCTAAGACAAACTTGCTTCTTAGTTATGATTAAATATACTTTCCATTCTATCACAGACAAGGGGGAATAGCAGGTAAGGGAAAAAAGAAAGTCATCTTTACATGTGTTTAAATTGTCTCTAGAAGAAAGACCATGGTTTATATTGTAGGGAGTTTGGCCTTGGAAAAATCCTCCTAAAAGCATACTTTAGAGTAGGAGCTGTGCTTCTGGTGGCTCAGGTTTTTTGAAATTGCTTGATAGGAACTGTGGGTGCAATGTTAACACAGCTTTGAGTGAAATCAAATAAAAATCAAATCTCTAAGCAGAAGTGCACAGGGGTCCAGATTCCACCCCAGCTGCGGTGCCCTTTTGTTGACTTGCTCCAGACTTTTAGAAGCACTTAAACCAGTAGAAGTCTGCTGGAAAAATCCCCAGGTGGAAATTAGGCCATCTGAGTCTGCACCACAGACTGCAGAAGACTGCGTCACAGCTGGTGATTAATTCACTGTCAAAACCCAGAGGCAAAGAGACAAAAAGCAGGAGCTTACTGCAAAGGAGAAAGTAAATGCAAAGAGTACTAAAGATGAAGTATTTTCTGTTATCATATAGGTGTAAGGCATATCACTTGCTGAAGAAATATTATTGGGGACATTATTTCAGGGCATTATGTCCATAATGAACTTTGTTATCCTTTCCATCATCACAGATTTATATTTGACCTTTTTTTTTTCTGTGTCTCATCAGGTACACACTTAGTGATAGGGTAGAAGGAAGAAAGAGAAATATTTTGCCTTTTTTCCTGGGTGTTTGATATTGCTGTGGTGCATTCACTGTGAGATCTGAGGAACTCCAGTGCAATAAACCGTGACACATTTAATGCTAAGGATTAAAACATACATTTGTGACTAAGTCATATTGTTTGCACATAACCAAACCTGAATATTATCTTTTCAATTTTCCTCCCTTTTCAGTATTATTCGTAATTCCTTGAAAGAATGTGAGTCACTTCTGAAATATTCCAAAAGGGAATAATGAAATCATAGTTCATAGAATGAAAGGGATTGGAAAATGCTTCCTGAGGTCATCTGTTGTGATTAAAGCTGGGCCAATATATTGAGGTTTTCTCAGGGTCAGCTGAGCTTTTTTTTTTTTTTTTTTTTTTCTTCCCAGAATAACAACTACATGTATTTCTTTCTGTCAGAGAGTTTATGGTCTCAGGATACAAGAATAAATGCTAACTGGATATTAATATCAGGAAAAAAAAGTGAAAGACTGGTTTATCCAAACAGAATACAAAGCTGTGCATCATCAATATACAAAGGATTATTACAATTCATATCTGTATTTCTGAAGCTTGAATGGGGTCTCTGCGCTTTCTGAGATCAAATGTGGGAGGGTTAAAATGGAATAATATAAAGTTTAAACAAACAGTAAGACCTTCTAGATTAACCCAGTAATTTTCTTGTAATTGCAGGATTATTCTTTCTTCTTTCTATTTTTGTGTTTTAAATGAAGAAATTATTTATAATGTACTGGGGAAAGAGGTGTGGGGAAGAAATTTTGCTTCATTTTTAGTCACACCACTGACTCATAGATTTTAAAAAATCTTTTCTGTTGTGGAATATTAAAATCAGATGCCTACCTCTTCAGATGAATTGAAACCTTCAACATGAGGATATGCCTGAATGCAGCAATGCCATGGTTTTTGCTGACCACCTGATAGGCACATGGAAAAATAACAGTTTCAACAGTAAAATATTTTTAGAGAAATTCTGCATTTTGAATGGTAGATACCAAGGCATATCACTGCTAAAATACTGGGCATCTTTTCACCCATATATTTTAGTTCCAGCATCAAGGAGGATATAAGAGACAAGCTGTCACCTTTGCTGCAGAGGAGTATCAAGTAATATGTATGATAAAGGTATTAGGGAGGAGCTGAACAAATAAGCTGAATAGACTATCTCTAGGCTGATCCCTTAAATGTAAATGATGACAACTGTCAGGTTTCCTGTGATCCCAGTGAGCTATCATAGCAGCTGGGAGATAATAAGACACTGCAAATTTTACATTCCCTACTTCTTGCAGTAGAATAAGCAGTATTCCCTAATCTGCCATAGTCCATGGGTAACCATATTGGAAAGGTATCATACTGGATGCAATACAGTATTTTGGTCCTCATTTGGCTTTGATTTTCTTCTTGCTACTCTTCTTTGGCTCTTGAGGCTAGCTTGTTTTTTATAGTCTGAGACAGGGATCACTTTGGTCTGGAAGTTACTCTTAACTGTTTCAGCCAGAGTTGTTGAGATTGGTATCTGCAGTCAGCTATTACTGCTGGAGGGCTACTATGAAGTAGTGGTGCAGTGCTAAATTGAAGCCTACAGCCAAACTAGCAGTAACAAAAAAATAACAAATAATAAAAGCTACCTCTACATTCTAGAAAGAAAAAAAAAACAAAAACAAAAACAAAAAAAAAAAAACAAACCAAAAACAAACAAACAAAAAAAAACAACAACAAAAAAAACCCACACTGAAAATAAAAAAAAATAAATAAATAAATAAGTAAAACCCCATAAAATAGTGGAAAGATAAATATATCTCACAAGAAATTAAGATTTGTTCTCAGCTTCCATACAATTTTGTCCTTGTTCCCTGCTTAGTGTCACCTCTTTGCACTGCTCTCTGAAAAAAACCAAGGGATTTGTGTTTTTTGCAGTTAGAGAATACAGTAGTGTATTGGTAAGTTTCTTATTTGTCAATACATTGGTATATTCTCTGTAAACTTCAGAATGGATAGAACCAGGCTGTTACACAAATACTTTGCAATAATTTATATACACTCTTTAAGGAACACCTTGAATAATTGCATGTTATTCTCTGGAGGTAAATTATTTTATTGTTTTAAAAGCCATTTCAGCTGGAGAAACAAGAGTAATTGTTCACCAGCCTACAAAAATAATTTATATCTCTCAAATACCACAAATTGTTTTGGGATCTAATTAAGCTACCATTACCCTACAGAAATCTTCTAAGGAGCATAGTGGTTTGACCCTGGTTGGACAGCAAAGCCCACTAAAGCCACTCTATCACTCCCCTTCTAAATTCCACAGGGGAGAGGAAATACAACTAAAAGCTCAGTGGTTGAGATAAGGACAAGGAGAGATCACTCAGCAAGTACTATCATGGGCAAAACAAACTTGGGGAAATTAATTTAGTTTATTATCAAGCAAATCAAAGCAGAACAATAAGGAGTAAAACCAAATCTTCAAACAGTTTCTTCCCATTCTTCCGTTCTTCCTGGACTCAACTTCATTCCTGACTTCTCTACTACTATTCCCCAAATGAGACATGGGCATGGGAAATGGAGGTTGTGGTCAGTTCATTATATGCTTTCTCATCCTTTCCTTTCTCATACTATTCCCAGCTCCAACATGAGGTCCCTCTTGTGGGAGGAATTTCTCTAGGGGGAATCCTTCCCACTGGTTGGAGTTCTTCACACAATGATTCAGCATGGGTCCCTTGCAGGGTAACAAGCCCTGTCAGCAAACTTGCTTGGGTGTGAGATTCACCAGGCCACAGGGCCCGTCAGGAGTCTGCTCCACCGTGGACATCCTTCATTCATCCACCTGCTCCAGCATGGGTTCCTCCATGGGCTGCCGTTGGATATCTGCTCCACCGTTAACCCCCAGGGGCTCCAGGGGACAGCCTACCTCACCGTGGTCTTCACCGCATGCTTTCTTTGCTATTTGGCAGTTTTACAACTGTCTTTTGTAGCTGCAGCAGCTTCTTAATTAATGTAAGTCAAGACATAAAATGCGTCCTCAATTACCCATGTTTTTTTAAAAACTACAGCTATTGCATAATTACTACAGGATAATTATTCAGTATTTGGGTTGCTATACTAAATCAATTCAACCTTTATGTTTGAAACCACTGCCAAACTTTGTGTCTGATTTGATCTATGTTAAAATAAAACAATACAGCAACAGAAGCAGAGCTCCATTGCACAGCTGCCCGATTTCCTAAAGAAGAATTTTGAAGTGCAGATGTAAAAAGAGCCAGAGAGATATTAAAACCTAGAACTGCACTTAGTTTGAATAGAAAATGATGACTAATCTTGTACCTATCTACCTAACTTATTGTAAATTCAGTTGTAGAAAGAATTTGGAAGTGTTCATACTTATGCCACATGGTCAGAATGGACAAGTCTCATTAAAGTGTTTTGAAACCCTAAGAGAAAACATGCAAGGTATTTTCCACCATTTGGAAGAAAGACTGGAAAGATCACTTGGAAATACTTAAATTAAGAAAAGAAAAATTTGATTAGAATGAAAATATCTGTAGTGAAAGAAGCAAACTCTTTTTTTTATATATCCCTGCAAATGCCACCACAGTCTATTTCCATATTTCATATTTGGAATCCTTAATAAAGCTTGTTTCATTTTTATTGTACCTGATTATTTGTTTGTCATTAGCAGAGTGCCAAGGTAGCTTACCATGCTTTCTTTCCAATAGAGGAGACATTCTAATTACTTCAGAACTATTGTGTTAGTTTCAAAGAGTGTGCACCCCATAGATCTCTTTCTTTCTTTTAGATTTTTAATTCATGCTAATATTTAAATTTTTGAAATGGCAATTTGGAAATATTTTTTGTACATATAGAATTTTTGAGATATTTATGACCAGAAATAATTCTATAATAAGCTTACCTTAGAAGAATAGACTTGCACTTTCATTAAAAGAATATTTTTAATTGAATAAAAATTAATATTAACTTTTATAAGATAGTTAAAGTGATTTTCTTTAATTTTTTAGACAAAATTTCATCTAAAGATGATGACTTTTGAGCAAAGCTAGGCATACTTATTGCTTCAATTTGGTCACAAACAAAAAAAAAGGAGTAAAACATCATTAAATGTGTTAGGATTTTGGCTTATAGTAGAAGAACTCGTATTGATATTTTATTATGAGGGGTTTTTTTCCTACATTTATATGAATCTATTTAAAATTCCTAAACTGTGACAACAGCTGGTAAAATTCTATTATTATTCTTGAGCTGTCAGGTTTAACCACCAAGCATTCACAAATAAAGTTAAGAAGGATATTCTTAAAAAAAAAGTTCTTTTCTCAGAGAAAGTTCTTCTTCTCAGAGAAAAAATATAGAGGCATAGAATTTATAAGATCTGCGAATTCTGCAAGATAGGGATGACCAGGTGAGGCAGCAGCAAGGAGGCTGATACAGACTTGAGCCGGGAAGTAGGAGACATCATGGATGTGGCTGGGGCAGGGCCAAGACCAACTTTTGCAGCATTCAAAGGCAAAGTTTTGTTTACACACACAAAATTGGTGATTTACTTTTACAGCCAGGAGGAGTAAGAGTTTCTTGTTCTTGGTCTAAGCAAACTTTCAGAAATTGCCACGGGATACTATGTCTCACACAGACTTAAAACTATTAAAGTAGGATCACCTTAATGTACTTCCATGCATATCTCCTATAAGGCAAAATTTTGCATACTCCAGGTGTACACATTAGTCACACTTAAGTCTAGTTCAAATTCAGGGAAAGTGGCTTTGGAATGTTACCTGTTTCACTTAATTCAGTATACAGAATGAGAAGAAAAAGAGAACCGCAATCTCAAAAGGTAAATATGGAGCAGAGAAACCCTAAGAAACAGGGTGGTCATTGCAGTCCCTTATTTGATCCTTTAATGAAAGATCTGCAACTTTCCACCTGCATAACTGTGGTTCATACACGTTATTTTTTCTTGAAACTAGACTACAAGGAGGCACAAATTGTGATTTTCCTGGAAGCAGATCCAGGTTTTCTAATTTGTAGGCCTGCAGGCATCTGTCACTTTTGGGAGCTCCATAAAGAATTCAAAGCAACATCACGTCAGAGCTGTTTCATCTTGAGTAATTTACTTGAATTGGAACTACTTGGCTGTTCTTCCTGGCTCCAACCCCGCTTTTCCTCTTTGCATTCAAGTGGTGTAATACCCAAAGTAGAAGCGAAACACATGTGTGCTTCCATGTTATACATAAACCAGACGAGAAACCCTACAAAGCACTTAGCCTTACAAAAGCAGTAAATAGATTAATACTACTAAAAATTAGATTAACATATAGAATTGGTGGAAGAAGCCAAACTACTTTCACCATATATAACATGGTTGGTAGAATTTTAAATTTCTAGGAGCAGATTCTTTAATTCAGTGAAGGGACTGAAAATACTGAAAGTGAATTGTTTGTGTGTATTATGTTCAGCACATTTGCAAAAGGACTTAAGTGCAGTATGTTCCTTTCCCAGCCTTGCAGCAAGGGAAAACTACAAACCATAGTACGAGATTCAGAATCATAATATAATCCAAGGTGGCCCAAGCTGCCCTTCAGATATAACAGCCAAGTGCTAAGCATTCCTTGGAGCTACAGTTCAGCTCTGTGAAATAAACAGTCATAAAAATAATGACATTCTTTTTGACTGTCTTGTATTAAAAGCCTCCACAAGTCAAAATGGATATTTGTCTAAAAAATGTAAATAATAATCTAATACTGCTAATAAGGATATTTTTTCTGTTTTAAACTTATATTTTAAATATAATGACTCCTCTTTTATAGTTTAATTGAACTTTGCTTATCCCTGCACATTCCCAAATGAGAGTTTCTCATTTGTTGCCATTGAATTGGTGCCATAGCTCTTAGAGCATCACTGACTTGAGACCTTAAGCTTTACATGAAGCAAAAAATCCATTTTATTTCCAGAAGTGTAGTCACTACTAAACTGACAAAATAGAATATATGATGCTGAAAACATTTCAGGGTAATATGAATCCTGGTTCTTATTCATGGTATTGAAATGAAATACCCATGTGATGACCTGATGAAACATAATATATTGTAATAATAAGGGTGAATAACTGCATTCTTTAGAGGTCATGCTGTTTCAAAATGAGCTAAATACATGTTAGTGCTACATAGTTAGAATTCTAAAACAGTTTTCTCTTTGGAAGGAATGCAACAATTCTCTGAAAATAGTCCCAAATACATAATCATGCACTTGAATAGTGCACCTGGGGAATGGTATTCAACTGCTACTCAGTGAATATGCTGAGATCAATGACTCTTTATAAACTATCTGTGAATGAATTACAATACTTTTGTCTGGGTTGATATATAGCATAATTCCAAAATAAATGCAAACAAATAACCTATAATGAATCAAGAATTGAAAATAACTCTCATGCTTACATTTGCAATTTGGCCTTTTACCTGCCTTAATTTCTTTGAGCTTCATATGATATCTTTTCTTCCTGTCTCAGAACCTAATCCAGATGCCTGATATCCCAGTTATGTCTGTATTGTTAAAGTTACATTTGTCTAGAGACACTTGCTGCATCTCTCTGCTCTTCAGAGTGATTTAAGCAGATACTAGAAGATTAATAACATGTATGAACTCTCGTGAAATTATCACGTAGGGTCAATGCAAGAAAGACCTGTTGGAACCAGTCCAGAGGATGGCCACTAAGTTGATCCTAGGGCTGCAGCACCTCTCCTGTAAAGCTGGAAAAAGTGGTGGGGTTGTTCCAGAGAAAAGAAGGTTTCAGAGTGACTTTACAGCAGCCTTCCCGTACCTGAAGGAATCCTACAAGAAACATGGAGAGGGAATTTTTCACAAGGACATGCAATCATAGAACAGGGGATAATGGCTTTAAAATGAAGGAGGATAGGTTGAGATTAGATATTATTAATACATTTTTTACTGTAAGAGTGATAATACACTGAAACAGGTTGTCCAGAGAGTTTGTGGACTCCTCATCCCTGGGGACACTGAAGACCAGGCTGGATGGGGCTTTGAGTAACCTGGTCTAGTGAAAGGCTCTCTGTCTAGTGTACAGGGATAAGTATTAGATGATTTTTAAGTTCCCTTCCAATGCAGGCCATTCTATGATTCTATGATTCTATGATTCTATGATTCTATGATTCTGATTCTATGATTCTATGATTCTATGATTCTATGACTCCATGATATGTAATTGACTCTATGATATGTAATTCAAGTTCACATTTTGCCTGCTGGAAAACATAAAAATATTAAAGGACTCATCTGACTTTTGTATAACAACTGAAAGTCTTAAAAAAGAAACTTAAAATTTACAGGATGCTGCAGAGTTCTGGAGATGGGGAGGAGGCATATTTCTGAAATATTTAAACTTCTTATTCAATTTTCAGTTATTTGCTAATATCTACAGTTTAAAAAATCTTGGCTTCATTGCTTCCATCAGTTTGAATTTGTAATACAGGAAGACTGACATTCAAAAAGAATACAAGATATCTTGATAGAGGCTGATTATGATTTAAACATGTCTAAATGCATTTAGCTCTATTTTATTCACACAGGGCTTTATTATCTCGTGTGAATATTGAAGTTCTTTTTGCCACAGCATCACTTTTAAATGCTTTCTCTCAATGGAGAAATCAGTCTGCTCCCTGCTCACCTGGGAATCATTACCAGCAAACTGGTAGCTGCTTCAGAAGAATATGCTCTCTCTTAATGAATTGTTGTGCTGCAAACAAGTAAAGAAATTCCCCAATTTGCCTTTCTTAAACACATTTCAATCTTCTCTGAATCTTTTTCATTTTCTCGATTGGTCATTCATTTGTGCTAATGTACCTCACATAATTGTCAAAGATGTTCCTATGCTTAAACAGCAGAATTATGTAATGTTTTTATGTTTTATGCTGAAGAAGTCCCTCTCATAGAATCATAAAATGGTTGGGTTGAAAGGGCTTTACAATTGCTTACTTGCAATGGCTCTGCCATGGACAGGGACTCCTTCCACTAGACCTCAAAGCTCCATCTAACCTGGCCCTGAATACTTCCATGAATGGGGCACCCACAACTTCTCTGGGCAACCTTTCCCAGTGTTTCACCATCCTCTCAGAGAAGAATTTCTTCCCAGTATTTAATCTAAATCTGCCCTCCAGTTTGAAGCCATTCCCCTTTGTCCTATCACTATGTGCCTTTGTAAAATGTTTCTCTCCAGCTTTCTTGTAGTCTCTTCAGTTAGTGGAAGGTGCTGTAAAATGTCCCCAGAGCCATCTCTTCTCCAGCTCTCTCAGCCTGTACTCATAGGAGAGGTGCTCCAGCCCTCTGATTATCTTTGTCACCCTTCTCTGGACTCAGTCCAACATGTCCATGTCCCTCCAATGTTGGGGACCCCAAAGCTGGATGCAGCACTCCAGGTGGGGTGTCACAAGGACAGAGTAGAGAGGAACAATCCCCTCCCTTGCCCTGCTGGTCACGCTGCTTTGACACAGCCCAGGGTACAGCAGGCTCTCTGGGCTGCAAACACACTTTGCTGAGTCGTGTTGAGCTTCTCATCCATGAATATCCCAAAATCCTTTTTCTCAGGGCTGCTCTCCATTCACTTTCTGCCCAGCCTGTCTTTGTGCTTGGGATTGTCCTGACCCAGGTTCATGACCTTACACTTGGCCTTGTGAAACTTTGTGGGGTTTTCAGAGGCTCATGTCTCTAACCTGTCAAGGTCCCTCTGGATTTGGCAACCCTTCCTTCCACAACGTCTACTGCACCACACGTCTTGGTGTCATCAGCAAATTTACTGAGAGTGCACTTGATCCCACTGTCCGTGTCACTGACAAAGATGTTAAATGTTGCTGATCCCAATAAAAATATCCCAGGAATGTCCCTCATCATTGGTCTCTACTTGGATATCCAACCATTGACTGCAAATCTTTGAGGGTGACTAACCAGCCAGACCCTAATCCATTGTGTCAAATCCATGTCTCTTCACCTTAGGGACAAGGGTGCCATGCAAGACAGCATCAAATGCTTTTCATGAGACCAGGGAGATGAGGTCCGTTTCTCTTTCCTCATCCACCAATACTCTAATCCCATCATAGAAGGCACCATTGTCAGGCATGATTTTTCTTTGGTGAAGCCATGCTGACTGTCACCAATCACTTCCCTACTTTCATTGTGCCTTCATTTTCTGCTGTAATATGTACAAAACATTGACAAGTTTTCCAAAATGCCCATTAACCAACTCTCCATCTGAAACTTGCTTGAACTGAGGGCACTGCAGAACTCTGCAGAACTTGTCAACACAGTAGAACTGCAGATGTTATTTCAAGACTTTTGGAAATTTAGAGTTATGTCACTGGAAAGCGATTTCCTTTGGTATTTTCAATTAATAGTGAGTGAACTAATTAAGTTTTTGGACATTCTATGCTTGCTACAAATCTACTCTGATTTAGTACCACTGACATGAAAGCTAATTTTCAACTTCATATCAGAGAGGAAGAGTTATGTTTCCAACATATTTAATGGGGAAACAATGGCAGTATACTTTATCACAGCAGTATTACAGATATTTTTTCCCCTTGGGTCTGACAGAATGTTGTTCTTAATCATGGCCTTATCAAAGTGAATAAGGAAGGATTTCTTATATATTTCAACAACATTGCATTTGAGTTCTTTTTCTGCCCTTCCTGTGCTGCTGCATGTAGGAGAGATTTCATCCCAGCTATATTGACAATGAGATTTTTTTAGTTGTCTTGATAGGCTGGAAGTATGAAGTTTGCAGTCAATATAATTTATGATATCACATTTTGACACTTTTATAATATCCTTTGAATACGAACTAATTTTATTTAAGGCAATTTATTTTAACTATCTGGGGAGATAGTCTCTTTCCAGGCTTTGATGTGACATGCTAAGCATTTTAGCTTTTTTCTTTCTTCTGTGTTTATTTGGTAATTGTATCATTCACTGAAAAACATTCTTGTGTTTATCAGGATATTTTCATGCTCTTCCAGTGATTAAATAACCATATTTCCATTGTAATACCAGGTATTTTTATGTACTTTATGAATATTTTCTTAATAACTTGACTAAAATCTGTTACTATATGCTTTTTAACTCAAGTTCATAGTTTGCTGAACTAACAGAATCACTCTCATTGCATGCCTTTGCCATGTCTTCAGTACATTATGGTTATAGGTCTGTGGATATCTGTTTGCCTTTCATTTTTTCAATACAAATGTATGAATGATTCTTAGCCAGGAAAGACAATAGAGACATTTCAACACAATAAAGTAGAGGAAAAGGGTACATAGTGCAGTACTTTCTATGAAACAGTAAGCTAGACTAAACTTGGATAGCAATATAAATGTAAGTGAAGAGCAGCAGGATATATGACCTAAGAAAAGCTGTACTGATCCTTGATAGTTTTATTCACAAAAGTACACACCAGTATATTAACAGAAATGGGGACTAAACTGCAGGCAGAGGGTTGAAATAAAAAATGTCTTACCCAGCCTTCATTTTCAACTGTAATATTTACAAAGCAATCAGTGATCAGTCTTCCAAAGTGCTCACTAAGGGACCAACAACATATAAATAATTAAGAAGGAACCAGACGAAACCCACAGTACATTTGGGATGAAGAATTACATTCCAATCAGAATAATGTTCAGAGCAGCTCCTTGGGAATGGAAGCGCTGCCTAACTGCTGCACACCATGAGCACAGTTTCTGTTTCTTCTGCTGATTCTCATAACCAACAGTCTTCCCTAGATCTATTGAGGTTCTGCTGGAATGTCATTAAATTGCAGCAATTTCCAAACCTGGCAACACTGCTTTGGCTTTCATGCCCTGTTTGCTATTCTACTGTTCTCAGCTTTAAAGTTCGATTTCTGTCAAATAAGGCTTAATTTATTTAGAAGTTTAAGAATATTTTTATACTTTTTTCAAATCTTTTTTTGTTTTTTTTTTTTGCTTAAACTTATTGGTATCTACAAACATTTTTTTACTATTATTCATGTCAGAATATATGCAACATTGTTAGTCATTCTGCGTCTTGTATTTACATTCAATACCATGTACTGAAGCTGTACCCAATATAACTGAAAATAATTGTATTCCTGATAAATATCAGGTTTATGAATTTATGCCATGGAATGAAGAATTGAAAATTTTGAATTTTTCTCTGAATGACCAAGGTGCTGGTTTGGAATTTTCACAAATGGGAATGAGTGGTCTGAATGAAATGATCAATAAGTGATGAAAAAGGAAAACAAGCAAACAAGCAAAGAAACAAACACATACCACCACCAACAAAAAAGAACTACCTGCATGTATAGGATTTTTCATTCACTTTTGAAGTGCCCATTTCTCTGACAAAAACATAGGAACTGTGCTCGAAAGTCAATCACAATAACTCTTCTTGAAGTATTGTAATATTAAATCAGAAGATTTTTTGTGACATTACTACCACTCCAAAGGTGCACTATATTTTCTTTGAACGTCTAATCTTTGGACTCCTTTAAGTACAAGTAAGTATTAGCTTTTGTTGAAGAAAAATGCAATTTAAAAAATCTTTTTGCTCGCAGACAGAGGCATGACCCAACCCTTTGATGCAATGGCAACCTTGTGTTCCAGAGTTTCACTAATAGAGGAAATTTGTACTAAATGAGCAAATGGTCAAACAGAAAACCTTTATGACTGTACATTAAATAAATTAGAATTTTTAAAAGTCTATGGATCAAATCTTCATCCAGAGGTGAAAAGCAGTGAGGAGGATTAATGCTTTGATTTGTCAGAGTATTTCTGACAGCAATCCAAACCCAGCTATTCTAACAACTGTTAGTTGTTGTCGTACTCTGGCACGGAACAAAAACCTGAGATACTTTCTTGGGGATATTCACAGGGTTAGTATGGAGCAAGGATAATTAACTCAGTTCTTCAGATGCACTTTCATTAGTCAGACAGAAGATGAATAGAGCCTGAAGAATGTAGTATTTATTCAGGTAACAAATAAATCGAAGTAATGAGTGCACTACATAGAGAGATTCTTCTGAAGCATTTTAGTCTGCCTCTGTTTATCTGCAGAGACTTATTTAATTAGCTCGCAGATTTAGCTTCCTTTTGATGTGTTTAGTGACAGACTGTGTATCCTCTTCCTCTTTAGAGATCAGTAGGTTATTGCTTCTTGTTTAACAATCCGCCTTTTGTGAATCCTTAGACTCTGAAGGATCATCCTATGGTATGAATAATAATAAAAGCTTTAAATATGTTGTGCATTGAGAAAGCCATACCTATTCTGAATACAAAGCTCAAAATTAAAGTAATTAGGTGTTCTTTAATGACTTTCTTCTACCTTTAATATGCTTTTGTACACACAACATTAGGGATTTTGTTTTATTTTTCCTACAATAATCCATGGAGATATATTTTAAAATTTATTGATAAGTGCTGTAAGACGTATACATCTTTAGTTTTGGCCAGTCACTCTGCCTGCATTGCTTCTGGATAACACACCACTGACATTGTTCCAAAGGTTATTACCACTTCCTAATAAAGCAATTGTCCTGGCCATATTAAAAGCAGTGTCTCTTAGTCTGTCAGAAAGTAACAGTAAACGTGGAAAAATAATTCCCTTTCAATATAGGATAGGGTAGGCAGAAACAAAGATTAGGGGGCAGAGGTTCTCTATGCCTGTATGAAGAGTAAGTTCATCTTCTTCATCTACTTTACTAGTTCACAGAGAGTAAAATAAGGAGGGACATAGAAGAAAACATATATGACAAGTCCACATCATTGCTTTGAGAAATAACCAATGCATGAAACTTGTCACATCCCCTTATAGAACAAGCTATAATTATGTTACTGGTTCTCAGACTACCTTATATTTTAGCAACATGGTCTAGTTATAAGTATCTTGGTTAACACTGCCACTTTTGACACTAATACTAAACCTCAGAAGGACTTTATCATGCATGGTAATAATTGCCTGCTGAGGCCATAGACATGTGTTTTTGTTATAGCTGGTATCCATAATTTATAATTTAGGGGTTGCATTAAAAATGTTAATATTCACATAAAAACTTCCATTAGGGCAACCCAGACCATTTCCATGAAATAGACTGGTCTTTGGAAATAACAGAATTTTTTCAGTATTACTAGCTTGACATTGGATAAATACAGGCTTATGAAAATAACAAATGACATTCCTTGGATCATTTTGCCATATGAAAAGGTTTGGTACCTTTCAGTTAAGAATCTTGGACAGAAGCTATAAAGTGTGAGCTTTTTTACCAGATGATAGATCTAGAAGTAGAATCACATTCTGTGGTCCACCACTCTGTGCTGAAATTACCTTCTGGCTAGTGTGAAACACAAAAGTATCAGAATTTAAAAGAAATTTCACCATAATACAACATTTAGATAACAGTTTATTCCTCAGTAGCTGTAGGCATTTTAGAGAGAATTGTAGTCACAATAGAGGTAGTAGCTGTTTAAAGAAAAAAAGATCCACCAACTTTTTTTCAGTTACAAAATATCTTGCTTCTGTTGAAGCTGGTAATGCATTTGAAGTCTGTCTGTCCCCATGTGTAAAGTCACTTTATTTGCTTGTATATCTCTCTCCATATGGGTGTCATTCCCATAAACATCACTCACATCAGTGGAGCAGAACGTAGTAGCTATATGTCATTTATATATATATATCAGTCAGAGGGAAGAGAAAAAAAGAAACCAACATTAAATCCCAGATCTCTTTTACTAGTGGGCAGTAGATTGGGTAAATAAGTTTTTCTTTATTTGCTTATTTTATCTATGATTGTACTTGTCATAAGATCTTTTTGAGGCATAGAATTTTTAATTTCTTTTAGCTTCACAGAGGATGTAAATGCTTGATAAGACCATGCAAGTCTTGGGAAGCAAGCCCTGTTCTAATGAACAGAGTGAACTGGGCATGTGTAACAGATGTATCCTTCATTTATGGATCAGTTTTATATTGTTTCTGGGTTTTGTGTTTTCTGGTTATTTATTTATTTATTTCGTTTTTGTAATGGAGTCAAAAGGAAAAAAGGAATACAGGGTGGGGAGGCATTTAAATGGCATGGTGCAAACTGGGGAAAAGGAAATGCTATTCATCATGCTTTTTTTTGTCGTTGTTTGTTTTGTTCTATCTTTGCTTCAATTAATTTTGTTTTTTTCTGAAAAACTGAAGGAAAGGAAGTAAATTCTTCTTTTAAAATGTGTCAGACAAGGCTAAAACACAGATGTATTTCATGAAGTTGTATGCTGGTTATGTCTGCGATAGAGTTCATTTTCTTCAGAGTGGATAGTATGGGGTTATGTTTTGGATTTGTGCTGGGAGCAGTGTTGATAATTCAAGGATGTTTTAGATACTGCTAAACAGTGCTTGCACAACAGCAAGTCCTTTTAAATTTCCAGTACTGCCACACTGGTGAGAAGGGTGGGGCAGTATTGATCGTGGGAAGAGACTTCTATAATACTGCATGTAGTTCTGGGCTACAACATTTCAGGCAGATGTAAAGGGTTTTGACTGTGTCTCTGGAAAAGGACAACAAAGCTGTGTAAGGGCTGGAAGGAGTGTCCTGTGAGGAGCAGATGAGGACTTTGGATTCACTCAGTTTGGAGAAAAGGAGGCTGAGGGGTGACTTTGTTGCTCTATAGATATTACTGAGGACAGAACATGAAGAAGGATGAGCTGATCTCTTCTCCCTCATATCCAGTGACAGGATATTTGGAAATGGTTCAACGGTGCACCACGTAAGATTTAGACTGAACCTTGGAATGCATTTTATTACTGAAAGGGTGGTCAAACACTGGAGAGATGGTCAATGCCCCAAGCCTGGCAGTGTTGAACAGGCATTTGGATAACATCCTTTAGCTTTTAGTCAGCCCTGAAATAGTCATGCAATTGCACTAAATTATCATTTTTAGTCCCTTCCAAATGAAACATTCTATTCTATTCTATTCTTTCCCATCAAACTATTCTATTCTATTCTATTCTATTCTATTCTATTCTATTCTATTCTATTCTATTCTATTCTATTCTATTCTTTCCCATCCCATCCCATCGATTCCATTCCATTCCATTCCATTCCATTCCATTCCATTCCATTCCATTCCATTCCATTCCATTCCATTCCATTCCACTCCATGTTATTCTCTTCTACAGGTCTGGAAACAAGTATTGTTTCTGTCTTTTATGTACTTTTCTCAAAATTTCTAGGGAGAAAAGAATTATAGAATTTCAGTCATAAATATTTGCTTTTCACCTTACTACAGTTCTCTGCATGAATGTGACTTGCTAAAAAGCTTGAATGCAAAGCCTGTCCTAGGAGAGAACATTAAAATCTTTCTTGGATTGGAACTGGAGGGAGCTTGTACTAGATGGTATTCTGGGGAAAATCCAGTGAAGCTAGGAGTAAAAACCAAATTACCTCAATAACCAAACTGAACAAAGAATGGTCAATTCTGAGAATAAAATCCTTTCAAAGAAATACACAGTAGTTGAAATAAAAATGGTTCTGTAAAACAATATACCAGCTATGAAAATAAATAATTTTTTTTTTTTCTTTCCTCATAGAAGATAAAAAAATGATGACTCAAGCCCCCATCAAATGGCACAAGAATCCATTTTTACTGGTCACTGAAACTATTTATAGCTAAATCCCTTCTTTATTTTCCATGGGTATGAACTAAAAAGTTACACAGAAGAAAAAGCTATGTGTCTGTTGAAGTTAGCTACTGTGAAGCCAAAGTGGCTTCTAAGATTTTTCAACCATTTAAACTTTCAAACATCTGATTTTTCAAATAGGATAGGAGTGTATATTTTCAAGTCTTACTTTTGTTCCAGACATAGTCTTAACCCATTTTCATGGCTATAACTTTGAGTGGTTTTATAAAGTGCATTAAATGGTAAGACTAAAGATTTCCCATATATGGTTTGACTTTTCATTTTTCTTATGACATGTGTTGTTTCATATGCTCCATTGATATCAAGTGATAATATCCTTCTCAAATTTTTAAACATTCTGTTTCCCAAGATTCCATAGTAATTAAGTAGTTTTAAAGTTAATTTCTTATGGCTATTATGGATAAGAATCTACTTTCCTTTCTATTTCTCTAAAAAAGTAATTTAGTAAAGATGTATTTATTTTAATAATATTGTGTAAAATGCTTTGGAAACTAGCCACTAAAAGAAAAGATTGGGTTTGACCTTTTGGATTCTGTGGAGGAGTTATTTTGTTTGTTTGGTTTGGTTTTTTGGTGGCACGTTACAGTCACACAATCACAAACTCACAAATTGTTCTGGCGGGGTTGTTTTTTTGGGTTTTTTTTTGCAGAAGCATATAGCTTTTGAGCACTGAAAGTGATTCTGAAAGTAATTATAAATTAACATTAGAATGAGGAAAATTAACTTCCGAAGGTATTGTTGAAAATAATAGTCCCAATAAAATATTAAAACAAACTCCATGGAATTAGCATAAATCTGATAAATCGGCATCCTGTCAAGGCCATTAACCTTCCCTGAATGCATCACCCCAGGTCTTTATGAAGTCTCCACCTCTACCCTGCATGCCTCATATGTTGTCATCTCTCCAGAGCAGCTCACAAAATCATCTTTCCCCTTCAGGGAAAGTTCAGGTGAGCACTTCTGAGTGTTTGAGGTATTCTTATTTTCGGATTGTTCCCTTGATCCACAGCACAGTAATGACTATGAGAATCAAACTGGATAGTCTAGGGTGCTCTTCATGATATATTGAATTATTGTCTGAGGAAACAGATTTTAAAGCTGAGGAAAATCACTAGATCATTAACCTGTTTTCACAGTACATCACAAGCATTTTATTTCACCCAGCTATCCCCTTAATAGATTTCTGAGATTAAACATTGATAAAAGGCAAAGAAACCCCACTGTTCCAGTTGTAAAGATCTTTTTAATACAGATAGCCTCTGCATGGTTCCATACAACTTCTCAGTTAGGAAGACTATTTTTGACACCATGGATCGAAGTTCTAGTTCACACGGAGCATGCATCCATAGATGCTAATTAAAACCTGAAAGGACTTTAATAAGCTGACATATTCTTTAAACTGTCACTAGTTTTCTTACAAAGATTATATTCTAACTCAATTAGAAGTTGGAAAAGATATTACTAGTTGAACATTTTTTCTGTTATGTGGAGTATCCTATTAAATTATGATAATAGTTTCTTTGGCTGTTAAAGTAGAAGCAGCTGCAAGTTCTGTTATTGTTACTAAGAGAAATCGAGATGTAGCTTCTGTTCATTTTCCAGTACAACAATTTAAATATAGTCTAAATAAGCTGTAATCATTTTTATCTCCAGCCACTTTGGTAGCAAGCAAGTAATGTTAAACCATATGTTCACAGTTAGGATGTTCAGGAAGGGAGCTGTCTCTATCAGCAATTTGTACATCAGCTGCCCCGGTGCCATGCTTTGCCACCTTGCTGGGTGAAGAGAATGAATGCAAAGAAGACTCATCTGAAGATAGTGAACAGCTGACTAAGCATCAAGTTTAATGAGAGCATGGAGAGCTATGAGGAGCAGTTGGAAGGGGAAAATGGCACAGATGAACTCATTCACTTACCTACAAACTAACTGTGACAGTAAAGCAGAAAGAAAGGTGGGAAATGGTTAGACTATGTGCCCAGAAGCAGAAGTAAAAAATGAAAAGACTGAATGCTTGAGTTTAAGGACCTGACAGCTAAGGTGAGCGATTTTTCTTTCTAGAATGCTTTTCACAGTATATCAAGACAAAACATGATGGTTTTGAGGTAGATTTAATATTTTTCCTGGAAGCTAATATTAGACTATGTTTTGGATTTGATTTCAATACTGGAAACAATATTGATAATATAGAGATGTTTTTGTTACTGCTCAGCAGGACTTACACAGAGCCACAGCCTCTTTTGTTTGTGTTATTGCCCTCCCAAAGTGGAAGTTTTGGGTGAACAGAAAGATGGAGGGGACATAACTGGGACAGCTGACTCCAAGGGATCTAAAGGATTTTCCATAAAATATGGGATCATATTCAGCATATAAACTTCAGGGAAGAAAGAGAAATAGGGGAGCATTTAGTGTGATGGCCTTTAACTGTTACCTATGATGGAGCCCTGGTTTTGGGTGGTGGCTGAATACCTGCCTGCCAATGGGAAGCAGTGAATGAATCCCTTGTTTTACTTTACTTGTGTGAATGGCTTTAGCTTTTGTTATTAAACTTTATAAACGTTTTTATCTCAGTCCATGAGTTTTTTTCACTTTGACTCTTCCAATTCCCTTCCTCATTGAGCCAGTGGAGAGGAAGTGAGCAAGCAGCTATATGGTGCTTGATTGCTAACAGGCTTAAAACATGACACATGGGTCCACAAATATAGCTTGCATATAAAAAAGTAATAAACTAAGGCTAGAACCCTGGTTTTGTCAATAAAAATAATGTCTTTTAAAAAGCATCTGGTTTTCAGTTTACTCTTCTTCACAATGTCCTTCCCTCTGTCTTACCTGAAAACTTCATCATCATGTGGAGCCCTACTGCTGGAATGAGAGTACCTGTGCAAACTGCTGCCATATGAGTTAATGAAGTCACAGAGACTTAATTTGTTTGGGTTTGGGGTTTTGTTTTCTTTTACTTTGAGTATAAGAAAGAAAATGTATGCTGATGAATCTAAGATTCCTCATGTTACCTTGATAAGCTCTTTTTCCAAATGGTTTCCATCTGGTCTCTTTTCATCTGTAGTTCTTACCCCAGGCTCATCCTCTTTGCCTCAGTAATTTCCAGGCTTTAGATATCTCATTTTGCTTCCTCCAAATTCTTGTCTGTTTTTTTACCCACACAGGAAAATTTGAGCACTCACATATTTGACATGTTTCCCATCTTCCCCACTCCATACAAGCTTTCTTTTAAATTTCTCATGTAATAGTTCTTTGATATAGTTTCAATCCTCCTTATTCTGGTCTCATCAAACAAATATTTCCTTTGCTTTCTGCATGTGTCAATATCCAGGGGTTTTGTACAGCCAGTCAGACCAGCTCTCGGCACTATCTTCTTTTTCCCGGTGATATTGTTGCCTTGAAAGGCCAGTTTTTAATAAAGACACAGACACGGTTAAGGGGATAAAAAAGGGTTTTACCTCGGTATTTGGGATTCCAGGTGCACAACTTGATGGCAGAATGCACACCCGTGTACAGAACGGGTACAAGTTTTATAGGTTTCAGGGATTAGCATATCTATCTAGGATTCCTCAATAAAAAACTTAACAAATGCAGTAATGTCCCCCTATTCTAATGAGTCCCCCCCTGGATGAGGCCAGAGCCCAGTTTACACAAGATGTTCTGGACAGAAGGCTTCACCCAAGGCTGGAGTCTTGGGTTTAAGATAGCACAGGGCACACTGACTCCTTCCTTAGGATGTTTGGTCTCTCTGCCCAGCAAAACGCCTAAACTGAGCTGGGATATCAAGCTTCAGGAATTACAAGCATGTGGGCTAAGGGGTACAGGGGATGCATAGAGGGTACAGAAAGCGTAAAAAGGAAAGCAAAAATCATCAAGCATCAATATGTTCTGATATAGTTTAAGACCTTTTCATCAATTTATCGTTGCCCTCTTTTTATTCACAGTAATTATTCCAGATACCTTTTCTTGGCATGTTCCTTAGTCCTGAGAGAGGGGAGAATTGTCTTTTTTGGGGTATTTATACTTCACAAAACGCAGACTGCTAGTAAGTGGTTCTGTTCTTGAGCATTTCTTTTGCAGAAAGTATGCAGGAGAACAGTGTGAAATGTGGATAAATTTAGCAAACCATCAGTCCTCCAGTTTTTCACTCATCTCCAAGCAGTCTGACACTAACTCTTACAATGGGTGGTGGGAGAAAATATTACATTCTTGTCTGAATCAAAATGAAGCAAAACAGATTTATTCTAATTGCTATGTAGAACATTTCAGGCATATTGTGTGGGAGTGAAAACTTAAGTTGTATTTCAAATGTATTTTAATAATGAAGTACATTAAAAAAGTTGGTTTATAGTGATTGTGTTTAATAACATCTCCTTGGGTTGTTTTTTTTTTTTCTATGATCTCTGTTAGTACTGCAATCTATAAATGTATAAAACTCTGAAAACTTGATCTATGTGTGTGTGTCATAGTGTATGTTGGTGCCAGCTTGTAAGTGATACGAGAAATCCTCACTAAATTATTTCCAGCTGAACTTATATAATATATTTAATGTAATAATTTCTTATATGTTCTTTATTATGTTTTAGTTCATGAAAGCAATGGAATGATATTACTTAGGGATGAAAAAAATAAGAATAATATAATTGATTACCAATACTGGCTATCTTAGAAGTGTGGAAATCAGAGGGCAAAGTAACAAAAGGCACATGTAATCCCTTAAAGTGAACAATGCAAGGCAAGTCAGAAGGGGTCCTTTCATAATATCCTTGTTGTCCCTGCAGTCCTTGTCTTCCCCTTCCTCCAAAGGCTGTCTCCTAAACAGTCTGCCTTCTGTAACTCCAAGGTAGC
>CM019215.1:76139915-76178932 GCA_009741485.1 Malurus cyaneus samueli
GTATTTGAGGACTGCTAGAATAGTGGTTATGATTTCTTTCTGCATGAAGACTAGAATTGGAGTACATTCTGGCCTTTAGAAATATTATTCCCCTGTTAGAAAAAGAAAAGGAAAGAGCTGCACTGTCATGTCTATCCTTAAATTATTACACAGACTTCTATTTAGACTGTTCTCAACCAAAACCCTAGGGCTCATTTCATTCATTTCAGGCATTTTCCAATGTTCTGTTCAAATAACTTTGTTTATCTTTCCCTGAACTTTTCCTCAGCTCAGTGTTATGCTGTTACAGTTTTGCTGAGTCCACAAGCCTGCTTTTTACTCGGATCTGAAAGTCTGTGTCGTGCTTCTGCGGCTGCTGTGTGAGCGTGTGGGGTTTCTGGGCTCTGGGGCATTGGCTTTTGAGGCCATGAGGTGCTGGGATCCTGCCTTGATCTCCCCAGAAGTCTCCATCTTGGCTTCCCACATGGCAAGCACTCGGAAGCGTGGCGGGCGCCATCTTTGCCGAAATAATGAAACGTTTTTGTCCCTTGCCTGGCTGCTTTCTTGCTTCTTTTAGGTTTTAAGCACAAAATTTCTCCGTAGAAAGGAAGTCTCTTACATGCCAGCAACTGAAGTATATAATTTAACATTGGAAATGTCTCTATTTTTGCTGATGTGGGAGCGACTGTGTTTATTAGGCCTCAGCTCCTCCTCCTCTGTTCCTAGGGATATATTTCCTCCCATATCTTCTTCCCTGATGCTCACCTTAGAGGCAATGGGTACACGATTCTGAGCTTCTTTTCTGAGCTCTTCCATGGTTAACCTTATCCTGGTTCAGCAGGCATTGTCACTGGAGCGGTTCCATGTCCCTGTTTGGGCACCACTGTGTACCATGGATGTCCTTTTACCTTCTGCCTGGTATGTCCAATGTGGGCTAGCCATTCATGACAGTGGGGAACACAGGATATGGACTCCTGTTAGCTGGTTCAAAGAAATCCTACTCCTTCTACATGTATTTTCAAAAGCTTTTTATACTTTATGTATACTTTCATTTTCCCTGGCTAAGCACTCATTGGCTGTTTACCCATGAACCTTCTTATCCAGTCACATCTCTGGTTGGGCTGTGTCCATGGGCTTTGCTTTACCTAATTACAGCCTGACACACAAGGCAGGGTCCTGTCATTCACAGGCTGCTTCCCTGACCACATGACCCTCAGCTCAGACCCTTCCCAAACTTTGGTATTAATCCCAACAAATAGCAGTTACTAGAATTTGAGCAAATGGCAGAAAGAATGCTTAAGGCCACATTGTTAATAGAGACATTGGAAATGTAGCCACATTTCATTAAAAACTTGTATGAACTGAAAATAAAGACAAATGTTCTACTGGCTTCTGATAGCTATATATTAAGCCCGTCAGTCTAGCTATTAGAATATCTGAGCAGTCTGTGTAGCTTCAAAACTTACATACAACTAAAATTAGATACATAGGGTTGTTGCGATTCTAGTGCAGGACCTGTCACTTCACCTTATACATCCTCATACCATTGGCCATATCCCATTGATCTAGCCTGTCCATATCCCTCTGTAGAGCCTTCCTACCTTCCAGCGGATCAACTCTTTCCCAACTTAGTATTGACTGCAAACTCACCAAGTGTACACTTGATCCCCTAGTTGAGATCATTCACAAAGATTTTGGACCCCAATACTGAGCCTTGGGCAGCACCATGGTGACCGGCCACCAGCTGGATTCAACTTTTTTCACTCTTTGAGCTTGGCCATCCAGCCAGGTTTTTATTCAGCAATGAACATCCTCCTCCAAGTCATCAGCAGCCAGTTTGTCCTGGAGAATGTTGTGGAAACCCATCAGAGGGTTTACGAAAATTGAGGTAGACAACACCTGCGGCCTTGCCCTCCTGAAGGATTTTCTTCTCTCACCTTCTCTTTTATCCTTGCAACTTCTCCCACTTCAAACGTACCTATTTTGTACATATCCCGTACATATAAATGTAGAGTGGTAGAAACCTCTGTTTGGAGCCAGCTGGGAGGCATTGCAGCGGTACTCCTCCTGAACCTTTAAATTACCAAACCCAAATGGTTGTCTGTTCTTATTTTTACTTCTGCAAATGTTGCTGTTTTTTGTAGAATGAGAAAATGAGATTAAAACTATGTAGCAAAGATCTGCAAAGGAACAAAAAAAAAAAAAAAAAAAAAAAAAGAAAAAAAAAAAAGAAAACCTTTGAGAGAATATTCACTTGACTAATGGTGGTTGCAAATGTTGCAATAGATAGCTTCAAGTATGCGGAAGATGGTGGAAAGTAGCTAAATAGAGGGTGTATCTGAAGATTCAGTTAATCAGAATGAGGTTTTGGAGCTTAAAGATGATACACAATGTTTTTATTGCAAACCAGGATTTGATAAAAGCTGAAAAATTATACAGCTTGAAACAAAATATAAGTTGAAAATATGAAAATTTATACAGCATGAATCAAAATATAAGTTAAAGCTATTTTGTATCTTTATATGTGCAAATTATATTCTCATTTCATTTTTTGAAATGCTCTGAATTCACTCCATTTAGTTGCTCTTGCTAATTTGGTATTCACCTTTTCTAAATAACTGAGGTTAAAAAAAAAAAAAAAAAACAACTGCAGCAATATTCTTAGATATATGACTCTTGTACTACCTTTGGGAACTTGAGAATCTACAATTTTGCTGATAGTAAGTACATTGCATACACTATCCTTGTGTGTATTCCTCTGGGGTTTTCTGAGAGGGAAGACGTGCTCATTGAACTCTATGTTATTTCTTATTTACTATTTAAGAAATTTAGTAGGGATAATATGGTCCTAGTTTCATTAAGCACAGGAATACACATACCCATTATTTTTGCCTGCAAAAGGAATTAATCCAAGTCAGGAAAGTAAATTTTAAAAATGCAGTAATACTCTAATAGCTGTATTTATTTTTGCCTCTAAGGACTAAATGTCAAAATTTTTAATGGGTAATTTAATAAAGTTGTGAACAAGGTATATCCAGCAGCAGGTTGAAGGACGTTATTCTCCCCTTCTTTTCAGCTCTCATGAGACACCACTTGGACTACTGCATCCAGCTCTGGGGTCCCCAACATAAAGTGGAGATGGACCTGTTAGAGCAAGTCCAGAGGAGAGACACTGAGCTGGTCAYGGGTCTGGAGCACCTTTACTGTGAAGATAGGCTGAGTGAGTTGGGATTGCTCTACATGGAGAAGAGAAAGGGGAGCTTACTGCAGCTTTACAGCAGCTAAAGGGGTTTACAACAGAGCTGGAGAGGGACTTTTTACAGGGGCATGTAGTGATAGGGCAAGGGGTGATGGCTTTAAACTCAAAGACTTTGGGATTAAATTAGATATTGGGAAGAAATTGTTCACTGTAAGAGTGGTGAGGCACTGGAACAGGTTGCCCAGAGGAGTTGCAGATGTGCCATCCTTGCAAGTGGTCAAGGCCAGGTTAGATGGATCTTTGAGCCACCTGGTGGATTTGACACCTTGGAAGGTCTCAGCTAGACTTAAGTTCTCAAAAAAGTAGAGTGACTGGCTTTCTGGTCTTCCTTCTGTCTCATCTGAAACTCCTAGATGAAGGAGACAGGAGCACTAGGCTATTAAATGCTTGTTACAGAAAAGGAACAGTCTATTTTTGTCCCTAAGAAGTCAGAAAATAGACAAATAGATGTTGCCGTCTCACTGGTCCTTCTGTAATGTCTGCTAGTGCTGACTCAAGAAAGTTGTCAATGAGGTATTTCTGGTTTTGATTTACCCAGCTGCAACATCTTGTTGCTGACTGTTTTACAAAGGTCAGAGTCAGATGATTTCTGTGCACTGGCACTAATGGCTGTGTTAACAGCCATATTCTCTGTTCTACATCCTCCACCTCTTTCTCGTTCGGTGAATTGAGGTTCCTAGATGTCTTTCTGTTATCTGAACCCTAAATGTCTTCATCACACTAGCTCTTTATTTGTTTAATTTTTGTGCTTTTGCATGATTTGCATAAAAATAAATCTGTGACATTTTTGTACTTCAACAGGCATAAACCAATGTTACAATAATAGAAAAAATCTAGACTTGCTGAAATGCTGATTTAAGCATACTTTAATATTTTTCATAAATCACTGACATGCTGATTTGTTGTATCAGGTTGTTGATATATTCAAAGCACACAGAAGAGGAAGTGAAGGTGAAAAGAAGAAAGCATTCTGTCTTGAACTCAGCATGACAGGCATATTTTTTCTGTTACACTTTCAGTGAGCTACTGAAACAGTTGGTCACTGAAAACTTTGAGCCTGAATCCAAGTAATGAAGACATTGACTTTGAAAAGACCTAACCATGCAAATAACTTTCATCTCATGAATACTACTATTGATTTTGATGAGACTGTAGAAGTTCATAAAGTCCTGTGGGTGCACAAGATTTAGGATCCAAGCCCCAGGACAGAGATGATCTCATTATTTTTGTGTTTGAGATTCTATAAGACAATAAAGAACATAACTCACAATTCAGTTCACATTTATTAACAGTATTTTCTTTTTATTACTTTTTCTTTTCAGGTATAGAATTTCAGTTTTAGCACAGATTGAATGAAAACTGCACAGGAACTAATTTTGCCTTTGGCTAAGAAATATAAAGAAAATTAAACAGGCTCTTAACCATATCAATACAAATATGCAAATTATGAATATGAGAGAATGTATTAATTCTGTGTAGCCTAGAGAATTGATAATGTTACTAATGCTATGATCACATCTTGCGGATAAAAAGATGTGAATATCTTTTCAAGTACTAGGGATTTCTGAAGTTGAACTATGCTCTCTTATGCTATTTCCTAATAATTTAAGTATCTGTGAAGGCAATTGTGTCAAAATCTGGGTGAGTTACACCATTTTTTGACCCTGATAAATCATAACCTGAAACATATCCATCTACTGTGACTCAATAATAGCTGTCTAGAGGACTTCATCTTGTTCTTGAATCATAAAATATAAATGAGAAAGAGAAGGCACAGGGCTCCTTGACCTTTGTCAGGTTTTGTAAGAATCCAAGGGACTGCGTATGTATAACAGCCATATGTCACAGTCTCCAAGTCAGACTTAATGGCTGGCAGGTCATATTTATTTATGACACCTAAAAATACTGTACTGGATCAAAATGGGTACATTGCGAAAGCATACCTTAAGTCATGCAACCTTGAGATTTATCACTTATTTTTGTCTTTGCTGCATCAATATTGCAGGAGTCCATACATTTAGACTTTCTAAAATATGGAAAGGGAAAATGGAGGTATTTCTCATGCATTTCAAGGGCTTCCTTGATGCTTTTTTGCACCAGTATAAAATCAGGCGATGTGGAATCTGTTGTGTATTTGGAGAATGCAGTTGGGCAAGTAAACCAGGTGACTATCTTCATATGTCAGCATGAATTTAAACTGGCCTTAGTCATGTCTTTGTGAAGGTGATGGGGCTTATTACTGCTCCAGAGAGGTAAGAAATATTTGAAATGTTTGTCACAAAAAGTCTCACATCTGATCTCATACCTTCATGAATGGTAAGCAGAAGGGATTCTTTAGTCTAAGCTCAGCTAAAAGAAAGTGGTTCTCTTACAAACCACTCAAATTCTTGATTTGCTTACCTTTTTGACTGAAGTAATTCAATGCTGTTGATATAAAAGCTCTTTTTGTGAGTTTTTTCCTTTTTTTTCCTACCTAACAGCCTTTTATAACAAGAGAACTTTGTAAAAGCTGGCAAATCTATGTGGCTGAAAGGCAAGATTTTGAATTTTTTCAAATTCCATTGTTCTGTTTAACTCTCCATTTTGTAAAAATGGGCCTGTTGCATTGTTAGCATCCATTATTCACAAGTTAGAACACAAATTCTTTGTATTTCTTCTATAATCTGAATTCAAAATAATAAAGTAGTTGCCAAAGTCGTATACTTATTCTTTTTGCACTGAAACCTTGGATTCCATAGTATCCTTGTTTTGCTTAGTTCCAGAGTTTTCAAGCATCATGGTGGAAATATTTTAATGAACTGTTTTTCCTCCTCTTTTTCTAAGTTATTTTTATTTTTTTAAACACTATTGCCATTTCATTTGGTGAGAATTCCTATTTCATGTTGACATTGAATAAAAGCACTAAGCACATTTCAAATTGGTGACTGAAAATTAATACCTTAATCCCATAATTGATAAGGAAATTAAAATGATACCAATTGCTGCATTTTTCAATTTGAATACTTCTCTTTTTTGTCACTTAGCCTTGGGACTTTTTCTTAGATTTTTTTTCAGTTTGCTTTCAAGAGCATTCTGCAGACTTTTACAGAACTGAAAGCTGATTTCAAATTCAATGGGTAGCATTTAGTCCCACTTTTTATTATCAGAAAGCTTAATTGTACATTTCAGTGGAGACAGTGCCCTTTTGTCTGATGTTATTTTGCTCTTATGTCATTCAAATATGTTACTTCCAGACTGAATTTGAGTCCATACAACCACTTAGTGTTTAGTAATGATAGTTTTTACTATTGTTTTTACACAACAAATGACAGTTTTTACACAACATTCCTAAGAATATAACCTTCCCACATCACAGGTCACAAAAAGTGATCACTGCAGACCTTGATTTTAATGATTCAGAACCACCTGAAGAATGATGTTGAATATGTATTAGGTACAGGGTGCTGGAGAAAAATCAAAAAAGCAAATGGAAGGAGAAGCTAACTTCTGTCACAGAAGCAAAACAAAAGAAAATATCAAATTTTACCAAAGCAAAGACAAAGCAGTCTTACTGATGAAAATTGTGTTTTGATGAAGGTATTGTAAATCCTCAAAAGGATTCACTAAAATTGTTTTCATGAAATGCAGTGTCAGAAGGAACACTACTGGCAGGCACAGACAGTACACATAGACATGTGCATCTGCATTAATTGACCACCTCTTTCAACTGAAGTAGGATCAGGCAATTAAAAGATTAATTACAACAGAGCGGGGTAATGTATTCAAAAGTCCTACAATAAGAGCTCCACATGGATGCTGAATTCTTTGGATGCAAATTGTTAAGCAGCACAAAGAAATAGTTATAATAAGCAGAAGGCAGGCTGCTGACTTTGTTGGAGATTAAAAATATAGCACATTTGACAATGACCTATTATAATATAAAAAAGAGTGTGCATAAATTAGTTTGACTCCATAAAATTATTTTTTAAAGCATTTTGGTGTGTCTTCTTCACCCAGTATCACTCTCCTTAATGTGGACTTAACAACTTAGTTTTTATTAGCTCTCGTTTTGGACCTCAGTTTAGCGTACCAAATTAAGAAATCTTCAGTAGCTAGAGAACAACATAAATTTGTCAGTGTGGTTAGTTCAGCTCAGATTGGAGTTGGCCTTCTCATATATTTTACATGCTTTCTTCATTATTTTGTTTGCTTTTTTAAATATAAATAATATTTTCTTCAGAATACTCACATTAAGTATTATTTTTAGCTTTTTTTTTTTTTTTTTTTTTTTTTTTATAATCAGTGTAGCACAGTGGGGAAAAAAAAAAAAAAACTTCTGAAAATTTTATACTGATGGATTGATTTTAGAACAGCGTGTAATCATTTTTAATTTCCTATGATCACCTTCATTCATGACTTTAAATGGCTTATACATATCTGCCACTACATTTTCATAAAATTATTTAAATTTGCACAACTGGATGTGAATTATACTCCATTTGTAGTGATGTTTTCTATGGGCTTTGGCTGGCATGAGAGCTAATTTCCTTCATAGCAGCTGCTATGGTGCTGTATTTTGGATCTGTGACCAAAACAGCATTGCTAACCCAGGGATAATTTAGCTGTTGTTGAGCGGGGCTTAACAGAATTTCAGCTCTTCAAAACAGCCACAGCAAGGAGGGGCACAAGAGTTTATGATGGGACACAGCTAGGACAGCTGATCCCAGCTGACTACAGGGATATTCCATACCTTAAGGAGTCATGATCAGTGTGTGGAGTTGGGGGAAAAATGAGGAAGGGGGTGTGAGAGAGTGGATTAGCAAAGTTTAATGACTGAAAACATTTACCCATTTGTGGAGGCACCAGGGTGCTTTGCTGAGGCCAGGTTTGTACCTCCCAAGGGGAGGAGGTGAGCTTTGGGTGTGTAATGAGCAGTCTGCATGAAGACAGTGGGGTGAACTAGAACTGCCTGGAGGCTACAAGCCGGACTTTGAGGTGGATAAGAGTCAAATCCTGCAAGAAGAGATGGTGCTGCTTATCATGGTAGTCATCTTCCCTGACATAACTGGCTCAGTTATAAAACTCCTCCCTCTCTTGCATCCAAGGAAGGCTCAATGGGGCAGAACTGACTCAACTGATGTGTGCCATGAGAGTCTGTTCTCAAGCTTTAGAAGGCACTAAAACCATCAAAGACCCGCAAAGCACATCCAGACTAATTTCTGATGCCTTCCACCAGAAGACTGAAAGCTTCCCCCTCCCAGAGGAGGTACCAGGGTGTTCCCACCTGAGCCTGAAATGTATTTTAACTCATGGAACTTTGTGTTTTATCTCAGTTCTGATGGACCATTATCTGCAACCATCAAGTCTCATCATAATATCTATGGGTGGTGATTATGTATCTTTCTGCTCTTATCCTTTTTTCTCTTCCTTATACATTTTCTTAGGTAATATTTTTAAGCTTCGTATCACTATAGATAACAATAACCAAAAGGCTACATAACTGCTTTCCACTGCCACCAAATTGTTCTAAAATAATCCCTACATATACATATTTACAAACACTGATCATTCAGTGTTGTTTAGCTCTAATCTGCCCCAAGGGATCTATTAACAAGAATAGGTTGCTCTCACCATTGTGGGGATGGGTCATAAGGGGGGGGAATATTTGAAGCGATGGCATTTATTTCCCAGGCCATGGTTTCACATGTGATGGATCCCTGCTCTCCTGTGGATGGCTGAAAGCACAGGGATGCCTGCCAATGGGAATTGAGTGAATTTGTTGCTTTGCTGTACTTGTGTGCTTGGCTTTTACTTTCACTATCAAACTGTCTTTATTTCCATCCATGGGTTTTCTCACTGTTACCCTTCTACTTCACTTCCACATCCCAACCAGGACTGAGTGAGTGAGTGAGTGAGTGAGTGAGTGAGTGAGTGAGTGAGTGAGTGAGTGAGTGAGTGAGTTAGTGAGTGAATGAGTGAGGCTGTGGTTAAGGCCAAGATAAACTCTAAATGAAGGATGAACATTTCAGTCTTTGACTTTAGTCAGAAATGGATAAGGTTAAGAACAAAATCTATTTAATTTGCTGTTGTTTCACATAGTAACAACTTACAGGCTTTCAAATTATTGTTATTACTATTATTGTTATGTTTTTGTTTCTGCTTTTGTTGTTGTTTGAAGAGCTTTAGATTGAATACAATGTCTGAAAATTTATTTATAATCATCATCAAATGAATGCATATGGATGTCCTATCTTTAACTGTCAGTGGAGGCAAGTAAGTTTATAAGCCATGCCTAAGCAAGTTCATGGTAAGCTAATAGTAAAAAAAAGTTACTAAATAGTCCTCTGAGCTATTTAATAAATTACTATCAATGATTTTTGGTGATTTCTTCAGCTTCATAGCGCATCCCATGTAACCCATGGTTGGTTGCAGGTGTGAATACCTAAATCAAAAAATTAATAGCTTTGTATATTTTTTATCCTCATTTTTACATAAATGCATTTTTTTAAGTTGCTCTCTTAGTCTGTGAGAAGATAAACACTAAGTAGTGTTCATCTCAGGACATGGTACCTTTCTAATTACTTGAAAAATTGAAAAGAGGGACCTGCACAGTTAAGGTCTGCATAAACCCTGTCCAAAATAAGTAGAATAAGCCTAACTAAAATTAAAGCCTAATCAACATTCCCTTAGATTAAGTTGTTCTATTGCCTTCCTGATATACATGTGCAGCAGCTCTAACAACCCCTTACCGACTTGCAGGTATCTTGAAAAGTTAGACTTATGGATGCAATTATCTTCTGACCTATTTGTGTTCAGTCCTTCCTGTTTACATCACAACAAAAATAAATTAAATGAAGTGAACATTTTAATGAAAAAAACTATCTTAGTAGCAAACAGTGTCTAGATTATGGTATCAGGTAAAACTTCTTTTCTTCTTATATGTGCTAATCAGGTTTGCCACTTTGCTGATTATTGGTGAGAAAAAGTAAACCAAGTAATATTTATATAGTCAAAACTCTGGATAATGTATACTTTTGTATACATGCATATGTGAAAACTGCATCTCTTGGCTGTGTGACATGAGCTCCTGGCAAGTCACTGTGCTGTTTGGAGCAACATTTTCTATCCCTAGGAAGATACAGCTGGTGAGTTTGTATCTCTGGTCTTTAGTTATTTTAAGTAGGTGGCCTTAGTGGTTACTTTTTCTCTTCTGCCTGTGATGCCAGCAAACACCTGAAGTGCAGCATATCTTGTCTATTTTTAATGTGATGTTTCTATTAACGTTTTCTCTTTTTTTCTTTTTTTTTTTTTTTTTTTTCCTTTTTTTTTTTTTTTTTTGGATACATTCTTCCCTGCTACTACATCCTTAATCCGAACAAAGAGCAAGGGTGTAAACATGTTTTTGACTAGACTCTCAACATTTTGCATCAGTAGTTGGCAATTTATAGTAAATAAAATCATTATCTCTTAAAAACAAACTAACGTGTAAAAGTTCTCTTCTTTGTTTCTTGTTGGCAGATTCAATGCACAAAGTGAAATATAAATGCAAAGCTATGCTTCTAAAATTCTGAAATAATTTTTCAGAATCTGATACATTTAATCACCAAGTTCTTTAGCATCAGCATAGTTTCACATGGCAAGCACAAAAGATGCTTCAGAGGCTGTGGAGAAAGGCAAGCTGTGAAAGATGTCTGTAGCTCACAGTTCATATTGCAGGCAAAATGTATTGCCAATGTATTGCCTAGATACTGCAGTTTTATATCTATCTTTATTTAAGCTTCTTTAGTATCTGGAATATAGTCACATGCCTTTTAGATGAAAAACTTATGCTTCTTTCTCTGCAATTTGAACTTTCTGTAGCATTCAAGCTTGCATCCAGCTTGGTTGTACCACAGTCCAGACTTTGGCAGTATGTCCTGGAATTCTGTGCTGAATAAAAATAAAAATCATGTCTCAGTAGAAAAGTAAATTCCCTATACTGGCACACTGTGCTGAAGCATACTTCTTTCTTTAATTTAGTTCTCTCTCTTTGCAACAGCAAATCCACAGATCCAAGAAAGAAATGGATTCCAAATCCTCACCCCAAAACAGAGCTTTCTATAACCCACTTAAGATGGCACAATTTAACCATGTTCTATCTGGAAACCTGTTAATGGCTTATGTATCACACACATTGCTGAAAAACATGACTTTAAAAAATGTTATTATAAAAAGCAAAGTGGTTGTTCTTTTTTGCCTCATACATTTAAAGGAAACTATGATAATTCTTCATGCACTACTGTTAAGATTGCTACTTGCTACAGCCTGTCTGTGTGATTAGTCAGCTTAAAAAATTGCCTTATTAGCTGATATATGCTGACATAATTCAAGCCTCACTGAGTAACAATTAGCTGACTGGGTTTTATTTAATCCCACCAAGCAACCTGGTTAGACAATATGTTAAATTTGAACTATTTCTCAACGAAAGCAACATGGCCGCCCATAATATGTTTGAAGGGGTCAGAGAAACCATAGATTCAGTTTCCTATTCGTTTACTTGCTCTCTCTCTCTGGTTTTGGAAGGTTCAGCTTTCAGGAGGACTAATGAAGCATGTCTTCATCCTTTAGGATGTTTATCATCCTCTGAGCCAAAATAAAATGTCAAAGTAACTGTGAGTAAAATGGTTTGTCCCAAACTCCCTTTTGTTGCTGAAATGGCAGGCAAAAGGTAAAAACCAAAATATGGTTAGTTTGATAAAGTGCATGAAAATGGACTGCAACCTTATTTCTGGTCTTCTAAGTTCCTTATCTAATAATGTATAATAAAAATAAGTTCTCACCTTTTTCAAAGTCATGCATTATTAAAATAATTAAAAATGCTTAATATAAATAATTTATTTTTAAAGATTAGAAATGAAGAGTGTGGGGATTTCATTCTCTGCTGGACTGTTTGCCAGGCATAATGCAAGATGCATTTTGGTAAACTTTTAGGAGGAACTTGACAAGAGGAGCTTGACATAACTAGTCTAGACTCTTAGATGAGTAGAATAAATACAAATGTAGAGCTAAGTAATTATGAAAATCTGTATAAGTAAGGGAAAGTAATTAAATCAATAAGTTAACATCTATCTAGATTCCTGAAGTACCATCACCTTTCTTTCCTGTCAAATTAGTACCTGAGATTTAAAGGTAACACTTCTCATGATATACCGATTTCAATACTTATCATTAAAGATTTCTCAATTTCAAAGTTTTACTATAACATGTTTTTCCTCATGGTTAAAAAGATGGTGCAGAAACAAAGTTTTTTAAACTTTAAGAATTATGAGTTTCAAAACTAAGTGTGATCTCGCTTTGAGAGCTTGCATGAACAGTAGTACATTTCATTGTGGACAATATTTCTTCTTGAAGACAGTATTTTTCCTGTTTATTTATCCTGATTTATAGAAACTATTGAGAGATACGGTAAAAAAATGCAAGTTCCTGAGCTTTCTGTACAGATGGCATTCCTCTTTGTCCCTTAGATCAAGTGTAAGGTACATATTGTCCCAGTTTTCAAAAACTCATATTAGAATCTGCAGCTTCCCTGAAAGTGAATGGAGAGGAAGGTGGAGATCATGGCATTTCAAGGGAAGGAGCAATTTGACACAAGATCCCTGCTTCAAAAACCTCCTGTTTCTAAATGATAGTAACATTTTGCTAATCTGGTCTGCTAGTCTGGACAATGATTTTATATTTGTTCTTAGCAGATTTTAGACTGTGCTCATGTAGATAGTTGTTTGGTTTGATGGCTGAAATAAAAAAAAAAAAAAAAAAAAAATAGGTTTCTTTTTCTCTTTTTTGTAAGTCACACAGATTATCTCATTTGACCCAAATTAAATATATAAATTTGCAGATATTTTTTCATCTTCTGTAAATCTGTATTTCTTCTGTGAGTAAATCACTCTGTTCAGAAACAGTTCAGATAATTTCCATTGTGGGCAAAAAATGTATTAATCTGAAAAATGTATCTCAATCCCGATTAGCATTGCACACTAGACTCGTTAAGTCCAAATATACAAAGTTTTATTTCTATGATTCATACATGTTGAATAATATACATTCCTGGGAAACTGCTGGGTAAAAGGCACAGCATTGTCATTTTTAACAAGGTTACTTTGGTGGTTGAAGTTCTTTTTACTATGCTTTGGTGTCCCTCAGGGATGCTGGTGAGAATTCTGGTTTTAATATTCAAAGCCTTTTATAGAACTAGACTGTGCCATTTCAGACTGGATAACATTTTCTTTTCCTCAGGTTGACCCTGATTATTGGTGTGACCTGATGATAGACGGGTAGAAAATTGCAGAAATATTGTGATGAATGTTAATTTTGGCCTTTCTTCTCTACTGCAATTGTCTCTCTATTTTACTAATCAGGACTTGTGAAGGTTGGACAGTTTTTTGTGGTTGTAGAGAATAAAAGCACATGCTATTTGTTTGGTTTTGTTTATGATATTCAGGTAGTGCTCACAACATTTATGACAAGCATCAGTTTTGACAACAATTTGTCAAAATATTAGGGGGAAGAAGATAGTAAAATATGTTCTTAATTTGCTTAGGTATCCCAATATATTGTCCGGAAATCCAAGCAAGAATTCAGTACTTTTGACTTTCGTTGGAATATCAGATCTATTAGAAAACAATAGGAGTCAGCTGCATTCCCTGAGGCTTCTCACGCATCCGATTTCCCTCTCAGTAACCTTTCAAAATCAGTCACAGATGGTCTTATTCCAGATTATACTGGCATCTAACCTTTGTAAACTTGGACACTGGAGAGAATTTAAAAAGCAAAGTGTAAAAAGAGATACAATCTTCCACTTCAAAATGTTATCATTTCTGAAAGCGGCAACGATTTCATGACCTATAAAGTTCAAAGTTGTGCTACATTACTTTGCCCTTCACTTCTTTAATCTTTTACCCTTGATCATTGTTTATGCTTGCCCATATTAGTTTTCAATTTCTCATTTTAAAAATATATTTTTTAAAATGTATAATACATATTTATATGGAACTTGAGATGTTATGCACTTCCGGATAAAGATTTCCACAATATTATTTGGGGATATAAAGTCTTTTTCTCAGTTGAAATATACTAAACTACTGTAATTAACTGCAGTGGGCTGTGTGGCTCCTTACTACAGAGTTTAACTTGAATCTGGTAGATTTGGTCACAGCAGCAGAGTTCAATCTCTGTGGTTCCAAAATCACTGACTTCCTTAAATGAAGGACATAATAACATAATGTGTGTAGCAGATAACCAAAAAGAGAAAAGTTGGGAAAACCTTCTGTGTATTCTTAAAGTTGCTTTTCCTATTAAAATGTGTTTTCCTCAAGCTGTGAGTTTTCTCAGTTTTACCTGTTCCATTCTCTTTCCCATCCCATTGAGAGATAGTGAGGGAGCAGCTGGGTGAGGCTGAGCTGCAGCTGTGCTGCAATATTTGTACACTAGTCCACAGCACAAGTCAGAGCTGCTACCATAACTACCAAAAAGATAGCATGTCCAAAACATTATCCAATATTAAAACCCAAAACCTAAAAAAAAAAACAAAAACAAAAAAAACCAAAACCAAAACCCCAAACAAACCTCTGCTATAATTCTTATAATGCTAATATAAGCATCTCAAAGGCAAGTATGTAGAAAGGTCTAATAAAAGAAAATTTGCCTTCAGAATTCAGCAGAATTGTAATTTTCCATTATAAATATCACTTTATATATAGAAAAAAAAAAAAAACCCAGCAAAAACCTTATTTTTTTTACAAAATAAGCAAATAGCCCTTCCGCCAAAACAAACACAAAATCACAAACACTTCTGTTTAAAATTTTGCTTGGAAAATAAGGGAGAAATAAAAGATAAATGGCAAAAACTTTTCTTTTGTCTGGTTTCCATTTTGAGCAAATCTATCATCTCTCCCTGATACTATGGTCAGCACATCTAGAGAGTGAGAAAGTAGAAACAGGTCACATCAGATTGAGATTAATTTCTTTGGAAGAGACTTTTTATGCTTCTGAGATTCCTGTTGCAGTGTGTTACCTGTCTTTAAAGGTCTCTGTGTCCTCTTTCAGCCATACTGACTCTACCTTCTATTTCATACAGTAATAAAATGTGGGAAGAAAATTACTCAGCAGGAGGATGATACTGTGGGTAAAATCTTGCCTTTGTTGCAGTGTTTATACCAGCTAGAGGGAGATTGCTTTATTTAATCCTTTCTACTCCCCTTGCCCCTGCCTCCCCTTTTTAAACTATTCAAATGCTGCTTTACTCAATTATTGTCATCATCCCATGATTTAGAGTTGGTCACTATAGTGGACATGTGCCTACCTTTTATCTCTTAACACTTTCTTTCTCTTTCTGTGGCTTTTCTCTAGTTTTCATTCCAAAGTTTAATCCCATCGCATATGGATCAGAACAATGAGAGGTGGAAAGAAATGGCAGAAGGTAATCTTACACATGCATCATACTTTCACTGCTGCTTCGAAACTTTCACTTCAGAATTCATTTGCAGTGTCTTCTGCAATTCCTATAGAAGTGGTAAATGATGTATGAAATGAAATATTTTTGTTGACTGATTGTACTGAGAGTTCAGAGAACAATGTTATAGTCACTGCTGAGGAACATTTATCTTATTTGCAATAATACTTCATATTAAGAAAAGCTGTCAAGAGTTTACTTGACTAAAAAGTGTTAGAAAATGAGGGCAATGCAGGTTTAAAGCAAATAGACTTTTCTCAGGAAAATCAAAAGAAAAGAAAGGCAGTATTGTCACTGAATAACCCAATTGTTAGACCTCATCTTGGAAGTAGGTCACTTTTTCTGAGGGAAGATGAGATTGCCCTAGAGATGGAGCAATGTAAGGTTAAGGCAATGATTCAGGTGTTAAAAATCCTTATTAGAAATGAAGTTTTTACCCATTATGAGAGGCAGAGGTCAAGGACTATAATACCATGTAGTAATAATTATGTTTACAAGAGAAACAGAGAATTCAACCAGATGAAGACCTTCATGTTTATTTCTTATATGTAAATCAGTGGGTTCCGTGATTTGTATTTCTATTTCTCTTCAATTAGATTCTTAGAAGCTTTTCTTTTGGAGTACTAAGATGTAGACTCAAAGCCTATTAGCAACAGGCTAGCTTTACTTCGCCAGCTTGTGTGAACTGGTAGGGCTTAGAGAATGTATGAAGAGTAGGTTTAAAATCATAGTTTTTCAGTAGTATGCCTTACTGTTTTAAATAGTAACAAGAAGAGCAAAGTATTTCCTATTAAGCTGAGTGAACACACACAGCGTAAAAATACTGACTTCTGCGTTCAAATTTTGCTATATAATCTGCTCACTTGATTTACTCAGGTTTGCTTTCATCTTCACAGCTGCTGTGACTAGAACCAATGTTGTTGCTGTCCTCAACTTACTGTTCTTGTGCTCTCTGGAGTTGCAATTTTGATCTCTGCACTTGAAAATGTCAGCGCTGGGAACTGACAGGGTTTTGCAGAGTTAAAGTCAAACACTCATTTTTCTGCTTTAGGGATGCATTCTTTGTTTCACCTCTTTTTCTAATCTCTAATTTAGAGATGGTAAGAAGAAATAATTACATCACAAGCACTGATGCTGGGTTCTTTCTCCCTTTCCCGAAGATTTTCAGTGGGGTTTTAGTGGCACCTTATTGTAGCCTTAAAGCAGACAATACATTTTACTATGTTTTAATGACACTTTGAACACTTACTGTGGAAACTGCCTACCTAGCTCCTTGAGTTCATGAAAAAATCTGATTATAAAATAACAAACATTTTAAAATGGTGAAATGAGGGAATGCTCCCACTTTTCTTCAAAACAGTAATTTTTGTTTGGATTAGGCTTTCTGGAAAATGCTCATTGCCCATTCTACATGTTTTCTGTAAGTTCAGGTTGTAAACTGAAATCCACCATCAAAGACATAGTAGATTATCCAGAAGATGGTTCCCAAATGATTTTTTTTTTTTTTGTCACTTTTCAGAAAGGGAAAAAATAAATAGACATCCACCCTCGACTGTTCTTAACCATAATAGTCAAAACTGACAGGAAAATACTTTATGAATTCTTAATTTCTCTTGTGTAAGAGAACAAGCAAACTTTTTAAAATACAGAGCAAGTACTTGTTTTTCCAAGTAACCAATCCATGACATGCAAACTTTTATTGCTTTCGCCTGCGATGAAGACATAATTTGTTAACACCAGAAGAGAAAGTATAATGAAAATGTGTTTTACTTTAATTCTTCTTGTTGTTCCATAGTTTAATCTCTCATATTTTCCCTCTTTTCATTTTAAGGCGTATTTTTCCTGCTCTTCGCTTGGTAATAGCTGATGCTGTACTTTGATAAACTTGGTCTCATTAAGTGTTAGTGTCTGGTATAGCCCCAGTAGCCCTCAACAAGACTCATCGGAGACACAGAGCAGATCGAAAAGCAATTAGCATTCTGGCTTGTGATAATTACCCACAGTATGGGAGGCTTATCCAAGATGTAGTTTCCACTGTGTCTAATAATAGGATTCTTTAAACACTGATATATTTTCATGGACACACCAGTGCTCTCATTTCAATTCTGTCACTTATCTCAGATAGGGGAAATAAACATCCCTCACACACTTTTTTTCCATCATAAAGAAAAGTACACTGCTGCTCTGACAACTTGTAGTGTCACCTAAAAGTCACCTTGAATCATGTTTTAATCAGCTGGAACAAGGCAACATCTCATTTATTTCTGCAGTTTCCTTGCTCTGCATTGCACTGATTGCCGAGACATAGAAATCCAAATTGAGCTCTGATTAAAATGGAATGAGGATGCAGATGCTGCTGTTGGTTCAGAGGGGCACTCTGCACTGTGCTAGGAAAGGTCAAGGTGATTCAAGTTCCAATTAAAATGGAAAGATTCGCTGCAGTTCGTGAAGATGTTGCATTGAAGGAACTTTATGCTGTGACAGGTTCAATAAATTCTGAAACTTTGATTTATTATCTTTTATTATCAGAAGAGCTTGCTAAAAAACAAAGTCAGTATTTTTCACTTTCTTCAGTAAGATCCAATCCTGCTCTCAGGAAAGTATTGTTTCAGAAACTTGAAATAATCCATCACCTCCTGTTTGTAGACAGTATGCTAAAGTGGTTTGACATTTTTGTCGATTTTAATTTACTGTTGATTTTTAACATCTGTATAAATAAATAATTAGTTTGAAAGTTTTTATTTTCAACTTAATCTGAAAGTACAATATAAAAATGAATAGGTAGTTGTCTAGATGGGATAGAGATGAGACATCCATGTTGTCTTTAACTCGTAGCTAAATATAGCTAAAGACAAAATGATTATAATAATAATCTACATCACACAGAGATTTTAAAAATAGACATTGATGGTTGAGCTGCAGTATACAGAAATCATAACTCATTTACACACTTGGGCTATGTCAGTTACAAGAGAATCCATTCATTGGTAACCTTTTACAATGGATGAAATTTCCTATTAATTCAACCGTACTCCTGTAAACCCCATGGCCACAAATATGAACAAAAAAACATATTACTCTTAGCTGCAGAAAGCATGTTTGGAGTTTTGGGAAAGCAATTCTGTTATATTATTGAGCTAGAAAGTGTAATAATGCTATCTGTAACCTTCCAGGAAATACTGACAGGAACAGACTCAGGAATGAACTAATTTAAACACTGATTTTACTTGGACACTAATTTGAACACTCCCTGGAATTAATGGACTTTTTTTTTTTTTTTTTTTTTTTCTCTTAGAAAATATTAAAATTGATAATATTTTTGAGGGACATTTTTCTGAATTAGTAACTGATGTGAACAACCGCACCGTCTCAGAGCAGCTCCTTAGCCTTACATCAGAGGAACGTACACCTGAGACTCCTTCATAAACTGAAGCATGAGATTGGAAATGTGGTGACACTTTAATAAGTAAAACATGAGAGCTACTCCATCTGTGGCTTGAATCTATGCAAAAGCATTAATCAGGGAATCATTGGGACCAAATAAAAGGTCTTGTTGAAGATACCCAGGGGAATGAATTTCTGAACAGCAATACTTTCTGACAATACCACAGTGACCTTGTTACAGCAGTGGCTTCTAAAGGAAGGGGAGTTTACACGCAGGGCCAGAAAGAGCCACAGCATGTTCCCCACAGATTCTGCTCTCCAGGCAGCTGGGGAATCATGCCTTTCTGGAAGGCTGGCAGTGTATCCACAGAGCAGCACTCCTGTCCTTGAGAGGTGCGGGTACACTGCTTAGGGGAAGAATGAATGAAAGCCCTGTTAACCTTACTTTAAGGATACACCACAAAGAATTTTTTTCTCCCATTCTTTATGCTCATTTGCTGTTTTCTTTCAGTGAACCTGGTAGTTCAAAGGTCCAGCCTTTCTGTATGACTTTGACTGGTTGAGTCGCTTTGACATTATAGCCTATCAGGGGTGAGATATCAGACTTTGGTACACCTGTAGCTTCAGTCCTTGTCCTAGACCATCATTCAAAGAAAACAGTATTTTTGCTGTGTTAAAAGATTAAGCTTATTCACTAAGAATTTGTTGACTGGTCTGTGGTTGACACAAGCTGCAGTCTCCAAATAACAAAAATAAGCTCTGATCTCTGTAGGCTTGGAAAGATAAATTAGTATAAGTGCTAGAGGTGCACTGAGGGTAGAAAATGTCCTAATGCCCATTGTGCCTCTGAAAATCTTTCCCTTATACTATAACTATTTTTTACTTTATAACCCATTTAAAATGTCCTGTTGAAATATTTGAGGATGTTAAATTATATCTCATTTTTCCAGAGTATGACATAGATAAAAATAGAATGCTTGAGTCTACAGACATTAGCAAAGTCCACCCATTTTTCCAATAAATGTTTTCTTATGCTCCACTCAAAATTTATAGCATTTCTCAGCCCTGTTTTACAATGTCAATGGAAAATATTTATCACACAGGCATTAGGATTAAATATTTCTATCCATATTTGAATATCACTAATGATAAATGAAATGTGCTGAATATTAATGATAGTGACCAAATCACATAATCCATAAATTGATTAGCATAATACCTGATGTTTTAATAGTATTTAGGGGCTTTAATTTTGAGGCTGACTTCATATTCTTTATAATTCAATAACTATAGCTGTCTACCCAGCTTTTTCAATGGATTTCCACTTTACTGAGGCTACAATTCTATTAGTTAATGAAGTTGTCTAGAATTTATTTTCTGCTCCTGACAGCAAGTGACAAGTTGTCATTTTTGGATATCCTCTTTCTATGTTGCATTCCTTTGGGTCCACATGTGCACCCTTATCTTATTGCATCTTGTATCTTATTGCATACAAGGACCTTTACATAGTACAAAGGACACTAGGGGATGTGTATGCTTCCCTTAGCAATGCCATCACCTCTTCACCTGTCCCATTCAGATTAAATTCAGCTACTCTTTGGATGCATTGAAATACAGGAAGCTGTAGCTCTTTGGGACAATAAAATGTTCCAGAGTCTTAGTTTGCACATTTGGCATGCCTTTGAGGAAGAAGTGTATTGGTGCTAACCAGGCATCTTAAACTTGGAATAATTTAACTCAAAACGTGGTTGACAGCATATAACACCAGGCAGAAGACACAAATGTTTAATACAGGCATAGAAAAAGAAACAAGAAATTATGCTTGATCTGAGTGAAGTAAGAAAGATTTCTCTCCTCCTCGTTCTACTCAGTTTCTGTTTCACTGTCTTCACTAAGACTGACCTTGCTGCTGGTGAGCCACTCTGAGTAGGGGTGCCTTTGAGGAGTTTTTCCAAACAAGACAAGTTCTTTTACAGGGAAATCCTAATGCTGTACTCAGAGCTTAACTCACTTCCCTCATAAACACAGTTTATCTGCTCCAAGTAGGCTGCTGTCAAGAGCCCCTGGCCCACACCATTCCCCAATCTCTGTGCAAGTGTTCTTTGGGAAGGTGCTGATTTGGTGTGCTCCATGCCAAGGCACAGGCAAACTGTCAGCCAATATATATGATCATATGCCAACACTCAAAATTAGGGCTTGGCCAAGTATGCTTTACTAGCAAAAGCAAAGCCTGAAGGTACAAAAAAGTCATTATTTTTTTATCACCTTAGAAAAGTAATAGTGTTACACTTGAAAACTCAGAAATCTTATTTTGGTTATTGGTTGTTGTTTTTCTTAAATGCCTTAAAAATTTCTATTTCATTAGAAGGATTTATTATATTCTGCCTTATAGCCTGAAACAAAATTCATTGTCCTTCAAATACTGTCATTATCATTGACTGTAATCAAGAAGGGATTATATGGACCATCAGCACACTGAGTTTCTTCAATGTGCTTGTGAGCAGTGTGTTTTGAAAAGAATATTTCATTCTGTATTAAACATTTTGTGCTTTATTAGGTAATGGGGAGAGGGGGGCATGAAAAAGCTGTCTTCAATTTTACTTGTATTTATTATAATTTAAAAGTCTGGATAATCAACTTTAATGTTTGTTGTACTAGCAATTAGCATCAAGCTTATACACAGATGGTGCATTGCTCCTCTGCTACAGAAAGGCCCTATATCTGAAAATTAACAGCAGCACTGATTACTTCTATGATGAATATTCTAAGTTCCACTTGCTTAAGAAAGATGATATTAAAATAATTTTACAAAAAAGATTGTCTTATCTACCACTCTACACTTGCTGTCACTCTTTTATTTGCAAAAGCTGAAGATGCATAATTTTACTCCCTACACAAAAGGTTGTGAACTAAAAGTTAGAATAAAGTGTCTGTTCTATTACAGATTTTGAAAAGGATTTGGGGCTAGGATGCACTTCAATCTAGATCCTCAGGTAATTTTTTTGTGAACCTCTACTGATACAAGTTAAAATTCTTATGCACTTTTTGTTACCTTCCTTAGCCTTATTAAAGATTTTTAAGATAGTGCTTGAAATGAATGTGTTGAAACTGAATACTGGGATAGGAAATGAAACCTTGAGATCTGCAGGAGTTTTGTTTCTCTTCCACCCTGCTGGCTATTAGCCATGTTGTATTCGAGTTCAGAGTGTCTTAGCTGCAGAGAAGCTCAGACGAGCTTCAGATGCTTGTTTGTGCTGGAATATATTTTGTGTGCCCTTGGCCACTCTGTGCAGGCTCCATGAAGGTGCAGTCTAACACACTGAGGATGATCATGCTTTGCTACAGTGAGAGGGTCTGGCTTGTGACTCTCCAGAGCACATCCTTGTACATAATCAGATGTGGAGTATTTGTCATCTCTTAACATTTCTATAATTTTATTTTGCCAGAGATTCAGACCACAGTTCTGCATCTCACAGCATACTTGTATTTTTCTCAGGCAGAAAATCTTCTACCTCTTTACGTTACACATTAAAGCCTATCCTACTGAAGGGAAAACCTGTCCTTTTGTAAAAAAATTGTGCTGTATAAATGTTATACTTCTTTTTCTATATAGAAGAAAATTGTTTCATACTGTATTGGAAACTATAAGCTGATGACTTAATACATATGATTGGTGCTTTATTTTTTTCTTTCTTTTCTGACACTACCCTAAGATAGAAAAGGGCTAGATTCCTGGCTCCTTTATATTTTGTTTGGGCTGTCAGGAGCTTTCAGATAGAGCTTCAGTAATTTAGACAGACTAGATTGATTTAAAATAAATCTTAACTTTGATTACTTAAGCCTTGTACACTTTCCAAAATAGCAGCATGTTTCTGTCTTTCCTTTGAACTTTGATAGAGCACAGAGAATATAGAACAAGTTTACAGAGATTATTGTTGACTAATTCAATGTGTAAATTACATGATGAATGAAATATTTCAGTGGGATCCTTTGGAGCAGCTGAACAAATTGCTGTCAGTAATGTCAAATAGCTTCCTTTCAAGACTCAGACTTTTACTTTATTTTTCTAAAGATTCAGACAGAAGGAAGAAGTACACTTTATACGGGTAAACATAAAAAAATAAGGCTATAGATCACCAGCTGATATAAAGTAATAAAGACCCATTTAACTTGAAATTTTAGAAGGTATTTAAACCCAGTTGAGACTCTGATCCTATAACTTTTTCTGCTTTCCAGTATCATACAGGATGACCTTCCTTAAATTTGTTCTCATGAATCTTCCTTGACTGACGGAAAAAGGAGATCTGATTAAGTTTGAATGGACTGAGAGATGAATGTGTAGAATGTACTTCTCTACAGAAATATATGCTCTTAAAACTCCATCTCTTTTTTTGCTTTCCTTTTTTTTTTTTTGTTCCTTTTTTTTTTTTTTTTAGTAGAACACTCAGTTATGGCATAGCCTTACTCCTATGGTCAGTGACTTGAATTGCAACAGAAATAGTTTAGTATTACACGATTTGGAAAATTTGTATAACATATCTGGTTAGGCTGTTATTACTGCAAAAACTTTTATAAAGCCCCTAATTTTCCAATACCATTTTTATCTAATAGATTTCTTGTCTGGGAATACATCTGCATTTCTAGTACTTCTACAGAGAAAAAAAGAATTATCTAGGGTCACTTAAAAAACACAAAAGAGTTGTTTCATATATATGTTTGTTTCTTCCAGATACACTTAGTTGTTCAGTAATGTACCTAATTAGTCCCTTACTTTTGAGATGCATCAATTTGAAAATGTGACATGACACAAAGCAGAGAAATGGAAGTAATTTTTTAGTTAAAGCTTTAGATAAAATTTAGGGTCACTAGACAGCACAAAACTAAAGTCAAAAACAACTAAATTACAAGTGCAGAATAATTACATTTATAGTGATAGGCTTTGGTAAATCCTTTCTATTCTCAAGCATCAGAACAGAATGAAGAATTTTTAAACAAATGGACAGTTGGGGAAATGAGAGCAATAAATTTATCTCTTTATATGTACATGTAGCTATAGCTATGCATCTATATCTATATCCATAATCTATATATATAAGAGAGAGAGACATCTATTATATATATATCAGCCTGTGATGGATAGACTTGATGTCTAACATCATACATTTAATAAAGGAAAGTTCATGCTTCATATCACAAGATGATCACTTTCTAGGGCAAGAAAGCTTTTCCCCTTGTGCAGCCTTGTAAACACACTGCTTAGCTGTATGCCTGAGAAGAGTTAAATCACCAATTATCCTTCAAGTAGAAAAACACGGATTTTCTTCTCATTTTGCTATTCTGAAAGACTGAGTACCCTGAATTGTTTAAAAGCTCCAGGAGATGTACAATACATCCAGGAGAGCAAGGATATGAGTGGTGGATATGATTTCTACCTCTGATCTAAAAAATGGACTCCTTAACAGATCATCTCAATCTCATGGGACAGCTCAAAATATGATCTCACATTTGTGATGCAGCACTAATAATTAAATAATGTCTTAGGTCAAAGTTGGGTTAGTTTCTCTTTTTCTCTGGGGTTTTAACCATGTTACAGACAACAGGTTCTGTCTAGAAATCTGTTTATAAATGGCAGATGTCAAGATCCAATACTACACTATTTTCTGGTAGCAAAGAAATGTGTTTTTAAAATATCTTCAAGCAATGATACAGGAATTCAGAATGACACACCAAAAATAGCTTTTCAGGGAATAAAATTGTTTTTTAAACCAAAGCACTGCATAGAAATCATTTCGGTCTTCAAACCATTTGATAAATTGTTGCTGAGCATTTGGTGAGCCAGTCAACAAATACCACTGTTGAGAACAGTTGCATATTCTAGTTCCTATCACTTTGCATCTTATTTTTATATTTGATAGCTTTGTCTGTTGAAGCTCATTGTAAACCTCTTTAAAAAGAGTCATCTGATTATCAGCTGCAAATTGAGAAACTGCCATATATTTTTTCATAGCCTTTTCTATCAACAGATCAAACTCCCAGTAGAAACACTTCCATCTGTTTATTCATATGTATGAAAACTAGAAAATGAGCAGCACAGAAAGCTAGTATTAGTTTTCATGTTCCCACCAGGTGTTTAGCTGAGATGTGTTTGATTGTATGTGTATCTAAAGACATGCATGTATGTAAATATGTGTCTATATGTTTGGAGAGTAATTCTTTCCAAAGCTCTTGGTATCTTGGACTTCTTTCATTCAAAAATTTGCAGCATTGACTAATGTCCTCTTTAGAACTACTATTTCTTTCCATATATAAAGCCTTAATTATGGAGAGAATGTAACATATGTTTGTTATATGTCTGATGATAAAAATAATTACGACTTTTTTAATCTTATCATTTGCAACTATCATGTTAATATACACCTGAATTAGGGGATGTCCATTTGAGTTGTTGGTTAATTTGACTCACTCACGTGGTATTACTTTATGTCAAAACCACACCACTGAAAATACCTTTGTGATTAACAGATGCTAAAAGAAAGCCCTATGCAAAACTGGTGTGATGGGATATTTTATTAATGATCTTTTAATTTTAAACTGAAAGTTCTTTTTTTTTTTTTTTTTTTTTTTTTTTTTTTTTTTTTTCCCTCAGTGTCAGCAGTTTCAACTCTGGAATACAAATTTGGTGCATACAAGAGAAAGATAATCCTGTGCTCATTAAATTGAATGGATACATTCTTACTGAACTCAGTACAAAGTACCAAGCCTAAGACTGGTAGAAAAGTCAATTTATGGGAGAAAAATATAAAACCACTTGTTAAATGGAATGTAACTGGTGAGCTAATGATCAGTGCTGCAACATGGAAAAAAAAAATCACCACAGCTGCCCTTATTGCCACCAGCTCAACAATACACGAGTAAGAGAACGATGTTAAAGAAGAACATTCCATCACCAGCTAGCCTATAAATCCCAAACCATTTCTCTGAAAATTGCCTAGTCACAGCACACACTTTTTTGACAAGGGAGACTATAAATTTTTATATTTGTTCCTATTATCTACCTCTGCATAGGTTTCTCTGTGTAAGCTGCAGGTGAAAGAATTTTCCTGGTTCCATCTGGAAAAGAGAGACTTAAGAGGGCAACTGATGTAAAGAGCTGCTGGTTACTGAGGCTATTTGTCTTCTAGGCTGAATGCAGCTGCGACCAGAAATCAATACAGATAACAAAGCCAAGTGAAAAGCTTTTATTGGAGTCTATATGGTTCCAGAGGGAGCTTCTGGTCCTTCTCACAGTGATATATGAAGACTGCTGATGTAAATAGTTTTAAAGAAGCATTTATAAATGCTTCCCATGCCAAATAAAAGTAGATTTAAATGCCAGCATAGCTAGTTTGCCTTCCTGGAGACAACCTTCTGGTCATTGTTTTTTTTGTCTATTACTTCATAAGAATCATGACTAGAAAACAGTAGTTGGGTTCAGGGGCAGAAGCAGAACAATGAATGAGAATCACTTGTAGCACTATTTCTAAATAGAAGAGAATACAAAGTTCTATAAAGAATTACAGAGGATGAAAAATGTCATTTGGAAATAGAAAAAGAAATTACTCAACAAGTGACTATTTTGGACTCATGGCAGATGAGCTCTGAAACATAAATGTTGCTACCACAGAGGTGAATGCTATGAGTGTTTTCTACTTGTAGTAATTATTCTCTATTTTCTCTAAGATTTTTTTTAAAGTAATTGGAATCAATGTCTTAACACTCATATGTGGCAGTAAATGGAAATTCTTCCTTTGTTGTCCCAGATGACAATAATTTTTCACTTTTCTCTCTAGTGAATTTCAAAAGCAACAGCTCAAATTTTGGCTAGGGAGTAAGTCAATATTAAAAATGGRTTGTCTTGATATATAAGTGTATCAGTACATTTAGCACATTTCTTTTCCCTACCAGACTGTTTTTACTGCTACTTTCAACCAGCCTGAATGGGAGGAAAATATTTGGGCATAAACAGATGGTGTCAGCTAGTGAGAACCACTTTCAATGACAACGTAATGTTAACAAGCTGAATGTCTTAGTACATTTACATTATAAGATGGAAATTGGAGTAAATATTTTTAATATGAACTATTTTTAGTGTAGTGAGCACTTCATACTGAAGTAGCTGAAGTCTGTGGCTATCCCACTCTTGGCAACGAAGCACTGATTCTTTGTGTCTGTGGGTGTGCATACATAATTACTACAATAAAGATAGTGACTAAGACTTAACTAATGACAAAGATTCTGTCATTTTTATCTAGTCCTGCTTGGAGATATCCCTTACCCTGAGAGTTTACAACTTTAAAGAGACAGAGACTCTCATAGATTACCGAGAAAAGTGAGAATTACATAATTACATAGATTAGAGAAAGAGAGTTTTTATCTATTACATAGATAAATGAAAGAGAGTTTGGTTCAAGTTAATTGTAGATACAAAGTGATTGTCTATTTTAAACCCAGTTGACAATGAAGCCTGACAGAGTTATTTGTTGTTGAACCCAGAAGAGCATCAAAACAGTAAAAGTGAGAGAACTTGTGGGTTGAGATGACAGTTTAACAAGTAAAGCAAAAGCCACACGTGCAAGCAAAACAAAACAAGAAAAAAACAAGGAATTCCTTCACATCTTCCCACAGGCAGGGAGGTGTTCAGCCATCTCCAGGAAGGCTCTTAAGGCTCCATCACATGTAACAGTGACATGGGAAGACAAAAGGCATCACTCTGAATGTCCCCCTTTCTTCCTTTCTTCGTTCCCCAAATTTATATGCTGAGCATGATACCAAGTAGTGTGGAATACCCCTTGGGTGCATTACATTCAGCTGTCTAGCTTTGTCCCTTCCCAACTTCCTGCACACCCCTGGCCTCCTCACTGTCAGGGCAGTGCAAGAAGCAGAAAAGCTTCTGTGCAAGCACAGTTCAACAATATTGAAAATACGTGCATTATCAACCCTATTCCCACCAAAATCCAAAGCATAACCCCACTCTTGCTACTGTGAAGAAAATTAAATCTGCCTCAGCCAAAACCAGAAGAAATGGATTTATATTTCAGTTGTGATTCCACTGGCATCTACAGTTCCATCTGACAGCTTTCATTAAGTCCTTCCAGAGAAAAATGGATTGGATTTCCTGTGGGTCTGCCATAGTAGACCTTTGCTATGGATTTTGATGCATCATTTTTGAATGAATAATTAAGAAAGGTCAGAGCTCAACTGAGACCTTAGGCAATGTTCAATATCTTGACAGCAGTGGACAGAGAAAGTTCTTGTGAATGCAGAATATCTACCTGAAGAAAGTAGGTCAAATAGTAAACTGTTACCTAAACACATTTGAATTCAGAAAACTCGATTGAATTGTAACTCACTCCAAGTGCAGACTGCAAGAAAGGCTGGCCGTTGTTTTGGGACGGGAAGGATGCTGCCTGTGTGTTATGATCAAATTAGTAAGAGATGTTTTTCCCCTAATTAAGGTGCAAATGAGACCGTACACCTAAGTCAATGATATGGATTTTATTTAACAGTAAATGTGAGGTGTGGGGAGAGATGTGTTTGTCTTAAGTTGCTCCCATGGTGGTATATCTTATGGCAAGATCCTTCTGGTCTGACAGGCCACACTGCTGACTCACACTGAGCTGCTGCTGACCCGGATCCCTTTCTGCAGGGCACTCCAGACACTTCCCTCTCACTTTGTGTACAGTGTTGCTCCACCCTAGGTGCACATCCAGCATTTGGATTTGCCAGATTTTATCCTTTATTGATGATATCTCCTTCATAATTGGCGGGTCTTTGATTTTTTTTGTCTGTTTTCTGATTGTTGGGTTGCTGTGTAGAAGCAACTTATAGATGCACAGTAGATGGAAGGTCTCAGCTTGGTTGGGCTGGGATGAACACCCAGAGACACCAGACAGCAGCACATGGAGGCTGCTCTAGGCTGCACGGGAGTTCAGGTGGTGATGCTCCACAGGGCTTGGTTTCCTGCCTGGGTATGATATTCGGGTATATGAGAGGCTCTGACCCAGATCAAGGTCCGGAGATGGATCTGTAGCAGCTAGGACAGCCTGTGGAACACAATGGCCAGAAGAGGTCCTTGAGGACTGAAAACAGAACAGACCTTGCACTCATCTTAAAGGGTGAGTGGGAATGCCAGTGGAGGTAGAGGGTGATCAACTACACCTGGCCTCCATGACCAGCCACAGAGGATAATAAATAGTATAACGACATGATTTCTCTCTGTGCCTCTCACATTAATAATTATTGGCTTCAGGCCTCTGCAGTCTCTCTGCCATACCAAAAATACAGGCAAGCAGTAAACCTTCTGTGATGGCACGTCTGCTCAGTAGTTATAGGCTTCCATTGTCATCAAAAGGAGATCTCCATTTTGGTGTCAATGATCTATTAAGGTCCAGCTCTCTCATAGATCCTCCTTAGAAGAGCTTGTTCCTCTGTATGGCTGTTATGACACAGTACCCACGTCTGTAAGATCAGATCAGACATCAGAGAAGCCCTTCCCCTACTCCAGAAAAGCTTCAAGGCTGTGTCATCTTGCAGGTCTCCATCCGTGAGTCAATCAAACATAACATCTCTGTATATGTCTTTTCTTCTCTGTGAAGAGAAGATCTTCCCTATGAGGGAAGAACTCAGGCTCTTCTTGCTGTAAAGTTTCTGTGAGGCCCCAGTCAACCCTGTACAGAGCCTGCTCATCTGCTCCTTGTAGTATTTCCCAGAATCATAGAATCATTCAGGTTAGAAAAGACTTCTAAGATCATCCCAGCCTCGCTCTTTCAGGTAGCTGTAGAGAGTGATAAGATCTCCCCTGGGACTCCTTTGCTCCAGGATAAACAGCCCCAGCTCCTTCTGCTGCTCCTGAAGAGACTTATCCTCTAGACCCTTCCTCAGCTTCCTTGTCCTTCACTGGACTCACTACAGCCCCTCAAAGTCTGTCTTGCTGTGAGGGGTCCAGAACTGAGCCCAGGATTTGAGGGGCAGCCTCACCACTACAGGGGGGCAATCCCTGCTCTGGTCCTGCTGGCCACATTATTGCTGTTATTGGCCAGGATGCCATTGGCCTTCTCGGCCACCTGGGCACCCTGACTCATGCTCAGGCTGTTGACCATACTCCAGGTCACTTTTTGCTGGGCAGCTTTCCAGCCACCTCTTCCCCAAACTGTAGCATTGCATGGGGTTGTTGTGTCCAGTGTGGGACAAATTTCCACCCAGCAATGCAGGACTTTACCACCACTCATTTCCCACAAGTGAGACCATTATGTTCCACAGGCTGTCCTAGCTGCTACAGATCCATCTCCGGACCTTATCTGGGTCAGAGCCTCTCATATACCCGAATATCATACAGGCAGGAAACCAAGCCCTGTGGAGCACCACACCTGAACTCCCGTGCAGCCTAGAGCAGCCTCCATGTGCTGCTGTCTGGTGTCTCTGGGTGTTCATCCCAGCCCAACCAAGCTGAGACCTTCCATCTACTGTGCATCTTAAGTTGCTTCTACACAGCAACCCAACAATCAGAAAACAGACAAAAAAAATCAAAGACCCGCCAATTATGAAGGAGATATCATCAATAAAGGATAAAATCTGGCAAATCCAAATGCTGGATGTGCACCTAGGGTGGAGCAACACTGTACACAAAGTGGGAGGGAAGTGTCTGGAGTGCCCTGCAGAAAGGGATCCGGGTCAGCAGCAGCTCAGTGTGAGTCAGCAGTGTGGCCTGTCAGACCAGAAGGATCTTGCCATAAGATATCCACCATGGGAGCAATTAAGACAAACACATCTCTCCCCACACCTCACATTTACTGTTAAAATCCATATATTGACTTGTATGGTCTCATTTGCACCTTAATTAGGGGAAAAACATCTCTTACTAATTTGATCATAACACACAGGCAGCATCCTGCCCCTCCCAAAACAACGGCCAGCCTTTCTTTCAGTCTGCACTTGGAGTGAGTTACAATTCAATCGAGTTTTCTGAATTCAAATGTGTTTAGGTAACAGTTTACTATTTGACCTACTTTCTTCAGGTAGATATTCTGCATTCACAAGAACTTTCTCTGTCCACTGCTGTCAAGATATTGAACATTGCCTAAGGTCTCAGTTGAGCTCTGACCTTTCTTAATTATTCATTCAAAAATGATGCATCAAAATCCATAGCAAAGGTCTACTATGGCAGACCCACAGGAAATCCAATCCATTTTTCTCTGGAAGGACTTAATGAAAGCTGTCAGATGGAACTGTAGATGCCAGTGGAATCACAACTGAAATATAAATCCATTTCTTCTGGTTTTGGCTGAGGCAGATTTAATTTTCTTCACAGTAGAAGAGTGGGGTTATGCTTTGGATTTTGGTGGGAATAGGGTTGATAATGCACATATTTTCAATATTGTTGAACGTGCTTGCACAGAAGCTTTTCTGCTTCTTGCACTGCCCTGACAGTGAGGAGGCCAGGGGTGTGCAGGAAGTTGGGAAGGGACAAAGCTAGACAGCTGAATGTAAGCACCCAAGGGGTATTCCACACTACTTGGTATCATGCTCAGCATATAAATTTGGGGAACGAAGAAGAAGAAAGGGGACATTCAGAGTGATGCCTTTTGTCTTCCCAAGTTACTGTTACATGTGATGGAGCCTTAAGAGCCTTCCTGGAGATGGCTGAACAACTCCCTGCCTGTGGGAAGATGTGAAGGAATTCCTTGTTTTTTTTCTTGTTTTGTTTTGCTTGCAGTGTGGCTTTTGCTTTACTTGTTAAACTTTCATCTCAACCCACAAGTTTCTCACTTTTACTGTTTTGATGCTCTTCTGGGTTCAACAACAAATAACTCTGTCAGGCTTCATTGTCAACTGGGTTTAAAATAGACAATCACTTTGTATCTACAATTAACTTGAACCAAACTCTCTTTCTTTATCTATGTAATAGATAAAAACTCTCTTTCTCTAATCTATGTAATTATGTAATTCTCACTTTTCTCGGTAATCTATGAGAGTCTCTGTCTCTTTAAAGTTGTAAACTCTCAGGGTAAGGGATATCTCCAAGCAGGACAGATAAAAATGACAGAATCTTTGTCATTAGTTAAGTCTTAGTCACTATCTTTATTGTAGTAATTATGTATGCACACCCACAGACACAAAGAATCAGTGCTTCGTTGCCAAGAGTGGGATAGCCACAGACTTCAGCTACTTCAGTATGAAGTGCTCACTACACTAAAAATAGTTCATATTAAAAATATTTACTCCAATTCCCATCTTATAATGTAAATGTACTAAGACATTCAGCTTGTTAACATTACGTTGTCATTGAAAGTGGTTCTCACTAGCTGACACCATCTGTTTATGCCCAAATATTTTCCTCCCATTCAGGCTAGTTGAAAGTAGCAGTAAAAACAGTCTGGTAGGGAAAAGAAATGTGCTAAATGTACTGATACACTTATATATCAAGACAAACCATTTTTAATATTGACTTACTCCCTAGCCAAAATTTGAGCTGTTGCTTTTGAAATTCACTAGAGAGAAAAGTGAAAAATTATTGTCATCTGGGACAACAAAGGAAGAATTTCCATTTACTGCCACATATAGTGTTAAGACATTGATTCCAATTACTTTAAAAAAATCTTAGAGAAAATATAGAATAATTACTACAAGTAGAAAACACTCATAGCATACACCTCTGTGCTAGCAACATTTATGTTTCAGAGCTCGTCTGCCATGAATCCAAAATAGTCACTTGTTGAGTAATTTCTTTTTCTATTTCCAAATGACATTTTTCATCCTCTGTAATTCTTTATAGAACTTTGTATTCTCTTCTATTTAGAAATAGTGCTACAAGTGATTCCCATTCATTGTTCTGCTTCTGCCCCTGAACCCAACTACTGTTTTCTAGTCATGATTCTTATGAAGTAATAGACAAAAAAAAACAATGACCAGAAGGTTGTCTCCAGGAAGGCAAACTAGCTATGCTGGCATTTAAATCTACTTTTATTTGGCATGGGAAGCATTTATAAATGCTTCTTTAAAACTATTTACATCAGCAGTCTTCATATATCACTGTGAGAAGGACCAGAAGCTCCCTCTGGAACCGTATAGACTCCAATAAAAGCTTTTCACTTGGCTTTGTTATCTGTATTGATTTCTGGTCGCAGCTGCATTCAGCCTAGAAGACAAATAGCCTCAGTAACCAGCAGCTCTTTACATCAGTTGCCCTCTTAAAAGTCTCTCTTTTCCAGATGGAACCAGGAAAATCCTTTCACCTGCAGCTTACACAGAGAAACCTATGCAGAAGTAGATAATAGGAACAAATATAAAAATTTATAGTCTCCCTTGTCAAAAAAGTGTGTGCTGTGACTAGGCAATTTTCAGAGAAATGGTTTGGGATTTATAGGCTAGCTGGTGATGGAATGTTCTTCTTTAACATCTTCTCTTACTCGTGTGTTGTTGAGCTGGTGGCAATAGGCAGCTGTGGTGATTTTTTTTTTCCCATGTTGCAGCACTGATCATTAGCTCACCAGTTACATTCCATTTAACAAGTGGTTTTATATTTTTCTCCATAAATGACTTTTCTATCCAGTCTTAGGCTTGGTCTTTGTCTGAGTTCAGTAAGAATGTATCCATTCAATTTAATGAGCACAGGATTATCTCTCTCTTGTATGCCCAAATTTGTATTCCAGAGTTGAAACTGCTGAACTGAGGGAAAAAAAAAAAAAAAAAAAAAAAAAAAAAAAGAACTTTCAGTTTAAAATTAAAAGATCATTAATAAATATCCCATCACACCAGGTTTGCATAGGGCTTTCTTTTAGCATCTGTTAATCACAAAGGTATTTTCACTGGTGTGGTTTTGACATAAAGTAATACCACGTGAGTGAGTCAAATTAACCAACAACTCAAATGGACATCCCCTAATTCAGGTGTATATTAACATGATAGTTGCAAATGATAAGATTAAAAAAGTCGTAATTATTTTTATCATCAGACATATAACAAACATATGTTACATTCTCTCCATAATTAAGGCTTTATATATGGAAAGAAATAGTAGTTCTAAAGAGGACATTAGTCAATGCTGCAAATTTTTGAATGAAAGAAGTCCAAGATACCAAGAGCTTTGGAATTACTCTCCAAACATATAGACACATATTTACATACATGCATGTCTTTAGATACACATACAATCAAACACATCTCAGCTAAACACCTAGTGGGAACATGAAAACTAATACTGGCTTTCTGTGCTGCTCATTTTCTAGTTTTCATACATATGAATAAACAGATGGAAGTGTTTCTACTGGGAGTTTGATCTGTTGATAGAAAAGGCTATGAAAAAATATATGGCAGTTTCTCAATTTGCAGCTGAAATCAGATGACTCTTTTTAAAGAGGTACAATGAGCTTCAACAGACAAAGACATAAATATAAAAATAAGACAAGATGATAGGAACTAGAATATGCAACTGTTCTCAACAGTGGTATTTGTTGACTGGCTCACCAAATGCTCAGCAAAATTTATCAAATGGTTTGAAGACCGAAATGATTTCTATGCAGTGCTTTGGTTTAAAAAACAATTTTATTCCCTGAAAAGCATTTTTGGTGGTGTCATTCTGAATTCCTGTATCATTGCTTGAAGATATTTTAAAAACACATTTCTTTGCTACCAGAAAATAGTGAGATTGGATCTTGACATCTGCCATTTATAAACAGATTTCTAGACAGAACCTGTTGTCTGTAACATGGTTAAAACCCCAGAGAAAAAGAGAAACTAACCCAACTTTGACCTAAGACTTTATTTAATTATTAGTGCTGCATCACAAATGTGAGATCATATTTTGAGCTGTCCCATGAGATTGAGATGATCTGTTAAGGAGTCCATTTTTTAGATCAGAGGTAGAAATCATATCCACCACTCATATCCTTGCTCTCCTGGATGTATTGTACATCTCCTGGAGCTTTTAAACAATTCAGGGTACTCAGTCTTTCAGAATAGCAAAATGAGAAGAAAATCCGTGTTTTTCTACTTGAAGGATAATTGGTGATTTAACTCTTCTCAGGCATACAGCTAAGCAGTGTGTTTACAAGGCTGCACAAGGCAGGGCAACTAGCTGCTTAGCCTCGTCCCAGCACTGGAAGGAGATAGACACAGGAACACTTAGAAAGCATCATGGAGACTGGTAGTAAAAAATGTGTACAAGAGCCTACATGCAACACTCAAGCGAGGGCCAACCACCAGTAGTGTTTGAAAGTGTGTGGGGAGTACATAAGGGTTGAAGATGATATAATAATTATTATTAAAAAAGTATTTTATATTAGTCACCACTTAGGGATACAAAGAATGTTTTTGTAGGGCAATATACTCATACTCTGTATCTATAAAATGAAAGTAAGTTGTCACTTTGAAAATATATGAAAAACTTTTTTAACCTTAGAAAGTTTAATTGAAGTTTTGCAGCTTAAATTTTGTCAATGTATTTGATTATCCACATATAATATCTTTAGTTGAATGGCAGTCTTAATTAGCATGTTCTCAAGTGTAGAACTAGGGACAGTATTTGGATCAGAAATCAAATTCTCTGTAAATTAGAATTCATTAATCAGCTCTTAATGTGGTTATTAGATAAAAGATGATATCTCATTACATTTTTGGCCAAATAGGGGGATTTCATAAGATAATAAATTTTTGAAAAATTTCTCTTCTTCTGACTAAATGTAACCCTTATTTCAAATGATCAGACTACAGTTCTGGGAAAATGATTTATTTCTTGCTTAGGATGAATAGTGCTGTTTTCAAATGTATAACCATCCATTAGACACTAGCTGAAATGACATTCAGGAAAAGATTAAGTGAAATGTGTGTTTTATTTTTCCTGTACAATACAGCTTGAGTTCCATGTTCTGGTAGTGTTGCTATTTTCTTTCACAAATGTTTTGGTAGCCTGGGACATGATGGAATTTATTGTTTTCCAATAGTAAATATTAATATTTGGGGTTTATATATATATTGAATTAATTAATTCAATGCCCCTTAATCTGTCTTTCTCACTTTTTTCTTCATATTTTATGAAATAATTTGAACTGGAAGCCCTCACAGAATGAACTATAAGGATGGAAAGGCTGCCAGACATGAAGCTGATGGGGGAGGAGCCAGAGAGGTAACGGGGATAGGGCCAGGGCATGGCATGGGATGATGATGGTGATCCTCTGTCCAGGGGTGTACGGGCACAAGAAACAGATCCAGCTTGAGAGCCATCATCTTACATCTTATAATGATGTAAGAAATACCAAAACTAGATAACGAGTTTACAGTAGGCTTTCTAGAACAGTGTGGAGCCCAGGGTAGAGTGTTTGGCTTCCATTGCCCGAACTGTCTCATTTAAAGGTAACTCAATTATTTTAATATTATGCTAATTAGTACATTTATTTCTGGCTATTTTTGCTTCCTCTTCACTGTTTATTTTTTTTTTGAGACCATTTATAGAGTTTTAATTCAATTGATGGTGTTTTCTTTTTTTTGAAAAAGGTCTGCCACTGTGAATAGAACATCAGCAGAGAGAGTGGAAGAGCAAGTATTATATAAAGTGGATCCAGACATCCAACAGTCAAAGATAAAACTCAGAAACACTCATGTATTATCTCTCTCTAGCACGAAGTTTTAATGTAAATTAAATAGGAACCTAACAGCTATTCTTAATCTCACACAAATTTATTAAGCTTGTTTGATCCCTCAACTAAAATTTTTACAAAATCATAACTGTCATAAGAAAATATTGTATATATTAGAAAAACCTTCAAGATGTTAATTAAACCTTTCTTATATTGTCTGTCAACACACATGAAATTTGGAAATTTCATTCATATTTTTAACTCCTTCCCATTATCCTCTACTAAATGCCATTGCTCAAAATGGATCTTTAAAGTAAAGTTGTATTTTTTAAACACACCTGTATACCTAATATTTTTTTGTGATATTTTCAGCAGTATTCATTCCACATCAGAAATAAATGTACTCTTATTTGAAGTCTATCCCTGTTTTTTTTTGACATGATACAATCGTTCTAATGATGTATATATTGTTATTTTTAACTGATTTCATCACTCTCACTTATTTTTGATATGGCAAATGTGAAGAGCAAAATCTTACAGTTTAAAAGGATGTTCCACCTGGTCTTTTTCTCATTCATTATCTTTTTGCTTAACCTTTTCCTTAAAAATTAGTTCTATGTCCTTGACACAAACCACTTTTCTCAACATTGTCATTTTTCTGTTACATCATTTCCATGGTCTGTGCATTCTTTCATTTTTATACTTGAATCCTGTCAGTGACTAAATCTCTTTTAAACAGAGCTGAATTTCCTCACTCTTACTACATTCAAATCCAGGAAATATGGATGAAATTATGTAAATAATAGGTTTCAATTTTGAGTGGCTTGATTTTAAAAATGGAATATCCCATTTTGGAGATTGATTTTCTTTACATATTCTTCCAAAGTATTTATATCAAGTAACGCTTTAGAAAATCCTTTTTTAGATTTATTTTCTTCACTCAGATTTACTATAAATGCACATATGCTTTGAAGAAGAAAAGAAATCACTTCCTTTAAGTCTTGCTTCTGAATCCTATAATCCTTCACAAAGAAAACATGGAACCCAAAAGTTGTATATGTGTAAATCACATTAATCTTTTCAACACAACTACCGAATGTAGGTTCTAATCTAATATTTGAGTATGATATTTTTCTTTTCAGGATAGATTTACCTTCCTTACACCGTAGGGGAAAGAAGGCAAGACAGAAAACATATGATGGTACAGTTGAGTTATAATGACTGCTTGGATATTGGAAATGGTAATTTTTCCTAAAGTCTCTTTATGATTGTTTCCCATGAGCCTCCTCTCAGCTCTGAGGGACATAGCACACAGAACATGCAGAGGCTCTAGGTTACAAGAAAAAGCCCTACATCTAATTCTAAGCAGAAACAAAATCTCAGTTCTTTTAGAAATATGCACTCGTTGCCACACAGTTGGAGTAATTTATCATACTGTCGGAAGAATTCATTGAAGCAAATCTGTTGGTTTAGATATGAGCAGGAAAACATGGTACTCCAAATTTAAATGACTTTTTAGCAATGTTGAGAGTTGTCCTCAGTAATGGTCACCTTTGACCTTAGATATCTAACAATAATATATCTCTTTTTGATAAGAGATTTTTAAATTTTATAAATTATATAAATTTCATTTTGTCTTCCTCTTTGGGACAAGCTGAAGTTCATTCAGAAGCCATGCCTATCTTTTTACTCACTCCTATGGGCAGGAGTGGAGTGGGAAAGAGGGATTTCACGGTACTAATTCCCACAGTGCATTGACAGACACTCCATGTTATGATTTGTTCAAACATTTTTCAGGAAAAAAATAAATGAATTTTGAAAGGGAGAAGGGTGCTTGAAATTATGTAAGATTGCAGAATACACTGAAAAAGGAAACTAAAAAGGCCCCCAATGATCAATACATGTCATTTCAAAATGTAAACCAAAACAATAATGGGAACGATACCCACATCTTAAAATTGCAGACAAAAACAATTTTTTTTAAACTTGTTCTGCATGGCATTCCTTTAGGGGTTGGTATTTGGACCAGCACTGTTTAACATCTTTGTTGGTGAGATGTGCCATGGATCAAGTGTGTTGAAGATGTCTCAGCACGTTTCCCACAAAAACACCAAGCTGTGTGGTGAGGTCAGCATGCTGGAGGGAAGAGATGGCATCCAGAGGGGCCTGGACAAGCTGGAGAGGTGGGGCTGTGAAAACCTCACGCATGCTCAGCAAGGGCCAAGGGCGCCAAATTCTGCGCTGAGCTGGGGACAGGTCTGAAGCACAAAATAAGGGCTGGGCAGAGAATGGATTGAAACAGCCCTGGGGAGAAGGACTT
>CM019215.1:76178957-76193931 GCA_009741485.1 Malurus cyaneus samueli
CAGAGCAGCACTCCTTGTCCTTGGAGGTGCGGGTACACTGCTTAGGGAAGAATGAATGAAAGCCCTGTTAACCTTACTTTAAGGATACACCACAAAGAATTTTTTCTCCCATTCTTTATGCTCATTTGCTGTTATCTTTCAGTGACCTGGTAGTTCAAAGCCCAGCCTTTCTGTATGACTTTGACTGGTTAAGTAGCTTTGACATTATAGCCTATCAGGGTGAGATATCAGACTTTGGTACACCTGTAGCTTCAGTCCTTGTCCTAGACATCATTCAAAGAAAACAGTATTTTTGCTGTGTTAAAAGAATTAAGCTTATTCACTAAGAATTGTTGACTGGTCTGTGGTTGACACAAGCTGCAGTCTCCAAATAACAAAAATAACTCTGAGCTCTGTAGGCTTGAAAGATAAATTAGTATAGTGCTGGAGGTGCACTGAGGGTAGCAAATGTCCTAATGCCCATTGTGCCTCTGAAATCTTTCCTTATACTATAACTATTTTTTACTTTATAACCCATTAAAATGTCCTGTTGAATATTTGAGGATGTTAAATTATATCTCATTTTTCCAGAGTATGACATAGATAAAATAGAATGCTTGAGTCTACAGACATTAGCAAAGTCCACCCATTTTTCCAATAAATGTTTTCTTATGCTCCACTCAAAATTTATAGCATTTCTCAGCCCTGTTTTACAATGTCAATGGAAAATTTTATCACACAGGCATTAGGATTAAATATTTCTATCCATATTTGAATATCACTAATGATAAATGAAATGTACTGATATTAATGATAGTGACCAATCACATAATCCATAAATTGATTAGCATAATACCTGATGTTTTAATAGTATTAGGGGCTTAATTTTGAGGCTGACTCATATTCTTTATAATTCAATAACTATAGCTGTCTACCCAGCTTTTTCAATGATTTCCACTTTACTGAGGCTACAATTCTATTAGTTAATGAAGTTGTCTAGAATTTATTTTCTGCTCCTGACAGCAAGTGACAAGTTATCATTTTGGATATCCTCTTTCTATGTTGCATTCTTTGGGTCCACATGTGCACCCTTGTATCTTATTGCATGCAAAGACCTTTCCATAGTATAAAGGACACTAGGGGATGTGTATGCTTCCCTTAGCAATGCCATCACCTCTTCACCTGTCCCTTCAGATTAAATTCAGCTACTCTTTGATGCTTGAAATACAGGAAGCTGTAGCTCTTTGGGACAATAAAATGTTCTAGAGTCTTAGTTGCACATTTGGCATGCCTTTGAGGAAGAAATGTATTGGTGCTAACCAGGCTCTTAAACTTGGAATAATTTAACTCAAAACGTGGTTGACAGCATATAACACCAGGCAGAGACACAAATGTTTAATACAGGCATAGAAAAAGAAACAAGAAATTATGCTTGATCTGAGTGAAATAAGAAAGATTTCTCTCCTCTCGTTCTACTCAGTTTCTGTTTCACTGTCTTCACTAAGACGACCTTGCTGCTGGTGAGCCACTCTGAGTAGGGGTGGCTTTGAGGAGTTTTTCCAACAGACAAGTTCTTTACAGGAAATCCTTAATGCTGTACTCAGAGCTTAACTCACTTCCCTCATAAACACTGTTCATCTGCTCCAAGTAGGCTGCTGTCAAGAGCCCCTGGCCCACACCATTCCCCAATCTCTGTGCAAGTGTTCTTTGGGAAGGTGCTGATTTGGTGTGCTCCATGCCAAGGCACAGGCAAACTGTCAGCCAATATATATGATCATATGCCAACACTCAAATATTAGGGCTTGGCCAAGTATGCGTTTACTAGCAAAAGCAAAGCCTGAAGGTACAAAAAAGTCATTATTTTTTATCACCTTAGAAAAGTAATAGTGTTACACTTGAAAACTCAGAAATCTTATGGTATTGTTGTTGTTTTTCTTAAATGCCTTAAAAATTTCTATTTCATTAGAAGGATTTATTATATTCTGCCTATAGCCTGAAACAAAATTCATTGCCTTCAAATACTGTCATTATCATTGACTGTAATCAGAAGGATTATATGGACATCAGCAACTGAGTTTCTTCAATGTGCTTGTGAGCAGTGTTTTGAAAAGAATATTTCATTCTGTATTAAACATTTTGTGCTTTATTAGATAATGGGGAGAGGGGCATGAAAAAGCTGTCTTCAATTTACTTGTATTTATTATAATTTAAAAGTCTGGATAATCAACTTTAATGTTTGTTGTACTAGCATTAGCATCAAGCTTATACACAGATGGTGCATTGCTCCTCTGCTACAGAAAGGCCCTATATCTGAAAATTAACAGCAGCACTGATTACTTCTAGTGATGAATATTCTAAGTTCCACTTGCTTAAGAAAGATGATATCAAAATAATTTTACAAAAAAGATTGTCTATCTACCACTCTACACTTGCTGCCACTCTTTTATTTGCAAAAGCTGAAGATGCATAATTTTACTCCCTACACAAAAGGTTGTGAACTAAAAGTTAGAATAAAGTGTCTGTTCTATTACAATTTTGGAAAGGATTTGGGGCTAGGATGCACTTCAATCTAGATCCTCAGGTAATTTTTTGTGAACCTCTACTGATACAAGTTAAAATTCTTATGCATTTTTGTTACCTTCCTTAGCCTTATAAAGATTTTAAGATAGTGCTTGAAATGATGTGTTGAAACTGAATACTGGGATAGGAATGAAACCTTGAGATCTGCAGGAGTTTTGTTCTCTTCCACCCTGCTGGCTATTAGCCATGTTGTATTCGAGTTCAGAGTGTCTTAGCTGCAGAGAAGCTCAGACGAGCTTCAGATGCTGTTGTGCTGGAATATATTTTGTGTGCCCTTGGCCCTCTGTGCAGGCTCCATGAAGTGTGCAGTCTAACACACTGAGGATGATCATGCTTTGCTACAGTGAGAGGGTCTGGCTTGTGACTCTCCAGAGCACATCCTTGACATAATCAGATGTGGAGTATTTGTCATCTCTTACATTTCTATAATTTCTTTTTGCCAGAGATTCAGACCACAGTTCTGCATCTCACAGCATACTTGTATTTTTCTCAGGCAGAAAATCTTCTACTCTTACGTTACACATTAAAGCCTATCCTACTGAAGGAAAACCTGTCCTTTTGTAAAAAATTGTGCTGTATAAATGTTATACTTCTTTTTCTATATAGAAGAAAATTGTTTCATACTGTATTGGAAACTATAAGCTGATGACTTAATACATATGATTGGTGCTTTATTTTTTCTTCTTTTCTGACACTACCCTAAGATAGAAAAGGCTAGATTCCTGGCTCCTTTATATTTTGTGGGCTGTCAGGAGCTTCAGATAGAGCTTCAGTAATTTAGAAAGACTAGATTGATTTAAAATAAATCTTAACTTTATTACTTAGCCTTGTACACTTTCCAAATAGCAGCATGTTTCTGTCTTTCCTTTGAACTTTGATAGAGCACAGAGAATATAGAACAAGTTTACAGAGATTATTGTTGACTAATTCAATGTGTAATTACATGATGAATGAAATATTTCAGTGGGATCCTTTGGAGCAGCTGAACAAATTGCTGTCAGTAATGTCAAATAGCTTCCTTTCAAGACTCAGACTTTTACTTTATTTTTCTAAAGATTCAGACAGAAGAAGAAGTACACTTTATACGGGTAAACATAAAAAATAAGGCTATAGATCACCAGCTGATATAAAGTAATAAAGACCCATTTAACTTGAAATTTTAGAAGGTATTTAAACCAGTTGAGACTCTGATCCTATAACTTTTTCTGCTTTCCAGTATCATACAGGATGACCTTCTTAAATTTGTTCTCATGAATCTTCCTTGACTGACGGAAAAGGAGATCTGATTAAGTTTGAATGGACTGAGAGATGAATGTGTAGAATGTACTTCTCTACAGAAAATATATGCCTCTTAAAACTCCATCTCTTTTTTGCTTTCCTTTTTTTTTTTTTGCTTCCTTTTTTTTTTTTTTTTAGTAGAACACTCAGTTTGCATAGCCTTACTCCTATGGTCAGTGACTTGAATTGCAAACAGAAATAGTTTAGTATTACACGATTTGGAAAATTTGTATAACATATCTGGTTAGGCTGTTATTACTGCAAAAACTTTTATAAAGCCCCTAATTTTCCAATACCATTTTTATCTAATAGATTTCTTGTCTGGAATACATCTGCATTTCTAGTACTTCTACAGAGAAAAAAAGAATTATCTAGGGTCACTTAAAAACACAAAAGAGTGTTTCATATATATGTTTGTTTCTTCCAGATACACTTAGTTGTTCAGTAATGTACCAATTAGTCCCTTACTTTTGAGAGCATCAATTTGAAAATGTGACATGACACAAAGCAGAGAATGAAGAATTTTTTAGTTAAAGCTTTAGATAAAATTTAGGGTCACTAGACAGCACAAAACTAAAGTCAAAAACAACTAAATTACAAGTGCAGAATAATTACATTTATAGTGATAGGCTTTGTAATCCTTTCTATTCTCAAGCATCAGAACAGAATGAAGAATTTTTATGACAGTTGGGGAAATGAGAGCAATAAATTTATCTCTTTATATGTACATGTAGCTATAGCTATGCATCTATATCTATATCCATAATCTTATATATAGAGAGAGAGAGCATCTATTATATATATTATATATAGCTGTGATGGATAGACTTGATGTCTAACATCATACATTTATAAGGAAATTCATCTTCATATCACAAGATGATCACTTTCTAGGGCAAGAAAGCTTTTCCCCTTGTGCAGCCTTGTAAACACACTGCTTAGCTGTATGCCTGAGAAGAGTTAAATCACCAATTATCCTTCAAGTAGAAAAACACGGATTTTCTTCTCATTTTGCTATTCTGAAAGACTGAGTACCCTGAATTGTTTAAAAGCTCCAGGAGATGTACAATACATCCAGGAGAGCAGGTATGAGTGGTGGATATGATTTCTACCTCTGATCTAAAAAATGGACTCCTTAACAGATCATCTCATCTCATGGACAGCTCAAAATATGATCTCACATTTGTGATGCAGCACTAATAATTACAATAAAGTCTTAGGTCAAAGTTGGGTTAGTTTCTCTTTTTCTCTGGGTTTAACCATGTACAGACAACAGGTTCTGTCTAGAAATCTGTTTATAAATGGCAGATGTCAAGATCCAATACTGCACTATTTTCTGGTAGCAAAGAAATGTGTTTTTAAAATATCTTCAAGCAATGATACAGGAATTCAGAATGACACACCAAAAATGCTTTTCAGGAAAAAATTGTTTTTTAACAAAGCACTGCATAGAAATCATTTCGTCTTCAACCATTTGATAAATTGTTGCTGAGCATTTGGTGAGCCAGTCAACAAATACCACTGTTGAGAACAGTTGCATATTCTAGTTCCTATCACTTTGCATCTTATTTTTATATTTGATAGCTTTGTCTGTTGAAGCTCATTGTAAACCTCTTTAAAAAGATCATCTGATTATCAGCTGCAAATTGAGAAACTGCCTATATTTTTTCATAGCCTTTTCTATCAACAGATCAAACTCCCAGTAGAAACACTTCCATCTGTTTATTCATATGTATGAAAACTAGAAAATGAGCGCACAGAAAGCCAGTATTAGTTTTCATGTTCCCACTAGGTGTTAGCTGAGATGTGTTTGATTGTATGTGTATCTAAAGACATGCATGTATGTAAATATGTGTCTATATGTTTGGAGAGTAATTCCAAAGCTCTTGTATCTTGGACTTCTTTCATTCAAATTTGCAGCATTGACTAATGTCCTCTTTAGAACACTATTTCTTTCCATATATAAGCCTTAATTATGGAGAGAATTAACATATGTTTGTTATATGTCTGATGATAAAAATAATTACGACTTTTTTAATCTTATCATTTGCAACTATCATGTTAATTACACCTGAATTAGGGGATGTCCATTTGAGTTGTTGGTAATTTGACTCACTCACGGGTATTACTTTATGTCAAACCACACCAGTGAAAATACCTTGTGATTAACAGATGCTAAAAGAAAGCCCTATGCAAAACTGGTGTGATGGATATTTTATTAATGATCTTTTAATTTTAAACTGAAAGTTCTTTTTTTTTTTTTTTTTTTTTTTTCTTTTTTCCCCTCAGTTCACTTCACTCTGGAATACAAATTTGGCGCATACAAGAGAAGATATCCTGTGCTCATTAAATTGAATGGATACATTCTTACTGAACTCAGTACAAAGACCAAGCCTAAGACTGGTAGAAAAGTCAATTTATGGGAGAAAAATATAAAACCACTTGTTAAATGGAATGTAACTGGTGAGCTAATGATCAGTGCTGCAACATGGAAAAAAAAATCACCACAGCTGCCCTTATGCCACCAGCTCACAACACACGAGTAAGAGAAGATGTTAAAGAAGAACATTCCATCACCAGCTAGCTATAAATCCCAAACCATTTCTCTGAAATTGCCTAGTCACAGCACACACTTTTTTGACAAGGGAGACTATAAATTTTTTATTTGTTCCTATTATCTACCTCTGCATAGGTTTCTCTGTGTAAGCTGCAGGTGAAAGATTTTCCTGGTTCCATCTGGAAAAGAGAGACTTAAGAGGGCAACTATGTAAAGAGCTGCTGGTTACTGAGGCTATTTGTCTTCTAGCTGAATGCAGCTCGACCAGAATCATACAGATAACAAAGCCAAGTGAAAAGCTTTTATTGAGTCTATATGGTTCCAGAGGGAGCTTCTGGTCCTTCTCACAGTGATATATGAAGACTGCTGATGTAAATAGTTTTAAAGAAGCATTTATAAATGCTTCCCATGCCAAATAAAAGTAGATTTAAATGCCAGCATAGCTAGTTGCCTTCTGAGACAACCTTCTGGTCATTGTTTTTTTTTGTCTATTACTTCATAAGATCATGACTAGAAAACAGAGTTGGGTTCAGGGGCAGAAGCAGAACAATGAATGGGAATCACTTGTAGCACTATTTCTAATAGAAGAGAATACAAAGTTCGATAAAGAATTACAGAGGATGAAAATTGCATTTGAAATAGAAAAGAAATTACTCAACAAGTGACTATTTTGGATTCATGGCAGACGAGCTCTGAAACATAAATGTTTGCTAGCACAGAGGTGTATGCTATGAGTGTTTTCTACTTGTAGTAATTATTCTATATTTTCTCTAAGATTTTTTTAAAGTAATTGGAATCAATGTCTTAACACTCATATGTGGCAGTAAATGGAAATTCTTCCTTTGTTGTCCCAGATGACAATAATTTTCACTTTTCTCTCTAGTGAATTTCAAAAGCAACAGCTCAAATTTTGGCTAGGGAGTAGTCAATATTAAAAATGTTTGTCTTGATATATAAGTGTATCAGTACATTTAGCACATTTCTTTTCCCTACCAGACTGTTTTTACTGCTACTTTCAACCAGCCTGAATGGGAGGAAATATTTGGGCATAACAGATGGTGTCAGCTAGTGAGAACCACTTTCAATGACAACGTATGTTAACAAGCTGAATGTCTTAGTACATTTACATTATAAGATGGAAATTGGAGTAAATATTTTAATATGAACTATTTTTAGTGTCAGTGAGCACTTCATACTGAAGTAGCTGACAGTCTGTGGCTATCCCACTCTTGGCAACGAAGCACTGATTCTTTGTGTCTGTGGGTGTGCTACATAATTACTACAATAAAGATAGTGACTTAAGACTTAACTAATGACAAGATTCTGTCATTTTTATCTTGTCCTGCTTGGAGATATCCCTTACCCTGAGAGTTTACAACTTTAAAGAGCAGAGGACTCTCATAGATTACCGAGAAAAGTGAGAATTACATAATTACATAGATTAGAGAAAGAGAGTTTTTATCTATTACATAGATAAATGAAAGAGAGTTTGGTTCAAGTTAATTTAGATACAAAGTGATTTCTATTTTAAACCCAGTTGACAATGAAGCCTGACAGAGTATATTTGTTGTTGAACCCAGAAGAGCATCAAACAGTAAAAGTGAGAAACTGTGGGTTGAGATGACAGTTTAACAAGTAAAGCAAAAGCCACACGTGCAAAGCAAAACAAAACAAGAAAAAAACAAGGAATTCCTTCACATCTTCCCACAGGCAGGGAGGTGTTCAGCCATCTCCAGGAAGGCTTCAGGCTCCATACATGTACAGTGAACTTGGGAAGACAAAAGGCATTCACTCTGAATGTCCCCCTTTCTTCCTTTCTTCGTTCCCCAAATTTATATGCTGAGCATGATACCAAGTAGTGTGGAATACCCCTTGGGTGCATTACATTCAGCTGTCTAGCTTTGTCCTTCCCACTTCCTGCACACCCCTGGCCTCCTCACTGTCAGGGCAGTGCAAGAAGCAGAAAAGCTTTCTGTGCAAGCACCGTTCAACAATATTGAAAATATGTGCATTATCAACCCTATTCCCACCAAAATCCAAAGCATAACCCCACTCTTCTACTGTGAAGAAAATTAAATCTGCCTCAGCCAAAACCAGAAGAAATGGATTTATATTTCAGTTGTGATTCCACTGGCATCTACGTTCCATCTGACAGCTTTCATTAAGTCCTTCCAGAGAAAAATGGATTGGATTTCCTGTGGGTCTGCCATAGTAGACCTTTGCTATGGATTTTGATGCATCATTTTTGAATGAATAATTAAGAAAGGTCAGAGCTCAACTGAGACCTTAGGCAATGTTCAATATCTTGACAGCAGTGACAGAGAAAGTTCTTGTGAATGCAGATATCTACCTGAACTATCCTGAAGAAAGTAGGTCAAATAGTAAACTGTTACCTAAACACATTTGAATTCAGAAAACTCGATTGAATTGTACTCACTCCAAGTGCAGACTGAAAGGAAAGGTGGCCGTTGTTTTGGGAGGGCAGGATGCTGCCTGTGTGTTATGATCAAATTAGTAAGAGATGTTTTTCCCCTAATTAAGGTGCAAATGAGACCTACACCTAAGTCATTATATGGATTTTATTTTAACAGTAAATGTGAGGTGTGGGGAGAGATGTGTTTGTCTGTAATTGCTCCCATGGTGGCATATCTTATGGCAAGTCCTTCTGGTCTGGACAGGCCACACTGCTGACTCACACTGAGCTGCTGCTGACCCGGATCCCTTCTGCAGGGCACTCCAGACACTTCCCTCCCACTTTGTGTGTTACAGTGTTGCTCCACCCTAGGTGCACATCCAGCATTTGGATTTGCCAGATTTTATCCTTTATTGATGATATCTCCTTCATAATTGGCGGGTCTTGATTTTTTTTGTCTGTTTTCTGATTGTTGGGTTGCTGTGTAGAAGCAACTTACAGATGCACAGTAGATGGAAGGTCTCAGCTTGGTTGGGCTGGTATGAACACCCAGAGACACCAGACAGCAGCACATGGAGGCTGCTCTAGGCTGCACGGGAGTTCAGGTGCTGGTGCTCCACAGGCTTGTTTCCTGCCTGGTATGATATTCGGGTATATGAGAGGCTCTGACCCAGATGAAGGTCCGGAGATGGATCTGTAGCAGCTAGGACAGCCTGTGGAACATAATGGTCTCACTTGTGGGAAATGAGTGGTGGTAAAAGTCCTGCATTGCTGGGTGGAAATTTGTCCCACACTGGGACACAACAACCCCATGCAATGCTACAGATTTGGGGAAGAGTGGCTGGAAAGCTGCCCAGCAAAAAGTGACCTGGAGTACTGGTCAACAGCCTGGCATGAGTCAGGGGCCCAGGTGGCCGAGAAGGCCAATGGACCTGACCTACAGCAATATGTGCCAGCAGGACCAGAGCAGGATTGCCCTCTGTAGTGGTTGAGCTGCCCTAAATCTGGGCTCAGTTCTGGACCCTCACAGCAAGCAGCTTGAGGGCTGTAGTGAGTCAGTGAAGGACAAGGAACTGAGGAGGGTCTAGAGGTAAGTCTCATCAGGAAGCAGTTGAAGGGAGCATGGGGCTGTTTATCCTGAGCAAGGAGTCCAGGGGAGATCTTATCACTCTCTACAGCTACCTGAAAGAGCGAGGCTGGGATGATCTTAGAAGTCTTTTCAACCTGAATGGATTCTATGATTCTGGGAATACTACAAGGAGCAGATGAGCAGGCTCTGTACAGGGTTGACTGGGGCCTCACAGAAACTTTACAGCAAGAAGAGCCTGAGTTCTTCTCATAGGAAGATCTTCTCTTACAGAGAAGAAAAGACATATACAGAGATGTTATGTTTGATTGACTCACGGATGGAGACTGCAAGATGACACAGCCTTGAAGCTTTTCTGGAGTAGGGGAAGGCTTCTCTGATGTCTGATCTGATCTTACAGACGTGGTACTGTGTCATAACAGCCATACAGAGGAACAAGCTCTTCTAAGGAGGATCTATGAGAGAGCTGGACCTTAATAGATCATTGACACCAAAATGGGATCTCCTTTTGATGACAATGGAAGCCTATAACTACTGAGCAGACGTGCCATCACAGAAGGTTTACTGCTTGCCTGTATTTTTGGTATGGCAGAGAGACTGCAGAGGGCCTGAAGCCAATAATTATTAATGTGAGAGGCACAGAGAGAAATCATGTCGTTATACTATTTATTATCCTCTGTGGCTGGTCATGGAGGCCAGGAGAGGTCCTTGAGGACTGAAAACAGAACAGACCTTGCACTCATCTTAAAGGGTGAGTGGGAATGCCAGTGGAGGTAGAGGGTGATCAACTACACTTCAGCCCTGACAATACCATGGCATGAATAAAACACATACTGGCCATGTGAAGGTGGTGGGCAATAGCACAAGTTTACAAAGGGTAAATCAAACTTGACTAACCTGACTGTCCTTTATTATAAGTTTAGCATTTGCACCTGGGTTTATGGATGTAGGGAGTCATGGCTATTTTCTTCCAGGATTGTGAAAGCTTTTAGCCTTGCTTGTTAGAGCATCAGAGCATCACTGTAATCACGGTGGGATGCTACAGTGTAGATGGGTGCATTAGTAGCTTGTAGGATGCTGGCTGCATGGTTGAAACAGAAGGAAACGAGTTAACAGTGTGTATACCTAGAGGTCTGTTGTAAGTGCAGTCCCTCCTGTTTTATCTTGAGGGATATCCTGTCCCATGTTTTCATTAATGGACAAGGCAAGAGAATGCACCTTTATCAAGTTTGTGCATAACATCAGACCTGGTTTACAGCCGGTGTGCTCCAGGGCAGGACAGTAAATCACATCTCTGATGGGGACCAATGCTCTTCTCTGTTACACTCGGAAACTTTCTGTTTCCATGGTAGTTAGTTCAGCAAAATTTGCATGAATTCTGAACTGAGCTGAAGGTAACTTCTCATGAGCAGCTGTTATGATCATGGCTGTGGATGTTGTTCCTGGAACATTTGTGCTTTAATCTGTAGCTTAGCTATATGTATACTTGCACATACAGATATACATTCTTATACAAAAGGGTGTGTCACTCTAAACAATAACCATTTTGTAACATCTGCTCTAGTTTTCATTTAATCAGTCACTATTTCCACTTAACCAAGCTGTGCTGATCAACACTGTTTTGGTAACCTGGGCTTGTTACCTGAGGAATTGGATATAGCATGGAAATGTCTGAAGTAGTGTTCAGTGTGTTGCTTCATCTATACAGCTCAAGGCAAAACTTGGAAGTTACATTAAATTCCAGAAACAGTACAAACATGTTGGCATGGATAAAGATTTCTTCTCACTAGTCTGGACATTCAGTGCTGTTCTAAAGTAACTCCATTGCTTTATTTTCTAACATGAGTATAGACATTTAATTGCCATTGTGTTGACAATGTCAATTTCCCATTGTATAGATGTGATGAGCTAAGCATGAAAGAGTAAGGCTGCTAATTCTGTTCAGAGCTTTATAGTTGTGTGACTTAGATCAGAATAGTGCAAAAGTCTGGTTGTATATGTGAAGTTGGTTTTCGATCATATTAGTATTTGTCAAAATAGCTCTGTATAATTATGTCTGTAGAAAAGAAGTTTTCTATGCAATTAAAAATCAAAGTTGCTGACTGCTATAAGGGATTTTTTAAACTGCTTTCGTCAAGCTGGGCAAATTTCACATTACATTTTTAAAGTCACTGTTTACAAGAATCTCATAATTCAAAGCACTTGCAAAAATGTTAATACCCTTTGAAACAAGGAGTAAAGTGCCTGAATTTTTTTCTTGGAAGTTGAAACTGTTGAAGTTACACTTCCAGTTTGGCAAAGTGCTGTTCCATTTCAAGGGTAAGACTCATGGCTTTCCTAAGCACTTATCCTAGGCATCTATTCAGTGGTTCTTAAGAATCAAACATGAGCTGGACTGTAAACTGAGTGCTGTGCTGTTAACTGTAATTTTTAAGGGCCTGCAATATATTTATTGCCTAGTTACAGATACTTGGCTTCATATGAGATGCCAAAGGTATACAGTCATGGTTCTGGGTGGGGACTATTCAAAAAGAACCTAGGTCTGCTGCAAGTCTGGTAAAACAGTAGGCAAAATAACTTGGTTAAATGCTCTGCTGGTTTTTGGCTGTGATAAAAGATAATGTTATTCATAGAAGATCATATAGTGTTATGTTTTGGATTTGTGATCAAAGCAATTTTGATTACACAGAGAAGTTTTAGGCATTGCTGAAGTGCTTTTCTCCTTCTCCCTCCAAAGCACCAGCAAGTAGGCTGTGGGTGCACAAGGAATTAGAAGGGGACACAGCTGGGACAGCTGACCCCAACTGACCCAAGGGATACTCCATACTATAGGGCATCATGGTCAGCACATGGAGCTGGGGCAACATTCTGAGTGATTGTGTTAGTCTTCCTGAGAAACTGCTAAAATTAATGAAGCCTGATGTTTTGGGGACAACTGAACACCTACCTGCCAGTGGGAAGTGGTGAATGAATGTCTCATTTTGCTTTATTTGTGCATAGCTTTTGCTTTCTCTGATAAACTTTCTTTGTCTCAATCCAGAAGTTTTTCAGTTGCCACACTTCCCCTTCTCTCCAATCCCACTGTGGAAGAATGAGTGAGCGGCTGTGGGAGCTGTGCTGCAGGCAGGGCTTAATCCACAAGGAATTATTGTGGTTTAACACCCAAATTAAGAATGCATGTCCATTTACTGTGAAGCAGATGGATGGGGGAGATGATGTGATCCACAATCTCAAGCAGAAGTTTCCTATCTGTATGAAAACCCTGGAGAATATTCAAAGTTCACAGGCCAACTTATCTCCTTGATAGAAGGGCCTTAAAATTATCAAGAGCACAAATTTAAAATCCAAAACACTTACCTTTAATTACAGATATGAGACATCTAATCAAATTTGATAAATAAGGATTAATTTTCCTTGTTGACTGCATACAAGTTGTAAATTATAAGTGGTAATTTATATCACTTTACTAGGATTTATTTGCTTCATTTAACTATATTTTTGTTGGGTTCCAGTTCAATTGAAAATTAAGAGGATCACTTACATATACAACAATGCAATGGATGTCATTGTATGCAGAAACAGGAGTGTTAAAAGGACCAATATGATTTAAGGAAATAAAAATATGTGCTTAAAATCCCTTGTTCTGAAAACAAGTCTTCTGTACTTCATTCTGTAGTCATTCTTCAGTCCTAGAATATTAACAGAATTGTTTCTTCCTGTGAATGGTGAGTTTGGAATTGAAGAGACAACGATTGGTTTGAAAAGTCTTTGTACATAAATGTGTGAAACCAAATTTAACTGTGTCATAAGGTGCAAATAAAAGAATGGAATGAAAAAGAAAAAAAAATATAAACTTTTTTCCACTACAGTAAAAATATATTAGAGGCCAGTAAACCTGTGAAAGCAGAAGGTTAGTAGTGTAAGGTATGTCCCAGTGTGCTGGTGGTCCAAAGAGGGCCTGGACCACACTGAGGAATGTTAGGGGAAGAAAGCTAGACAGTATCCAGGACAAAGGGGGGAGACAACTTCAAGATAACTCCCTTCCCAGCAAGGAGGGAGAAGAAGAAATACCCTTTAAAAATAATGCACTCTTGTAGTGAAAGGCTCAGGATGCCAACAGTTTGCTGTAACTCCTCCTGCTTACTCCCTCCACATGTATGCCTGCACATTCTCAGGTTATCTGGATGAACAAGCCCTGGAAGGCTGGGCATAACCTGAAGTGAAGGAGCAAAGGCTAGGAGGCAATGGATGTGTGGGAGGGGATTGAATGAAATTGATATGGATTTCACTCCTATATTGAACTGTGTGTTTAGTGAAGCTTTTTTGGTTTTGCAGCTCCTGTCAAGGTTTGGTTTGATTTGGTTTGCTTTGCTTTGCTTTGCCTTGCTTTGCATTGTTTTTCTTTGCTTTGCTTTGCTTTGCTTTGTTTGGTTTATTTGTGTGTAGGTGTTTGTGTATGTGGTTTATTGAAAACCTGAGGAAGAGCAGACACAGCCTCTGCTTTGGTCTCGCTGTCAGAATGCAAGTCCAACTGGGCAAACACTGGTATGGAGAGGAGTCAGCAAAGGTGCTGACTGTGTTCAAAAACAAATCTGAAGAGAGACAAGTGGCAGCCCTGAAGTCAATTGAGAAGAAGTGGAAACCATGTGAAAGTCCCGGGGTTGCTGCAATAAAGTTTCAGTCTCTGGTCATAGTCTGAGGAGATCAGAAATCTCTGTTTCCAGTTCTGTTTTGTGACCTTTCTGAGTCTGGCTCTTTGGTCTCTTTGGCAGGTTTTTCTGTGAAAGGGCCGAAGGCCAGGTACAACACTAGGGGAGATAAGGAAGTTAAAAACAGCAGGGAAGGATGTCTGTTCTGCTACTAAATGGGCTCTCAGGGTTGAGCTGAGTTAAGGGATTACACATTGGGAAGCAAAACCATAAGGCTGCGCTTTTGGCACGGAGGTTCCTGCAGCATAACTATCCAGAGCTTCCACTGTAGATTATATAAAGGAAGGGAGAGCATGACGTGGTAGAAAGGCTTAATTGTTACCAGCAAGGGAATGGAGGAGCAAACACGCATTTACATGGCTTTGTGTACA
>CM019215.1:76193941-76379739 GCA_009741485.1 Malurus cyaneus samueli
TTGGGAAGCAAAACCATGAGGCTGCGCTTTTGGCACAGAGGTTCCTGCAGAATAACTATCCAGAGCTTCCACTGTAGGTTATATAAAGGAAGGGAGAGCATGATGTGGTAGAAAGGCTTAATTGTTACCAGCAAGGGAATGGAGGAGCAAACACGCATTTACATGGCTTTGTGTACAACTCATAAGCAATAATTCAGTTTATAATACAAGAACACACATGATGTGCAAAACAAAAAAGGAATTTGGCCTGTCAGAACTCAGTCTGATTCCAGCTGAATTTCAGGACCCTGTCTTTATGTTGTGCAGTCCATCTCCCTCAGTCAGGTGACCATGGTTCAGTTTTAAAGATGGGGGGAGGAGCCAGCTGTAGTTTTCTGTGTCTGAGTCTTAGTGTGATTGGAAGCTGATTGCTGAGTTTTAACTTGTCCATTTGCTTGCTAAAACCTCCTGTCTTAATCATCATGTCTCTTAGTAATGAGAAGTCAGGGTTGGTCCCTAAATTGCTCCCAGTTGACAAACTGCAACTTCTGTCATGTACATGTAAAACTTAGTGCTAAAATTGGCATATTTAATTTCTCAGCTGATGAAGGAAGGTGTATCCTCTTTAATTCTCTTCATAAGAGGTTTTGTCCTTTGGTGTATTTATTTAGACATACATATATAAGACACATCAGGCTGAAATTTGAATGGACAGTCTTACATTGGTAAATTAAATCACCAAAATATCTTTAAATAAATTCCTGTCTTGCTTAAGGAAGAAACTGAGCTTATTACAGCTCGATTGTATATGCATATTGGCAGTCAAAACTCCTTCAGTCTTTCATTCATATTGACCTTACAAGTCAAAGAATAATTTTTGAAATGCCAATGATTTTGTGGTTTAACAATTTTTATAATACATCCAAATTTTCCAATTAGATAAAGCAACTAACCAGAATCTTCAAATGGCCTTACAGTGTCAAGCCATATCCTCATGCAACTTTTATAAGAGTGGTCTTGAGCAGCTGCCAAGAGAGGAGGAAAAGAGTGTAGTGATTATTCTCAAATTATTTTGACTTAGGCAATAGTATCATTTCAGCCTTTACCATTGCGAACACACTACTATTTTGAGTTGGTCATTAATTTCCAGATTGAAGATTCAGGGAAGAGAGGTTAAAAGGAAAATTGTTTGAAGTTTGTGTTTTCTTACTGAAAGGGATATTTTCAAATGCAGTTTCACAATTTTCTTTTTTTTTTTTTCTTTTTAGTCTAAATGATTGTTGGTGTTTTTTTTTTGTGTTTTTTTTTTTTTTTTTCAAGGTTGGGAATTGCTTATGTGTATGGTTATTAATAGTGTATAAATCCCCTGATGCTCTTGCTTGTATTACATTTGCGCTTAAAGGAACCCACTGAGAATCTGTTTGCACTGCTCCGTGATATCAAAAGAGATGGTTCCTGCTCCTCAGATATTTTCTAGTATAACAAGAAGTGTAATAAACTCATATTAAAATGAGAGCATAGAGTATGTGTACCATGACACTTCCAGTGCTAGAAATAGTGTGTGAACATCTCAGTCTCTAGGTCATGGCCTTTGTCAAGTGGATTGACTAGCTTGTGTTTGAAGAAAGATATTTGTTATAAATAAGACTGGCCACAATTTTAGTGAAAAAGTCAATAGATTTTGACTTTTTCAAAATGAGTTCTGACTTGATTTTTTAGAAGGTTTCATAAAACTGTTGAATTGGATATATGAGACAGAAGAGTTTATTTCACTGCCCCTCTATCCTACCACTTGCTCTGCACACACTCATGGAAAGCCTGAGTACGGCAGAATTTTAATGTCAGTCCTCTCATAGTCACTGCACTGTTACTTTGATTCCTGTAAACTGAGACATCAGCCTGGGATTAATGCCACACTTTCACATCTGCTATTTATTGTTCTTCTCATCAGGTGCATTTTGACAATGATCTCTACTTAACTGCAGTAGATTCCTGATTTTAACTTGTTGTTTGAATGCATTCCAATAATGGCTGATATTTGCAAAATTGGAAATATGTCATGCTTTTATGCAGCAGATTCTTAAGCAAAACATAGCACAGTCTGCATGCAAACCTTAAACCTTAGTTCCCATTTTTTGAAGACAGTTTACTTGGAAGCCTCAGTCTTTTTTTTCTAGAAGACTCTGTTTCCACCAGATATCCTGAGTAATAATCCTTGCAATTTGCCCTCAGTTAACTTTTATGATTTCTAGGATTGGCTCAGATTACTCTTGTTTAATGAAACATGCTAGTTCATACTATCAGTCCCCCTGTGAATTCTTTCAGAACTTCAAGAGAACATTTCCTTCAGAAGTTTAATCTTTTCTGTCCTACTGTAAGAGACAGCCTGGTTATTTTAAATTGTTTCTCTTAAGTATGCAGATTCATCTTTGTTACAAAAGGAATCAGTTGCTCAATTTATTTGGCTAACACTGAGCTTCTGTCCTGAAAAGCCTTTCTTCTTTCCCACTGGAATATTACCTCCCAGTGGGAAATGTGTCCTAAACTTGCATGAAGCCTTTCAGTCTGTATCAGTCCAGTAAGTTTACTTAGTTTATAAATGGGATAAATATGTGTACCTACCACTGGCTCTTGACAGAACACAGACATGGTTATAATTAATCACTCTGGGGTGCCACTGGATTAAGGAATATTGATCCCTAATGTCTTTAGAAGGATGTTATACATGCATGGCATTGCCTTGTTGACTGTAAGTTTTATAATTAAAGGATTATGAAATAAGATTACAGTTAGAGTTAATAGGAAAAGGTTTGAATGACAATGTACTTATCTCCTAAGGAATAACAATGAATCCTTGTTGCTTGAGACATTTAAAAATAGACAAGGCAGCTGACCTTTTAATCCCTGACTCCTACGGTTTAAGTTTGATTTCAAACAGCCTCATCAAGAATTTGTCTTTGATATTTTTATTTTGAGAAATGACTTTTTATTGTTTGGTGGAGCTTTCTTGCAAAGAATACACAAAGAAAAATTTTTAACAATATATATCTTATAATGTTTCCTTTTGGTCGAGGGCATAATTAATTTAATGGTAATATCCTGACTTAGAAAAGGCAGTTAATTAAATAGACTGGCAATTTAGTATTAATATTTTTGTTTTGATACTGCACCTATTTTTATTTATAGCAGCTTAAAATTTACATTATTAAATAGATCTACAGTATTTCATTGCTTCCAGCTTCTATCTGCAAGATTAATCATGAAAGAGCTACCTCATGGGGAAAGTGCAAAGCAAAAAAAGTAAAAGTTCAAGAATGAATTCTAAACAAGAGATGCTTCTGAGAAATGTCTTGCACAGAATGTGTGTTTCTTTCTAATTCAGGTAGATTCAAATAGAAAGGGAGGACTATTAAAATCTCCACATCTGCAACATCATGGTATATTAAGATGTCATTCTTTTGCAAACTGATCTTAGTGGTACTTTTGAGTATGTTAGTAACAGAGGAAAATGTCACTGTAGAGAAGGTAAGAATTTCTGCAAAATGCAGTGAATTACACTGCTAATTTAGAACTGTAGAAATCTCAGGAAACACACATGATAAATGAGATCCTTTGTTATCTGTTGAAGGAAGAATAGAGAACAGAAGTATCACGAAGAAGTGTAACACTCAGTTTTGCAATTGTAATCCCTCCTGTCTCCAGGGCACTTGAGAAGATCTGTCCAATTAACTCCATGCTTCAATAATGAATAACCCCAAGCATATAAAGCATCTCAAAGTTCATATTAAACATACGTGCAGATTAAGAGGGGTCATGAACTTGATGAGCAAGGATGAGTGTCTGTCAACAGAATCTGCAGAGAATTAAGTATGAGTAGCTGAATAGAGAGACATCTTAAGGAGATTACAAGTTAGATCGATGATTGTACAGAGTAAGGACAGATTGTTTAGGGACTCTTTCTTCCCTGAATAAATTAATCAAAAAGCTGCAGTATTCCAGCTTGCCAAGTGTAGTCAAACTATAAGGTTGGTTGTAGCCACAAAGTCAGCAATAATGCAGACTAAAGTACTAGAATGTGCTGCTTTTGTGAATAAGGAGATCCCTAGACTGACTTTGCAGCTCCAAGGATCCAGATACATAAAATGCATCACAAAGGCTACCTCTGCAGCCCCTTCTTTTACCAACACCCTGCCATGTTAACTCAGCCTAGAGCATAATTTAATTCTACTAAGGCTTGAGTGCTCTAGCATATGTACTGCATCATCACTGGTTACACTGCAACAACTACATGAAATATTCCAGTTATGCTATTTCAGAATAGAAATCCTAGATGTCTCCTTGTTTTTCTTGTCACTCACTTTTGAGCAGAGTCTAGCCACAGAGAAGCTCCTTGTTTGGCCAACCATTTCCCAGGCCAAAATAGAAAAGCTCCAAATCTGGCAATTCATGGAGATATTGAAGGAAAAAGGTGTCATGTGTTCTTAGATGCACCCAAATGGGGGCCTGGGTGGAGATGATCCTCTTACAGGAGCTGCAACTTGGGAGAGAAAAGGGAAAAGAAACTGTAAGTGCTGAACAGTCTGAATAGAAGTTTGCTGGCTAACGTAAGCTTGCACAGAGACAGAATGTCCAGCAGCAAGAAGGGGATAAAACTTGAAAGGAAGATGTAGAAAGAAAATCAATTGAAATGTGCTGAAAATGTAGTTGATCCATTCCCAGGGCCCTAGTCCTCCAATGAAAGAATCTGAGAAGTGTGACATTTGGTGTACATTTAGGGTACCTCTGTCACTTTTATTGAGCTTCTCTGCATTGTTCATGTGTGTCAGAAATGAGTTTAAGAAATGACAACCACTCTGGGATGGAAAACATACAATAAATTATGAGATTATTAAAAGATTGAGAATGGATGATCTTCAAAAATATTTCAGCTTTGGTTTCAAAAGCATTGATAGGCTTAAATTTTAAGCAACTTACTGTGATAACTGTTTTTTTCTTTTGTACTTTTTCTTTTCTTTCTTTCTTTCTTTCTTCTTTCTTTCTTTCTTTCTTTCTTTCTTTCTTTCTTTCTTTCTTTCTTTCTTTTTTTGATTTGTTAAGTGGTGTGATTTTTTTTGCTGTTGAGAGCATGAGCAGCAAAGAATAAATCTGCATTTATCTTGCATACAAATGGAGAACTTATATGTTCCAGTTGCATGATTAGGACAATGTGAATATGGGGAATTATCAAAAGGATTTCTTTCATACCTTTTTGCAACTTTCAAGCCTCAATGGAAAACACTGAGTTTGGTTTCATTTTTGTGATTATGTACATTCACAACTGCTGTTATATTTAAAAGTGTTGCATGTCAAATCTGACTCATTACTTCTGCTAATCATTTGAAGCTCAACATTCTTCTTAGTGCAAAATTAATGACTGGCAAAATAATCCTTTTTGACTTGCTTTTAATTAAAGGTAGCTGAAAATGTGGAGAAATAAGTGAAAAGAGAGATGTCTGACAAATATGAAGCAGAAAGGTTCTGCTGAATTTGGTGGAGTAGTTGCCAAGGATGGGATTTGGAACCCCTGGGATGCAGTCAGAATTCTGATATGTTTGAACAAGCAACCTGTAAAGCAGCCTCTCAATATATATATATATATATATATATATATATATATATATTTTAATTATTACAGTTATTCTTTCCATCCAGATTAAGTGTGAAATTATTGTGCATCTTGCATGCAAAAATCCTGTCTGACTTTATTTCCTAGTTAACCTTTAAAGGAAGTCAAAATGAATTTATATTAGAGATATTGGTGATTGCCAAGTAGACAGATGAATTTATTCTGCTATAACATGACTGAAGCCAAAAGACTCATGTAAGAGATTAAATTCACCCACAGTGTTACTATTTTTTCCCTGTTGAATGCTGTGGCTTGCCATGCAGCTAAAGAGCATCTTTAATCTCAGTGTTTGGATATTCTAATGTGTTTTTTTCTGGGTGAAAGTACATCCTGCATTCTTACTCTTGTGGCATTGCTACTCACTCTCTACACAATCTTGTTCTTTAAACAGATAAAATAACTTGTTGCCTTTACTTATGAAAAAACTATCATTCTGCCCAAGGGTATCAGTTCGACATAAACATCTTTTCAAACACAAAAAAAAAAAAAAAAAAAAAAAAAAACAAAACAAAAAACCTGTGTGAGCAAGCTTGAATTTGTGGGGAGGAGAGGGAAGAGAAAAAGAATGCCCATGATTTCCGATTTCCAATGAAACATAGAAACAAAAAAAACTAAACTTTTTAAGTGCATCTCTGCAAGAGATGGAGGAGAGAAAAAAAAAAAAAGGTTGAAAAAAGGAAAAAGAAAGGAAAAAAAAGAGGAAAAAAAGGGCAAAGAAATCACTACTGTTCCACAGGAGAAGTAAAATCTTGAGTGCCACTTTGGATTTACTCCTCAAAAGAAGTGTCTGCCTGTGGCAGTTCTGAAGCTTTGTTCTCAGCTGAAGTGACAGACTTGGCTTTATCATTGATGTTCAAATATTTCTTTGCAATTGAAGAGAATGATTCCTTAAGAATGTTCATGGGAGTTTGCGCCTTCTGAGACATGGATCAAAAATGGCAGCTACACAAAAGTCTTCTGTCAAATTTCTTCTTTAATTTAAAATTTGAGAACTGTATAATTAAAATTTATATAGAATCCCCTTGAAAAACAATGTATTTTGTCTTAAGTGTCACAGATTAAGGAAGCTGCACATAAATTCCAGGAACAAATGTGTTCCCTTACTGCAACATTTGCACTGCATGTGTTTAATTTGAATCAAGGTCTCCAGCTAACAGATGCTATATTGTCAAAATGTAAAGAAAGCCTGTATCCATATAATTGTGGTTGAAATTCTTGAAATGCAATTGCAGCATTTCAGACAGTTGCAGTGTTTCTTATTCTTAAAGATCTGAATGCAGGAGAAAGCAATGTTAATATATTTTACTATACCTTTACAGTAAGACAATTACTCTTTTCCTTGATCTCTCACAGTAACACATATTTATTATACCCTTAAAAATCATGCAATGTAAATAAGCAGCTAGACAACATGAGAGTTGGGAGAAAGCTCAACATTGTTCACAGCTCTTCAGTTTTGAAAGAGTGAGTCTTAATGTTTCCCTAGTGTTTTGTTTGTAGACAGTTGTAAAGAATGAATAGTTACTTCAGTGAAGGTTAGTGATCTTTACAATGGTGAAAAAAATCAAACTTCTTATTCAAATAGTACTGTGTGTTTTAATTTCTAGAGAGGTCTCTGAAATTATATCTGTTAATATGTTTAAAGGTAATAAAGCTTATTAGGCTTTGAAATTTGTATTATATTTCATGATCTATCCCTTGAGCAATGGCTTGAATGGAAAAAGTTCATTTCTATGACCTGATCACCACATATGAATATGTATAATTGTACTAAGTATTTTAAAATAGTCCATTGTACCAAAAGCAATAGAAGTTGACACACTGTCCAGAGAACTGGTGGACGCTCCATCCCTGAAATTCCAAGACTAGGTAAAATAGAACTCTGAGTAACCTGGTCTAGTGTAAGGTATCCCTGCCCATGGCAGGGCCTTTGGAACGAGATGATCTATAAGATTCCTTCCAACCTAACCATTCTATGATTTTATGACTCAAAAATGATAAAAAGGCAATATTAGCATAACACATCGTATTGTTTTGCTGGTTTTGGCTAGGAGGGAGTTAGTTTTCTTCATGGTAGCTAGTAGGGGAGTGGGTTTTGAATTTTTTCTGGAAACAGGGTTGATAACAAAAATATGCTTTTGTTATTGCTGAGCAGGGCTTACACAGAGTTAAGGCCTTTTCTGCTTCTTGTTCTGCCCTGCTGGTGAAGAGGTTCAATATGAAGAATTTGGAAGGGGACACAGCCAGGACAGTTGACCCCAATTGACCAAGGGTTCAATTCTGTCAGTTATTACAGATCTGTCCGGGGGTTTATGGAGTGATGCTGTTTGCCTTCCCGAGTCACAGCTGTGTGAGATGGGGCCCTGCTTTCCTGGAGATGGCTGAACACCAGTCTGCCCATGGGAAGTGGTGAATTCATTCCTTGTTTTGCTATGCTTGAATGTGGGACTTCTGCTTTACTTTTTGAACTGTTTTTGTCAACCCACAAGCTTTCTCATCTTTACCCTTCCAATTCTTTCCCCTACACAGCTGATGGGGAATGAGTGAACAGCTGTATGGGACTTGTTCACTGGTTGGGGATAAGCCATGACAATTGTATAGATGTCATTATCTTGTTCCAGTAAAATGGGGTTTCATCTGTATCTTTGTTCTTCAGTCACAAAGGGACATTTAGTAAGAGTAAAGATCTGGTGGTTTTCTTAAAAAAAATTTCTGAAAGAAGGCTTTGTGTTAAGCAATTGTACATTTTATTCAGCACTATTTTATATAGTCTGTTTTTACAGTTTTCAGTCTTTGCTCTTATATCTTGTTCTTCTATTACAGACTCAAGAAAGAGAGAAAAAGAAAAAAAAATATTTTCCTTAGGCTACTAACAGACGTGAATATACATACTTTTATTTTTTAGTAAAAAGGCAAAATAATCTGGTCTCAAGTATTAATGGTTCACAGTACATGTTATTTTAGCAGAATGATTTCGAGTAGCATTCTTAATTGATGTGTATTCTGTTCTGTAATTCAGCTTGTAAGTGTCCTTCTGTACCCATTTAAATGATACTTGCATTCAGCTTAAGATAATTATGATGAAAATTATGTAATATATAAAATGATACAGTCTTACACTTTCAGTTCTGTCCAAAGGGTTATTTTCAGCTATTTCAGAAGGTAAATATTGACATGAAATTTTTAAAATAAGGTAGCTGTAAACACTTGTATTTTTTTAGCTGTTAATGTTCGTCTTACTGAGGGTGTACTTAATGCTCTCATTCATAAAATTGATAAAGATATAAAACAGTTCCCAGTACTGAGCCCTGGGTAATACCAAAAAAAATTGTCTTACTTCACAAAACTGACAATTATAGGAAATAGCAATGAAATGCTGGTACAAGGGATGGCACCTTGATAAACTGGAGGGAGTTTAAACCTTTCTTCTCTACAGCAGGTAAAGCTCAACAAAAGGAGTATACTTTTAATATATAGATCAATTTAAAAAAAAAATTGTTAGCCAGATCACTGTAGCATATTGGTTTTCTAAAGCAAGGAATAGTTCTGTGAGTACAGCTGACTGCTGCTGAGGGTCTGAATCCTGCTACAGGCCATTAAAATTCAACATCACTGCAGCTTTAGCATCTATCATTAACATTCTACTAGAATGAAGTAGAATTGATGTTGTGGTGTGCATAAGCCAGCAGCAACGAATACTGGACAACCTGTGCTTTCTCAGCATAGCTTAGCCCACCTCTCTTGAGTCAGGGTATTTAAATAGAGGCTCTTCAAACCAAATTTCAAGGAACAAAAAGAAAATATATTTATTTTCAATTGCAAATATACATGTGCATTTCAGCCTGCCTGAAGGCCCTCACTCATTTTAAGATCACTGTAATTCTGTTGCTCTACATGACTCTAAAACTTTATTGTACAATTTTTCTCACTTTTGTTTGACCGTTTTGCTTTGAAACTTACAATTGCTGCTTTCCCAAATTTATGGCAAAGGACTAGCCAGCAAAAATGGAACTTACAAATAGTCAGTAGATTTGCTCCAACATAACCCCAGTTCAACCACCCAGAGTTGTGTGATGATAATGCTGTAGAGAAAGAAGTTCACAGCTGTCTGCTCTCAAAACCCAGGAAGAATGTACCCTCTCTTGGGACGTTTACAGACCTATCTGGAGCAACAGTTAAACATAGAAGATTGTGATAATGCTGTTATGAGCAAGCACAATAGGAGTATGTCTGGCTTTTAAGGCAGTACAGCTGAACAATCTTTTAGTTTTTTCCTTAAAGAATATGTGCCAAACTGCTTTCAATGCATGGTCTGCTCATTAGACGTCACCAATTCCCATACATTGTATCAGTTTCAGTGTGTTTTCCTGCTTTAGATCAGTCCTTTCATTTGAAATTTAAACCGTGTTTTCTTGTGTAGCTTCACTCGAACTAATAATATAATCGGGTATATTTTTCATATGAAATATACATGAGGTATTTTACTATTCATCTGTGTTGGAGGTACTTGTAATTATCCAGTTGACTTTTGCTATAATAATGCTTTTTTTTCAACTGATAGATAGTTGAGTTCTATGAAGAAAAGCATTGACAGTCCCTGCCTTTTTAAACTCTGCACTGTAATTAGGGATACTGAAATAACTCTGCAGTTCCCTGATTTCATGTATTGTCTTGCAAATCAGTTTCATGGCCCACTTGTCAAAACCAGCAAAGCAGGCAAACTAGCTTTGAATAGTGTTTCATGGTGCAGAAAGAGTAGTTGTTCTACCTGCTATAGATATTACAAAGGCTCTCAGCGTAGAGCCATTTGTGCAGTAGTTTGGAAGCCATTGAAATTATTTTTAGAATTATGTTCACTGTTGGCTACAACAATGAGACTGTGACTTTTATTTACTCTTTTTTTTTTTTTTTTTTTTTTTAATAAACATTCTATTAGTGAAACACTTTTTACTGGATATTTCACTTCAGGAATAATTCATTATGGGAGTATGCACGATGCAAAACCATCAGTTACTGGGTTATGTTCTAAACTTTTTATCTATTGAAGGTTAAGTACATAAATTAATTACTGTATGTTTTTGGAGAACAATGTGGATGTGTTTGTGTTATGTATATTTACGTATGTGTGCACAGCTTTCACAGAAATTGAAATACCTTCGGTTGTTGTTTGTGTGAGGATAAGCATGGGGCTCTGCCTGGGAACTGGTGATGAGCCAGACAAGACCTGGTAGATCAGGATTAAAGCCGGTGGGGCAAATCCCCGAATGCCCGGGAAAAAAACGTCCCGGAAATCGGGCTATGGGAGGACCTCTAGCACATAAAAGCAATGAACTGCGACACAAAGGGGACATTTTTCTTTGGGTTTCTTGGAGGGAGCGGGGGGCTTGCCCCCAGGGTCATCTTTTCCCCCCTCGCCTTTCCTCCCTGTGCTCCTGCTCCTTCCCTGCCTGTTCCCTGCCCGTCCCTGCCCTGCTCCGCTTCGCCGCTTCCCCGAGTCTGCTCCGTCGCCGCAAAAACCTCGTGCTCCGCTGTTTGTCCCACGGAGTCTCCGGCCTGCAGCCGTGGTTTGCCGATGCCGCAGACACTTTGCTGCCGCTGCTGCCGCCCGCAAATCGCTCCCGTTCGGTCCCGCAGCCGCGCAGGCTCCGCGCTGCTCTCAGCGCACCCGCTCCGTGTGCCGCACACACCGCGGGGGCACCGCGGGGAACAGCGGAAATGTTATCCCGGTGGTCTGTTTCTCTCTCCGTCTCTCATTTTCCCTCTTTGCTCTCTTTCCTATCCCACTTCGGTAGGAACACTTACCTTCCTTTATTAATAAACAACGTTCAGGTATAATATTGCCGCGTTTGAGCTTCATTTTCTTCCAAGAAATCTACAAGAAAGGTGAAGAGGGACATTTTGCGAGAGCATGTAGTGTTTAATCTGAAATAGGTACTAGTAACAAATTCTTTCCTGTGAGGGTGGTGACACTAGAACATGATGCCCAGAGAAATTGTGGATGCCCCAATCCGGGAAATGTCCGAAGTCGGGCTGGAGGGTCTTTGAGCAACCTGGTGTAGTGAAATCTGTCCCACCCTTTGGTAAGTGGTTTGGAACAAGTTCATCTTTAAGGTCCCTTCCAACCAAAGCCTTTCTATGATTCTATGATTTTGGGTAGACCCTCATTTAAAGACTTTTGTACTTATAGCTTCTCAGAAATTCTGCACTGATCTGGGACCTCAATATGTACAGGGTTTATCTTTCTCGTTTTTATTCTTCTCTTGAAAGTGTATCTTCCATGGCATATGGACTTTGGGGCCAAAAAGTCCTTGTCTACAACTTTGTCATAGTTTGCTATCATTGTGTATATCACATGAGATTTCAAAGGTTTAAATTTTGTCCTTTAAATTACTCACTCTTTTAAAAAGGACACCCAGAAAAGTTTTGTTTGAGGCCTACAAAACAATAGGAGTGTTCTTAGTTGGCAGAAGACTTCACCTGAGGTTCAGACACTCAGTCTGCTAGAGGCTTACAGGATGCCATGGCATAAAAACAAGGTTGTATCAAGGAGGAATGTTTGAAGATACTTTTCCTTAAGTAACAGTATTAAATATACTGTTTAGTGATTTGAAGGCTACAGGAGATAATGAAATGTGAAGGAATCTTTCCATGGCAAACTGGTAAGTAATGTTGTGCCTATGATGAAAAGCACTACAAAGCAAGGCTCCTGGTCATCCAAGACACACTAGTTTGATTGGGCACCTCACCACACCGCTCTATTGCATAGATCAAAAACCAGACACAGATATAGATTACAGAGCACAGAATGTATATTCCTTACACAGGTTGGTATAACCCCTGAAATTTGTCCAGTGCTTTGTATTGTTGCCATGTCAATCTACTGGTTCTGCTGAGAAATGATACAAGAAAATATCTCTCAGATGAGGAAACTGTCAAAATAATGACTCCACGGGTTCTCTTCTTAGAAGGGCTAAGTCTGAATTTCAAAGCAGGTGCTCTCTGTGATGTGCTCTGCATTTCTGATTTCCTAATTATCCAAATGAGAATTCTCTGTCATGCAGACCAGTTCCCTCTGTGCCCTGATCCTGTGAGAATAGGATGTGGGCATGCTCTTGTGCATTTTTTGATTCACTGATTATTTAAAACTGCTGTTGTTAAATTTTCAAGCCTTAAACTGTACTTTTTGTGAACAAGCTTATTCTTTTTTTATTTAGTATGGGTCCACATGTCAGTCAATATCCACTGAAGTTCTCCTTCATCAATGCCAATGTGTAATACCATGGGCACATATTTTTAACAAGATTAAATATTTGTTGTCACGCTTACTGAAAGGAACTCACCAGTACGCTTTTCTGCTTGAAAAATGGCTCATTTCAAATGCCCAAAAAGTACTTTTCTTCTTTTGTCTTACCCTTTTGTTTTCTTTTCCTATTTGCATCACTCTCTGTTTTGGTGCCTATGCTGTGACAATGTTCTATTACTCCCTGGCTTTTGTCTGTAGTCTTTCAGACACATTTCTTCTAGAAAGGGAAGCATCCGCTATAAAACTATATATATATATATATTAATATTTATTATATAATATATATCAAATAGGTAGGTAGCCTTACCATTTTGGTGTGTTACAAAAGGATTTATAGGTTGCATTTTTAAAATATGTCAGGTCCTTGAGTTTACATAAGGCTCGTAAGAGAGGTAGAAGAGCTCTTGTTGCAGTCTACTTCAAGATGTCTTGTAGCAAAGAAGGATATTTGCCTTCACAAATCTGCCTTATTATCTGTAGGCAAAGCAATATCATGTTGGAAGTTGGAGTGTAACTGAGCAACTTAGAAAAATAAACAGAACTGCTAAAAATAACACTTGCTAATAATCATCATAAAGTGGCCTGATACCATGGACATAAAGGGGGAATAAATATGCTGTATAGGATGTGACTGATATATCAAGTAAGTTTCTGAGTGTGTACTGAATCTGTAGTATGCTGTTCTATAGCTGACAATACTAATATCAGAAGGGACAGTTGTGATGTAAAACAATGAGTTAATCAGTCCTGTTTCTTTGCCATGTGCATTTCCCATGTAAACTGATTTAATTTCATCTCAAATTCTGACATTGTGAGACCACCTATATGCCTGGGGACAATAGTGTGTGCAAGTGAGTTAGAGAAGGATGATGAGTGGGACTTCAGAGGGGAGTTCTAAGACTAGCTGAATACAGGGAATGAGTGAAAGACCTGATGGAAACAGGAAAGGTAATGTTTGAATAAGAAATCAAATATAATAGTGATACTTTTCAATGTAGAAGTAAGAAATGAGAGGAATCAAAACATAAATGGAAGGCTTAACCAAAGTAAAAAGGAATGAGGTGTATAGATAGGGTCAGAAAGTTAAGTAAAGAGAAGGTGTGAAAATGCACAAACTTAATTATACCAAATTATACTTTGAAAAGGTTAAGTCACAGTGAAATATCTTATCAGTATTAACTTGTTTAGTTTCAAAAGAATGGGAACTGAACCACTGTCTTACTGCTAGAATCTACTGCTAGAATCCACTGCTAGAATCCGGTCCCTTTCCTGGATAATGTTAATTTACTGATTTCTTCTTAATAACTATTTTGAAGAGTGGACTTTTGAGGTTTTGATAGATTGCATCAGAAAAACAGCTGATTTTTTTTTTCTCCCCATTATATATAATAAAATACACCAAAAAGATCACAGGTATTTGAAGTTCTTTTCTGTAGTAACTCCTTTTTCAGGATATTACTGAAATTACAAAAAACTTTAGAAGTTCATTGGAAAAGAAGCAAGATCAAGTGAATTGGAATGAGGTTTTCTTACTAATTTTTTATATCTATTTATTCATTCCATGAAAATGAAACCTCACAGTATACTAATTTCCAGTGTGAGTGTTTCATTATACCTCAAAGGCCTAATTTGATGTGTAGCAATGGGACGTGACTCACACTCTTGGTTCCTGCTTACTGTGAAAATGAGACTGCTTCAGATAAGAGAGCTTTGTTTAAACAGTCTAGGAAGAGTTTCAGTTTATGTTGCCTTCTTAGCTGCCTTTGGCAAATAGCAGATTTCAGGTATTAATATTTGCAAATGAATGCAAATCAAAATTAAAGTAGTGTAAATGTAACATAAGTTTCGGTTGGCAACTTTAAAATTTATGAGTGAGAACATTGAAAAATCAGATGCTCACTACAAGTGTTCCTGAGGCCAGCAGATTTAGGTCAAATGCAAGTGTCTTTATAGAAATGATCTGTGTAGATGTTTAAGTGACAAAGAGGAGTTAAAACCATGTATTTCAAATTAAATAACTGATTTACATAGTCAATAATTTTTTAGTTATCAGGTGAGACTGTAATAGTGTTTTACTGAAGGTGATACAGTGAACTTGTTTTCAAAAAATAGTCATTTACCTATATATGGTAATGCTGAGTATTACTTGAAAGCTACCTAATCTGAAACTAAACTGAATTTCTGAATTTACCATTGTCATATATACAAAATTTGCTGTCATATATACAACATTTACTTTGCTGTCTACTGTGTACTTGCTCAGAAAAAGTAAATACATTTACAGAATATTTTTTCATCAACAGACAGAAACCCAGTGGCTTAGTGAGCATTGTAAAGAGACTAATTAAACTACTGGAAAGCAGAGTTCATGCAGTGACACTAACATCCTGCATATTTCTTGGGTATAGTTTGGCATCATTAAAAATTACAAGGAACTGAAACAAAAAATCCCGAGGTCTATGAAAAAATTTAAGACTGCAGATAACATATATTTGTATATGCGTGTTTAAGTAACTTTGATTTAAATTCCTTTATTTGACAATTGTGGTGGGCATTTTCATTTCTAATGTCAGTGCAATTTTCTCATCATATTCCCAGAAGTCAACTTCACCTAATACACCACTTTGGCTTTGAACAACTTTGAAGGGGCAAACAGGCCCTTATAATCTTTTCCAGTTTGTATTTCTATACTTATATATTCAAACTGTCCTCATTTAGTTTTTATGTTCCTTAGACCTCTGGGTATCCTGGAGAAGGATCCATCTTCACATTGCAATGCACTTTTCATCTCTTGGGCAATCTACAGGCTGAACATTGTATTAAAAAGTGAGTATCTAGAGGTTTTATTTTTTGCATTGCTTTCAGTTATAGTATATCACATACATTGTGACACATGGCTAAACTCGGTTATCTTAGCAAGGATGAATGACTTCCTTGGTGTTATAAGAAATGCTAAAAGCTGAAAAACACATTTTCTCTCTTTGTCATTGAAGTGGTTTTATGACCAAACCTCTCTCTGTTAGAATAAGAGAACATTTACTGCAATTTTGTGGTGAAAAAAAGCTGTAGGGGAATTTTTCATCTCTCTTAGCATCTTACTGTGACTGAATTACTGTCTGTTACCTTAGATGTGGGGTAGGGGAGAGAGCAAATCCATTGAACGGAGGGCAATATTCCTCCTGTGGAAATATACAACCTAAATAAATTTGATGTAATATTTGTCATAGTTTTCTTCATGAGAGTGATGGAACACTGAAATAACTGAAGACCTATTCTGAAAACTGAAGTAGGTCATGGTTTGTAATATATAGGCCCTTTTACTTTTTCTCTAATGTAAATTTAATACCATAGTTATGGTAATGTTTCTTTGATTCAAAAGTAGCCTTTTAGAAACTCGATATGCCATTTCTACTTATTAGCACTTTAGATAATAATACTTGTTCTCCTATTAAATGTCAAAAGTTACTTCCTGTTAACACAAAAAGAAGCTACTTCAGTTTGAAAATGTTTGAATTTTTAAAATGTGTGAGATTTTAAATATGATTTTAACTTTCAGTTTTTGATTCTCCTAACTCCCACTCCAATGAGAAGGAGAATAGTAGAAAAAAAGTAAACGTCATGGGTTGAGATAAACTAGTTTAATAAATGAAACTAAATAAAATATTATAATAAAAATAACAATAGCAGAAATAATAATGAGAAAAAAATAATAATTATAATGAAATTGAAAGAGAGAGAGAAATAAACCCCAAATAAGCAATGCACAGTACAATTTCTCACTTCCATGTTGATCAATGCCCAGCCCATCCCCAAGCAGAAATCAGCAAGTTCTGGCCAAACTCTCCCCAGTTTACATACTGGATGTGATGTTCTGTGGTATGGAATATCCCTTTGGCCAGTTGTAGTCAGCTGTCCTGGCTGTGCTCCCTCCAGGCTTCTGGTGCCCCTGCTCACTGGCAGAGCCTGAGATACCGAGAATTCCTTGAGTGAAGGTAAAGAGTGTTCAGAAACAACAAAAGCTTCAGTGTGTTATCAACACTGCTTTCACAGTAAATCCAAAGCACAGCACTGCACCAGCCACTAAGAAGAAAATTAATTCTGTCCCAGTTGAAACCAAGACAAAAATCTTTTAAAACAATTTCAGATGTTCACTGGAGCTTGCTGGCTAGCTCATGTCTCTTCTGCTCAATTAGATCATTAAAGCAAGAATTCTGCCTGTCACAGAGCTTCGGTCACAGAGCTTCAATCATTTCATTTGCAGCTCAAGTCTGTGTGAACTAGGTTTTGTCCCAAAAAAACAGTTTGCTGTAGGTGATTTAGACTTTCTAGACGACTTAATCATTTCTATTGTGCAACTTTTCCTAATTAAAAAATAAAAATAAAAAAAATGAAAGGAAGATAATTGTCTTGGGAGAAGAAGGAGTGAACTTACAAATCTGTTCATGAAGTTCATGAAGTTTAAACTAGGAGCACAATGCAGAAGGAGGTCAAGGATATACCCTTTTATAATACTCAATTTTCTTTCTGTCCAAACAGAATCTCTGTGAGCTGGCAGGTGAAATATATAAGATTCTTACAATGTGCAATGTAATGCAGTACTCACCAGTGGCTAGTGCTTCTTGCTGAGAGACAACCATAGCAGTTACAAGTGTAGAGCCTGGAAGGACTTGTTTCCACACCTAGGCAGAAAGGTTTCATGAAACTATTTCAAAATATAGTTTTTTTTCTGGCTCTGCAATTTTATAAAATATTCAGAAAAGATCAAGAGCTATACAACATTTCTAGGATCCTACATGACCATGCTTTGAATTAGATTACAAAAGAATGGAAATGGTAACGGAAATAACCGATTTTCTTATTTAAAAGTGAAGGTTATCAACAGTAACATAGTCAAAAGTTAACAAGAATCTAATGGATGTTTTTAAATTAGTATTTTTAAAGCAAATGCTTATAAGAAAGCCTCTTGGAGGCACTGTTAATGGACTGCATTTATTCAGAGCAATTTGTATATCATAATATGTGCATTTCTGTAGTTCATGCAGAATACAGAATGAGTCCTAGCCAGGCTACATTCCAACAATACTGCATTTAATAGCTCTGTTCATGATTCTGCTTTGACATTTGCTGTAATGCACTACCTACCTGAACTGTAGTTGCTTCATCATTCAGCCTGCAATCTTTAGGGAGGAATCAAACATCTTGAAATGTGTACAGTAACATGTGTTACAGCAAGAGATTTACAACTTTCTGTTTCATTACAATCCATTCAAGCAGCAGAACTCTTTAGCCTACTGGAGATGAGTGCTCATGCTGTTAACAAATGCAGAAATTAGTATAACCATTTATTACCTCAAAAGGCTTCCTTTTTTATTTCTGTACAAGAATTGTTCAAAGCAAAAATTCTCAGGAACCTTGTACTACTGAACTCTGGTTTACAGAACTAATGCTGTAATGCATGAATGCTAGCAAGACACCAAAGGCTGCATCTGTTCCAGGTATAAGGATTGGCTCTGAACAGAATTGTAGGGCATGGCATTTTGAGTCACTTGCATTTGGAGGCTCCTTCTGTGTTCATATAACCACACTAGGCTTACACAGATCCCTCTGATAACTTTAAAAATCCCGGAGGAAATATGTAAATGCATTTATATTTTCACTGGTTTCTTAAAAGATCGGCTGCATCACTGCTGATGTTCATGTCAGTAATGTCATCGGCCCATGGCAGTAAAATTCATGTGGTTATTTCTGTTGGGAGGTTATTTTTCCTCTCATTTTTATGATCTTCAAATCATGTAGCAGGATACATCCAAGAAGGCTTTAGAAACCATTTACACCATGGTTAGCTTCAGTACACCCCTTGTTTCATAATGCGCATGTAGTTTGTTTTGGCATAAGTGCAGTCACTTAATTTTAATAAATTCTGTGCAGAAGCATAACCATCGAATACTCTTTTGAGCTCAAATGATGACAGAGTTTGTTTAATTTATATGTCAGTCTATATAATCTGACTGGCACTATTACCCTTTTTTGATTGTGTATTTTTATGGTCCCATTATGAATTACATCACAGTCTAATTGCATTTAATCTTGTAATGACAATGCTTAGAACTGCCTTTCATAAGCATGAACTTTTTGTAATTATGGATATTCTAAAACTATCATAAAACAAAATATTTTAATATTGTTAGTGATAGAGATACAACAGGTCAGGACATCAGCTGCACAGAGCACAAAATTCTGGGAACATCTACGCTATTGAGACCATGCAATTGTTAGAATAATGTGGATTTCATGTCATGGTAGCTAGGGTCCCATGAAAAATACCATAATTTAGAAATATCAGTTGTCAGTGTTTTAAGTAGAGATTTTTAACAGAAGAGAAAGAGATTTTTTTTTTAAATTGATATGAATTGAGAAAGAAGGGGTATGTCTAGTTTTGCAACCAGGAGATGGACATTTCAAGAATGTCTGGATTTTGATAGTACCTGGATAACAGAACTGGATAGCTCTTGTCACTTGTTATGACTGTCATTGTTAATCTTTACTAGATCACCGGATATGTGTCTTGCTGCTGTTGGCCAAACTACTTGAACTCAAGTTTTGGTGGTTAATATTGGCGTGAGAGCGTAAGTGTGAGTGAATAAAATTGCTTTGGATTAAAACAAACTCACCTTCCCCTCCTGTAGAATCTTACACTGAGTTTTGCTACCTCTGTTAGCTTCACAATATTTCTATGTGTATAGAATGACCTGTGCCTGTTAAATTTTCTGCATTTAGATTTCTTTTCAAATGAGAAGATCTCCAAATCTGCAGAAGGCTCTTAGGAGGAACTGGAAAGTTGTGTGAATGTATTGGATTTCTCTCTTCCCCAGGGAGTGTTACATAACTATAGTTCTAAATTATTAGAATTGTTGGGGATTAAACTGATTTTAATTTGTAATAACCCTAAATATGTTGAGGCTGTAGTTTATCACAAGCCTGCATTTTCTGTACTTGGATACAGATCATGGAATCACAGAATCACAGAATCAATCACAGAATCACAGAATCACAAAATCACTAGGGTTGGAAGAGATCTTCAAATCTTCAAGCCCAACCCATGGCCTTGCACTTCAACTAAAACACAGCACCAGGTGCCACATCCAATCTCTTTTCAAACACATCCAGGGATGGTGACTCCACCACCTCCCTGGGCAGCCCATTCTAATACTTTATCGCTCTTTCTGTAAAGAATTTTTTTCTAATATCCAGCTATTGCACAAGACTTGATCCTCTAATCCTTACTTCCTGAATCTAGACTAATTTGAGATTTGGTAATCAGAATAATTTCTGCACTGTTTCCATGAGAAATTTTTATTTATATACAGGAAAAAAATATAAATGAACAGCTCTAAAAATAAAACCACAGTAAATAATAAGTAAGTACCACTTGTAGATATTTCAAAAGTTTAACTTCTAAAATCTGTCAAATTATTTTTCTTATACAAAAGTATGTGGTTTTTCTAGGGAGGAGGACAGTGGGAGGCGTGAAACAAAATATGATATAAAAAAAAAACAAAAAAACTATTTTTTTATAATGGCTTTCTAAGCTGCATGCAAAGTTCCCAGTGATGTAGAACTGATAAGATGAAAGTATTGGAAAAAATGAAAAGCTAAGACAACAAAAAACAGTCAGATTGATCATTGCATTATTTGAATAAAGTTTTGGATAATTCTTTGATAAGTGTAAAGAAATTAACTAAAAATGAAATTTTAATCATAAGATGAAGGAAGAGATTTCCAGTAAAGAAAAAAAAAATGATCAAGTTATAAAGACAATCAAAATGGGATTAGAAATGCTCAGTTTGCTAGTGGCATAGATGAATGTAATTATATTGTATTTGTTTGCTAAGTATTTCAGTAGCAGAGAATGTTTTAAAAGGCTATATGAAAACTTCTGGTTCAGAAAACTGGTGAATTAGACCAAGAGAAGCCCTTGTACTTGCTTGTATATATTTTATTTCTTTTTGCATTCATGTTTTCAAAATTTGGTTCTGATGTCCAAGATTTATTATGTTTAAGATTTTCCTTAATGCAAATCTTAACTGAACTAAGAATGGTAGAACATTTACTTACAATATCAGAATAGATACAGAAACTTGAAAAAAACTCTTAGTTAAGTGTCAGGCCTCAGAGTGCACCATGGCACACTAACTGTCCTAAATAGCAGATCCTCCCTTGGATCCATCCGTCATATTCTGCATGAGGGTCCAGGACCCCATTTCAGGATAGGCCAGATGCTCCCTCCTTGTCAGAGCCATGTTAGAGGTGTGCATTCTCATGGATGAGCCATGGTCCTACACTGTAGTGTTGTTTCCAATCATGTTTGTGGTCCCATCTCCTGCCTGATTCACTGGGGGGACCCTGGATCTGCTTGAGTCCTTCAATGTGTCTGGGACAGACCGTGCAGCCTGTCACCCTCACCTTGCTCTGCCCACAGCTTTCAGATGGTGTGCTCTTGTGTCCTGGCTGGTGAGTTGGGATCACCCACGGCTTCCACCTCATCCTCCCATGTGAATGGGTRCCACTCACTGAAATTTAAGTTCGAATTAATATGTTGGCTATTGGTTTTTCTAGGGGCAGAGGAGGGACATGGGAGGCGTGAACAAAATATGATATAAAAAAAAAACAAAAAAACATTATTTTTATAATGGCTTTCTAAGCTGCATGCAAAGTTCCCAGTGATGTAGAACTGATAAGATGAAAGTATTGGAAAAAATGAAAAGCTAAGACAACAAAAAAAGCAATTTGTATATCATAATATGTGCATTTCTGTAGTTCATGCAGAATACAGAATGAGTCCTAGCCAGGCTACATTCCAACAATACTGCATTTAATAGCTCTGTTCATGATTCTGCTTTGACATTTGCTGTAATGCACTACCTACCTGAACTATAGTTGCTTCATCATTCAGCCTGCAATCTTTAGGGAGGAATCAAACATCTTGAAATGTGTACAGTAACATGTGTTACAGCAAGAGATTTACAACTTTCTGTTTCATTACAATCCATTCAAGCAGCAGAACTCTTTAGCCTACTGGAGATGAGTGCTCATGCTGTTAACAAATGCAGAAATTAGTATAACCATTTATTACCTCAAAAGGCTTCCTTTTTTATTTCTGTACAAGAATTGTTCAAAGCAAAAATTCTCAGGAACCTTGTACTACTGAACTCTGGTTTACAGAACTAATGCTGTAATGCATGAATGCTAGCAAGACACCAAAGGCTGCATCTGTTCCAGGTATAAGGATTGGCTCTGAACAGAATTGTAGGGCATGGCATTTTGAGTCACTTGCATTTGGAGGCTCCTTCTGTGTTCATATAACCACACTAGGCTTACACAGATCCCTCTGATAACTTTAAAAATCCCGGAGGAAATATGTAAATGCATTTATATTTTCACTGGTTTCTTAAAAGATCGGCTGCATCACTGCTGATGTTCATGTCAGTAATGTCATCGGCCCATGGCAGTAAAATTCATGTGGTTATTTCTGTTGGGAGGTTATTTTTCCTCTCATTTTTATGATCTTCAAATCATGTAGCAGGATACATCCAAGAAGGCTTTAGAAACCATTTACACCATGGTTAGCTTCAGTACACCCCTTGTTTCATAATGCGCATGTAGTTTGTTTTGGCATAAGTGCAGTCACTTAATTTTAATAAATTCTGTGCAGAAGCATAACCATCGAATACTCTTTTGAGCTCAAATGATGACAGAGTTTGTTTAATTTATATGTCAGTCTATATAATCTGACTGGCACTATTACCCTTTTTTGATTGTGTATTTTTATGGTCCCATTATGAATTACATCACAGTCTAATTGCATTTAATCTTGTAATGACAATGCTTAGAACTGCCTTTCATAAGCATGAACTTTTGTAATTATGGATATTCTAAAACTATCATAAAACAAATATTTTAATATTGTTAGTGATAGAGATACAACAGGTCAGGACATCAGCTGCACAGAGCACAAAATTCTGGGAACATCTACGCTATTGAGACCATGCAATTGTTAGAATAATGTGGATTTCATGTCATGGTAGCTAGGGTCCCATGAAAAATACCATAATTTAGAAATATCAGTTGTCAGTGTTTAAGTAGAGATTTTTAATAGAAGAGAAAGAGATTTTTTAAATTGATATGAATTGAGAGAAGAGGTATGTCTAGTTTTGCAACCAGGAGATGGACATTTCAAAATGTCTGGATTTTGATAGTACCTGGATAACAGAACTGGATAGCTCTCGTCACTTGTTATGACTGTCATTGTTAATCTTTACTAGATAACCGGATATGTGTCTTGCTGCTGTTGGCCAAACTACTTGAACTCAAGTTTTGGTGGTTAATGATGGCGTGAGAGCGTGAGTGAATAAAATTGCTTTGGATTAAAACAAACTCACCTTCCCCTCCTGTAGAATCTTACATTGAGTTTTGCTACCTCTGTTAGCTTCACAATATTTCTATGTGTATAGAATGACCTGTGCCTGTTAAATTTTCTGCATTTAGATTTCTTTTCAAATGAGAAGATCTCCAAATCTGCAGAAGGCTCTTAGGAGGAACTGGAAAGTTGTGTGAATGTATTGGATTTCTCTCTTCCCCAGGGAGTGTTACATAACTATAGTTCTAAATTATTAGAATTGTTGGGGATTAAACTGATTTTAATTTGTAATAACCCTAAATATGTTGAGGCTGTAGTTTATCACAAGCCTGCATTTTCTGTACTTGGATACAGATCATGGAATCACAGAATCAAGATCACAGAATCAATCACAGAATCACAGAATCACAAAAACTAGGGTTGGAAGAGATCTTCAAATCTTCAAGCCCAACCCATGGCCTGCACTTCAACTAAAACACAGCACCAGGTGCCACATCCAATCTCTTTTAAACACATTCCAGGGATGGTGACTCCACCACCTCCCTGGGCAGCCCATTCTAATGCTTTATCGCTCTTTCTGTAAAGAATTTTTTTCTAATATCCAGCTATTGCACAATGACTTGATCCTCTAATCCTTACTTCCTGATATCTAGACTAATTTGATGATTTGGTAATCAGAATAATTTCTGCACTGTTTCCACTGAGAATTTTTTTATTTATATCAGGAAAAAAATATAAATGAACAGCTCTAAAAATAAAACCACAGTCAAATAAATTATAAGTACCACTTGTAGATATTTTCAAAAGTTTAACTTCTAAAACTCTGTCAAATTATTTTCTTTATACAAAAGTATGTGGTTTTTCTAGGGGGCAGAGGAGGGACAGTGGGAGGCGTGAACAAAATATGATATAAAAAAAAAAAACAAAAAAACATATTTTTTTAATGGCTTTCTAGCTGCATGCAAAGTTCCCAGTGATGTAGAACTGATAAGATGAAAATGGAAATGAAAACAAGACAACAAAAAACAGTCAGATAATTGCTTGAATAAAGTTTGAAAGAAATAATCAAAAATGAAATTTTAATCATAAGATGAGGAAGAGATTTCCAGTAAAGAAAAAAAAATGATCAAGTTATAAAGACAATCAAAATGGGATTAGAAATGCTCAGTTTGCTAGTGGCATAGATGAATGTAATTATATTGTATTTGTTTGCTAAGTATTTCAGTAGCAGAGAATGTTTTAAAAGGCTATATGAAAACTTCTGGTTCAGAAAACTGGTGAATTAGACCAAGAGAAGCCCTTGTACTTGCTTGTATATATTTTATTTCTTTTTGCATTCATGTTTTCAAAATTTGGTTCTGATGTCCAAGATTTATTATGTTTAAGATTTTCCTTAATGCAAATCTTAACTGAACTAAGAATGGTAGAACATTTAGTTACAATACCAGAATAGATACAGAAACTTGAAAAAATCTCTTAGTTAAGTGTCAGGCCTCAGAGTGCACCATGGCACACTAACTGTCCTAAATAGCAGATCCTCCCTTGGATCCATCCGTCATATTCTGCATGAGGGTCCAGGACCCCATTTAAGGATAGGCCAGATGCTCCCTCCTTGTCAGAGCCATGTTAGAGGTGTGCATTCTCAAGTTCTGTCTCTGGATGAGCCATGGTCCTACACTGTAGTGTTGTTTCCAATCATGTCTGTGGTCCCATCTCCTGCCTGATTTACTGGGGGGACCCTGGATCTGCTTGAGTCCTGCAATGTGTCAGGGACAGACCGTGCAGCCTGTCACCCTCACCTTGCTCTGCCCACAGCTCTCAGATGATGTGCTCTTGTGTCCTGGCTGGTGAGTTGGGATCACCCACGGCTTCCACCTCATCCTCCCATGTGAATGGGTCCCACTCACTGAAATTTAAGTTCGAATTAATATGTTGGCGTTTTTAGCTTTAATATGCATGCAACATTTTGAGTGTGTTGTTTAGTTATTGAAGGTTTTAATGTAATGAACCATACAGCTATTTTGTTGGGTTTCTTTTTTTTTTTTTTTTTTTTTTTTATTTTATTTTTTAATTTTTTTTTTTTATTTTAATCTTTAACCTACCAGAAGTTCTATTTGGGAAAAACAAAGTGGAAAATGCAAAAGGTTTTTCTTTTTAATTATGGGCTGAGAACTTCAATATCAATATAATATAAGAGGGCTTGGTATCCACAGTGATATTAAGACCAGATTTGAAAAAGATTTTGGGAATGATATAATCATGCCAACATGAGTTTAGAAAGAACAAATCTTGTCAAAGTCTCTGAAATTTTTGGAAAAGTTTTCAGAATAGATCTGAGAGAAGAGGAGAATGTCTTATATTTTACTTTTTGAAGAGTCGTTAAAGTATATTATATTATATAAGTATAGTATATTTTTCTACTATATAAAGTATAGTAATTTTCTTACTATATAAAGTGTTATATTTTACTTATAAAAGTATATTTTACTTATATTTTACTTTTTTGAAAAGTCATTAAAGTATCACTTGGCCCTAATCTAAACCATCAAAAAGAGTATTAATTTTAGGATAGTCTTTGGTCAAAAGTTTACCAGAAAAAAAGAATCTGGAGAATTATTATTAGCCATGTCAAGCTGTCTTCTGCAAATGTGAGCACTGGCAGTAGTTTTACCAAACACATTTGTTCAAATAATGATTTTTGAACCTGGTGTAAGCTGTCATAAACACTCACAGGAAGTATTAAGAAGGATGAGCAGACTGCAGAATAACATCCATCAAAGGTCTGTAAAGGAGCAAGAAAAGAATAAAAATATTTCAATATCTAAAACCTTTCATGTTGGCAGCATGCAAGAACAAGTGAAAAGAGAAGAATAAAATGAAGTAAAAATTTCCTGAGAAATTACATATATATTGTACATAATGTGCTATGGGAAGGATAGTTTGTATCAGTGCAGAAAATACAGCTAAAGAAATTGAGTTAGTCAATACCAGTCTTCAAGATTGTTATTTATGGATTTTGTTGCTCCTCTAGGTTTATGGCCTATCGGATGAGAGGCAGAATAAGTAAAAAATGTGTAGATTCACAAAAGGTAGAGGTGTAGTAAGTTTATTTGAAAGGTTGGGAAAAAAAAAAAAGAGGAATTTCTGTAGCAATAAGTGCCTGTATATTGTCAGGTCTATAAAATTATTTTCATTGAAAGGTCTACAAAATTATTCAGAAAATTATTCAGTTATTACTGAGCATCAGGGATAGTAGACTAAAAGCTATCCTGTGCCCTTACTCAGTCCATATTGCAAAGGAGAGTAGATGGAGGCCAAAAGGCAATTTGCTTTCTCTATGTTTTCTTTCAGGACTAATAGATTTTACAGAAATGTGAAGGTATGAGTGATGTGGATTTTTTTTTCAGAGAAAATTGATGAAGTATTTTGGGCATTCTAAGTACACTTAGACTTCCACTAAGTAAAATAAAGAGCTTATAAAGGTAAGATAATTTTTGAACTTTTCATTTCATCTTCAACTCAAAGTTACCCCCATAAAATTTCACCCTTTTTCTTGCATTTGTTTGTGACTGTAGAACTGCTCTTGATGAAAAGAGAGAATTCTGTAAGAATCAACAAGTGTTTTTTCAACAAGTTGAGTTAGTACATGAACAACTAGGTAAAAATAGCACTGGCAATGATTAAGTGGATCAATATCAGTTTTGTTTGTTGATGCATTAAGCTGCAATGCATGACATAACAGGTTAAATTCTAAATGTTCAATATCTTTTCACTGCCTCCTGAAGTGAAAATAAGAAAATGAATCTTATGCATTTTGCTGGCATAGATTAATACTGACAATAATGATAGCCAGGAAAGAGATTGAACTGTGTTATCTGCAGAAATTATTTCCGCCAGTGAAGTGACTCACTTTGATGCTCCCTTTGGTCAATTACAAAACACCGAGAAGATACTAAAAGGGAGAAGCCATCAAAAGACAGACTCATACAAAGGACAATCTTGAAAGCTTGGATCAGCTAAAGTAGAAAATATTTATTTCTTTTTCCATTAGAAAGGGGGATTAATGCTTTAAGGTGTTTTTTAATCTAGTGTTTAATGTAAAATCAAGAATGCATTTGTACTGAAGTAGGATAGAGAATTATGGATTTTATACCGTAATTCCATACTGTTTGGATCTTGTTGGATTGGCTGGACATAAATTCAACCTCAAATCTTAATGGATATGGAAGGAAATGGTACAAATTGAGCATACCAGAAATATGTCGGATTCCCCTCTTACTGTTTCTTCTGGTTTTACCAAGTTACATTAAGCAGATGTAATCTCATAATTTGTAGAACATCTGATATAGTGCAAAATGAAAAATACTGGATTAAAGTGAGGAAGTAATTCTTATTCAACCTGCGGTGTGAGTCCCAGTTTGAAGAACTGGCTATATGAGTCAAGAAGAGTTTGCACCTAAATGGAAAATAGCGGGGGAAGCTTCTTACTGAATGTGTTAAAAAAACTTACTCCTTGGGAAGTGTATTTTGTGTTTAAAATCTTCACAGTAGGAAAAGCAAAAGTGGTCTAAAGATACCTGCAGGCACAAAGGTGAGAAGTTTTAAGGAAGCGGGGAGATAATAGTATCAACTAGGAAGAGCTAAAAAGCCTGAATGATTATGATAGTACAAGTGGCATAACATTGAGCATTATAGTACTTAGGAATAACAATAATAGTGACTGCAGACTGGGACCTTGAAGCATTTGTTAAGGAGGAAAATATCTGGGTTCTTGTATACTACCTACTAAGTCTAGGTCATTAATATATTAATGTCATGAAAAGAGTAAGAATCATCAAATCATATAATATCCTGATTTGGAAGGACCCACAAGGATCGAGTCTAAGTTCTGGCTCTGCACCTACCCAAGAATCATACCATGTCCCTGAGAGCATTATCCAAATTCACCAAACACCATTGTTTTGGTGAAGAACTTTTTGCTAGTACCTAACCTAAATCTCCCCTAACAGTTTCATGCCATTCCTGCTACAGGTCATCAGAGAGAACAACACTCGCCCCTCTGCTTCCCCACATGAGGAAGCTGTGAGAATGATGAGGTGTCCCCTCAGTGTCCTCTGCAGGAACGAACCCTTAGTCTGTGTAAAACATTTACATAGAATACAAGGAGTAATTAATACAAGAAGGCAGAAGAATATCTTGATGTGAAATAGCATGAATGATTTTTGTGATATTCTTGAAATAAGAAATTCATAAAACATACAAGTGTGTGCCCGCGTGTGTGTGTATATATATCTATGAAGAAAATTTATGTATGAATAAAAATTCTACTGGGTAAAGCCAGTGATCTCATTGCCCCATGCTCTGGCTTATGTCAGCAGAATGAGATTAAAAATGCACGTTTATTTAACATATCAGACTGTGACTTATCATACCAATAATGCATCAGACTATGAGAACACCTCCATCATTAAATCACCAGTGAAGGGTGGGGGAGTGGAATGTCATAGATAAAAACTGTTTAACTAGCAGAAAAGATTAGCAAGTGAGTGTGTAGGACTGGCCACAGGCGCTCGTGTATTTGGCTAGAGTGTATTTGGTTAACAATTTGCTTCCCTTCTAATGGAATCTTCTGCTAGGAACTTGGAGGTACACGGTGCATGCATAAAGACAATGCAATGAATTAATTTGGGAGATTGATTCAGAATGTTTTCTTTTGCCATTGTGTCAATGCATATATGCATATGTCTAGGGAAGAGCAGACAGAATTTCAATACAGTCTTAGATCTAAAATTCTAGTTCACACTTCATTATGTCCTCCTCTAGACAGAATGCAGGAGCAGGGAGAGCCTTTTGAAAGGGCTTTTTTTACTGAGTCTAGACAAAAAAAAACCAAAAAAAACAAAAAACAAAAAAAAAAAACAAAACACAAAACAGCAGCCCAAAGACATATTGTATGAGATGGAAAATGCGATGGAAAACAATAGAAGTACACTTGATAGGCAAGTGAGTAAAAGGGATGCATGCAAGCATAGATTGTGCCAGAAAAAGGAATCAGACCACATAACAGTACTGCTCATCTCTATGTGAACAAAACAGCATCAACTGTGCTTTTTATCTTAGAATATAAGACAAAACAGTAGCTTCATTTAGCATATGAATCTCACATACAGTATTTTATTTTATGTAAATTTGTCCTAAAAAGAGTATGAATGGGTTATACCATAAGACAAAAATGTGTTGATTTTGTTGAAGAGAAAGCTTTAAACCTACTTCTGCATGAAAGTGTTGTGTTTTACATTTTTAATCACTCCATCCTTCTGTGAACTGAAATTCTGACTCCTTTCCTTAATATATTCTAAAACCCAATATCACACAGAAGTGCAATTTGCAAGCAAAGAAATTGAAATAGTTGCTTCAGGCCTTTGCTTTTCATTAGCTGAAAAATCATAAATTGTCTGTGAGACAGCTGCCTCTGCCTGCCTTGCCATGCTCAGCTCCCAGATCCTTCTCCCTCCCAGAAGCAGCCTGCCCTTGTTGTCTGATATTATTTTATGCTTGATAATATATGGCTGCTTGTATTTTATGCTGAGGAAAAGTACATATGAGCTTATTCAGAAGGATTCCTCTATGATCCAGAGAAGGAAATTAGCCTTCCTGTAAGGCTGGTTAGTGTTAATAGGACTAAGGGAGTTACTGGTAAATACAAAACACCTTAATTTTGTTGAACACTGAAATGCTGCCGACACAAGAAACTCACATAATGCAACAGTGCGAGGAGATTCAGTTTCAGGAAAAAGGATTTTATCAGAGTTGAGTTACCACCATAAAATCATTCACAAAACTTAAAAGTCAGGGGAGTACTAAGGCCTCCAAGTCCTACTGCTGGGATCACAGAACCAGCCGCGTGAAGGAGTTGACTTTCTGATACATCAGCAGAGGGGACTTCAGAGTGATGTGTAGGATACTCTGAGGCTCTTTAAAAGAAACAAAACTTTCTTAGGTTTTTACTTCTTAGGTAGTTGCTTTGCAGCTTTACATGAATTATAGCTTAAAGATCAGGCAAATTAATGTATTTCTCCAGTGTGATGTGCACAGGTGTTGGAAGGGAAACGGAAGAGCAGAGTGACCTCTGAAAGGCTTAAGAGAGTTAGTGAGATGCAGTGATAGATAGATAAAAGTGGAATTAAACTGGTGATATTTAAAAAAAAATAAAATAAAAGAAGACTTATTTCTGTTAATTATTTTTAATAGTAAGAAAAGATTGCAGGATAATTTTAAAGTAATTAAAAAATAATGCTCAAGTAGATTTTAATTGAAGTTAACAGTTGACACCATTGATTTTAATGGCAGAACAATCTGAATAAGATAAAATCTGGAAAACTAGTTTTAGAACCTTGCAAGAATAAAAGAAATCTCACAAAACTATATTGATGTCTTGATGATTTTTTTTTTCCTTTTCCTTTTTACATACCTTTTATATATTCTGTGTATTCTTAGCATACATATTTATAATTTTTTAGCCTGATGTTGTATCTTGGTTCTGGTATTCTGCTAGGCAGGAAGATCAGACATCCTAAGGTCTCCCAGTTGGAGGCTGGAACCCCCTATGCTATCTCGGTTTTCTCTGGAAACCAAGGTTTCAATCAACGTTGAAACCTTCTCTCTGAGACATATTTTGTAAACAGGGTTCAAGCCTCATCTGAGTGGGAAGATTTGAAACAGGGAGGGGACATTACTTCGGTTAGTAAGCTTCTCCATTTCATCTACAGAAATGTCCCCAATGACATTGCTCTGGAAACATTGCTTCTTTTTTTTTTTTTTTTTTCTTTTTTTTTTTCTTTTTTTTTTTTTCTTTTTTTTATGTAGAGGTTTCTATATCTGATATTAAGAGTGTTACCTTTTTGTGCAAAAATCCTTCTCCCCACAGAAGTGTTGCTTGTACAGTGTATTAGATGGGCACTGATTCTACCAGTAGGAAGACTAACTGGCAAATGTCATGACTCTCTTTACACAGAACTTTCCATAATTTAATGAACACAGCCCTTCTAGTTGAAGCAACACCAACAATGTTCTTGTGAGTTAAGAATTTGGATAAGGACATACAGTCCAGGATAACTGTTCATACTGTGTGAGATTCAGAACATTTAAAAGCTCCTACCTAGACACTGAGATCTTGAAAACATACAAGTGTTTTCAAGGGAATTCAGGAGAAAAAAAAAAACCTCACTTCTGAGCTCTTTTGTGGGTTTTCCAGATAGCCACTTTGATACGGTAAGAAACTTAATTTCAGGAACTTTTCTCCCATTTTTAGAATTCTGTTTTCATTTTAGGAAATTATTAGAGGTTAAGTGGGAGAATCTTTTCATCACTCAATTAAGAAAATTGCAATAGGTCTGACTGAGATAATTGTCACCACAACTACTCTCCCAGTGCTGTGCTTTGCTCTGGTGGCTGCAGAGGTGTTGTAACAGCAGAGCTCTGGGTTTGCTGAGCAGCGCTGGCACAGCATCGGCGCTGCCTCTCAGCATTCCCCATCAAGGGACAAGGTCCTGGGAGGGGACACAGCTGGCCACAGGGACATTCAATAACATATGAAATCAGCTTAGATATAAAAAACTGAGGAAAAAGGGAGGAAGGGGAGACATTTGTTATTTATAATGTTTGCCTTCCAAAGCAAACACTGTGTGTTGGAACCTGATTCCCATGAAGTGGCTGGACATCAGTTTCTAGTGGGAAGTGGAAAATATAATATTTTGGTTTCTTTCTTTGCTTGTGATTTAGTAAACTACCTTATCTGAAATGATGAGAGTTTTTTCATTTTATTTTCTCTCCTCTATCCAGCTGAGAAGGGAAAGTGATTAAGCTGCTTGGTCGGCACCTGGCCTCCAGCTAAGGTCAAACTACAAAAGAGTACAGTTAGTTACTCAAAATTAGCATTGCAGTAATAAAGGTAGATTTTATGCTCTTCCATTACTAAGTAAATGTTTCTAAAATAAATCTGTTCATGTAGATTAGCTAAAAGCATTGGAGGTCAAAGTAATTTCACAGAGATTACATCTTCTGAGATTTTGTTTCACGGAGCTCAGTATGAATAACTGTTGTTAGCTTCTTGTATTAATAGTGTCATGTGATAGTTCACTTAGTAAATCAGTGTTGACCTTCCAGGTATTTTTTTTCAGAAGCATGCTTACTCTTTGCTGCTTTATTTTTTTTTTTTTTTTTTTTTTTTTTTTTTAATGAAAGGACATTTCCATGTTTGGAAATAGTAATTAAGAAAAGACTTTTTTCATAAATTTTAACAAAAAAAATTTAAATTCCCATTCTGTATCATTTGACGTAGCAACTTTCCTACTGGAATTTTCTTCTATTGTAGAACAAATTGTTTAAATTGAAGCTTTCCATTCCCAAAATAAAGTTCTCATATGGCAACTCTCAGTGGTTATTTCTGACAATATTTTGAATTTTGAAATAATAGAGTACTTCATGACTATTGACCCCCTAAAGGACTACTATTTACATTGTTTTGTAATTTTCTAGATACTGTGTTACTGTAACTATAGCCATCATATCTATAATGCAGTTAAAACAGTGTCTAACTCATACAATAATTAATAACCTAAGCATCTGCATCTTCATGACATAAATATGTAATTAATGTGAGAGACAACTTTTTTTATACTCCATTCTGTCTAGATTACTTACAAGTTCCTACTGGGGTTCTGGCTCTCGGTCAGTATTGTAGTTTAGTAGATCTCACAACATGAAAGGGTAAATTTGGTCTCATCCATGTGTTTTATATTTGTCTTTTGTAGTCTTGATATGTAGTCAGCTGAATTAGAATGTTGCTATCTCAGACAACCGAAATCCCTTGTCTGAAATTTATCATAAGTCAGGCAATGCGGGAATTCACACAAAAGTTACAAAGCAGTTATCTGCTCTTCATTTCTTCTGCAAAACAGCTTCAGAGCTTATTTGAACTGTCATCCCCTTCTTCACTGTCCATCAGAGGATCACACAAATCTTCTACAAGTGTTCCACTGCACTTGTAGAGTGTGTTCTTTGAAGTTCAGGGTAACAGAACAAAGAGTCAGCAAACACAAGTTGCAGCAAGGGCAATTCTCATTAGATGTACACAGAAATTCTTCCAATTCTTCCAATCAAATGTATGGAATGGGTTCTTGGGAATGACTTGACTGTCTGTCCCTGGAGATGGACTTGACTGAACAAGGCCATGGACAGCCAACCCAGGAATTACATCAGGTGGCTTCCACTGGTCCCCTCCAATTTAAATTATTCTGTAATTCTTTTGAATGTTAAAAGAAGTTGCTTATATCCAGATTTGATATAGCGGCACAACATTTATTTCCCTTGTTTTGGACTTAGTCCTGCATAATTTAAGCAGACTTTATCTCCTTGACCAAGAATATAACGAAAACATTTCTTGACATAAATGCCTGGGATTATTTAGTGTAGATATGAAGTAGTAAAGCTTCCACTGAGAATGAGACCCATGAATGACCAATAATTCTGAAAAAATCTATACTTTTTGAATATGGAATTCAATCTTTCTGGCATTCAGACAGAGTATTTTCCACTAAGTGCAACAAGACCATATCTGTGAAGTGTGAACAATAATCCTGTCCTGCTTAATATATGTGTTGTGAATATTAAAGCCCTTTAATATTGTCTAGATAGAACAATAAGCAGTAGTATAGAAAAGCCCAACAGGAAATTATTAATTCTATTCTTGGTCCTCCATTAGTATGGAAAATAGTAAGATCTCATTGTGTATATTGAATGATGTGAATACAAAGTAAAATTGAAGACCTGCTCATTCCCTAAGCAGTTTTGATCCTGGAGATAGAATCAAGGAGAAGGCAAGAGAGGACAAAACATTATATGAAATACTGTATAACTTGTCCCCCAGTATGCAAAATCTAAATTTGAATTATTCACTAAGTGTTCTTAAACACAATGAGAACATAGAAATTTTCCAGTGCAAAAGATGCTTCCAAAATATTAGATTAAGATGTGATTACCTAACAGTATGTGGTTTCTTTGGACTGGCCAGATTTGGATTGCCATTATTTTGCATAAGATAGTGAGGATAAAACATTTGTTTTACACACTTTTCCAGATGTTTAAAGAATTTATTGCATTTTTAACAGAATGGAGTGAAATGGGGTTCCAGGAAGCAGAGAATCATGGGCAGTATAGGCAGTCGTAGGCACAAAGTCACTATGATCTGCTTCCGTTCTACTATTGAGAATAACTGAGCTGGAGTGAAAGTGAAAATAAATCTTCAGAAACTGAAATACAAACAAGATGAACAATTTTACACCTTTTAAGGGAAAAATGTCTTTCTAATAACAGTATTAGAACAGGTAATCCACAGGAATTATATATGTGTAAGCATATATGACCCAATAGATCTTTAATCATGTAAAAGCGACTTGGGAAGACAAATGCTATCACTTCAAATATTCCCCCTCTTCCTCCTTCTTACCCCCACTTTATATACTGAGCATGATGTCATGTGGTCTGGAATATCCCTGTGGTCAGTTTGGGTCACCTGTCCTGGCTGTGTCTCCTCCCAACCTCCCAAACACCCTCACTTTCTTTGCCATTGTGGCAGTAGGAAAAACAGAGCAGGCCTTGACTTTGTGTAAATCCAGCAATAACAAAAACATCTCTGTATTATCGACCCCGTGCTCAGCACAAACCCAAAACACAACCCCACACCAACTGCTATGAAGAAAATTAACTCTACCCCAGCAAAAACCAGCACAAAACAATTCGAGTGGACTGAATTATTCATAGGAAGGACACATTGTATATTCACATATGATGTACTTATAGTACATACACTTCCATATATTTTCACAGTATATTCACATATACTGCATTCTGAAGAAAGAAAAATATGTTTCTAAAATTTTACTTTGAATCAAAAAGAAAAAGGAAAGCTCATAGAAAATTCCATGACCATTGAGATGATGCATGCTCTGTTAGGTTCAAGTTAACTTCTTTGTGAACATTATTCATAGAATATTTACGCCACATTGCCTTTTCTTTTTCAGTTTAAACTTATGCTTCAATGAATTACTTCATCTATCTGTTCCTCCATCCCTGTAAATTTTGAAACCTGATTTCATCCATTTGGCTTTGTTGGGTAAACCCCGTAAAAACATATATAATACTTGTTGCAGTTTCAAGGTGTATGTATGTATAATTTCATGGGGAAATATAGAAATTAAGAATGCACACTGGTTTATTTTGCAAAAGGCAATCCTTAGAACACCTATTAGTTCAATTTTAGCATTACCTAATGTGAAGTGTTTGGATTATTTTAACAGAGGAATGAAACAGCCCTTTGTGACAGTTTTGGTTTCAATTTATAATTGGGTTTATGGTTGTATGTAAATTTTTGACACAACAGGTACATCCTCTTTTGTGATTTCAAATTCAGATTGAAACCTCTGTACTTATGGCAATCAGCATTTAGCTGAATATGCAGTTCTTCATCTTCTTTCTGCCCTTTGCATGTTCTTATCTAATCTTGCATGAATTGATTCAAAGTATTTTGAACTTCATTACAAATATTCTGCAAAGCTTGATATATGTAGTTTGTCTTAAGTGTTAATATGACCATTCAGAAGGTCAAAATTATATATTCCTATCTGCAAAAGTAATAATGCAATTAAACAGATCTGCTTGACATTTTAAAATGTTAACTGGTGTACATTATTGTCCAATGTAATGAATTAACCTGCCAAAAAATACAAGTAGATTTTAATTTGGTTTTTTAAGTTTGAATAGGACTGCATGAATCTTAGAATCTTAGAATATCAGGCTTGAAGGGGAACTCAGGTATCATGTGGTCCAACCTAGGCAAGAGCATGGTCCAGACAAGATGGCCCAGCAGCCTGTCCAGCTGAACCTTGGAAATGTTCTACATTGGGGAATCTACCACTTCCCTGGGTAGATTATTGTAATGGCTGATTAGTCCCCTTGTGAAAATATTTTAATTTTTGTCTAATAGGGATCACTCCAGGAGTAACTTGTATCCGTGACTCCTTGTAAAAAGGGAGTCTGCATCTCTTTTGTAGCCATCCTTTAAACACTGGAACATGGAAATTAAGTTTTTCCTAAACTTTTTTTTTTTTTTTTCCAGGTACTCGCAGCCTTTCCTCATGTGACAGGTTTCCCAATCCTTTGATCATCTCTACTGCCTTTCTCTGGACCATCTCCAGCCTGCCCACATTTCTTTTGAGTATCAGGTACCAAAATTGATGTACTGTCTTGACAGGGAAACTGATGGAGTTATAGGCAAATTTATTTGCACATATACCCTTGGATCTAAGGTCATTAATAGTTCAGTCTAAGTGTCTACTACTTATGACAATGTCACTGGTATGTTCTCAAAATTTACACATTTTATGTAAGTGTATAAGGATGTGTCATTCCCAGAATTTTCCCACTGAATATATATCACACTTTAATGTTCTTCTTGCAGAACCAGCTCTTGCAATTTCTGCTCTTAGATAAATTTCAGTATTAGCCTCACTTTCACCTCACTGTCCTTTCTTCTTTTTGATTGTTAGAATAATTTATTGAAATCTGTTTTGTAATCCCTGGGCATTTTAGCTTTCTGGTAAAAAAAGCGGTTCCAAAATCTACATCTACTGCATCACAATTATACCTTCATTTCCTTCTCTGTTTCCCCAGCAATCTTTTTTTTTTCTTCTAAATGAGAGCATATATATTTTTTTTTTCTCATTGTATATTAATTTTGCCAGTAATTGCTTTTTTCCTCTCTTCTTTAATTTCTTACATCCTCATGCCCTTTTATTACTCTCCTACTGCTGTATTTTGCCTTTGTTTTAGATTACCTTTAAAATTACTGTGTCATGTAAATATTACTCTCTCCAAATTCCTCCAGTATTGTTTCTCCTGTGTTTTCTTCCTTTTTTTTTTTTTTTTTCCTGAGAAATCTAATGCCTGCCTGCTTTCTTCATGCTTTCACTACTATTTGATGTATGACCTTGTACAATAAACATTCCAGTTGGATTCAGCACCTTCACTATTGGTTAGTGTAAGTAGGACTGACAAAAGTTTTAAGATATGGATCGGTGTTGATTCCAAAGGAGGCTGTCCCCATAAGGGCTGTAGCTACAGATTTTTAAAATTCTTTTCAAATATACTATTTATTGTTTCTTAGTAAGAATGTGGAGAGAGATCATCCTGGGAGACATCATACTACTTCTGCTCTCTGGCAGTGTTTTCCCAAGAGTTACATGAGTTGCTTGAGTGTGGCTGGTTTTTCGTTTTTTTTTTTTTTTTTTTTTTTTTTTCCTTATTTTTTTTTTCTTACTGTAAGTGGATCTTTTTACCAAATTTTTCAAAGAGATTTCAGTCCACATAGTATTTACTGTCATTTAATTCACACTAAATTTGCTTTTGTAATCACATCATGAATCAAAGTAAATCTTTCATTCAGTAAAATATGTTTTATAAATTCTGTGTAAGTCCTTTGCTATAATTATATGTTTATGTATTTTTTCCTGATTTTGAAATAAAGCATCAACTTACAATGGAAGTTTTGTTGCCTGTAAACCATGGATCTCATCCTGTAAATCAGTTTCTCATTTGAAAGACCTGAAGAAAATATGCTTTGGTCACCATTTCATGCAATTAAAGATTAAACCATTATTAAATGCAAAGATTCATAAACTTTAATATAATCTAAAAAATTGTACCTTTGTGTCCCTATCACAAAAACCAAGAAAGGCTGAATTCCTCGTTTTGCATACAGTCCTAGACAGTGAAGACAGTTTATTACATTCTATCTCTTAACATTTCCACATTTCATATTTTCTTCTGACTGTCAAACTAAATGAAATTTGCTATGATAAATGTTTTAACTTCTATCTTCTTAAGTCAGTTCCAAATCTCTGACCAGTTTCCTTATTGAGCCCTGGAGACTTATAGCAATTATTGCTATCATAGTTTTTTCTGTCAGTTTGATCTGTCCTCCCAGTTTGGGCAGACTCTGCCTTTCCGGTCATTTTGTACAACAGATGTCTCTGAATTGAGACACTACATTAGATTTTTTTTACTTTGTATTGTTCTTTCATCAAACCTGCATTGGGCTAAACTGCATCTTTTACAAACAGCTTCCTGTTAAGAGCAGCTTCCAGAAGCAGCTCATTTCACAAAGGCACCACTCTTTTTGGAGTTCACACACAGGATACCCACATCAACTTACTGAAAAAGTGACACAAGTCTCACTGGGCCAGACCAGAAAAACAGTTCCCCAAGTACTTTTTCTCTACACATGACCAAGCTGCCCCCAGTCCCAGCCACTGTGAGGGTAGGGAGCACAAAAAGGAGGAACTGCAAAATTTCAGTTCAACATGGACTTGCTGACAGTGACGAAAACAAGGTGTAAAATGCTTAGGAAATATGTAAAATTACTCCAAGATTACTCTAATCCTAGAGTGAGAAGAAGGAAACCATCAACGTGATAAACAAACCTTAAACTTCCAGGAAAGGACCAAGAAAATACTGTGGTTTTGCTTTGCTTTCCCCCTCACCCCCAGTATCAAGACTGAGGACATCAATCTTAGGCTCTGGCTGGAGAGCAGAATTGTGACTGTAACATTAAAAAGAGGCAGCTGCTGGGAAATATGAGTTGTTTAGAATATATTACCATTTTTTAAATTGATTTTTTAAATAGAATGTCATTCTTTTATTTCAGTTTTTATTTTTTTTGTATTAGATCTGGACTTCTGTAATTCACTGGTCAGTTGGGATGCCAATTATGAGAACTAAATTTTGACTTTACATAAGATACATGGGGGATGGGCTTTTTTTTTTTTTTCAAATAGCAGTCCATAATAATGTTTTAAGTATAACTCTTTGTATTAGCTACTTTCTGTTATTAAAGAACACTTTCAGATTCAAGCAACCTGAACCACATATTTTGTGAAATTCAGTTGCAGGATACTGACTTGGTGGGGATAATCCTCACGTTCAAGAAAAAAAAAAGTCTGGCTTCTATTTCTCAAACCTGGAGCTTTTTTACAGGTCTCTACCAGCCCTTTGTACTGTAAATGGCTTAGATTCACAATAGACCAGGATCATTATCCGTTCTTGCTTCTGGCCTTTGGTTTTCACATGGCACTGGATGTATTTAATGAGCAGGTGTTCAATGACATCCTAGTTGCAGGGATAGCAAACTGTAACCTTCAGCCCTTCACTTCAGACCTCATTTGGCACAACACCGTGGTGTGATCTTGATTCAGTTTTATTATGAAGTCTGTTGTTAAGGAATGAGAAAGGATGTGAGCTAAAGCCATGTACGACAATGAAAGGGAGAATGCAGACAGAACTGAGATTGTTGAGATGGTGACAGCAGCTCCAGGATTCAAGAGAAAATATGAATCTATGAGACACCAAGGGAAAAAGAGTGAACCTGCAGAGAGCAGCTTGGTAAGGATGGGATCTGCCCATTCTGAGGAGAGGTGGAGACCCCCTTTCCCTCATTTTGTAGGACTGGCTGATCACAGGGCCATCGTATATAACCTGACAGCAGAGTTTTGCTGCATTATGTGAATGATGCCTGCACAACTGATACACTGGTAAAAGTTCTGATTCCTAACTATCAGATGCTGAAGCTACATCTGTATCTTGGAACTGATTGGTAAATGATGAGTCTTGTTTTTTTTCTCCAGATAATTAATTGCGTGAGCAAAACCAGAAGAATGCTGGTTCCCTGACATGCTCAGCAGATAGAAACCTGAAGAGCACTGTTGAAGTCTACAGCAGCAAGGATTTTGATCAGACTCATCTCCTCTCCGTACACCAGTCATCATAAACTGACAAAATGGTGTCGTTCAGAAACTCAGAATGGTCAGGGATATTTATTTCACGTTTCCTCCATTATGATTTCAAGCGTTCATGAGAATTTGTACTACTGTTGTCTGTTACTGCAGCAGAACATGAGGTGTCCCCTTATTTTTCAACTGAAGAGTCAATCTTTAGAATTGGTGTGTGGGCCACATCCTCCATCATCCAAACTTACCTCTTGAACAGCACAAATCACTTATTGCAGACTCCAGTAAATGATACATGCACAAACGGCCTGACACCAACCGCTTGAGATGAAGATATCACTGAAATCAGACTCATCCCATGGAGTCCATCAAGAAGAATTATGTTTGCTGGCTCTAAAATCCATTTGAAATTAATAGTTTTGTATACATATTGATAATGATTGATAATGAATAGGAACTATCCACTGGCAACAAGTATTGTTGTTGAATTTCAATGCAGTAAGTGTTTCGAAGCAGAGAAGTGATGTGATTGTTCAGTTTTTTGAACACTGACAAGACATCAGTGTCTAAGTCTGTAACAGATAAATATTTTTTTGATCTACATGTATTTATGACACCAGCAAAATGCTTCACTTGAGTTTCAGTGATCAGCATCCGAGTGCCAGGATGTTGATGTTTCCTAAGGTTACACAGTAGCTCTTCCTGCCTAGAAAGGAACCCTTTTTAAAAGCAAAAAAAGTGTTTATCACATTGGTCTGCCAAACTGAATGTAAGACATTTCTAGTAGAAATTTCTCTTGGTTTAAGTTCCTCAGGATCAAGCTCTTCCCTTCTTCTAGATTAAAGAAATTTGGCTTTTGTGTTGGTTCAGTAAGCAGTATTTCAACCCTGTTTTTCCAATGCACGATTATAGAACACTGTTCTGCTTCCTCACCAAAAGTGTCTTTTTAAAGACTAACTAGGATTCGCACTTTGCAACTCTCTTCCTTAGCAGTACTTGTTTATCTTCCCTTATAAGCATAGAATTCACAGCCACTTTTTTCCTGTCATACTTTTCTCTGACTGCAGTATTCCTGTTTTATTATTTCTTCAAGACACCTGTTGTAAGACTAGTCTTACTGGTGATTACCTTCAAAGTGTTTTACATAACAGCATCCTTTTCTGAGTTTTGTCAGACCAGGAAACTGACTTTACTTCTTCCCGCACCCCTAAAGGTTAGTCTGCTTTTTTTAAGTTATGCTGTGGCATATTAGATGTCTGAAATTTACTGTGTTACTGTATGATACATTGAAGAGAAATGACATGAATTGGGGTTGCAATTTAACTATCAGTATTCAGTTTTATTTCAGAACTCTTGGGGGAGCGTAAATAAAAAGAAAGAAAAATGAAAATTTCAATTAAAATTTGAAAGCTCTTGAATATACTCAGTGAATTATTTTATTATCCTAATCTGGAGGTCATGTTAATCATCTATGTTTCAATTTAAAATATATATATATACTTAATAACTGTAATAAACTGTACTTTCAGATATTTGGTTATATACTATCTATTAGCATTTATCCAATTAGGATTACTTATGTAATTGTCATCAAAGTAATGTTTGTTACTGTCAGTAGTGTATCCTGGAAGAATTGAGTTTAGAATCTCTGTCACTCTATTGCTGCTATCTTTGTGTGCACATTCAGTACAATTGAATAATAAGCGAACTAAGGGTCCTCTCAGATTTTAAGTTTTAACCTAATAGAAAAAGGTTGATACTTGTCATCTGATTTTTGCATAGTCAATGTGTTCAGATTGTGACTGAGTGCCTCTTAACTAATTTATTTATTTGTTCATGTTCTGCACTGCTGTGGATTAAGCAATGGGCTGAAGAAAGCTTGATTTAAAAAAAAAAAATAAACCTTAGAATATAAACACAGCTGAGTCCTACATGTTTTTCAGTAATAAGATGAAAGAAAGTCAGCTAGAAAAACAGTTCAAAACTGTATCTTGATTTTAATCATGGTATTTTGTTGGTTTTAAATATTTAATGTTAGCAAATCTCATTAATCTTAATAGTGTGTTATAAAAAAAAAAAAACAGTGTTATCAACCTGTAAGGTATAATGTGTGTTATTGGTGCAGACATGAGTGTGTATCATCATATTTGCTCTATATACTTATTTTTACTTTCTCACCTGTAACTATTCACATTTTAATATTTATTTGAGGAAAGCTTAGTATTCAACACTGCCCTTAGGAGAAGTGTGGCAAAAACTCAGCATCACGTGAAGGGGAAGCTGAAGATTGTAGGTATGATCTTAACCGAGATTCCAGCCTGAATTCAGGGCGGAACCTGGAATATTTCTTAAATGCACCTGTGTGCTTATCTCCTGCATCTGACTGTGGGGACAGCAAAGTTTGTTGTGTCACCTGTACAGCAAGGCCCAACAGAGGCATTCTCTGTAAGGGGCTTTGAGTTAACAGGAGTTTCTCCATGTGCTTCATAAGAGATGCTCCAGCCTGAGAATCATCTGCCTTACGTGCCTTCCGTAGAACAAAGCAGTTCATTCTGTTTTGAGTTTCATTTGTGAAAAAGCAGGTGATTAAGCTGAGGTTTTTCAGCCAATTTTACTGTCTTGGTTTGAAAGACAGGTGTTTGCCGATGAAGGCAGGGACCCCCCTTGGAGTGGTGGGTATGACCCCCCTTCCATCCGAATTATTATAGCTTTGAAAAATCACGGGCTTTCAGGCAAGAATATGGGTAAATAGGGAATATGGGTAAAAGGGAATAACAGTTTTTACTAATATGTATAACAAGGTGAAACAAGTAACAATAACAATTAGCAACAACCAGCCAGTCCCAAACCCAGTGACAGACTTACAGAGACACACCCTCCCCTTTGGTGCAGTTACAGTCCCATTGTCAGGGACGCTGTTGGCTCCGGGCCAGGCAGGGCGGGTGCGATGATTCTCCGGGGGCTGCAGGGGACATGGTGGTGCGGGTCCGGCTGGCTCAGATCTCCCGGCGCCAGTGATGGACACAAAATGGCAGAGGTGGATGGAGAAAAGTTTCTCTGCAAAACTCACAGCGGAAATGCCGATCTCAGTGCTCCTCTGGACAGCAAGAAACCGAGGACGGCAAAGAGATGAGCAGAAATCCCGCGGCTGCGAGACGGGGTGGAACAGAGCTCACCCCTGAAGCTGGAATCGCAGAGGTTCCCGGCAAGACACAGGGGAGAAAGATCACAGTGCAGCAAACAGGAACCCAATGGGCAGAGATGCTGGTCTCTGCAGAAAAAGGGCAGGCCAGCTCTCCCTGGAGCAGCCAGCGGGCAGACCGCCTTCTCTCAGCGAAGCAGCGAAGGAAGTCACCCCCCCCCACCACACAAAAATACAGACTCTCCTAGCGCTTAGCAAGATTTTGGTGGGGTATAGGTATCATTGTCTTCACTAATCGCCAGCCATCAAAAGGATGACCTGGCAATTAGTGTATTCCAGCAACAAATGGGAAAGAAAAAACTACCAAAGAAAGGGAACAAAAGGGGAAAAATCTTAACCCACAACATTTACAGACTGAATATTTGTTTCTGAAAATGTTCCTTTGTAATTTAAATTCTTAGGTTTCCCTTTTTTTCTTTTCTCCCTCTGTTCTCCCTCCAGCTTTGTTTATTTTGTACATGGGTATTCATTTATAGCTGTTATCTGTGCAGGGCTATATTCCAGACCTAAAGAACTTTCTTTTCAAAACCTTACAGTTTTATCTGCAGCAGTGACAGGAAGCCTGGTATAAGGTTGGGATGTAAGATGGAGATACAAGAGAATTGAATGTATTATGTGCTCTAAAAAATTTTCTGTAGGATCTTGAGAAAATATCTTAAATTCCTTGTTTCTTCCTTCCTTATCTTTAAAATAGGCAGGTGGACCTGGAGTTATTTTGAATCTAACCACAGCTTATATACAACAGTTTGAAAGTGGTAATCACTTCTATAGAGCTAAATCTGTATCTGACTTGGTAATAATGTGCAAAACCATATTATAAATTAGAAATCCTTACTCAGGTGCAGAGATACGAACACATTCATACAAGTTGAGCTGTTGAGTAACAGCATGTGGTACTTTAATAAATGGAGACTAAAACCAGCAAGATTAATCTCGAGTTTCAGAATGTCTCTTGAAGAAAATTACTTTGAGAGTTAGAAGACATTGCAGAAAAATAAAAATACTGCAAGTTTTTTATCAAGGTTAATTCAGAAGAAACTTCATCCCTAATCTAGACATATATTATATTTCTCCTTTATTCCACTAATGGTTAAAGAAATAGAATGATATTATATGTAACTAAAAATATATTGATTGATCTTTTTTAATACAGTGTAGGGATATTCCATTTTCTGTGCTATTTGATCAACAAAGCCTGGTTGCATTCAAAGTATGAACACCCTAAATTGCATTTATTCATGAAAACTGTGTGCAATTTTTCCACTCATATTATGTAAAGGTCTACAGAATTTTAAAAAGATAATATTTTATATTTAAGCAGAGAGGAGTGATTACTGAGCAGAACAAAGAACTTCCAGCTGAAGTTTGAATTGGATTCAGATTTCTAATCTGCTAGGATAATGTAATGGAAAAAAAAAATAGTATAGTCTTTCATAAAAACAACTTTAGTTTAGATGATTTTTTTTATTAGTAAGGACAGCACTGAAGAAAAATCTCTAGGGAATCCAGGAGAATGTGTAAAATATTCCCTGGGTATGCAAATCTGATGATATAACAGTCTCTTATAATTGCTTTAAAAAAATATCACTTAAAAAATAAAGGCAGTACTGTTAGTAAGGCCTTGAAACGTTCCCATGCTGTTTTTAGCAATAGAAATGCTTTGGAGTCTTTACATCCTAATATGCACCTATGTGTTCTCAACATAATAAAATGGATATGATTAAGAAACATCAAAACTTACAGAAACATCAAAACATGCAAACTTCATTTTGAAATTCTCAGGACTGAAACTTTGTAAGGGCCTGTATAATAATTTGTTTTATTACTTTGTTGTATTCCTACACAGTAGATAATCACATATGTTATCAGCATATGTGTTTTGGGCTGTTTTATTCATGAATGCTGCAGAGAGCATCATTACTTTTAAGTTATGTATGTTAAGGAGAGCATGCATTTGTAGAGAAAGGAGACAAACTGTTTCAGCTGTGAAATGCTGGCTGTGTAACAGCATGCCTGTTGAGGATATGACTGAATAGGGAGAGATTTGTACTTGTATTTATTTATTGTAATATGGAATGCTAGCCTGTGACACTTCCTATGTAAATAAAGATATGCAGCAATATTTTTTTTTTTCATTTGAAAGATGAATTAGGATATGGTGGAAGAGAAAGAAATGTTGGGTTTACTTGATGAAAAATGAAAGTTTTTCACAGTGCATGACCAAATCTGGGGGGAAAAGAGTTAATTATTTGCTTGAAATAAAACACTGAACTTAACTTTTTTTTCATCTGTTGCCCTTAAAAACTTAAATAATGTCAAACATAAACAATTTCAGGATCTTTTTTTTTTAAATATATTGTTTAAAAGAGGTGTACACAGCTTTTAATTTAAGTAGAACACACCAAAAATTATGTAGCTAACTTTCCACATAGGCATGAAATTTCACATTTAACTAGTAATGTATTTGTCAAACCTTACTGAAAAAGGAGATGTTATCAACAAGTGTTTGTCTGTTAGCGAGAATAAAAAAAAAAAAAAAAAAAAAAAATTGGGTGGATCTACATTTCCAGAATCCCTGTTCTTTGTTACAGAAAATGTCACATGAAAATCTGACTCAAAACCAAAAGGAGTATGCAAGGATTTTAGGAGGTGGGCCTTCCAAAAACTTAGAGGTGTGGGAAGGCTGATTCCCAAGAGTTTGCAATTTACTGCAGTTGTGATCCAAGTTTGCTCCATTTGCTCAGCCTCCCAAGGGTGCTGTAGCTGAGGGGAAATTCATGCTGGGAGTTTAGATGGGTGTTTAGGCTGTATGCACTAAGAATGCTTCTGGGAATGGTTGCACCAAAACTGTTTGCAGCTGGCTGTTGGCAAATCAATATTTTATGAGGCAAGCCCAGGAGACTCAGCTTGCACTGGTGAGAGAGCTGCTGCTGATTGTCAGCCCATTCACCCTGGGGTGTGTGTGATTTAAGCAGGTAATATGAGCAATGCTTGATTTTACTTCCCTGGTGTGACACTGCATTTCAGTGTGAGAATAGTTTCTCTTTGTATTCTTGTGACAAATGGCACTTTATTCTGGAATGTTACTATATCTAAAGTCCATAAGTAAAACTATTTTGACCTTGTCTTTTAATCTACATTTTCTATAAGGTTTTTTCAAAATAATATGTAATCCCTATCATCTAAAAGTTAAAAGTATAACAACTTGTATTTCTAATACTATTGTAAATACTTCTCTTACATCACACCAGATGTGATAAATAATCTCTGCTATACTGTGCAGGTTTGTTGTGAAGCTGCAAGTGCTGCTGAGTTGTGTACTTTACCACAGCTTGAAATTGCACAGGGACCTCATACAGTAGCTACATATTCCTACCTACTTTCTAGCAGCTAAAACTGAATGTGATTTATTAGTAATATAGCAAACTGGAAAATAGATGCACTTACCATCTGAGGAAAGTGGGGGAGGTTGAGCAAAAAAAAGCTACACTATGTTAAATAATTCCCAAAGGTCTGCTTTACTGGTCTTGGAGGTTTTACTTACCTAAAAGACTGCAGTAAAAGCCTTGGAGGTACTTTGTTGCAAGCATTTTTGTCAGAAAAGAAGACAGATAACCTGTCAAATTGACAACACCAAATTGACAAGCAAGTACAGCCATGTGCTTGGTCACTACAACAGTGTGAAAATCAAGAGGGATTTTCATAATGTGCCATGGAAAAATACCCGGAAAGTAGGTTTCAGTAAAGCATTCTACTGTGTTGCAAAATCCTTGAAAATAAAGCACTGTCTCTTTTTCGTAATGTTTATTTACATTTTGAAATGTGACTATACCTAGGGGAAATTCACAGATGTAAGAGCATATATTCTCAAATCAGCAAATTATGAAACTAGACTTTTATTTTTGTACAGAAAGAATTTATCATTTAGTCCAGTTCTACTGAGATAATTGAGTCTTTCTATAGTGGAAGAAGTTTAAGTTTTACTAATATAAATATTTATCAACAAGAAAATTACATGATTGATAAAACTGGACACAATCTTGCCATAAAAATTATAATCAGATCAAATGTTTCAGTAATAAGAAACAAAGTAGTATGATTGAAACTGCATGATATTAGTACAAGACATCATATATTGACTACTTTGCTAGGGGGTTATTTTGCTAATTACTTTATTGAAATTTCATTTCAATTTTAAAGAAGGATTCAAATTATAACTTTTTTTTAGAAAGCAATAGAGTGAGGAGATAGTCAAATGAGAAATGGAAAATAATAGATAGCATCAAGAAAGCAACCTACAATCACAGAAAAGTACATGCAATTCAAATAATTAAAGGGTAAGAGGAAAGGAACTAAGAAAAGCAGTTATGAGAACACTTACATAAATTTCCAAGTAAGTTTCTTCATTTGCTATTCCCTTTTCTCCTTTTGGGCATTCATTAAGAGAGCAGGTTTCCCAGACTTGATCAGTTGCAATGAATTATTCTTAGTTTTGGTCAAATGCTTTGGTTTCAGTAGAATACAAAGCAGAATTTCACCTGTTACAAGCTTCCAGTTAGTGTGCAAATCATTAACCATGATCTTCTGATTCCAATAATCCACCTTCTTATTTGTCCATCTAGCAGTTCAGCCACCCAGACTTTAATGGGAGAGTGTTGAAAGCCTTGTTACTGTCAAGATAGTCACATGGACAGGCATCCATGGCTTTCCCTGTTGTGAACAATTCACTGATCAAGTTATTTTATTATAGAAACATAATATGGCCTTTTAGGAAGGCACTTGAAGACTGGGAGACCTACAGTATCATTCTATTAAGTCCTCATAGTACTTCAAAGTTGTTTTGGAAACTCTAAGGAAGGCAGTTTTCAGTGTCTGGTTTTTGAAGGGATGTAAACAGGAATTCTGATTCTTCCGAGACTGGAAATACTTCTGTTATAAAGAAGGCCTATAAAATTGAGGTGCAACAGATTTAAGAACTATGGCTTTTGATAGTTTTGAAAACTGACTAACTTATATACAAATTTATGAACACTGTGAAGTCAGCCACGTTGAAGGCGACTGCTGTTCAGTGAAGAGTTATTTGTTGCTGATGAAATCTCAGAAATTCTGTATCCTTAAGCAAAAACGCAACAGGTCTGAAATTTTCAGTTATAGATCCTCTCCATGACAATAAACATGAGGAGTTTATATTCAATATCCCTGCAGATTCAATCAGAAATCATTGCATCTCTACTCAGTTTCAAAAAGGGAAGCTGCATGAAAACAAGATAGGCAAAAAATCTCTGCAATGACAGTGAATAGCTATTCCAGCTTGCCATGACAATCCCAAGTACAAATACAATGACTCATCATGTCACCAGTCACCTAATGTGCAATTTATTACCACCAGCTACTGAATATATTACATATGTGAAAATAAAATCTGTCACAAATAACAGTATGGTTAGATAAGGCCTGATCCAATTTACACACCATGCAGGGGACTGAAAATTAAATATGTTATTTTTTTTTTTGAGTTCTGGAAGTCCTTCCTGAATGCAAATAGATCAAAACATTTAAATGCTTTCTCCACTCCGCTTACCTGATGAAGGTTTTTTACAAGGTAGTGGGTGCTTTCTAGACTACGAGACTGGATTCCTGTTGTGTTTTTGACACTGAAGTACTGTGTGAATTACACCACATCCCCCAGGTTATGTGAAGTACATTATAACTTGTGGTGTGCTGCAGGAGACTTTTGTGAATCTGTCTGAAATGAAACCTTGCTGTGAGACAAGGACCAATTGTGATGAATTGTAGAAATACCTCACGAGGTCCAGTGACCAGCTAAGAATGCAGAATTCAGTGTAGATAAATTTAAAGTGCTACTTTAAGCAGGGAGTGGACAAACCAGAAACTGCTATTTAAAATAGATTCCAAATCATTGTAGCCAGATGGCAGATTTCGATTAGGAAAGAGTGAACCACAAAAATGTAAACTTGCTCATCACTAGCAGTCACAAAAGAATTGTTAGCATTATTAGGAAGGTGGTAGAGATCAAAGCAAAGAAAACCATGAAGCCATTGCATAGTTGCTTGCTTTTCCAGCTGATGTGTGCCTTGTACAGGTTTCCTTTATCTTGAAAGAAAAGAATGACACAAAGAGAGAATTTAGAGAAATATAATAGTGATAGTCAAAGACATGGAAAAAGTTTACCCTTGAGAAATAATTAGGCTAGAGTAGACCAGGTTAGTCTTTTCAATGTTCTTCCGTCTTGAAAAATTATGTCTCAGAAAGGATATGACCAAGAGGTTTATTGAGTTTCCATATGGGTTTCGTGGGAAGGGCAGAAAGGAAGGATTATGCCCTCTCTCTTCTGATAGGAGAACTTGGCTATCAATTTAAACTAATAGGAATCACGTGTACAGTAAAAAAAAATCAGCTCTTCTTGTATTGGTTAGTTAGACAATGGAACTGGCAGCCACAGGACATTGGTTCTCCTAAAAATATACAAAGATTTGGGGCAAGATGGAAACAATTGCAAAACATTTCCTAATGTCGTTTTTGATTTCTGGCATTCAAATTAAATTGAATGATTTTAAAACAAGTTAAGCATTTATAACTCACTGACTGTTCAGAGTGCTTTGAGTACTGAACTCTGATTTGAAATGTACAGTTAATTTGGTAAATAGGATTTGAAGTGGGTATTGAGAACAAATTTTTACAAATTGTTTGCTTTTCCAAATTATTTATTATATACAGACTTCTGAAGATTATTAAAACAGTCTAAGGCAACCAAAAAAACAGATTTTTTTTCCCCTGAAAGCTTCTCGTTCAAAGAACATATGCAGAAAACCTAAGCAATTATCTGCCTGCATTCTTTGCATCTTCTGGTAATCTAAATTTAAATATAGTGCAGAAACTGCTGTTATTACCCATTTCAAATGCCTAATAAATGTGGTGACATATTTTAATTTGGGCTTTTCTAGTAAAAAAAAATGTTCTGAGGTCTGTATTTTCCATTTTGTGTGTACTGAGGTCTTTCTTGGTAAACCTTCTCAAATGTAATAAGGTTGCCAAAAATCTGAGTGAGAGGAACTATGATGAAAAGTGAATAAAATAAACTTTACTTGCAAACTTCTGAAGTTCAGAAAATAGGAGATGAGGAATACAGTCCAAATAGAACCAAATGAAAGAAACAGTCAGGGAGGTATGAATTTAGCAGGGAGAGAAGTTTTACTATTTTATTTAATCCAAATCCTTTTTTTTTTCTCTGTTCATTTAAAAATGCACTTGTTGTTGCTTTGATGTAAAAAAATGTGGTTTCCAATTAACATTTACTCTAAGACATAACGACACTTTTAATTTTAAAACAAAAGACTCTTCTAAATAACACAATGGTTTAGAAATTCATTATGAAGCATTTATGATTCAGAACAATGTTTCTACATGTAATTTAATAATTTGTAGATTTAAATAAAATTATTCCTTCAAACATATTGTTTTGTTTCATAAATTCTGCTACAGAGGTACAAAAATAGTCCTTTTTTTTCTCCATCATAAATATTTCAGTATTTTATCTTCAGATTTCAATAAGGATTTAATCTCATCAGAAATTGTTAAAAATATATATTTGAGGTAAAGTGAAATCCTGAATTTCAAAACTGTTTTTTATTTCTTTTAAGATGATGGTGCAGCAGAAGTAGTGATTGTTATTCTGACTGATGGGTCACGATATTTAATGTAAAGGTTGTGATTTAAAAGTGCCACAAATTGTTTAATTAAAGCCATATTCAGAGTTGCATGTACTATAGTAACATCAAGTTCAGACAAGTCTTTTTATATTTTTTTGATTAGTAGTATCAGTGTAAAATACTGAATTCTAACTCAGTAATATCTTTGTTTCCCTGAAATTCTAAATTCAAGGGCTTTTTTAATAAAGATTTGTATACACTTCCCTTTCTTGCTTGCCGTTAGTGAGATTAATAAGCTGTCCTGCAGTATGCAAATTGGAAAAGTATTAAAAGCTGTTGAAGTTTTGGTGGGAGCTATTTTTTTGTTTGTTTTGGCTTGGAGACTTTTAGGCTTTTGGTTGGTTGGCTGGTTGATTTTTTTTGTGCTGCAGAGAACAAATTGAGAAGGCTGAAATTTAAAAAGAAGCCAAATACTGCTGGCATTTTAATGTTACAGTGTGAAATTATTTTTGCAGACATTTATTTTAATAATTATTGCTACTTGATTTAAGTACTATGGAATGAATCAAAGAAAAATATTTAATTATCAGGAATAGACTTATTCATATAAAACATTGTTTCTGAAACTTAAGCTATTGGTAAATTTCAAGTGACATCTCTTTTTATGGTTCAGTATAAGACCCAAGGAGAAACAGCAGAATTTCTCAGCAAGGGAAATTTCTTGCATCTACTCTGGTTGACAGTGAACGTGCTAAAGATGAAAATGGTACAAGTCCAACTGATTTCCCAAAAGACTGGGAATTGGAGAATCACTTGTCTCTCCTGTTTAGTCTTTAAGTATGGGTGTAATTAAGTCTATAATGCAGTATTAAGGTATAAAAGCTTTTATTTATGCTACAAAAGGAACACAAATTATTTATCCAGTATTTTCTGCCTGTTTATGTGCTCACTTATTTTGAGATAGGTCAGTTAGTCTGCATTTAGTTTGACTTAATTTTGCATGTTTGCTTGTGCTAAAGTAGCCTGTTTCTATGCTAATATTGTGGTGGGGTTCTGTAGCATTTTTATTGCTTTCTTAGATTTGTTCTTCCCAGAAGTTTCTATGTTGACATTTCAGGTGCCAGTTGGGTCTACTGAGCATTAAGGTGTTCTGTTATTTGCTCTACTAGTCAGGGGTGGGAGCTGCTGCTGCCAAGTCTGGGGGAAAATATTGCATGTGTGAATGGATACGCATGGCTGGATTGTGCTTTCATTTTAATTTAGCTCTTGGTTCTGTCATCCTTTGAAGTGGGAAGCGTGCTTGATGCCTGGGTGAGGTGACTTGTGAAACTGTATAGTCCTTTCTCTCAGTTGCTGAGCTTTGGGAACTGGTGTGGTCCTAGCCTGTAACAGATACTGCTTGAGTTCTTATGCATAACAAACGTTTGTTCCTGGAAATGCAAACTTAAGGATTTATGTGAAGGATTTGTTCTAGTCACATTAGCCCGTCATTAAAACTGGAATTTAGGATTCACTCTGTGGGGGTTGATCTTGGCTGGATGTCAGATGCCCAACAAGCCCCTCTATCTCTCCCCTCTTCACTGGTCATGGGGAAGAAGATAAGATGCAAATCTTGTGGAATGAGATAGACAGGGACAGATCTCATCACCATTATGGGCAAAACAAATTTGTCTCAGACAAATTAATTTCATTTATTGCAAATCAAATGACAGTAGTATAATGAAAAATAAACCCAAATCTTAAAACGCCTTTTCCCTACCCCTTCCTCCCTTCTTCCCAAGCTTAACATTACTCCACATTTCCTCTACATTCTTGCCAGATAGTGGTGCAGGCGGATGGGGAATGGGGGTTGTAACCAGTCCATGTTTTCTCTGCTATGCCTCCTCCTCACACTCTTCCCCTGCTCCAGCATGAGTCTCCTGCAGAGTCAAAATTCCCAGCAAAAAACCTGCTCCACCACGGGCTTCTCTTCCCTCAGGTCCACAGGTCTTTCCAGGAGCCTCCTTGGTTTCCCACAGGGCCACTCCCCTCTCCAGCTGCAGATGCTGTTGTGCAGGTTTTTTCCCCCTTTCTGAAATATTTAATCCCAGTACACATTCCCAGCATATACTTATTCTTTTTTTTGGTAGTTTTTGGATAAAGGACTGATGGTGGGGGAAGCAAAATCAATGAGGAGATTGCCCTTTTTATTTCTGTTTGGTTTTCTGTTACCCTGCAATTTAATAGAAAGCTTGTAAAATATGTAACTAAAGACATGTATTTTCCCAGCAGCTTCACCTTCTAGCACTCTGGAGAGTGTTATTTTGGATAAATCAAGATTGAACAATGAAGATTTTTTTTGGTATCTGAGGCCTCGGGGAATTTTTGCCTATTTAATCTATTGTTTTAATGTGTTTGTTAATTAAGTGTTTGTGCAGCAAGAATATGTGGCATTATTTCACTCTTATGTTTTTTGTTGATTTCAAGGATCCCAAAGTTGTGACTATTATTGCTAACACATATATATCAGGATGGATATCTTTTAATGAAGTAATTCTGTAAGCATTTCCTATATTTTATATTAAGATTGCACCCAAATTTAATATTAAAATGACATAACTTTGGAGGAGTCATATGTTATTTTCTTTTGACATTATATTTGGTTCATTGTCAGGGTTACATTAACTTCCATAACATATATTTATTTATTTTTTATTTATCTTTTACAAAATTATTAATTCCTCATGGGTATTTTGATAAGTTTTAATTGTGGTATTGAAGCGTAGCTAATTCTATGTCATGATTGTTTTTGGACTCAAGTGCACCAGATTAGGCAATGCTACACTTCTATTTTACTCTCAGAACACAGATTGAGATATACTTGTTGATTTACAGGTACAGAACACAATTTGTGGGACCCATGTCTTCAATTATAGATGTATGTGTTGAAGAAGCAGGCATACATTTTAACCAGTTGGTGATTCTGGTTTTTGGATTTTTTTTTTTTTACTCCAAGATATTTCCCCATTCAAACTGGAGATTTAATGCGGATGGGGAAGGAAGTGTGGTTCAGGGTGAACAGGGAGCATCTGTGCTGTCCCCTTGCTGGGCAGTGAGATTGGTTAATCTGACAAGGTTTTTAGCAAAGGCTCAGTCCCAGCTGTTTATACGTGAGCTCCTTGTTGCGTTGTTCTGTTCTATCACTGAAGTAAGTCTTGAATTCTGCCTGCTGGGGCTGAGGTACAATGTGTCTGGGGTGACAGTGTGTTGTGATATTAACCCCCAGGTTATCTGACTCAGTTCCATGGGGGCTGTGGAGCAGTCTGTATGTCTTAGGGAAAGGAATATTTTCCTTATCCTGGCTAATCCCCATGATAACAGCGAGTGTTCAGATCCCTGCAATTGACTTCCCCATGGATGTGTAAAAGGGAAACTCCTTTCTCATCTTGGTGAGGGGGAAATAACTGCTACAGGAGCATCTTTGTCCTAAGGTGTATCTGCCTCATTTCACCCAGCAGGTCCACACCAGCTTCCTCTGAGCTGGAAGCAGAAATAGCAACTTCATAAGGATCACCACTGGTACCCCCCTCTATGGCTTTAATTGCTTTAAGTTTATTCATTCAACTAATGGTTGAAGGAACTGACATCTATCTGATATTTTGCTTGTATTTAACTATTTTCATTAGTTTCTGCAGATAATTGTCTGTAGAACACAGATTAGTGATTATATAATGAAGTGATAAAACCACACGTGCCTCCATACAAAATAATATTTCTCTTTCTGGTTTGAAATACTCTCACAGTATTTTTAGCACATAGAAACTTTTATGTAGGATTTTTCAAACCTTTATGTAATAGTTTTTGATTTAGGATGCCTATCATTTTTGCTCTTTTGAATTGTGAATGATTGCTTTGTAGTTCACTGACTATTTCATGGCAGTCTGTTTCATTTAGTGTGCTAAATGATGATCACTATAGTTCAAACAAACTATAACTGGATTAGGTTCCAGGTCTTGTGCATGTAACAGGATGATCTTACAAATTTCTTCTTGACTTAGATCTGATGTAGCTCTGTTAAAATCATTAAAATCAAAGTGGGCCAGTGTGTCTCTCACTGTCCTCTTCACATTAGCACGGGTACAGTGCTGTGCAAACCAGCTCTCCGTGCCTGATGCAGCAGTGGTTGCACAACATACCCCACCTTGCAGACCTCTTTGTTTCCCTTATTCCCCATATTGTTGTGATATTGTTGTGATATTGTTGTGATATTGTTGTGATATTGTTGTGATATTGTTGTGATATTGTTGTGATTCCTTAGGTTTTGCTACTTGAATACAATTTTCATTTCAAGCTTATTAGATTGAGAAGGTTGATTTTGTAGTGTTTTTTTTTGTTTGTTTGTTTTTTGGTTTTTTTGGGTTTTTTTTGTTTTTTTTTGTTGGTTTTTGTTTTGTTGTTTTTGTTTTTTTTGGTTTTTTTTTTTGCGGTTATTAAGGGTGACCAGCAAAAAAACAGTAAAATGTAAATAATTTATATATTCTGATGAACAAGTTCCTTGAGGGTTAAAAGAAGCTGCAGCATTTGCACCGTAGCACTCTGACAGTGAATCATTAGTGATGCCCAGTTTGCCAAAGTCCCAGGCGTGCAGCTTCCAAAAGCAGCAGACACAAAACCAGCAGTATGTTTGTTTTGTTTTTTTTTTTTTTTTTCCCTCATGCATCAATTTTATAAAGTCAAATTGGCCTTCTGGAATCCCCACAGCAATTTGCAAATGATGTATGAAATCACATATTCCTACCTGCACAGTGCACAGGGAAAAGAAAAAAGAAATAGCTTTCCTATCAGTGTTCTGACATGCTATTTCAGTGATACTTGATATCCAGTCAGACACTGGCAAATATAAGATATTAGTTCCAGGCGCTGGGAAAAATACCATTTACAAGAATGTTTGTCACACTTTTCTTCTTCAGCTTTCCTGTTTGTTCTCTTAGAACTATTAACCTTGATAGTTTTGTCTTTTAGAAAACATATTTTCTCACACAAATCCATCGAGACAGTTTTCTGAAATTTTGAAATGATTTCTCTCTCCTTTTTCTGATCATGGCTTGGAGAAGTATATGAGCTGGATGATCTCTCAAGGTATACTGCAGTATTCTGTGATTCATTGAGATTACCTATGCATTTTTTGCTCCACTGTTTTGCTTGAATTGTATTTAATTCTCCAGATACTTTTCATCTCTGTAGGCAGAACAAAAGCCTTTTTAAAGTTTTAACTTACTTTCTACTGTTCTTTTAATTTTAATAGCAAAACTGCAGTTTTTCTTTCCGTTTGGCATAGAATATTCACTACAGAAAAGGTTAGTATTTGTATCCTGCCTTAAATGATAAAAAAATCTGCATATTATGTATCTTGTTTTTAGTTAAAAAAAAAATACTCTTTTGCTCTTTAGGGTCAAAGGTCGTCTGGTAGACTTAAATAGGTGATATGTAAATTAACATATGAGAGGTCTCCAGAATTTATTATCTGTTCAGATGCTGTTAATAAAGACTGTATATTTTGAATTAAGATATGAGAACAAAACAAAACAAAAAACCCCAGGAATAGAATATGGTAAATGCTGTGTCATCATCGTAGAATCACACAATAGTCTGGCTTGGAGGAGACCTTTACAGGTTGAATGCTATCAAGTGAAACACATTTTATTATTTTAGGTTTGAAAGGAATTATTTTCTAACATGTTAAGGCCCTTCAGGTTTCTGTGCACCCATTCCCTGAGAACTGTGAATGCCTTTGGAAAGAAGTATCAATGTAATGTAACCAATGAAATGAGGCAGTTCCACCATCTCACAGAATTGCCAAAGTTTTTGGTCATCAGTGGGAGTCCCAACGAGTTGGGAAGCACTGTTTAGTATTAGTGGGATCAGGGACCTACTAAAGCAGGTTCTGCATCAGGCACTCAGCTGCATTCACCAACTGTATTCATCCATGCCAGAAACATGGTGAATTACCATGCAGATCTCCACACAAGCATAGTTATATTACTGTATTACTTTTGACACGTGAGGAAGGATGTTTTAACTTTTCTCAGGGGATTTTTCATAGCACCACATCATACAGCATAGTAGAAAAAAGGACTGTGATGATATTCTTGGAAAGTCCCTGTCAACAGTGCAATATATTTATCCTTTTTATTTTTTTTTTTGTTTTCAGCATTGAGGGAGATAAAACATTCAGGAAAGAGAAATGTTCTTGTTTCTCCTTCTTTTTCTTCAAGGTTAAAGACATTTACCCACACACCCTAAGATTTTAATGATAGAACTGTGTGTTATAAAGATTTTATGATTGTATGGCAAGAACTTCAAAACATGGAAAAGAATATTTGTAAGTAAGAAATTCTGTTATTATTGATGAGACTTGCTAGGCCCACTATCCTTTATGAATAAAGCACAATCAGTTTTACTGATGTCTGATATGGTGCAATGCTGCATTAAACACGTTCTGGGGCAATTCTGCTCTTTCCTGACTGGGTACTCGATGTCTGAAGGAAACTGGGACGTGAACTCAGCCATCTTCTGAGCAGAAGCAGCAGTGTCTCTTCTCTGCCAGGCATCCTGTTTGCATGCAGCTGCAAAGAACATATTGTGTGTGAGATCTCAGTGCTTTTGGCAAATGGTGCAATTTTTCCATGGGAAAAACAGCTAAAAAATGTTTGCAGGTCAAATGGTTAGGAGATATTTAAAAATGTCTCATCACAGATATTTATACCCTATTTTCCCAAATTCTTTTCTCTTGCTTTTGTTGATACTCTGATTATCCATGGCCATGTAAAAGCAGGTATCCCTGTAACCTGAATCCCTAAATGGATATTCAATTTGAACTCACTCAACCATAGTTAGTGCAATTTAGTTTATCTTCTTGGTAGTAAACTTCCCCTTTCAATGTGTGTGTCAGTAATGGTCTTTATATAAGGCAAGATTCCATATACCTGACAGATCAATAACTCAAATCAAATTAACTATGTACCCTGAAATTTGGTATCCAAGGACTAGAGAATCTTTTTTAATCAAAATCACAAAGACATTTCTGAAACAAACACTATATATATTTTATCTCACTTATATGGCGCCCTGCGATAGGACAAGGAACAATGGGCACAAATTAAAATACAGAAAGATCCATCTGAATGTGAGGAAGCACTTCTTTACTGTGAGGGTGACAGAACTGGGAACAGGCTGCCCAGAGAGGTTGCAGTATGTCCTTCTTTGTAGGTGTTCGAAACCCACCTGGATGCAGTCGTGTGCCACTTGCTCTGGATGAGGCTGCCTTGCACGTGTGGCTGGACAGGATGGTCCCCAGAGGACCCTTCTGTCTCCAACCATTCTGTGATTCTCATTCATCCCAAAGCCACAATGCCTGTTTGAGCACTGTCAGCACTAGGAAAACTGTTAACAAAACTGTAAAACAATGCATGGGTGCTCTCTTTATTTTCACATCACCTGTTATACTGGAAAAAGTCCCGACTCTCTCTGCATTACCAAATTCTTCTCACCATCCTTGGTGGGGCAGACAGGGAGAAACCTGCTTAGAATTAATCCACTAACTTCAGGTATTACCTTATGTGACATCTGTAACCTACACAGGAAAAAAATGGTAAATCAGGATTTGACTGTCTTTAGCATAGATTGAATGGGTTTGGGAAACATACTCTTATCATAAGGAAATTTATTTGCCACAGATAAGGAAATTAGCTCCTGCTGTGATCCTCATGAACAAGAATCCTTAATAGGATATGGACAGATTAATTTATTTAAGTCCTCATAGATGAACCTCATGGACCTCTTGGGGAGAAGAAAGAAAATAAAAAAAAAAAAATATGCTTTTTATACCACAGTGGCTTGAAATTGCATATAGAACTAGGTTTAGCTTGATTAGATCATCTGCTTTGTAATACATTAGATCCTATGTTATCCACCTGCTTTCTATGCAGATAGAGATTTCTCTCATATACTTACCCACAGTTGCTGTATGACTTCTTTGAACTAGCAAATCCTTTCAGGTAAAGAACCATCCTTTGGTGTACACATGCATATTATACAGTAAAATAAGATTTCATTGTGTTTGAGTAAGAAAAAATTAAAGGTTCAAAAAGAATGCTATGTCAATTCCACACTCATTAGAAAGTGTATCTAGTAAAACAGTAATTTTTGTTCTGTGAGTGTGTGGGGATTTCTTGTTTCATTTCATTAATGCAGTGGTACAGAGAAGAAATTTTCACATGGCAGATACAATATGAACTTTGAATAGTCAATGTTAGTTTTGTTCAACTGCAATTTAAGAGAACAAAGGAGTTGCTTTAGCTGAGGCTCAGGAAAGGACATTAATTTAGGAGAAGAAAGGTTGTTGTGGGTCAGAACAAAGATTCATCTAGCCAATAACCTGTGCTCAACACAGCTTACAGAGCAAACGTCTAATAATAAGGACAGGGCACATAGAGTTTTCGTTTGAACTATTTTCAATTTTGAACTGGTTTTTGTCTCACAGGACTTTCTGAAGCAAATGTGGTTTCAGAGTGTTTTGCTTCCATGTAATGTTGCAGTTTACCCTGGAGGCTTTGCAAACCCAGCATTCAATGCATCTTGTGGCAATCCTGCATTACCTGAGCAACCGCCTCCTTTGTTATAAAACTGGCTTATACCAATTTCATTTTATGCCCCCAGTTCTTATATTGGAAGAGACAGTGTGCAATTTCTGCATGTCTACTGTGTCTATGTCAGTTTGATTTTGTAGCTCTCTGTTATCTCTATCTCTCTTTTTAAGAGACAAGAGTCTTTTGAAGATGCCAAGCCAGTCTGTTGCTTTTCATGTGGAAATAGTCCAGTGCCACTGAATGTCCTTACCTACATGCTCTGGACCTTTTCCTGTCCTACCAGATTTTACTTTGAAGGACTTAAAAAACAGCATAATAACATTTCTATTTCATTCTCCATGCTTTCCCTAGTAATTTCTGTTTGGGTTTTTGACTGCTACTGAACACTGAGCAGCTGATTTTACAGAGCTATGATAATCCCACAGTGCCCACCTAGCCAGCTCAAGGCTCATCATTTTAAATGTACATCAATTACATATGCACCTTTCCCTTGTGCTTCACTTTACATTTACCTATTCATTTGTATTTCTGCTGCTGCTCTCTCTGTTCCAGGTGAGCTTACTTGTCATGTTACAATAAGAGCAGAGAAATCATGAACCTGGATAGCTTGTTTGTTCTTTTTCTCTCTTGACAGGCAGTTAGCTTTCCTAGGATTTGAAAATGTTGATTTAAATGTTAAAATGTTGAAATGTTGCCTGACAACAGACAATGAGCCCATTTATGTAAATAAATGATGCTGAAACTTGAGGGCTGTTACTTCTGAAGACACAGGCTTCAGACACCTCTGAAGCCTGTGTCTTCCATTGTTTTTTCCATCAATCCTTTCTTGTCCTAGGCAAATCCACAGAGCAATATCAGGTACTAGACAAAGCCACTATTTGGCTCTTGAATTTATGCTCCAGATAACCAATATAAGCTTGGCTCATTCTGCATTTGATGAATTATTTTTCACATTACAGATATTTTTACACCTTACTATGGTGTTTATATGTAGGATTAATATCTTCAGTAAGATTTAATGAATTATTTTTCTGTGATACTTATTTTATCCTTTTTGCCTATTTTTCAGTCTATTCTCTTCTTTTGGAATAGTTTGCCACTAATATTGTACAAGGAATTCTGGCCAATTTCACTGAGAGTTTAATTATTGTCACTCTAGCAATTCTTTTACAAACTGTTGTTATTAGTACAAATTATTTAGGTGCTCTTAACAGCTCACCATCAGTGCCTCTTGAACTGATATTTACATCTTTTCCTGAAGGCGTTGAAAGATCTTAGTGGTGTTTACTATACTATTAAATTTCTCAATTGCCACAATAGTATCTGTGTTGCACAATGTCTTCAGGGAGGGGAAAAGAATGATTTATCTAGGTCAGGTCTTGTAGTCATTGATTGTTTTTTAGCTTGAGTATTACAAAAATTGCATGTGTTTGAGGAAGTAAGTGCTTAGGCATCTGATTCAAAAGTCTCTGATTGAAAAATACATCCATTATAAAACTGTGCTCATCTCATATAAGTTGTTCACAAGCTATTTATTATATCTATTGAACTTTAAAAAACATACACCACAACTCTAAATATCATGTGCAATGGTTCACTTTCTCCCATTTAATTTCAGAAATTACTTTAAAAGGTATCTCTTTAGAGTTCTGAATCTTCAGCTTTCATTTCTTTACACAGCTGTGAAGTTATCAGAACTCCCTTTCATCTAGCAAGGCATGCACAAAATTTTAAAATAAGGAAAACAGTTTTATTTGAACAACATCTTGTCTGTGGTATTGTAAAGTCTTCATCAGACTTATTTCCTCCTGTAAAGTAATTACAGAACAATTTAGACTGTAAAGGACTCAAGAGTTCTCAATTTTAACTTCTCATGTAAAGCTGGGCTTGCTATAAAATGAGACAAGGATGCTCAGGACTTTATGCAGCAGAGTCTTGAAAACCTCCAAGGACAGAGATTACACAACCTCTCTGGACAGCACACTCCACTTTCCTCAGCTTATTTTTTTTATCTCTTATGTCACCATTTTACCAGCCATGTCTCATGTCCTGCCCGGTGCTGCTACGAAGAGGCAACCTCTATCTTTTCAGTAACCAGCACACAGGTGTGGACAGGCTGCTGTTGCAAGAGAAGTGGTTCAGCCTCATTTGTGCGTGCTCTCGCTTCAGCCAAATGAGAATGCCCTGTAGAATAATACAGCCATGTTTTCTCTTGCTAGGTTTTTCCGGTTAACAGAGCACTTGAAGCTCTGGTTGTGTTTGACATCACCTGCAGGTAGCAGTTCTAGGTGAGGATTGACTTTCCTCACACTGTCCCTGCTTGTCTCAGCAATATTACCACAGTTCTCCCTTGAAGCTTGTTCCTAGTTCTTCATCCTGTGGATTGTGGTTTCACTGTGGAACACAGTCATGTGTTTCCTGCTAATCTGTTTTTTCCTGGTTATTGTGAGAGATCAATCCCGAGCTAAGAGATTACTCTTAAAGACCTGTCAGCTTTTACAAGCTATTTTCCCTTCCAGAGCTGCCTCTCTTCGGGTCACTCATACCAATTTCTTGATTAGCCAAATACTTCACTTCTAGAGCCCTGGATCTGCAGTGTGCTACTTGCTACCTTCACTTCCCTCCCCTGGGAATCTTGAGCTTTTATGTTTCATGGTCACTACAGCCAAAGATACTATGGATTATTACCTTCACATTGAGTTTGTCCCCGTTAGTGAATTGCAGAACCATTGTGCAATTGCCCCAATAATTTATTGTCTCAAGAAATTATCCCTGACACCTCCCCAACAACTCTACTTGGCTCCAGCTGTGCTGCCATTCCAGTAGATTGCAGAAAGATGAAGATCCATCCTAAGTGTCAGGGTCTATGATTTAGAGATCTTCTTAAACTGTTTAAAGAAGACATTTTATGCTGATGGGTGGTCTGTATCTCTCTCCTACCACAAAAGCACCCAAACCGGCATCTCCTTTAATCGTGACCTAATTGTCCTATGAAACTGATCCTTCTGAAGAAGGGTGGAAAGAATATTGAAAAAAAAAGAAAAAATAACAGTAAACTAATTGTCATTGGTGTAATCTGAGAATCAAATAAATCTTTAAAGAGTAACCATAAACACTAATAATTTGTAAAGTTTGTGCACACTTTACAGTATATATTACTAGTAGGCGTAAAACTTTTAATAACATGTTTTTATCTCTTCATTAAGTAAAACTCAAATATCCCCGTAGCCTGCACCTCACATGGTTTTGGAGGAAATTCTGAAAAACCTGGCCTAAGCATCTGCCTTAAACTACAAGCATGCTGAAGTACTTGTAGGCTTTCTTGCCTCTGTCATAAGCACCTTTCTTTTCTTGTATTCTTTGCATTTCTCTTCCATGATTCCTCTTAAAAATTCACAGAAATATACATTGAGCATTATTTGGAATTGTTATTGTAGTTGGATGATTCCTTCTATGTCCTTTTCCTATATACTTAAAAGTTGCTAAAAAACTATTTGGTAGTCAAGTAACAGTGGCTCATTAACATACAGTGTCATAACTGAATTTTTTAATTTGTAATATTTAAATGTTTTTGATAATCTGAACTTATCTGAATATAGCCTGAAGAAGCATTGTGTAGAGTTTTCACATTGCTGCTTATGCAAAATTATACTTCTTTTGATTCTCAATATTGTCAAATTATCTAATTCACACAATACAGCACTCATCATGCCTTACTGTTTCTATTTGAATAATTCAAGTTTTAGCTCATCTTTGCTTGACAGTCTTTCTAAAATTGAAGAGGTCATTTATTTACAGAGAAGGTTTTCAGACGACATCTTGGCATTTTCTTCTACACATGGGGGTAGAGAAGAATAAACAGCAGTGGTAGTTTTCCTCTATATAATAGAACAGGTTAATTTATTTAGACATCTTGGGTTTGTTTACAGCAGGGAGTTTTGTTTTTTTGTGTTTTTTTGTTTGTTTTTTTTTTTTTTTTTTTTCCAATGCAGCACAATTTGCACTCACTTTTCTGTAATTTTCCTTTTTGCATTTGCAGATAATTGCTATGTGAAAAATGAACACATAGTAGAGAATTGTTAAATGAGTACTCTCATTTTAAATGCATTTATTCTATTAGCTACCATGTATCTGGTAAGGCTACATTATATTGTGGTGTATACCCTGGGGTGCTCGAAATCCGCCAGGGTAGAGTTCTTGCACAATTCATTTCTTCAGTTTCAGTGTGAATTTTAGGAGATCCTGGTGTTTCATAGATGTGTAAGCTTTCTGTTTTATGTGAAAAACTTGATTGCTCAGCCACCTTGAGATTTAGACAGTCCATAGCTGAGGAGATAAGAGTTGTTAACCTTCCCCTTGAAATAAACAGCTTGAAGCTATAACTTTCAAGAACATCAGACAATTTGGGTCTGAAATTGAGCTATTATTAACAGTCTGAACAGAAGTGCAATACCAAAAAATACACAGATGTGTGTAATTAGCTATTTTTTTTTAAATGGACCTTTAGTGTCAAAATACACTGAGTGAACTTTAGTTGCAGAGTTTTGTGTGGTGCTCACCAAGCGGATTTTATAATAAAAGATAGATCTATATGGAAATTACCTTCTTACACCTCAGAGAGAAAAGGAATAGATTGTCACGTAAGATTACAGTTAGCCACCAAAGTTGTTTTTTATGTCTAATGACCTCTTTTGACTTCTTTCTTCAGCTTTGCTAGTAGAAAAGCGTATTATACTTGTCCATGTTGCATATTGTCCTCTTCACCTGTGCTTTCTGACACTTTCACAGTCTTTTCGGAGTTTTGACAAACAGTTGTAGGGACCCCTACTGGAGTATTTCAGCCCAGGGGGGTGGATTTCAAATATTTTTCCCTGAACAGAGCTATACCTAAGGTTGCAATTATATGAGCATTGCCATCTCAGTAATACTATTTATGTTTCTACAGATGAGGTTATATTGAGGAATATATTTAAATGGATCAAGTTAACAATTTTGAGGAAAGGAGTAGAGTTGTGAACCAGGATCTGGTATGCTGAGTTGATGATCAGTATAGACAGAATAATTTAAGGAAGCCCTACAAAGTAAAATTTGTCCAGGAGAGACAAAAAGTCTACAGGGATAAAGTCCTGTTGGATATTGCGGAATTCTGCTGGAAAAGGAGGCAATGCAATTATAAAGGAAAACCTGTGACTAGCATTATCACAATTCATTTTGAGTTGCCAACATTATTAAGGAATCTTAATTATGACCTGGAGTTAAATATCTCTGTGAGATGTTAAGCCTGTATTTTTTTTCTCTGCTGAATCTTCTGCTATTTCTTGTACATTTCAAGGAACAGATAAATGTTCTTTTAATAAATATACAAGGTCCTGATATTATTGTAAAGTTCCCTTTCATAAGGAGAGCTTCTTTTTTTTTCTGAAAGACCAACTTCTTGAGTTTTGGGGGTTTATTTTGAGAACCCAGCTGGGCCTTCACATTTGTGGCTGCTTTGCAAATTAGCAACACTAATAAAGTGATAGCATTTTCAATAAACCAGGAAATTTAAAATTAATTTAATATACCCAAATGCATTTAATAAGCATAAAAGAAGAAATTTAAGCTTCTTCATAATTTCTGCTCATACATTTTATGAGTTTGTTTTACTAAAGCAGAATTGAGGCTAAAAAGTTTGTTCCTATTTCTGTTAATTTTGCCAGAACCAATGACTGCATAGGAATCAGACAGAAGCCTACCAGATGTGATTTTGTCCTTAATTTTAGAAAAATCCAAGCATTCATTTGTTTGTTTGTTTGTTTTAATATATGATTGTGATCTCTTTGATCAGTAGTAATTTTTTTTTGTTATGTGCTTATTTGGAGGCATTTAATGTATTGTTTTGCAGTCACCAATAGTTTTGTGTTCAGAAACAAGAGTGTTTGATTTTTAATTAAAATTGTCTGATTCTTTCTCAGTCCCATACACCAAAGTAGTTCCTAAAGAATTGATCTGTCCATGGCCCTCACCATTTGCACATGTAGATGATGGGAAGGGAGAATTTCGCCTGTGAGGCTCAAGAAAAAGAAGCCTTTGCTTGTGAGTTGGGGATATTTTTTATTGTTGATGTTTTGTTGGTGTTGTTGTGTTTCCCCCAAACACCTTTTCTTCCTGCAGCAACAGAAAGAGAATTATTTCTGGTTATCATACTCTACATAGGGATTCTGAATATGCTGTTTCTGGAGTGCAAGAGGCTCAGAAATAAATTTCAGGCTGCAAAATTTATCAAGATTCGGAATACTTTTAGCTTTTTATCTTGAAAAGATAAGTACAGTATAAGCTACAAGAATGTAGGTATTTTTATTTCAGAGGAGGGTTTCCTGTGTTTTGGGTTTTGGTGGGATTTTTTACCCTTTTGTATTAAATACAATGTTGTAAAAAAGTATATTAAAAATGGCTTACACACGGTTGTTAATGCTCAGCTGTGTTTGACCAGCTCTAGAGATAACTTCTTTTCCCTGGAGTAATAACTTATTCTCTGGTTCCTCTTTCCTTTGGCAAAATGTGCTTAGGCTTTGCATGATCAGTGAAAGAAACTGAAAGCAGCTTTTCCTTGTTATGAATATTAGGATAATTGGCTCAGTCATTCTTTTTACTTTTGATATTGCATCTTATAAAATATTAAAAAAACTAGGAGGCATCAAAAAGACAGTCAGTTCAGGCATGTCATTCTATACTGTATTTTCACAATGTGAATTAGAATGACCCACACTTTTCAGAATTCGGTTTTAAATTTAAGTTCTTTCATCCAATTGAAACTAATGATAACGCCCTATACCTTGAAAGTGTTGTGTTTATTGTTGTGTTTTGGATAAATATTCTTTTCATGTACAGCACTGCAGTTTTTCCAAAGTTAACATGGAAATTATATGAACATTTAGAAGCCAATGGAAAAGTCTTTGGATATTGTGAAAGATTTTGTTGTTTGATATTAATTCTCTTCAGGTTTTTATGGTTGGGTTTTGAGGTTTGAATTGCAGTGCTTTTTCACTGATTTCTTTGCATTTTCCTGCAGCTCCCATCTTCATTGTGTTAGCAAATATCTTAATTTTGCCAGAGAAATAATTTTTCCTTTTTTCCCCTATTTTTCTATTTTCCCCTTCACTTTATTTCTGTGGAATTTTGAAACATAGAAATGACACAGATATAGTCAGTCATTAAAAGTTATTATAAATTTCTTGAATGTGGTCATGAAAACATAAAGCAGACCCATTCCACTTTCTTGCTTGTATGGTTTTCCTATGTAAAGAGAAGATATTTTATTCTTGTGATTTTGGTGTGTTTTTTTCTTTGGTTTTTTTTTTTTTTTTTTTTTTTTTTCTTTTGTTTAGTTTACTGCTGCAAAGATCAAAATAAAATAAACTCTTTGCCAACAACTTTCTGAAGACCTAGTACCAGTTATTCATGAAATCAATGGGGTTACAGCTTTTGAATATGTCAGACATCATCTTGAATTTTAATTTTATCTGAAAGGGTAATGTGGTAGAACTGTGTTATGTTTTTTGCCTTTTCACATTTATTAAATCCGGATAGCTTATGCCTTTTAAGAATAGCATTAACCTTGTGATGCAATGAAATACCTGAATAAAAATACTCTTTTATGAAAGAAAAATTAAAGGGAGCACTTGCTATCATAAACCAACTGTAACACATCATTGAGTTTCTATAGCAGAGATTTTCATGGTTGGATCCCCAGCTCTGTATTAGACTGAGCTATTCTTACTCCATTCTGAGTGTGCTTGGCTCTTTTGTTCGGTTACAGGCCAATATCATTTACAGGGGAAGATAAAGACTAGTGAATGAAACAGCTCAATGGAACAAGATTTTATTTCCTGAATAATCTCTGGATTATCCCAGATTCATTAGGATGCTGGGAAGGTAATCTGTGGGGGTGGATTGAATGTCTGACCTTCAAGAGGTGTCCTCTTTCATTTGGAGACAAGCAAGTCGTCTAGGACAGAAAATTGTAAATTCATATAAATCCACCTTTCTTGAACTGACGCATGGAAATCATGGATGGTTTGGATTGGAAGGGACCTTAAATATCACTTATCAATGCTCTGCCATGGGCTGGGATACCTTCCATCCCAGCCCCATCCACCCTTCCCTTGAACACTTGTAGGGAAAGGGCATCCACATCTGCTCTGGGAGATCTGTACCAGTGCCTCACAACCCTTAAGAATTGCTTCCTGATGTTTAATCTAAATCTCTCTTTCAGTTTAAGCTGCTCCCCCTGATCTTGTCACTACATGTCCTTATAAATGTGGGAATGTGAGAGGTTGTTTTGAGACAGCCCAAGCAGCTTCTCTAGGATTATTTAAGGCAAGGTTTGAGAAGTACAGTATTACAAACACCTGTAATGCTGAAACAGCAGATGAGGGACTCTTACTCTCCTCGGTGTGTGCATTTTGTCAATATATGGATTAACTAGAGACACAAAGTTTTGAACATGTTTAAGTCCAGAATTCTGTCTATCTACATGTATGGAAAAGACATTTTAAAATATATTTTAAAATTATACAAAATTTGCCAAAATAAATTTAGAAATATTCTGTTTCTTCTGTGTTTGCAGTTAACTTGCTCTAATAGATTGCAGCAAATAGCCTGTGTGTGTGGAGTCGATTAATTACTGGTTTTAAGTGTTTTGCATGTCTGCATATTTTAATTAGGCTTAAGATACTTCTTTCAGGAAGTAGAAAATACAGAAAAGCAAAATCAGGTTTGAAAAAGATTTAGTATTTGAAAAATGCTTGGTCATATCAGTGAGTAATGAATGAGTTTGAACTACCCCTTCCAATGACTTCAGAAGTTAACTTGTGGAGTTTTCGTAAATTTCTATAAACCAATTAAATAAGGAGTTACTTGAGGTGGGTTTTTTTTTTTTTTTTTTGTTGTTTGTTTTGTTTTATGTTTTTTTTTTTTTTTTTTTTGCATGGATATGGGAATCATATATAAAGTAAAGGAGCACAAGTCAAATATGCCTTCTGGTAGAAATTTAGTAATTGCTTAAACAATGTTGAAACAGGAACTTATACCATGTTGCTTTAGGCTCTGTTAAGGAATCTTGAATACTGAAGAGCCACGTAGTAACCTGTGCAAAATAGCATGGATGATCTTGGTGACAATCTTCATTGTAATTCCAACTTTGTATGTTGCTCATTATGCTCTACTCTTATGTTCCTCAAGTTTGCAGCAATTTAGTAACTCATAACGCTGAGTTACTGATGTAATTCTGTTTTGGATTTTGAAAATCTATTTGTGAGGATCATAACCTGCTCCTTTGGATTGCAGATGATACTGTATTAAGTACTGTAAGTTTCGGAGTCAATCTAACCTCAGAAGTGTTTTACTCTTTTCCTTTTCTTTTGTGAAAAAGGAATATACTATTTTGACTTTTTTACCCTTCCTTATAAATTATATGCTATGGGAGAAGTAAATGAATAGGCATATTGCTGTCAAATGGAAAATGTTGCATATTCTGTGATGGAGTCATCAAACCTGAGTATGTAACCTTTCTGCTAACCTAGCTTTCAATGATAATTGTCTGACATACAGGTGAATCACACTGTCTTAAAATAGAATTAATGAGCATTTCCATTGAGAGTGCAATCTACTGCATTATTAAAGAGCATCTGTGTTCTTTCAATTACGGTGATTTCACTGTTTTAAATAGTGTTTTACATTTCCTGATGGGAATGGAGCTATACCCAACCTATGCTTATGAAGCTGCTCAGCAAACACAGTTGTAGTAATGGAATCCACAGTGTGTCATTTCCTCCTATATTCTCAGAACCTGCAAAATATAAGTTCCAAATAAAGGGGCAGAGTCCCAGATCCAGTACAGACCATTCAGGACAAGTCCAAGTACTTGGAAGTGTAAATGAGTGGTTTTCATCCTGTATTTCACTGTATACTTTCACAGGATTCACAGAGGCCAAGGATGAGTGTATATGTGTATATATATATTTTTCTGTGTATATGGAATTTTCAAAGGGCTCTAGCTAATCATTAAAAATTGTTACAAGACTGTGCATCTTTTGACTTGCCAGTTATATTTATTAGCAGTGAGCAGTAACTATTCTAGTATTTTGAGAGTCAAATGATTTGCCTTGACTTAGAGGAATTTGGGAAGCTCCCCAGCACCTTAAAAGCCAGTAATGTTTTAGAAAAAAAAAGTTAAGAGATCTGTTCCAGGAAGCCTGATCCTATAATCAAGTCTCTTTTTTAGCTGTACTCATGAGACAGTAACTTATCTGTCTTGCAAATGCTCTGTGGAGGTCAGTAATGTTGGAGGCTGAAAAGGGGATGTAGTCTCTGAAGGAAATAATTCAGCTTTTTTGATCATACTTAGAGGTTGTGAGGAAGACTGGCTTAGTAAAAGCTGAAAATGAAGAAAGATCCTTAGGTGTGCATGAGACAGGGTCTGAGGTGAGAAAGACTAATAGTAAAAAAAAACCTGGTTGCTCAAATATCTGAAGGATACAACTATCTATAAATATGTAATATGTAGAAATTGGGGACCAGGCCAATCTTTCTGTGCATCTCCTTCTGATACCAGGACCTGAATTTTGCCAAAGTATGTCATCAGTGGGCTGATGAGCTAATCCAAGAGTGTACAGAAGATATTTTTATAATTGCCTATGTTTTCAGTACGATTGTTTTTAGTGTGGTAATATCTTCCACGGCTGCCCAGTTAGAGGTGCAGCTGTAACCAGGAGACCAGCTATAACTGCAGAACCAGGACTGTGCTCTGGTTCAGCAGGGAACTCCAATGGCCTAAAGATCGGGGAGGAAAAGAGGAAGTGGCTTGTTTTGTAGTTTCTGTGATATTTAGAAATGTTTCAAAAGGTTCTTCAGATATGGTTCATGTGTTTCCCAGTGAGTCACCCTGTTACTAATGGTAGTTGATGGGATCCTGACAGCTTATTTTAGAAAGGTGTTAATATCGTTGATACCTTGGACTAAAAGACATTGGGGAATGGCTATGCCATTTGTAGGTTTTGGTTTTTTTTGTTTGACATGTTTTCCTGAATGGTACAAATTTTCTTTCAAATACTCCATAGAGTAAAATTAAATTGTAACACTCAAGGAAGGAAGCTGAAATAAAGCACTAAGTGCAAATTTAGGCAGTTATTCTGTATCTCCTTGTGGAACTGTAATGTTTTGAAAATGCTTATCCCAGATAATTTTGTTTCTAAATTATAACAAAGAATAAACACGGTGATTTCATTTGTCAAATATCTTACCAAACAAATTGAACTATTACATAGTCTGGACAGCTTAACATCTTACTTGAAGAAGTAGTGTTCATTTCTTAGGTAATTAGTGCAATTGAGAGAACCTGCAAAACCCCCAAAAAATTATTAAGTAAAGTTGTCATTGCATGAAAGCTCAAGTTTCTTTTTTTTTTTTTTTTCATATGCTCAGAGATCCAAACTGTCCTTTCTCTTTGCATACACAATTCAGTATTAAATCTTATGGGAATGCAAATAACTTGAGATAAAAAATTCAGATTGATGGGTATGATAAGAAATGTTAAAGTGGCTGCTAAAACCAAACATGTGAAAGAAGGTGTTCTCTTTGGTGAAGAGCCAGAGGTTCCCATGACAGTATCTTCTATCATGAAGGATGTTAATATAGTCCCTCTGCTCTTCAATGAACCTGAAATATTAATTTCACTTTCAAGAATACACTAAATCTTGCCCATTATTTCCTGAGCTTTATAAAACTAAATACGACTTTATAATAAAAATCAAAATATTTTCAACTTCATTAGATTTATTCAATCAGTATATAAGTGGATTTTAGTTTCTACCGATACATTGAGTAGTTAGAGCATAGTAAGACAGCTTCTTATTTAACATCAAAAGATTAGTGACATTCACAAAATTATAGGAGATGCACTCATAGATACAATATGACACTAGATTTTTTTTTTTTTTTGATCATTTGAGTTTGTCGATTAGCAAAAGGATTCTCTTTATATAATATGTCAGTTCTGTTGTTTTCACTTGATGTAAATCCAAGGAAATAGTTCAGAGGTCTTGTTTATGATAGAAGCCAAACTTTGCCTGTCCTCCCTCATTATTGAGTCAGACTAATAAATTCACACAGAGCATCAAGAAGTTTCCTTTTGGTAAAAAAAAAAAAAAAAACAAACAACCCAAACTCTACTGTTGTTGGTGTGGGTATTTTCCATAGTTTTAAATATTTACACCATGTGGGAAAATATGAGATACTATGAAGAAGCCTTTTCAGTCTGCTGAATAAGAATCTGTGCATAGCTTTTGGCCATATTTTTCTCTGCTTTAGTTAATTCAAAATAATCATGACACCTAAGTCACACAAAGTGAACCCAAAAGTGAAAGCAGACTTCTTGTGATACACTTGAAATATCTCAGTAATCTTCTGTTGGGGATATTTCTGTTGTTCACAGTTCATTTGAACAAGATTATCAAGCAGCTTTGAAGTGTATGGTTGACTATACTCAAATTTATAAAATACATTTATTAGAGAAAATCTTTAACTTTTACAGTGTGGATAAACTCCTTCTGCAACTAAAAAATTGGAATAAACTAGTCACCACATTTTGTGCAGAAGAATTTTCCTTGTCAAATGCTGAGTTTAAATACTGAGAGTGCATGAAGCAATGAAATTTATTCCAAAGTTCTTTAAATAGCCTGGCAGTGCAGGAATGGTTTTCAATTTGCATTGTCATTTCTATAGATAAAAGTCTCACTCATTGTATTTGCGTGACCTTGAAAGAGACTTCGCCTTTGTGGCCTCATGTAACAAATATTCAAACTGATAGCAAGACTTCAGTACACATTTGATTTTTTCTTCAAAGGCAAGGAAATAACTGCTAATTATTTTAAGTTAGATTTATAAAAAAATAGTCGTCTATATGAAGGAAGGAAGACCATCTTTGGTAGTTCAACAGTGGCTCATTATCACTCATCTTGCTGTAAACCTACACCTAACATCGAAGTATGTGCTTAACAAAGACAATCCCTCCCTTGCCTGAGTGCTTTATTCTATCCTCATAATGTTGGTGCCGTGGTTGTCTCGATCAAGGAAATGCAGCTAAGATTGTTGTCCTAGCTATGGGAGGAGAATGGTTTTTGGATGAGCAGACCAAAAGTGTTGGTTAGAAAAATTAGTGGAAGGGCTTCTGGGAAGTATTGGCAGGGTGAAAAGAATCTGTAAAATGTGATCAATAGCCCCAAGTGAGCCAAGTGCTGTAGCTAAACTTTGAAAGGAAATTTAGATACTATCCCCAAGAAAGACAAGAGGAAAATAAAAGGTCTCTCCTATGTGGATAATGCTGCTGGAATGTGACTTGTCTGCCTCGAAACATCTGTCACTTAAAAATAATAGTAAATTTTATATAACTTTGTTAATGCCTTATAGAGTTTGCCTGATCTTCATTTCTCCAGCAAAAATGTTCAATTTTTTGGATTCTCTGTCTTCTTGTGCCTAAAAGCAATAATTTTAGCAAGGTACCTGATTTAGTAAATACTTCTTAGGATCTACTGTGAGGTGGATGGCAAAGCTGCCCTAAGACAAAAAAAGTTGTTAATATTAGGTGTTCATTGGTCTACAAGTATTCAAACATTCTATCTTTCTCATCCTTCTGTCAAGTAATTGTTCTTGGAATGCTGGGAAAATTAAGATGAAAGCAGAGCAAAGCATCATGCTATCTCTAACTAGCAAGTTAACAATCCAGATGGAATTCAGGACCAAAAATTCTTTTCAGAATAAGGAACAGGAACTTGTTTAACATTCAAGTTGTGTTTGCATTAATTGTAGCTGTTTAAGTTTTATATAGCTATAACTACATTCTGCACAGTAAAGCAAAAATAGCCTTGGTCTCCTGCATTAATATTTAACAATCTAAGTGTGGTACATGGTTAATGAAAAATATGAACCAAATACATTGCTTAGAATTTTCATGGGCCACTGGACATACGTAATCCTGTAACCTGCAAGACAACATAATTTATTATTTCTATTTTACACCTGATTAAATTAAAACAGTGGGAAGTGGCATTAGGGTTGTTACATGAATTGCTTCACCCACAGAGTACTGGGAGCAATAAATCACTGTTATTAGGGATAAAATGCTAAAGTTTGTTATAATCTCAAAGGCAGTACTATGCAAGGATAGTTTATCCCTACAAATATTATCTTACTATGCAGTAATAAAAAAAAAGGATGAAAAATTAGAGATGGTTGTCCAGAATGCTGAGGAGCTAAAATGTGTTTAGTTGTTTTGTTGATGTTTTCTTCAAAGTGGCATGGTGAATATGAAATGGAACGTAGTTATAAGCAAGTCTACAAGGCTAAAACAAAGCTATGTTAGAACGATCAAAAAGGGGAAACAAACTTTCTCAACATTTCCAGAGCCACAGTCTTTTAATTTGGCTCAAAATAATTAATCAGTGGGCTTTTTGTTACAGATTTAATTTGTGCAACTCATAATCCAATATAAAATCATGAAATATTCTGAGTTGAAAACAATCCACGCAGTCCAACTTCTGGCCCTGCACAGGACACCCCCAAAAATCAAACCATGCGCCTGAGAGTGTTGTCCAAATGCTCGCTGAGCTCTGGCAGGCTGGTGCTGTGGCCACTGCAGATTAAAACATTGAAGAGAGCGAGCCCTAAAGTAGATCCCTGTGGAGCCCCACCAGTAGCCAACCTGATGTAACCTCATTTACTTCATAATTTTGACCAGAAGGATGCTCTGAGAGACAGTACAGAAAACTTTACTGAAATCCAAAAGAATTTTATCTTAACCTTTTTTAAATATAATCTTTATAATTCTTATTTTTGAAAGTTATCTTAGTGACTTTAACAATATTAGGACAAGGTTCCTTTTAGAGTATTAAATACAATACCTAAACCAAGCGCTTCAAAGTGTAATTTTAAAAATATTTCTTCGTGTGTTGTAGAAGTACTATGATGTTATGAGGTATGAATGATTCTATATATTCCTGTATCATAAAAAATAAACCCTTACACACCGACAAACAGTTAAAAAACAGCTAAAAACACTCAAACAATTTTCTTAATGTCAGGAAAATAAGATTTTTATATTTGAATTTTTTTTGGCTACAGCAATTTTAGATTTTGTATATTTTCAGAAACTCATGCATGCTATCTGGTATGCAGTACATACTGAAAATTTAACTCAATTCTTTTGGAGGCAAATACCATAGGACTATTAATTTCATAGCGTTCACAGCAGGAAAGAAAATTAGTTCAATAAATAGGAAGAGTCAGCATAGAAAGGAAATTGGACAGGAAATTTTGATGACTAATTGAGGAACTTTAAAGAGATTAAGAATGTGAAAATCTTTGATGTTAATGATTACATACTGGAGAATGGAAAAATAAGAGGATGGTATGTTTCCAACCTCTTTGAATTCTGCTCTTCAATACTAATAAGACTTTATAAAATTTTTGTGAAGATTATTTCTACTAAATCTAGGTATGCATAACAAATGGATCTTTGTCATACATACCTAGATTTAGTGGAAATAATCTCCAATCCAATGATAGCTTTCCTTTCCTTGCTGGATCAATGTTGTTAAGCTTTGCAGCATTTTTTATTTTTATTTTTATTTTTTAACTTATACTGAATCATTTGAAGCCTACGTTGTAAACTGATTGAAATGTTTTATCACATCCAACCACATTTGGAAATTTCTAAATGTTGCATTGTGTCTGGTGGTTGTTTAAGCATGACATCAGAAAGCTGCTAAAGGAAACATGGTTTTGTTTAGTGTTTTGTTTTGGAATTTCTTCTTTCACTGCAAATTTGTCTATGATCATCTGATAAACTGTGTTACAATGGTTGAATTTTCAATGATTCTGTGCACAGTGAGAGCACTGACCAAAGTAGTACACTGGAAGCTTTGGCTGTTATTTCCTTATTTTTTCAGCTTTTTATAGGCATTAATATACATTTCTTCAGATTAATCAAGCATTTAAAACACTCAAAATGCTTTTCTTTTCAACTTTAAATGGATGTAAGGATCAACAAAATATCAGTATCCAGAAATTCAGCAGAAACATACAGTACAAATAGATCCACTAGCAACATTTATTTTGAGTTCTTCCATATATTACAACATTCATGGAATTGCTCTTGAATGCTGCTGGAAATGACTGGACTCTTATGACAGATACAGCTCCATGACATTCAAGGGACACTTCCTTTCTGAGCATTGTCTTGTATCCCATAGTATCTAATAATTTTCTAATGACAGTACAGTTGATAAGTTTTATGAGAAGAGCTTATCAAAGGAGTTAAAATTAGAAGTGGAAGCCATGAAAGTGTTCTTAAGTGAGGGAATGACTGAAATCAGCTCATCAATTGATCTTTTCTTGCTACTAGCAGTAAATTCTGTAAAGCAAGTCTGTACTGGGAGTGGAAGGGAAAACTGAGGGCATTGTGGAGCCCACACTCCACCATCCCTGCTTTTGGGATCATATCCATCACAGCAGCATGTACTCTGTGGAGAAAATGCCACATGCTATGTAATCATTTCACTCTTAGGCAGAAATATTGGTGGGTTTTTTTGTTGATTTTTTTCTTCACACAACTGCCATTGGCCTTTTAAGAGTCTGACATATTGAAAAGATTAAGTATACTTGATATCATAATGAAGGAGGGAAATTAGTTTCGTTGGACAAATGCAGAATGTTTGGTTTAGTTTCAAATCATGTTATGTTTTGGTTCATTTGCATAAAGTGTAGCTCGCACTTGAAACTAAAGCCTTAGAAGTGGGTAAAAGTGAACTGATATGAGAACATATTGGGTTTTTCTCTGTCTAAATCTGTACATTTTCATAAAATAAAAACCTATGAGCAACATGGATCCAAAAATTTCTTTTAACATTTGTTCAAAATCTTTGTTTTAATTGAGGACTTTGAGTTTCAGCATTTCTTTTCTCTGTTTTCCTCTTTCAGTTTTAGATAGAAGAAGTAAAAAAGAGTGAGGTCTATGTTAAACTAAGATATCAAACTCACTATCATATGAAACTAACTCCATATAATAAGATTTCAAATAGTATTATTTTAATTGCACCAATTGCTATGCAACTAGAAAAGAGCTATTCATGTCAGTGTAAACTATTCTTTCTGGAAAATTAGTATTTGTGTTTTGATTTGAATTGACACTTAAATATCATACTGTGAAAAAGAACAATACTTGAGTTACTTTTTGGTTCATCAGAAAAACTAATAGCTTATAATCTGTGCAATATAATAGACCATTTTTTGCATATATTTTGTATTTGTAGTAAAGCAGTAGTATCTTTGAAGACAGAGATTTGATTTAAGGGAAAAGACAACAAAAAGAATATAACTATTAGCTGATATTTTATGCTGCTGCAATATTTCTGTCTTGCAATGGAGGTCATTACATAGCAAGTTTCTTTAAAAGAACAACTCAGAACTTTATCCCTTGATCCTGCAAATATAAGATGTTTTTTGATGCTGCTTTTGATACAAAAATATTCCTTTTTTAAAATGTAGGTTATTCTCCTCTCTTTTTCTCTAGTATTACAGTATTTGCCTGTTGTAAATTAAGTTTGTGTCACTAAACTAAAAAATCAAGGAAAAAAACAGGAGAAGAAAGTTTTCCAGAGTCTTCTCTCAAGTCAAATATTGTTTCATTTAGACTGAAATGAAATTGATGATTTGAGACACCAACGTTATTACACAGTAGTCTCATGTGATGTTTATGAAAGAACAGTGGTTGCAGTACCATAAAACATCATCATCTAATGCATTAATATCTAACACACTAGGAAGCATAATGCTTACATGCTTTGCAGGCTGTATTCCCTTTTTCACCAGAGAAATGCCATTCCCTTTGCACCAATCCACTGAAGTGCTCACTGTGTGGGCAATACCTTCTATAAATTAGTGAAATAATCTTCATTGCTTCATAACAAAACCTTTGGTTTTTTTCTTTTTTTTGTTTTTCTTTTTTTTTTTTAACACTTAAAGTTTCAATTTGAATAAAAATTCAGGAGACAGCTGAATGATGCATAGGAATGAACATCCCTCAGTTTATCTATAAGGACAATTTGAGCTTTGGCAGATTCTTTTTGTTAGATTTAGGTCTGAGGTCTTCAAGGTATCTGATATCTTCTCTATCCCTTGTAGGAGCCTGAAGGAGGCAGCACAGCTCCCTGCACTTTCAGTGGTGAAGGAGGCAGTTTTCTGACTTGAGGGTCTGAAGTGTCCTGCAGAAGTTCTGAAATTCCCTCACTGTAAAGGGACTGCAACTTTCCACCTTGGATGCCATACAGCAAAAGCTTTCTTAATTTATCTTAGTTCTGAAAGATTGAAACTGGCAATCTCTTACAGAATTATGCTGCATTGTAAGTGAAAGGTAATCTCTTACTGTTCATTTGTGATGGATAAATGTAAATAAAAATACTTCTATTGCCATTAAAAATGACCTGATTCTCCAGTTAACACTGGACTTAACTGATAATTTCTGTTCTTTCATTCACATGTTAGAAGGATGTAAAGAATGAAGTGTAAAAGGGTTTAGTTATTTGCATTTTAAAGGATAAATAACTGTTTCTCTGAACATTTTTGGGTGTAAAACAATCTTTTTATTACCAGTCTTCTACATGTGTTGTATATGAACTCAGCATACACATGCAAAATAGTGACACTGAAAATTTATGGGTGCTGTTTGTCTATAAATATAGAAAACTTGTTATTATCTCTAAAGATGTTTGTTAAAATTCAGAGGTGGATAAATGAATGGTAACACTATTAATAGCACTAACAGGAAGGTGGTTGTGCTGGACCAGGCCCAGGCTGCCCAATTGTCCAGTGGAGGATGTGCATCCCTAAGGATTATGCTCATGCCTGTGTTTCATGATAACCATATAAAATTCAGATCTGCCTTTTCTCCTGCCCAGGTGCTGATGTCAACGCATGATAGGCTGGCCTTCAGTCTGGACCAGGAACTGTTCCTTCAAAACAGTGTGAATGAATCCACAACATTTTTCTTCATTTTATCCTGATTTTTCTGTTTGGGCTTTTTTATTTTCTTTGGTTTTTTGTTTGTTTGTTTGTTTGTTTGTTTGTTTAATTTTTTTTGTTGTAGTTGGGGTTTTTTTGTGGTTTTTGGGGTTTTTTGTTTTGTTTTTATTTCCTTACTTTAGAGATACTTAGTTTAGCCATATAATTTGTAACTTCTCATAGGGAAGAATGTATTTAGCAGCCAGTCTTTAGTTAAAATATTAACTGTGTAGGATGCAGCTTACAGAAAAATTGGAATTTTAGAAATGAGCTTAGAGTTTTATACGTAAAACAAGAAAATTCCCTGTAATTTTCTTTTCACTTGATTCTTAGATATAGTGTTGGCAGTCTCAATTAATTTTGGGTTATATCATGGAAAGGTTCATCCATCTGATTTATTTTTACTGTTGAATTCAAGAAAAGTTGGGTTTCTTCATTTTTGGTATAAATAGAAATGTTAGAGCATTTATCCTGGAGTGATATCTGAAGTAAAGGTTAAGTTGTTAATGCTATCAGTACAATAAAGACTTTATGAACAGTGTTTTAGCTGAAATATTTTAGATAGTCTTAATATACTCATTTACATTGCTTTTTAATATGGTCATGTAACTTTTTTTCACATCTTTTTATTTCTATCCAAAATGAAAGTATTTTTATTTGTAACAAAACTTTGCATCTAACAACCTGAGAAATTTTGATACTAATAAAAATCCATTATTGATTTATAAAGAGACCTTAGTGATTAATGGTGACTGAAGTAAAAATACAATCTAAGTAATTTCTGTCCATACACTAGTTTCCTAATGTAAGTAATATATCATACATTTTGACAGAAACTAGTAAAGTTGGGATAAACTGTGTGTTGTTGATTGAGAGTTTTCTGCTAGTTTGGGGTGGGTATTAGGATTTTCCTCACAAGACATGTCTAGCTTAAATGCTAGGCAAGATTTTTGAGATTTTGTTCATTGTTTCTTTAGGAAAAGAAGAAATAATAGTGATGAATTTCCCTTCCTTTCCCTCACCTAGTTATGTTTCCTGCAATAAAAAGCAGTTCTTTTTCTCTGCAGTCTGGTATACTGAAGTAATTCTATATAGTGGCAAACAAAGCCATTATTTCTATTTTCACAATGATTTCAGTATGCTATCCACTGCTTTTTTCATCACACTAATTTAAGAGAATCTCAGGGAAACACTTCCCCTATTTGCAGTAAGCGATATCATTCCTTTAATTATGTGTGTGCGTGTGTGTGCCCACACGCATGCATGGGAGAAACTCGTTAGTGCTCTGACCTTGGTTTTGCTAATTCTTCAACAGAGCTTTTCAACTGCATGGCCTGAGCTTGCTTACAGCTTTGTTCTGTGAAGGTGTGTGTTTGGTACCTTTTTTTTTGCTAATTTTGTAGTGCTCATTAAATAAAGGTTCTGTTAATTGTTTATCAGCAGCTCTCCAGGCTGGCAGCTTTCCAGCTCAGCAACTTTAGCAAAACTCTGTGACAATTAAGTCTTTGTGCTGTGCTGTTGAAACTTTATGGGCCAGAAATAATATGTGTCCATTAATCACTTAAACTTGTGCATCAGGGCAACCTCCTCTGTGGTGACCTATCTCAGCTGGAGAAGATGTAAAGGAGTCCAGTAATATTGTCATTGACACTCACAATTCATGTTGATCCTGTAAGCTGCTCTGTCTTAAATTCCTGATGAATTTAGTGGATCTTAATCTCTGAGTATTAAGTCCTTCTTGCCCTACCTTAAATATTTAAGCAAAGCAAACTTCGTCATCAAGGTGCATGCTTCTGTGGCTACTGCAGGCATGAGATGCATTGGTAATTCTCTTGTCAAGTTTCCTGAAACTTAAATTATGTTCTGTTCCTGGGGAAAGAACTTCATTTTTTCCGTGTTTTTGTCCCCTTATGAGAAACCCAGGTATAAAAAAAAAAAAAAAAAAAACAAAAAAAAAAAACAAAAAAAAAAACAAAAAAAAAAAAAAAAACTTGTTCTCTTTCTGTAACAGTTAAAGTTAGCACATTTTTACTCAGACTTTCAAATAAAGATTTTGAAAATCAGGGTGTTCTCCATCAACTGGGAAAAAAACTGTTGGGGTAGGAAAATCTTGCTGGTAGTCTTCAGATGCTGTTTTGTGGACTTCAAGTGCATTGTGTGTGATGATATAGCACGGCTCTATCTGTACTATCTTGAAAAACAGCACCAGACAGCAGCATATGATTGGTTGCAATTGACCAGGATGTCCTTGCAGAGAATAAATGTCAGCATCTAATACACTACATTTCTTCTGCTGCTTTTCCAAGCAGTATCTGATGTAGATATATCTGTTTTAGAGACAGCTTAAGAGATGGATTAAACTTCACCCTCACACCCTGCTGTTGTTCATGCATCTTGCTTAAGTGGGCATAAACAACCTTCTGCTGTTTTGGTCTTTTTATTCCCAAGAGACAAATCCCAGGCCATTCCCATTTAGAATAGCTCAGAGTGGAATAGTTTTTTGAGATGCTTTCCAGGAAGTAAACTAAAAGTTTATTGCCTTCCATTCTACAAAACACAAGGTTAGTGACTTCTATTCACGTCCAATCTTGGTAGTATACCAAGCACTTTTTTATCAGATACAAAGTTTTTGAAGGAAAATAGGAATATAAAATGTGTTTAAATTTATAGTGGTTGTAGCAGAACATGCACAACTAAAACTATAAGAAATACTGTAACATCATTCCTGTACCAAAAGGGTAATATATGCACAAAACTGTGCTTACAAGATCTAGTGATCTAGGAAGCACAAGTGCATAATTTTAATTTCCTTCTTACACATTTAGCTTTTACTAAATTCAGTGTTGTATGATAACTTGCTGAAGTTAATACTAATACTAATAAATGTTACTTCTAGTTTATAATAATAAAAATACTCCCCACAAAAAAAAAAAAAAAAACAACAAAAAAACAAAAACTGAAACAACAGGTGAAGCACAACTCTATTTTCCCTAAATTCCCTAATTCTTAAATATTTGTATAGTCTGAGTCTTTTATACACAAAAGCCCTTGACAAACTGCGTTTTCTTTTTTCTGCCTTGTCTCAAACTGGGCTTCTGATACAGTGCACGGTGAGGATCTCTTATAGGCAACTTCTGAGACAGATGCCTGACACTTTATGCATGCCCATAAAAAAAAAAAAAAACTTCTTATGCATTCAAATGGAACTGTTTAAAACATGTTCTTTTCCTTTTCCTCATGTTTTAGTTGTTTTGAGCTGAGCTAGATGATGTTAAGGTGAGAAATAATTATGAGCCTAATCTTGTGGGACACTCAAAGTACTTAATTTGCACTGACTTCAGGCTATATTACCAGGGAAAAAAGCCAAAGAAGCAAAATCTAATGACATCTGAATGCACTAATTAAACATCCCAAGCCAGAGGATTGATAGTAATAAACAACTGTTGTATTTGACACTGCTCTGTTTTATTATTATTTTTCCGAGTATTTTTCTACATTCCTGTGTGGATTTCAAGTCATCTTTTTGTTCAGTGCTGTCAATAATGCTTTTTGAGGGGAAAATGCTCGGGATGTTTTTGCCCTTTTTCATGGGTAATGAAACAATTAACCTGTGCTGCAACAACCTTCAAACTTTTTAAGAAGGGTTTTTTTTTTTTCTTATCAGGTCTAGTAATTCACTTCTGTAGAACCTTGATCTATGTGCTTGATATTTTCAATGAAATGGCAAGTCCATGTGGAAACAGATGCAGTGAAGCATCCAGTCATGAACTTGACCTTTTTTACCTTTTTTTCTTATTTTTTATTTTTCTGGTTTGATAACATTTTTACAATACATGAAATCATTTTTAACTTGCCAAAGTGACATTTTTACTTTTTCCATGTACAAACAAAAGCAGGAATGTAATTTCATTGTGCCTTACTTTTCTTTTCCCATTGAACTGGCTAGACCTTTTCAAATACCTTTTAGAATTACCAAAAGAAAATAAACATTGTTTTCTTCATTGTCGTATAGTAGTTCTGCACACTTACATAGATGCTGGTGGTTATATAATTCAAGAAGTTACTCAAAAATGTGACTATAACAAGCCAGGTCTTTCTCCCAACACCACTGTGACAATGAACAAGGTAATACCATATTGTAGTGTGAAATATTTATAAAGTATATTTTGGAATGTTCAGGACATATTTTTGACAGAAAAATACAGAAGAGTGTGATATTATATCAGCCTTTTGCAACGAAATTTATTTAGTTGATTTTTAGAGTTGCTCCTCTGGAAGCAACTTCAAACACATTTTGCTAAGTCACAAAACAGATGAGGTATGCAGGGATCTCTGGAGAACACTTCATCTAATTCTTGCCCCTGCTCCAAAGCAGGGTTATCTAGAGTAGGGTGTTCAGAGCTTTGTCTGATCAGGTTTTCAATATCTCTAAGGATGGTGACTCCACAAATTCCCTGGGCAACCTGTTCCAGTATTTGATCACTGTCATGACAAAAGATGTTTCTTTCTTTAAATTATTTTGTTTTTGATGCAGTTCTCTTTTATTTCGTGTCTATTACTCCTTGTTCTTTCATTGGGTACCAATGAGAAAAAAATCAGTCTTTCTCCATTCTGGAGTGTGTAAATAAACAGAGATTCTCTTAGAACTTTCTCTTTTAGATATTAAGCAGTCCCAGATCTCTCAGCCTCTCCCTGTATGATAGATGCTCCAAGACTTTAATCAGCTTCATGGCCTTAAGTCATGCCATACAGAAGAAACCTGTTTCTATGGCATACATGTGAAAATATATGCTTCCTAGAGGACAATATACCCCATATATCTATTTTGTTCATTTATGTTCATGGACTATCTACAGAATTGTGTTCCTTCTAGTGCTGTTTAAAGCAAGAAATCTGGATCTGGAGTGTCTATATGGAGTACCTAAGTGTTGTAGATTTAGTTCTTATTGCATATAATCATAATCTGTGGTGTAAGGAATTCCTGTCAGGAACCTCTGGCATGAATAGGGGTTAAAGCAGTATGCCCAAAGAGCTACCAGTGTTCCCTTTGGGCTTAAGGGATGCATCAGTTCTGCATTTTTTGTTGGTGAGCCAGCAAAATTCAGTTCTAAGTGCTTTGATCATCGGGGTTAAAACACAGACAAATTGCCAGTGATATTCATGCTCACTCTGCAGACTTTTACAGTGAATATAAAACATTGACTCAGGGACTGTGATGATTCTCTTTTGCTGCAAACTTTTGTAAATGCTTATGAGACCAATTGTCAATGTGGTAATAAATGTGAATATCACACAACTACATTTCAGAAACTTTTAGCAGTTTTATCATTCATTACTCTTACTGCTTTAATAAATATAGTCTTACCACCTAGCAATAGAAGTTCCATGTTCCGATAGAAATTTCTCCATCACAATGCTAACACTTCTCCTAAAATTTCTCAAAGGATGCAAAAATAAATAGAAATATTGACATTAACACTTTACATCTCACAGAACTTTAATTTAGAGGATAACAATCAACATATGAATTTTACCTCTACTGTTTGGAGTTTGTACATTCTTGTGATGAATAAAATCAGAATTTTAAGTTTTATATGGAGTTGCTGTTATTAATAAAATTTGTCTTGGCTTTAGTATTTATCAGTGATTTATTTAAAAGAAGAAACCTAGCTTATTGGGAAGTTACTGCTGTTGAGCGCTTTTATGTACAAGATATTTGCAGAAAATGGATATTGGCTTGTAACAAAAGTTAATAAATATTCAAAGAACAGATTAAAATCCATAAAGATGAGGAAAGTACTTTACTTTTTCTTACTTTTTTATTATCATATTTTTAGCTTCTGCTTTTCAAGTACGTGACAGATACTTTCCACTGTAATTTCATTTTTTAATTTCTTTTATCCTTCTTTTTCCTATAACTGCAAAATGTGCAAAAGTGAAAATGGCATTTAGTATAGATTTTTAGTCTAAATAAATCAGTGATATATCTGGCCACATCTCTCTAGAGCTGATTCTATTAATTTTCTAATAAATTAGCATCCTACATAAGTTCTAACAGACTTATATCTGTTTAATTAGATGTTAGATAGTTACAGATGTTACTTACAGCTCCTCGTGTTTCTGGAAAATGAAACACCAGAGTTGGCTGTGAGCTTATGAGAACTCCTTTACTATGATTCGATTTTGGCACTCCAGCTTGGACCGGGGAAAACTGATTGTTTGCAGCTCTTTCAGAAGGGTAAGAAGGCTTGGGACAAAACTTATACTTAGAGCTAACTAGGTTTTTTTTTTTTTTTTTTAATTATTTCAGTTGATATCATACAGATCATTCAATCAGCATTTGAAAGGGTATATAATGAGCCATATTTTAAAATTATTTCCTTTTCCCTTTCAGTAATTCCTTTTAGGAAATTCTCAGAGTTATCCAGCTCTTCTAGCATATTCTGACCGTTTTAACACCTATAATTTAATTTAAACAATTTTCTTTTCATCTGATCAATTAAAAAGAGTATGCTGTCAGTGTTTTCAAAGAGATCCAGATTTCTAAAACATAGACAAAAGTAACCAGAAATGTGAAATTGGATCTGGTTCTCTCTCAAAACAGTTTGGGTTATTGAACTTCTCTGTAAACCTCCAAATTTAGTAAAAATAAAATACGTTAAGGCTGATATTTTAGAATTTAAATATAATTTAGACATTTTAGCAGCAGAGTAAGCATGACCTTTTATAAATGAGTTAATTTCAGAGATTTGATTTTTTTTTTTTTTTTTTTTTGGTGGGGAGGCTTGGGGAGTAAAGGGAGCAATTATTCCAGATCATCATATTTCTAAAAGCATTTTAAAGACCAATGTCTTAACCTCCATATCTGAATCTTCATCTTAAAGAGAAAAAGAAAGCCTCACATTCTTTCTTGTATAGATTCCGAACAATATAAAAATCCATGTTTTGATTGTACTTCTGATGTTTTGATGTTAAAGTTTTAATGTTAAGTTTTAATGTTAAATTACCTCTAAAGTACCTACCCAGTTTGGGACTTCAGAGGGTAGCACTGTATTTCAAAAGAAAATACACATAAGATTCAGCAAACACCTAAACCTGTTAAGGAATAGCATGACCCTATGCCATTCATTGGAGACAAAAAGAATTAGGAAACTCATAAATAAACATGTCCTCGAAAGATTGCTTGACCAGTTGAAATTACTTGCCTCTCACATTACATTGTAGTCTACAAATAGTCTACAAAATGGTAGAGCATAGGGGAGCCTCTGGATTATCTGGTTTATGGCAACATGAAGGTAGAGCTTGTGTTTCTGTTTTAGGCTTGCAGTACCAGGGAATGCACAAAATTCCAGGTGAATAGCTTCTTTATATAAATAGAAAGGATTTCTTGTACCCTGGGAAGAAAAAAAGGAAATTGATGTAATTTTATGTAATGGTGTCTCCCCAGCTTTCTATGGCTGTGTCTCCTTTGTCTTCATCTGTCCGAGTACTTGGTTGTCTATTAAAGTAGTGTTGTACAAATTTGGCATGGAAAAAAATCTTTACTAAAGTGAACAGATTTTTGTCTTTGTCTTACCAAAGGTTAACTATTTCAAATGATTAATAATTCTTCCAGCTTGCTTCTAAAACTAATCCAGGGTTTTCTTAGCAGCTTTCAACTAAAGATCCCAGAAATTCTGTTTGTAGTAGCTGATAACGTTGGACATCAATTTTCGCTTGAGATTCTGACATTTGTTCATGTGTTACACTTTCTTTTTGAACTTGATGTTCTGTTTAAAGCTAATATTGAGTAAGTTATTTCTGAACACCCTTGGGAAAATTCTGAATTAACACCTAAAATAAGTGGAGTTGAAACCATCAGATCTCTGGTGAGAGATCCATATTATGTGATCACTGAGCTGTATACACCTACTAATTTAATTAAGCTTTTAAAGTCTGGTTTGAATTTTTGGTGTTCATTTAAGTATCCTTATTAACCACTACTTCTAAATAGTAACCTAAAGTTTGGAAAACACTGCCGTGGTAATTTTCAACATGTTTGTATCCTTCCTGAGTGAGAATTTTATAGGTAAATTCCAAAACATTAGAGAATTATTCCTAAACTGCTTACTCAGAAATTCAAAGCAAAGAAACCCTTGGAGACTTAACTACTCTGCAGATATGCACAATGGCTGACACAGTTCCACTCACCAAGGAATTTATTCTTTTAAAAATGTCTTATCATTCTATCTGTTAAAATGGGGATGCGTTCATATGGAAGTACCCCAAATCAGACCGTGTCAAATGCAAATTATCTTGGATTTGGAAGTTAATAGCCAGTAGCACTATGCTGTCTAATCATGTCATTGCCCACAGATTGTCCACTTCAGGGCTGTAGTTCACATCTATAATTCCTGCTGATGAATATTTATTCATAGAGGAATTATTAACATTTATATTTTGTATAGAAAATAACTGTGATGGTAACTTGATCACTTAGAATTGAATTCTGGAAATATCTTCTCAAGTAAGCAAGTGAAGAAAATAATTAAGGAAACAACTGAAGTCCCATCTGTATGGATTTGTTTGTTTACTCACATTTCAGTAAAGGAATCTTCAACCCCAAATTTAGAGTTTGATGCTTAACATCTAAACTGCTTCTTATATGAATTTTCTCAATGGAATTGTGCATGTTCCCCACTCTGCTCTTACTGCAACTGAAATAACCACAGGTAGGGACTTTGAAGTAAGAAAGCAAAGCAAGAAGGGAGAATCAATTTCTCAAATGGTTGCTTGAAGTAGGTGTGTAGCTGTGATAATTCCCTTGATTTGTGTTACTGTTGTGTGACTTCAAGGCAGGGTGAGAGTGGTGAAGATTTGCAAAACATGGCAGGGACACAGTGATTTCACTGCAAAAACCCCAACCCTTCAAACACCATAAACTCTAAACACCCAAACTCTGAGTGTCAATTGGGTATTTTTAAGTAACTCCCAACTATAGTAATGTCTACAAATCACACAGTAAAATTGGATTTGAACATGTTAAACAGATATTTCAGCAATACAGTTCTGGATAGTTTAAGGCAGCGTTTTTTCTTGTTTGTAGCTCAATTTTTCTTTGTGTAGATCGGAATAGGATGAGATTTGTAGGAAGTTATGAGGGATATCTTGGCTACACAATTTATCACAATGTTACAAGTTACTGTGGTACCAAGGGTTGCATATTTGTACTACATAATAAAACAGGAAAAATAATAGAGATTAGAACAGCCAAAATGCCCACCGGTGGTATACTAAATCCGAAACATTCTTCAGGTACTTTGATATTCTTTAAATTTGTTTTATTAATTTATAAATTACACCTAGGTGAAGAGATGCTTTAGAATAGATATAGGAAATGAGATTGATGATTGAAAGCAAGAAAAAGAAGGAACGAAGTAAAAGTTGGAGGAAATTCCATTAAAAAAAAGGCTGTGTTTTTCTTACACTCTTAGACCTCTCGTTATTTATTTTCCTAATTTAAATTATTACTCTTATTCTTTGAAAACACATTTCAAGCATGAAAATAAGTGCATACAAGTAAAAATCTCACATTTATGGGCTTCTGCATGTTTTGTCCATTAATTAAAGTGCTGCATCATACATTGCTGTATTTAAATCTTTTCATAAATGTTAATGTCTGCAGGAATCAGATCTGTTAGTTCAGTCTTTTCATTTCCCTCTCTATTTTCTCATGAAATAATAATTTAAAGACTTTAATAATGGTAATTGTCTTCTATTTGTTTTAATTTGGTTACCAAGCCTATTTAAAATCAAGTGCAGGTGCTCTTCATGAAAGAGACTATTAAAAACCTTGTCTCATTCAAAACAAACTCAGCTGGAAAATTATGCAGTATTAAAAAAAAAATAATCTGTAACCCACACCACACCAAGTTTTTAGGCAGATATAATGTTTTAATAGGTATATTGAAGGAAAAATTGAGAGGCAGTTTGAATATAGGCGTCAGGACAAAAATATTGACACTCCTGGGATGTGAGCTTGAGAGATGTACTTCTGTCCTGTGTGCATACCAAAGCTGTGCCTGACCTATTGGCCATTTAAATACACATGGAAGAAGGAGCAAAAATAATTGTGAAGGAGTATGGGAAATCCAGGAAATCAGCTATCAAGAGATGTAAGGCTTTGCACAACAATTCAAGGTAATAAACTCTACTTCTACTTCTTCCCCTGCACACTTCTATTGTTCACCATGTTTATGTGAACATAGCAGCATGAGAGCTGCCAGGTGTTGGACAAAATCAGCTGAAATAAACTTACAGAACTTAGTGGGAATGCATATGAGTTTCCACTGGTGGTGTTTCTACATTTTCTTCTGCATGTTTATTTAGTAGTCCTTGTCACAGGCTGTAGGGTTCAAGAATTTCACTTTTCCGCTTTCACTTAATAATGACCCGGTGCTAAATATCCCAGGATGAAGTGATATCTGTTTAGTACCAGGCTACTTCTTTCAGTAAATTAGGCCAAAAACATTTCTTTGCAGTGTTATTTATATCAGGCAATCTTGACATGTGTGAAACTATTTGAAATTATTTATCTGGATGCTGATGCTTGGCTCAATGGCATTGAGAGGGAAGTGCTGTCCCCCAGACATCTTTTTTTTAGGAGGGATTGCTGACTAATAAGTACAGGAGAAATGAGCTTTAGGGAAGTAAGTATTTGTGAAATATAAGAGAAAAATGTTGCATCTCAGACCCAGACTAGGTTGGCACCTCACTTTGTTCCATCTCAGACCCAGACAGTTGAAAGGCAGTGTTCAACCCATAAAAGTATGTGTGGAGGACAGAGTATTTCGTTCCATCCAATGGTTTTTCATAATGGCTATCATTGCTTTTCCTGCTTTGGGGAAGCTGTGGTGTGGATATAGACAGCAGTAACTCAGCGTGAAGGAGCAGCTATCCCTGCCCAGCACTGGGTGTCCATGCTGCCTGGGGGGGCAAGGGGGAGGTCCACATACAATGTTAATCTCCAGTGGTTTAAATCTTGGGTCAGGTAACAAGAGCCCCTTTTCTAGTTATGCTGATTTGATTCTCTTGTTAGAATGAATGAGTGAAGGAATGAATGAGTGAATGAATGAATGAATGAATGAAGAGAATGTGAATGAATCAGTGAATAAGTGGAGATGAATGAATGAATGAATGAATGAATGAATGAATGAATGAATGAATGAATGAATGAATGAATGAATGAGTGAATACTGCTTTCCTCCCTTGGTTGTTACTTCGTTAATTTTTACACCCCAAGCAAGCTACAGCTCTCAAGGACTCATGCCTTTAGTCACTGGCAATTAGAGGCAGGGTTGTTTACAGCCCTGGTTCTTTGTGTCTGTATTTTCAAAGATTGTGCTCTCATCCCATCATTCATGCATTTTTATTTCTCTGTGTATAAATTAGTTGATTTCACAAAGAATTTATTACCACTGCTGATCAGAATATACATTATATGCATTTCACCTTTTAAAGGAATTGCTGCCTCCTAACTGGATTTCATCAGACATAAGAAAACAATGACTCTGTTTCTCTAAGTGAAATAATCCTAGTAGTGTACTCTTCTTCCCCTAAGTGTGTGCTTCAGTGTGTAGCCAGATTTCTTTTACTCTTTTTCTTTTGAGGGGCAAAACAATTGTGTAAATAAAGAATGACCTGAAAGTTGCCAGGCAGCATAACAGTGAAAACAGTCCCTTTCTGTGTTTCCTCCCTCTCCTGCAGCCACTGAGAGGGAACTATTAACAGTTTCTGCTCTTCTTTCACACCTAACAAACAAATCATCCCCCCCTCGTTTTGCAGACATCTTATTATGGCCAGCAGAGAATTAAGAACCAAATGATTGCATGCAGCCAGGGAGGCAGCAGTGTGGCTTTGTAGGTAGCTGAGCTACAGGGCTGAGCTGGTTTGCTGTTGATCTCCATCCCTGAGCTGTCCAGAGGCAATTCCACAGCAGCAGGAATGGGACAGACTGACAATGTTCCGAAGTGTGCTGGTTGTTAAAAGCTACAGTGAAAACGAGTTATTAACCAATTAAAGTATCCTAATTAAAATTCCTATCTCCTAACATTTTACATGGTTCCCCTGTCAACACTGAGAGTTGACTCTTTTATGCTGGAACTACTTGGTGGAAATTTTAAAATTTCATGTAACACCCCAGGGGCTTGTACTGGGCTTGCCTGGAATAGTCACTTTACTTCAATTTACTTCATAGTAGATGCAACAGTTTTGGATTTGTGACCAAAGGAGTATTCTTAAGACATGAATACAAATACTATGAAAAGTGTTTAAACAGTGTCAAGGCCTTCTCTGTTTCTCACAGTGCCCCACCACTGAGCTGTGGGGGCACAAGAATCTGGGAATTCACACAAACAGGACAGCTAACATCAGCCAAAGGGACATCCCACATCATATGAGGTCATGCTCATAAATGAAATCTGGTAGAAAGAAGGAGGCTGATACACCCATAAAATTATAACCTGTGTTTTCTCGAGTAACTACTGTTCGTGATGGAGCCCTGTTTTCACAGTGATGACCAAACACCTGCCAGCCAACAGGAATTAGTGAATTAATTCCTTGTTTTGCTTTGCTTGTGTCTGCAACTTTTACTTTCCCTATAATATTGTTTTTTATCTCAACTTGCAAGTTTCTCACTGTTATTCTCCCCATTCTCTTCCTGTTCCAGCCAGAGGGGAGTGAGTGAGCAGCAGAGTGAGACTCAGCAGACTGTTGGGATAAGTCCACAACAGTGCTACAGCATGGAAAGGAATAAAGAAAAATCTGTCTCTATAAATATACATTAGAGTGAAATTGTGATTTGCAATATACATATGTCTTTTTCACTAGGATTAACATGACAGTAGAGTGTAAAATGGTTGGATTTCCCACACAGTAATTTGTAAAAAATTGCCAGTTTCTCTTCCTCCCTACACCATATTGAGATTTGTAATTTGTTTAAGTGTGGAAAGTATCCCGCAATTTGCCCACTACTGACTGCTAAATGGGGAGGAGTTTATTTTTGGGTAAAGTTTTTCAGATTAACTTTTGGGCTCTTGTCATTCACTTTCCTTCAGACTTTAGTGTGACACCAGAGTCTTTGAAAGTTTTAGGTGTGAATTTATTCACTACTGACTAAATGAAAAAATTTGTTAAAAAAAAAAAATTGCAAAAAATATTCAAGCGTGCCTTAGCAAAACATTCATGTTTCTCTATATGTTTAAATCTCTCGTGAAGTGGACACCTATCTTTTTGAGGATGGCTGTTGGGGAAAGTGGGGTGGACGGCAAAGTAAAATCCACAAAAATAGGAATGCAGAACAAAGTGCATATGGTGCTAAAATGCACTTGTTGAAATTTATTTAAGCCTTAAGAATTTTTTTCTCACTATGCCTAGAACAGTGCTGCTGTTACAAATTTCATTTCTCTTATTGCACCCTCTACTGTGTTGGTATTCCTTTATGCAGAAATCTAGGTGTGAAGGTTAATAGAATTGCTCAGTTGGTGATAACACTCAAATCTGTAACTGCCTCTGGATCCTGAGCAGTACTGAAATTATACTACCAACATTGGCTTTAATGCTTACTCCAACAGTGGTCACGATTTCCCCTTAGAGAAATAATCAGCAGAAGGACAAATTAGAAATGTATTTTCAGATTTAAAATGCTCAGCCCTTATCAATCTCATAGCAAGTTGAACTGAGGACAAGTGCAAGAAACTGACTTGCCCTTTGAGGACCATCAGGCAGCATTTTCAGGTCTGAAATTTCCAAATTCCCTTTTGTACTCAGGAGTTCCTTCCCACGAATCAAGTCCTGTTTTATGGGGGGGGGGGGGTGTGGGAAAAAGAGGTTCCCAGCTACATTTTTCTTTTGCATTTGTTTGTATAGGTGCTAAACAATGTGTGACCTTTGATAAAAAGGGAAGTTAAGACTTTCTGCACCTCTGTTCCTTGTATTCTTTCTTGAAAAGGTTATTGGAATTCTGCAGTAAAACAGACTGCTCAACTTGCTTGTTTTTCCTGACTCATTTGTACACCTTCCTGAAAAGAAAAAAATCCCTGGATTTCTAAAATACTTAAAAGTATTTTAAAGTAAAAGTAAAAATTTTAGCAGTCACTAAAATTTTGAAATTTCAAGAATGACTTTGTCAATGCTCTGATACCTAATACCAAATACATAACAAGAATATTCATTATAACCACTGTTTTTAGAGCAAGACCTCTTATTTTTTGCTTTAGTTCTTGCAGTGCAATCCTGGTCCAGTTAAATACATTGATAAAACTTCCATTAACTTCACTAATGCAGAACTCTGTCTGAGGAGCTTCCATCGCCATTGGTAATAGAAGTAGTGGACTCCATTATGTGATCAAGGTCTATCAAGATCAGATTCCATGTTGTGCCAAACTAATAATATTCAGGAAGCAGAGCACAATCTATAAAACACTGTAATTGCTAAGGCGTTTATTTGTTTCACATCTCCATTAAATTAGAACAGTAACACATATTTGTTCAGGACAGCAGTCCCATTCTGCTGTGACAACATGCAGCTTCACCTTTCAGTAGGCTCAGAATGACTGAATGATCTTTTCACAGACTCAGTATTAGGGTGTGAAAACACGGCAGTGCTTTTCTCATATTCAGGTTATGTTCTCATTCCTAACCTGGCTAGGCTGTGTTCATCAAATAGCAATATGTTTCTGCATCTGGGTACTTTGTAGGTAAAATCTGTCCTTTAAAATAGAGAATTATTCTCATTTCTCTATCAGCCACTGGAATGCTCATAATAAAGCCTAAAATTACTCAATCTTGACTATGTGCACCAATCAAAGGCAGTCTATTCTGGTCAAGTGAGACTTAGATTAATTTTAAATCAGGTTTTCATGTGTTCAAAATAAGCAGTTTTGCTGTTTAGTTTTTTTTTTTTTTTTTTGGTGTTTTTTTTTTTTTTTTTCTTTCTGCATCAGTATTCTAATGTACTTCAAGTTAGCTTGAAGTAATAAATTAAAACAGAAGGAATCTAAGCCTTGATCTGTGTTTTACAACACATTTTCATGATTGCTTTCCTTATATTTCTACCACTTGCATTAGAGTGTATTATCTCATTACAACATCTCCATAGTATGTTGACAAAAGGGGTCACAAACCTTATTCTTTAATTGGAAAGAATCCTGCCATAGTACCTCTGAATCTGCAAAGTCATCAAGGACAGTGAATGGTAGATGAGTAAGCAAGCAGAAAACAAATAGTACTGATAATTGAATGACATGATTGAAATTTTGTTGGGTGTTTTTTTTTGGACAAGGTATCTACAAGCAAGATGTAAATGGAAAACAGAGCATCATTTTGGAGATTGAAACAAAAGGTGAAGAATTGTCATTTTTTATCAGAAGAAATTGTCAGATAAGGAAAAGGTAAGTACAAGTTACCAACAAAATATTTGGTGTCAGACAGCAACAGATATTAATTTATATAATGGAAACTCTATATGTATAACCAGCACAAGCAAGCTCATTTTCCACAACAGTTTTTATGTAGGATGAGACTAGGTACAGATCTTGTTTCTTTAGCACATCTGAGACTCCTGGCTGGAGGGTCCAAGTCCATATGACTGAATAAATTTCTTGTTGAAAAGATAGTCTGTACAGATTTTGACCAACACAGAAATTAAAAATGAGAGGAAATTGTGCTTGCAGCTGAGTGCCATATGGGTCTGTGTATTGGGTTTGTATGGCCAGGTTTTGGTAGTGGTGGGAGCTGCAGGTGTGAATTCTGTGAGAAGCTGCTGGAAACTTCCCCTGTGTCCAACAGAGCCCACATCAGGCAGCTCCAAAGCAGGCTCTCCACCAGCCTAAGCCAAGCCCGTCAGTGACTGTGGTAATACCTCTGGGTAAAGGATTTCAGAAGGGGAAAAAATATGCTGCACATCAGCAGCTGGGAGAGAGGAGTTAGAGGAACAACTCCTCTGACACCAAAATCAGCAAAGAAGGAGGGGGAGGAGGTGCTCCAAATGAAAAGAGATGCCCCTGCAGCCCATGGTGAGGAAAACTGTCCCCCTGCAACTCATGGAGGTCCATGGTTGAGCAGAGATCCACCTGCAGACTGTGGAGGTCCCCACGCTGCAACAACTTGATATTCCCAGAGTAGGCTGTGATCCCATGGGAAGCCCATCCTGAAACAGGCTCCAGGCAGGACCTGTGGCTCTGTGGAGAGAGGATCCCACTCTGGAGCAGCACCCCATGGAAAGGACCTTTACTTGGAGCAGTTTGTGAAGAACTGCAGCCCAAGGAAGCACTCACACTCTAGAAGGTCATTGAAGGCTCCCGTAGGAGAGACCCCATGGTGGGTAGGGAAGAGTGTGTGGAGGTATCCTTCTGAGTAATAGGACAGGCCAAGACAAACTGTGTTGGACTGCAGCCCCCATTCCCTGGCACCCTGCATCATTATAGCGGGAGCAGGTAGAGAATTCTGGAGAGAAGCCCGGAAAGGATGGAGCAGTGGGTCAGTTTTTAAGATGTGGGTTTATTTCTTATTATCTTACTCTGTGATTTGATTGGTGATAAGTTAAACTAATTTCCTGATAAGTTAAACCAATTTCCCCAAGTTGAGTCTGTTTTGCTCATCACAGTAGTTGTTGAGTGATCTCTCCCTGTCTATCTTGACCATGAGCTTTTTGTTATATTTGTGATTTTCCATGCCCAGCTGAGAAGGGGAGTGATAGAGCAGCTTTGGTCCTCCAGTCAGGGCCACCCCAATTTTAATACGACGGTGTTCTGTAGGTACATGCCAGGAGACCTATCTCTCGCCAGTTGATGTGATAAATGGACAACAAAACTACAGAGCAAAATAGGATGTTTCTTAAAAAAAAAACCAGTGTCCATAATATATCTCATAAAATCTGTTTCTTTTTTCACATATTTTTTTCTTTTTTAACGGAAGAGAAAAACTGATACTAGACAGAGTTAATACCTTAAGTGCTGTGGGTTTGCACTTCAACTCATCAGATGTGGCTCAAAGAACAGCAGGAAGATTTCAACCTAAAAGATGACATAGGTAACTGACATTTTTTAGTATCAGACTCATTAGAATATTCTTCATTGCTATATTCTCAGAATTTGCTGAATTCTCATTGCCCTATCTTAGGACAGAAAGTAATTTTTTTCGTTTCTGTCTATATTATCTTTTTGAGTGTTCTGGGCAAAGGCTTCCTGTCCCCTCCATTCTTTGAAGTGAATTTTCTGCTTTCCCTGTTCATGTGTTCTGTCCTTCTTGGTAGCCAGAGGTGAACAGCTAATATTTTTGTCATTATTTTTTCCATTCAAACTCTGTTCCCCTGTGCAATTCCATTCATATTTTTATGTTCTGCAATGTTTCATTCTCAGCAGTCAGAATTAGTTTTGTGACCATCGGCCATCCAATACCCATTAGACCCAGAGAGGAAATATAAAAAGTGCTTGGAAAGCATTGATGGTGAGAGCATCTACAAAGGGAATATCTCCATTGAAGGCTCATCTGAGCTAATTAGTACTGGGATCAAAGTGCTCCAGTTAGCCTAACCTGGGTATAAGTATTCCCACAGCAAAGCCTTCTGTGTGCAGCTGTCCCTGAACCAAAGTACCGGTGTGCCCAGGAGAGCAAAACCCTGATGCTTTGTGCTCTTGTGCTCTGGGATTTGTTCCTGTACAGCTGAGCCAACTGAGAACATGACTGGCTTTGGAAAGGATTGTTCTGGCAGTGCTGGGGCAATCACCATGTTCTCTTTTGTTTCTGAAGACGGGTTCTGGGCTAAGCTTTAGCACAGAATAGATGTCAGTTCCCACAAATAGCTGAAATCCAATGTGGCTGGGGTCAAATAAACATGTGGTAAAGTTGTTAATAGGTAAAATTAAGGGGTTTTTAAGACTTAGTCAAAGTCTGTAGTGGATATATGTTCTTGCTTATTTAATTTATATCCTGGTATTTGGTCACACATATGACTTAATAAAGATGCCCCCATGGCATTGAACTGTCCACCTTTGTGCTAAAGAAACCCAAGCAAACATCTACTTAAGAAACTATTTTATTGCTATATGCAACCAAAGCTTATGGAAAGCATAATGAGTGATGAAGTTGTTATTTATCTTATTTTTTTTTTCTCATTTATAATAGTGAAGAAAGCTGAAGGTAATATTTAGTGAAAGCTGATAGTTATTTGGAACAGAATTAAAGATGATAATGCTGGTATACTAATTTATTGACTGGTGAGACTTTTTAATAGTTTCTAATATAGTTAATTGTTTCTAAGACAGTTTCTAATCACTGGCAATTAACAATCACTTAAAATGCTAAATCCCTTAGGAGTAATATATTTGCTCTCAAAATCAAGTCAGAAGAATTCATTGATTTCCTGTCTCCAAAGGAAATTGTAGAATAGTTGAGTCTGGAAGTGAACTCCAGATGCTATCTAGTCCAACTCATTCCTGCTCTAGCAGAGTTACATGGACCTGAATACCCAGGATCATGTCCAGACATCTTTTGACGAACAGTCCAGTCACACTCTAAGGGTGGAGACTCCACAGCCTTCCTGGAAAACTGTGCCAGTACTGACACATCCTCACATCAATAAGGTGTCTCCTGATGTTCATAAGGAACCTCCTGTGTTTCACTTTATTTCCACTGACTCAGATCCTGTCACCGGACGCAACTGAAAATAGCCTGATTCTGTCCCATTTCTGCTCTTCCTTCAGGTATTTACATACAGTGAAAATGTCACTCCAGAAACCTCTCTTCTCCAGGCTGGACAGTCGCAGCTCTCTCAGCCTCTCCTCATATGGGAACTGTTTCAGGCTGTCACCTTCACGGCTCTTTGCTGTGCCAGTATGTCCACATCCCTCCTGTGCTCAGGAGCCTGGGACTGGGCACTGTCCCACAGGTGCTGAGTAGAGAGGGAAGTGTCTCCTCTCTCGATCTTCTGTCAACACTCCTGTTTATGCAGCTGCACCATCAGCCTTCTTTGCTATGGGAGCACATTGCTGACTCGTATTCAGCGTTGGTGTCCACCAGGACTTTTCTTCCAAGCTGTTTTCTAGCTGGATATCCCTTATCTTATACTGGGTGCAGGGGTTTGTTCTATCCCACGTACAGATTACACACTTCCTTTTGTTGAATTTCGTGTGATTCCTGTCAGCCCACAGGAAATCTCCTGCCTGACTAGGTCCTTTTGGATGGCAGCACAACCTTCTGGTGTTTGAACCTCTTCCTCAGTTTTACGTCATCAGCACAGATACAGTTAATGAAATTGCACAAATTAACTGAAAAGAACAATGTAAGCCTTACCAAGCATTTCCCTAATGTGAATGATAATGTATATGGGCTATCTTCTCATAATGATGAAAGTGGTCAGTAATCGTGCAATTAATATTTTTTGTCACTTAGAATAGGATATTTGACCAGACAGAAAAATTCCAGTTTCACCTTTTTTGCTTTTGTCAGTATTGGGAGCTGTCTGTGTGAAGAAATGTGAGCAGAAAAGAGGGAAGAAATAATAGATGTGTAATAGAAAAATTACATTAGTAGAAGTTGCTTGAAAGGCCTCCTGATAATAAAGGGAAAATGAGCTTTGCTATCATGAAAGGAAATATCAGATAGGAGTTTCTAGTTATTACCCTATGAGAAAATATCATTGAAACTAAAAGCTGGCAAAATGGTGAAAATGTTCATGGTTATAATGACAAAGGCAAAGACTTTTAGTTCTAATTGCTTAGCTGCCCTGCTTGCAGTTTCCTTGCAAAGTGGTGTTTAATGCAATGTAGGTAACATTTCAGCTGAAAATACAGGTGTTAAAAAAACTCAAGAAACTGCAGATGACCCATAATCCAGTTTGAAAATGGCCTGTTTGATGCAGGATTGCTGTCGGGCTGCACTGATTCCCTTCCCCTTCCCCTTCCCCTTCCCCTTCCCCTTCCCTTTCCTGTTTTCCACCTTTAATTCCACAAATCCCCTGGATTTGGAGATAGTAACAATGATACCCAGTGCTTGCAAAAACTGTGTTTCATATTGCTAAATAATGCAGTGGTTTCCAAAGGGGTAAGATTCTCCTTATATGTGTCTTTATATAAAGGCACTCTGAAAGTCAGAAGATTTCATAGTGGGTTTTAAAGCTATTAAATAGCCTGTAGCAAGTACAGTTATGTAATCCTTTAAACTACCATTTGTGGGTAGCTGGTTTTCCCTGGGGTGCAGAGATAAATAGATTTGTGTAATGCTCTCATGCAGGAAAAACTTATAATCTGCAGATGTAAAGCCAGGAAAACTTGTTTGGGTTTTTTTGGTTTGTTTCGTGGTTTTGATTTTTTTGTTGTTGTTGTTTTGTTTTGGGTTTTTTTGTTTTGTTTGGTTTTTTTTTTTGTTTTGTTTGGTTTTGGTTTTTTTTTTTGTTGTTTGTGTTGTTTTTATTTTGTTTGTTTTGTTTGTTTTTTTTAATTAGTAGAGAGTAGAGAGAAAATGGGCTTCACACATCTGGTGGCATAGCTCTTCAGAAACCCTGGATATGCCTATCAGCTTTAAATAACCTGTCTGGATAAAGGGTCACTTATAAAGTACATGTTTTAAAAATTATTTCAGCTTACTAATGAATGCAATACTGTGCCAGCTGGAGTTCATAGGGACCATTAATATTAGCAGGAGGATATGTGAGCTTCTTGGTTATTATATATTTTCTTTTTTTTGTTGTTTGGTTCTTTTCATTAATCTGTGACCAGTATTTTAATGAAAAGAAATCACAGTGAGTGTGGGTGCTATATATAATATATTATAGGTATATCTGTCAGTTGACTTTTCAATTGTTTTTTTGGTGGTTTGTTGTTTTTTTTTTTTATTTTTAATGTCTAGCTTGTTATGGCTCTGTTGGTATTGTTCATAGTTGTTTTCTTCTCCCTAAATACCAATTTTCCACCTTCCTTGGATTAATATATCATAGTTGTCTCCTTTTTATTGTGTTCTTCTTTTTCAATTTCAAAGAAGAAAATGATACTGAGGGATAATCAACTCTCTCTGCTTCTGCTAGTGGAGAGCATGATGGAGCAGAAATGGGATAAATCTTTTTCTCCTTCAGTGTAAAGCAGAGGTTACCCTAGGGCTGAACAGAGCTGATCCTTGGTAACACACAGAAAAATATTGTATTTTTGATGCTGGGAAGTCAAGAGAAATATAAGTTCATACTGCGCCAAATTCTCCTTCCACAAAATGTTTGGTTTAGCCTTTTTTGAAATTAATTTGGTTTAGAAACAATAGAAATAATAGAAAATAGAGGTTTACTTATACATTTTTGCTGATGGCTTAACTCTTTAATGCTGTACTTGAAACAATTATAGTTCTGAAGTTGTAAAGAAAAAAAGAATTATCATTTGTCATTTTGGGGCTGTGAGGTAAGGTAGCCCTTTTTGATAATATATTATGAATCCATAATGGAACTTATGTTATCATAATTACATCTCTAGTAAATAATTTGGCTTATTCCTCACAAACTAACAGTTCTTATTTCAAATATAATTTAATTTGCCTTTTGGGAATATACGTCAGTATTAAATGATCTGTGAAATGAGTAATAGCAACCAAGGTATTATTTAATCACACACTTTTAATATTAGTGCACTTTTCAAGAAGAGCACATAAAATTCCAACCATCTAAAGACCAAAATAGTATTTGTTAGATAGAAAATAGATCAAATTTCCACCTTACTTTTTCAAAAGTTTCTGAAAGAGAGAAATTATATAAAATTATGAGTGCAATGTGTCAGTCTCCTCTAGATTCTACATTTACCCCAAACAGAGAGTTTGGCTGTGTGAAGCCTGGCTGGAGCACCAGGGTAGAGCTGCACAGCCCCTGTAGAACCAGACCTTGGTGGTGCCTTGCTGTGGCTCAGCTTAGCTATAAACTACCCTCTATACCTTACTTTAAAAAATCTGGGAGGGTGTGGGGAGACGACTGAGGGTAAAAAAAAGATAATGGTATGGAAATTACAGGGGAAAATAAGGTTGCTACTGCCTGGATGGAATTTAGTCAGCATATCCAGCCTCCCACAAGTAATACTAAGAAGGACAGGATGCTGACAGATTGCTTAGTCAGGAGGGTCTCAGCCTTCCAGGGGCTCTGACAGACTGATCAAATATTAAAAGTTTGAGTAAATCTCCCTTTTTCATGTAACAGAGGGACAGGGAGTGATTTCACTCGGTCAGAAGCAAAGACTGAACTAACTTATGTGCATTATGTTTTATATGAAATTGATATTTAGGAGAGAACAGAAATACAAAGATATTTGAACATGTAAACAGTTCATACCTTTCAGATGAATAAATAATCATTCCCTGTTTTTTTAAGCAACCCTCTTTAAAGGGAAAGAAGACAGAAGCTGATTCTTTGAAACACATGAAAAATATTAGAAATAGATGTAATTATTTCCCACATAGATTAAGATTTTGTGTCTCTCAAATACTCAAACTGTCATGTGGCAGATGCTATTAGATGTAAAGAAGATATTCCTGTAGGAGTACACTTTGGACACACCATGAAGTTGCACTCACAGATTTTCATCTTGTGAAATCAGTAACTTAAATTTATTGCACACATGTCACAACCTTCTTCATTGAGAAGATCATCAAGCCTTTTCAGTAAACTTGTCTGAGATTCCTTTTTCTCCTTCAGTGACAAATCAGATGCTCAAATATTTTTCATAGAAAAGTTAAAATCTGTTATTATACTCCTGTTTTTTAATGATTAAATGATATGCCTTTGCAAAATTACTAAATGTAGAAACCCATATAGCCAGTATATTTAAGATAATTTTTTTTGTCATATTAATTCTTTAATATATGTGAACTTTCATCCCAGTTACTGATTTAAATGGTCTCCAAATAATATCTAAGTATTGATTGATTTTTTTACTTAAAAAATAATCTTCCTGTCATAAACTGAGGGAGGGAAAAGCTTGTACTAAACCTAGAAACTTCCTTTTCAAAATAATTTGTGAAAAGTTTTTTTTTTTTTTTTGTTTTGTTGGTTTTTTTGGTTTTTTTTTTTTTTTTTTTTTTTTTATTCATTTTTAAGTTTTCCATTTCTGAAGAGTGAAGCTCTCCTTGTAGCTATTTAAAAGGCTGTCAGTAGTCTTTTGTGTTTCTAGTAAACCTGTGGCTTATTTTTAAATTGAGTGACTGTTTTGCTTTCCAGATTATTAGGATTCTTTGTTAGTTCTGTGCTGTAAATCATCTTAGTAAAAGGGACTTGTAATGACTTGTGAAAGAATATTTCCCTTCAAGGGCTGGTCCTTGTTGATTATTCATTAATGATCAGGGTTTTTGTTTTGGTTTTTTTTTTTTTTAGTTTAATAATAAGTATGTAACATTTAGGTCCAATATGCTCATCCTTCAGCTGTTTTTCCCCAATTCCACTTCTGCCTTCATGCAGACCTCTCTTGTTTAGTCATACACATTTTTCCATAATTGTTGTTCTTTCCCTTGCAGATTAATTCTCCCAGTGAAATCTCAGTGATGTCAGTAGACTGAATTGTTTCTCTAGTTTTTTTTTTTTTTTTTTTTTACAATTCCTTTCCAGTAATTCCATGTGAATAGCAAACTCTAATTGCAATATACTAAGAACATGTCAAACCATCCCAGTCAAATTCTTATAAGCGAGCAAGCACATTGCCGTTGTAGGAACAAAAAGAAAATATGGGTTTTTTTGCTGTGGTGTATCTCCCATCGCCTCAGTTTGAGGTGCAATGAGAGCTATTAACTGCATAGAAGAGGAGAATGAAGGTATATGTCAAAATTTTCCTTTTCTTTAGTCTGATAACATGAGCCCACCATAGGGACACTGCAGAAAGCAATGGAAAAAACATGATCAAGACTTTGCAGGTCAGGCTTGCTCTCTTACTTAGTAAATGTCCTTACAACCATTTTGATGATCACCATTGCTAACTGAAGGCAAGCCAGCAAGGAATGGCAAAGTATTCTTAATTTAGGGCTAAGTTCAGTTATCCCACTTTTTTTCAGACTGCATAGCATACCAGTAGGATGTACTGTGTATTTTATGTTCATTGCTACGCGTTGCTTTAGCTCTTTGTTTCCATAACTCCAGTCAGGGGTGAGACACCTACCTGTGGCTGTGTCTGAGCACCCCACACAGGGACTACCCCACAATCCTTCCAGAGCTGCTGCTGGCACTCATTTGTCGGGTAAACCCAGTACAAATGAGTAATTTTATTTAAAAATCTCCATCCCATTTTGTCCTCTGTGGACAAAAGAATGGGCAGCATCATCTACTCTAAAAGCCATTTGTCCAAGGAGCAAGAGTGTTGCTCCTGCGTGCTTCCAAAGGAAATCCCCATTAGAGGGAGGGCACTGAGACAGTGTATCCTTGCATGGTGGAAGGAGGGCACTACTGACTGATCTGTGTGTTTGTATAGTGCTGAGTAACCTTTTATTAGCCAAATGCATTGTGGTGCACAACAGCTGTGCTGCTTCCAAATGTTGACTGAGCTGGTTCTCCAGATGTCGTCACTGTGAAGTTCAAAACCAGATCACAGTGACAGATGTAATTTGTCTTGGTCTGCTCTCTCTGCATTTGAGGATTTATTTGACAGAAGCCTCAGAAACCTTAGTTGCTCAAAAGTATCTGCTGATCCTCTGTATTAGAAAAATCATTAGCCATTGTTCAAGTATAACAGCTTGATCCTCCTAAATATCAAAATATCTGTTTTGCATTGTTGATTAAATGGGCTTGTCTGGTTTCACTTTTCAGCTGTTGGGTCTTAATAAACTCCCTTGTGCCAACTCTCTGCAATCAAACTTCTATTCCCTTGGAGATTTTTCCCACTTGTAAATGAATTATCCTTTTAGGCTTTCTGACATGTTAAATAGATTGAGCTCTTGAAAGACTATGAAGTATATTCTTCAGCCCTTTAGTTATTCTTTCCATTATGATTTTGTTCCAGTTTGCCAGCAAACTTTTTGGAAAAAGTGTCCTCTGTCATACACTACGATTCCTTTGTAATAACTTCTTACTTGATACTTCTTGATTTTTAACCTAAGGGCAGATTGTTAGATTTGAGGTATGAGAGACTCTAGTGTTAGACTCTAGTGTTAGAAAGTTTTCTTCTTTAATATAGGGTTTTTTGATGTTTTTTAATCTGAAGCTCTGAGATGATGCAGTAGGTATAAAAATCCCCAGTGCAAACATCCCTTAAAAAAACCTCAAACCCAAACCCACCCCTCCCAAAACCCTTCCACATTGCCAGACTTGCCTGCTGCTTTCATCTGTTACAGACCCCAAAAAGCCTCCCTTGGTCATGTGTACTCTCAGCTCCCAAGTGCATCTTGAATTGAGGGACCCAGAACTGAGCACAGGATTCGAGGTGTGGCCTCATGGGTGCCAGACACAGGGGGACAATCCCTGCCCTGGCCCTGCTGGCCACACCATTGGTTGTACAGGCCAGGATGCCCTTGGCCTTCTTGGCCACCTGGGCACTGCTGGCTCATGTTCAGCTGCTGTTATCCAGCACCCCCAGGTCCTTTTCCACTGGGCACCTTTCTAGACATTCTCTGCCCTGCATGGGGTTGTTGTGGCCAAAGTGTAGGACTCAGCACTTGGTCTTGTTGCACCTTACACCATTGTACAGCAGCACACTTGCCGTTGTAGGAACCAAAAAAATATGGGTTTTTTTGCTGTGGTGTATCTCCCATGTCTCTCCAGGTTTGAGGTGCAATGAGAGCTATTAACTGCATAGAAGAGGAGAATGAAGGTATATGTCAAAATTTTCCCTGGCCATTGGTCTTGGCCCATGGATCCAACCTGTCCAGATCCCTCTGCCATGGCTGGCATTCAGCAAGAATTGGCAGAATCATAAAGGAGGCACCTGGTAACACTGTTGGTCTGAATCCTGCATCATGGTATTCTTCAGTGGCAAATTTCTTGTAGACCGGAAAGCAAGTAATTGAATAAAGGATCTTTACGAACTCCTAAGCTGATAGCTTGCATCTGCTTTCAAACTAAATTGATCAAATTCTGAGTGGAACCGTGTGTTCACTGTTTTTTGACAAATATTTTCTTATATTGCTCATATGTGCTTAAGTTGGATCATCTCTCTGCCAACTTGCTGAATGGAAAGAATGCAAAAAGGAAAAGAACACTTTTTCAGACAGTGAAAAAATCAGTGTAATGACAAAAAAAAAAAAAAAAGTTTGCATATGCAAAGCCCTGCATTTATGCAAGGGTACCAAATAGTTGTGTCCATAATAACCACTTTACATTAATGGCTGCAAAATTTGTTTTGAAATTTCTGCATTTCTGGATTCTGATGTACAAAATAGCAGCTCATACAATTTCTAGATATACACTTTATCCCAGAGTCAGAGTGATCTGAAAGATGTTGTCAATATATCCACGTCAGTGCCCTCCATGCTGCTGGAGCTGGACAAAACACATTCTATACAATGCATTTCTTGCAAAGCACAATCATTTTTTATGAAGAAATGTTCTTTTCAGATTTAAAAAAAAAAAAAAAAAACCACAAAAAAAAAACCACAAACAAAAAACCCCAAAACCAAACAAACAAAAAAAAGCAAAGAAGGAAAAGCTAGAACAAAACAAAACAGAACAAACAAAACCAAAACAATGAACAAAAAAAAAAAAAAAAACAACAAAAAAAAAAACAAAAAAACAAAAAAAAAAAAACAAAAAACAGCAGGTGGAGGAAAGAATAGTCTGGTCATAAACTTTTAAACACATTATTCTGAGCATCACTTAAGTGGTGTAAACCATTAAAAAAAAAAAATCCACATTTTATGCCCTTCCATTAACTGATCTTCAGTACATAAAATACATTGAAAGAAATTCAAAGTTTGTAAATTGGATAATACCCTTGAATTTTAATAAATTCTTTTTGCTGGTTTGGTTTTTAGGTTGAATGTGTAGATTTGTTTCGTTGTTCGTTTTTGTGGGGGGTACTGGTAGCCCATCATCTGTGTTGAAGACAGAGGTAAAGAAAGCATTAAATATCTTTGCTTTGTTTGTGTCCCTGTTTGTGAGGCGACCATCCTCATTTCTGTTCTCCCTTTTGCTATGACTTAAAATACCCTTTTTGTTTTTCCCCAATGTAGCATGCACTACTATAATGAAAATTCATAACAGCAGTACATTGTCACAGATTTTCCTGTGAAAGTTTCATTTACTTAATGCCAAATAAATCAGATAGTTCTCAATTTGGATAAAAGAGTGATGAAGGTGTGTTACCCAATCATATTGCTACTGGCATTTGGGTTTTTTTGTCAGTTACTTATAACTGGAAATGGTTTAAAAATGGAGATAAGAAAACTACATGAAATGTGGTAGTTACAGTTCAGGGAATTATGCTCTGAACTACTTTGGAGATTTCTCCCCCTGCATATAATTTGGGAATGTTTGCTTGAGAGACTAAAAACCTGAAAGAGTAAATATCTCAAACACTCAGCAGAAGAGAAAAGGAACGTTACCATGCCAACAAGATAAGGTGCAGTTAAAAAAGAGGGTTTTGTGGAGGCAGGATACCACTTTTCTGGGACCAACTTCTTTATCCTGGGAACTATCTCCAAACTCAAATTTGAGGCAGCATTGCACTTGTGTGTCTGACAGAGTGAGTGGGATTGAACCACAAAACTCCCCCAAACCCCTTCTGAAAAGATTGAGAATAACAAATTGTGCATGTGCAAGGATTAGCCTATAAATAGCTTCAGGTTATAGGGGCTCATCCACTATCCAAAGGAAATGCACCAGAGATGCCTCTGGAACCCTATGTGGTAATCTGGATCTTTTCCTCTATTTCTCTACCTCTCTTTCTTCTTGTCTTGCTCTCCCTAAAAGTTCAAATTGCTTCTGGGGTGGGCTGCTCAGTCTGTCATAAAGTTTAAAGTATAAAACACTGCTACCCTGGGCTGTTCAGAAATCGTTGCCATTTGCTGTTCAGGAAAATTAAAGTCAGAAAAGCTGAAATTGTTGTTCTGCTGTTGGATACTTAAGAAAGTTAAATCATTGCCATCATGGATGGTTCAAACTACCTAAAGATTTAAGAATGAAATCACTGCTGCCATAAATAAAACTTTCTAACTGATCCTTGGACATCATTTTGCCTTAAATTAGCTCAAGGGTTTTCCATGCCTTCGTAACTTAACTCATTATCTAGGTCTTATCTGTAATATTTTCAAAGTCTTGTGTTACTTTCACAAGTAAAACTTTGGAGGATTGGATATCAAGTCACGAGCAACCCATTTTGTATTTGTTATGATCTATGTTCTGTTTACTCAAAGCAGGACTATAAGAGGTTTCTTTTCTGCATGCAGTAGTAAAGGAACACAAATATATTCCTGACAGAACAGCACTGATTTCAATAAAACCATCCCATCCTTCCCCCAAGAAAACCAGGGTAAATCATCAACCCTGTCATAAACCAAAAGCAATGACACAGTTAGAGACCATTTCATAAATCATTTGTGTTGAGGAATACCTTCCAAGATACGTGACAATGTGCAGGGCACATCTGAGTATTTCTTTCTATTTAAGACTGTTAATCACAGAAGTGTCAAAGTAAATCCTGTATTTTTGGAAGCTTTATTTAAGCTTAATGCGCTTAACACAATTGTCTGCATAGGCTTAAGCACATTCTAAGTATTCAGCAAGACAGTAATTTCAAAGAAGTCCCACTACTATTTGTGGCATGTGATATGTCATGCACTGTCAGTTTTCTACGATGAAAAATATTGTCCTTTCTCTTGGAAGAAAGTTGGGTACCACAGGGATAGATGTGAATATGGGGATATGGGCTTTAAAATTTTTGGAATTTAAACAGCACCGCCAAATTTAATGACTTACTGGTGAGCATCGTGATAAGCAAATTTTTGCATGTAGGTTTCTTAAATTATTTTTATAGCCAAATTTTACTTTAATGCTTGCCAAGCAACCATGAAAATGCTAATAAATTTTTAAGGCTCTGAAATAACACATCCTCACTTCTCTTAAAATGTTTATCTTTGATATGAATCACACAATCAGCACTAGTAGAAGATGCTGAAAATGTGCAGCTGCATACATATTTCTAGACTTTAATAAAGTTTTGAAAGAATGTGAAGTTGCAAAAATAGTTTGTGACCCAAAAGTCACAATTTGTGAACATATGTGAAACACAGCATTAAACTAGAAGTCTGTAGATGCATAAGCTCTTTTTTTAAAATTGTCCAAGTGATTCTGAAAGCATGTGCATTTTTGTCATTGGTTTCAAATTCTGTTTTCTCTGTCATTGTAATAGGCCAATAAATTTCATCTGTATTTAGACCCTGAGTATCTCAAATTCTGTATAAAGGTTTTCTGGAAAGACAGAAGCACTTAGTCTTTAGTTCAAAGAGATGAAGAAGATTGAGTGAGTATATTTCTTAGAAAACAGTAGAAAAACACAATTAGGAAAACCACTAAGTCCTTCCTCCAAACTTCTAAAGTGTATTATGAATGACAGAAAATTCATAAGGTAATATGGGCTTACTCAAATGTATTTTCCAATGCCACAGATGGAAATTGGACAGTTCTTTCAATGGTCAAAGTAAAAAAAAAAAAGGTGAATGAAAGTATATCTGGCACATGTAAAAAAGAATCACATCGAAATTGACACATATTTATTTTATTTTATCTTTAGATATGCTGGGAAATAGCAAAATTAGTGAAATTTCTGTACTCTGTTGGTGGAAATACATTTAGATTTTCATGGGGAGGACAGACCAGTGTTGTACACATTTGTAATTTAAATGACATAATTTCATAATTTCATAATCCTGATGAGTCACTTAATTAGAAATAAAAGTCTGCATTTAATCTTTAACCAAACCAAGATGAATCCTGCTGCAGTTATTTCAAAGTAATGTATCTCACCCTGCAAAGTGTTCCATGGGAAACAGAGGAAAGAAATGTAAAGCAACCTTAAAGCAATGTCAAGCAAAACTTCAGATGCTAGGAATTAATTAATTTCTTGAACAATACTGCATTCAGTTTTTAACTTTTCCTAGAATAAGTTATAACTAAACCCGTTTCTTGGCAATAAGATTAAAAGGGGGCAAAAAAAATCCAGAGCCTGGTTTCTGTAGTTTCTGATGCTTTTGGAGATGAACGCAATGATTTTTTTTGTGGGTCCCTTCTAACTTAATATATTCCATAGTTCTATGATTCTATAGATGCCATTTAATTTTTTCTATATATTTTTTTTCATGCTTTCATGAATTATTTTCATACTTGGTATTCAAACCTTACTGATATTGACAATTCATATTTCCTGAATATGGCCAAAACCAAATATGACCAAAACATATTCCTTTTCTTAAATCCACTAAGTGATGGCTCCTCACACACATGCATTTTATGAATTGCAATTATAGGGTAAAAGATGGATTCATAATTATTACTTACTGATAGAATATACTATTTGAACTTTTGAACTTCTGGAATGGTTGCTGTATTCCATGCTGGAAAGGAAATATGTGATGCTATTTCCTAAGTCTATCCAGCGTATGCTTTCTCACAGACTATTTCTCCAGGCATAAACAAGCTGAATTGGATTTTTCTAAATTTCCTTCTAAATTGACTTTGTTGAATAAGTACAACTCTGTTTATTCAGAATTACAGTGTATTCATTTAGTTTGTTAACGAATTAAGCTAAATCAATGTAATTCACTTATATTGACTTAAGAGAGTTAAACTGATGTGATGCCTTAGTGTGTGAGTTTTATCAAACACAGAGAAAAAATGTACGGAAGTTTGTGTCATTTTTGTGTGTTTATGTGCTCAGAATTAGTATTTTCACACTTTTTGTTAGAAGAAGACCAGCTAAAATGGGGGATTGTCTTAGAATAAAGTAAGAAGGAGAGGGAAAAAAAAAAAAACCAAAAGAAAAAGACAGCATGTACTGTATTCACATTTAGTGTGGGAAACTCAAGGCACTTTCTTAGAACTGGTGTCCAGTCTTGGCCCATGGCAATCATGACTTACATAGAATTTTTCACATAAGCTGTCTCACTATCTTAAGGAGCCCAACAACTTGCAGAACATCAGAAATCCTAAACCATGTTCATCTTAGATATATTAATATAGTTTTAGTTTGCTGATGATAAATTTCAATGTGGATGACAGATGGCAGAGGAATTTACTGAAATTATCTATCATTTGGACCAAGATGAAATCATATGAAGGTATTCCATTCTTCATAATAGTATCAGGGTTTAAATGGTGTGTGAAAATTTAAACCTAATAAACTTAGTCTTTTTAGAAAAACACAAATGATGATCATCTTAATTTCTTCACTGCCTCTATCAAAGTTCTATTAAGGATTTTGAATGCTTTCTGAATTTATGCTCTTGATTATAAGTTACGTTACAGTCTAGCAAAATTGTAATAATCAGGACAAACTATCTTTAAATTTCTTCAGAATAATGATAATTTTCCCCTTTTTTTGAGCATTGATTAAAAGTATTCTTGACCAGGAAAAACGAAATATTTAAAACAACCTTGGTGGCATCACTTTTATCTTTGAGTTTTGTCAGTCATAAGAATTGTTCTGAATAGCTGCACAGAATAACTTGCCCAAAACCTGCATTTCATATGTAGGACAATTATTTTATAGCGGCATGGTATGAGTACTTTTTTTTCTATTGAATTCATTTTAAGAACATTAAGATAAAGCAAATGATATTAATTTTATAGAAAATTAAGTCAACTCAGTTTTTTGGTCTCTACTTCATATTAATCTAAGAAAAAGAGGAAATTCTTTAATGGATTAGAAAATAATGGTACCCACTAACCCATTTTCAGTTTATTTATTGTACTTTTGATGGTCACCTTTGGATTATTATTCATAGCTTCCTCCAGATTCAGCAAAGTATTGCAGAACAACACAGGGGGAAAAGTGAGATGTTCCTCTATTGTATCTAAATATCTGTAAATTACAATATTTAAAAAAATCAAGAGACATTTCATGTTTTGTCCATGCTGATGCCTAGTTATAAAGCAGATGAAATAAATTGAATTTTTAAGCACATGGGTTAGGAGGGGCTCATTTGTCCCTCTTAACTCCTCTTTTAACAAGACCTGCCCATGACTTAGGGGGCAATGAGGCAAAGATCTGGTTGATCTCGACAGTTTAAAAGAAATGGTTCATATTAGTAATAAAACCCAACTTTGCTATGTTGTGCATACTTCTACTACTTCCAAAAACAATTCAGTGTGAAACAATTCACTTCATATCTCCATTCCTATTGATGCCTGATGATTTTTGCTTTTCCTTTTTATGCTTTCTGTACCCTCTATGCATCCCCTGTACCCCTTAGCCCACATGCTTGTAATTCCTGAAGCCTGATATTCCAGCTTAGTTTAGGCGCTTTGCTGGGCAGAGAGACCAAACATCCCAAGGAAGGAGTCAGTGTGCCCTGTGCTATCTTACACCCAAGACTCCAGCCTTGGGTGAAGCCTTCTGTCCAGAACATCTTGTGTAAACTGGGCTCTGGCCTCATCTGGGGGGGGAATTCATTAGAATAGGGGGACATTACTGCATTTGTTAAGTTTCTTATTGGGGAATCCTAGATAGATATGCTAATTCCCAAAATCTATAAAACTTGTACCGTGCTGTACACGGGTGTGCATTCTGCCATCAAGTTGTGCACCTGGATCCCAAATACCGAGGTAAAACCTTTTTATCCCCTTAACCGTGTCTTGTCCTTATTAAAAACTGGCCTTTCAAGGCAACAGTTTTTCTGGCACCCGAGACGGGACGAGAAGGAGACTGAGTCCTAGCTCTGGGATCGAGAGCAACATCCTGTCCTGCTGCACCTCTCCTCTGCCGGCACTTTGGGAGGGGGAGCAGCAGTCCCAGAGCTGAGACCGGGAACTTCAAAGAAATCCAACACACGGCACGGGGAGGAGGTAAGATAAAAGGGACGGTATTTTTGCTAGCAAAAGAGGCTGGTGAGGGTGGGTTTGTGGCCACGGGGCCCTGTAAAAGGGGGGTTTTCTGTTAATAAGGAAATTTCCTTTTCCCACGGGGTGTGGAAAGAAGAGGACGCTCTTCGCTGTATCCACACAGAACCTGAAGAGCTGCTACAGGGCTCAGTGCAACACGCAGCTGAAAGGCTCAGGGCTGGATCTCTCTGCTGGGGTGGCAGAGAACCAGCAAGGGCAGGTTTCTTGCATGCATGCGCTTCTGCTTTCTCTCTGCTCTGCTTTTTGCACTATAGGTTAGGTTGTAACTGTAGTGGGGGGTGAGGTCGCGGTTCAGATTCTTGCTTCCAACTCTAACTGCTTTTTTATTTCTAAACAGAAATGGGGTGTGTGTCATCCTCTCAAAGTATTCAATACCCCGTGAAGCCCCATTAAGTGTAAAATTAAACACTGGCGGGTTCTAACCGGAAGAGAGACACTCTGAACACGAGCATTAGTAAGCTTCTGCACATGCTTTGGCCAGTTTTAAGCCTTAAAACTGGAAGAGATGGCCACAGTTTGGAGTCTGGATAATGATTGATTACTGAGTTTTTGGTAGAATCAGAGTCCAGGGAGGTTTGAGGAGCTGAGATATGCGGAGTTTTGCAATACTTTTAAACAGAGAACAAACCTACAATCAGCCGCAGAAAGGCTGGGTGGAAATGGTTTCACTAAGGAGAAGAAGCAGGGGGGAGGATCACCCCCTCGCTCCGCCGCCGGGTGCTGCCGTGCCGGTGGGAAGGGGGAGGTGCAGCATCCCTTCCCCTGCGCTGCGCCGCCTTCCCAGTCCTCCGGGGCTGAAGGGCGGGTGATGCCCACACCCCACTGCCCCGTGACAGCCCTGGGGGCGGAGCGGGGCCGGAGAAGGGCGGGTCCACCACCGCCCGACACCCTGGGGACAGGAGTGGGCTGAGAAGGGCCGGGCCGCCACCACCGATAGCCCTGGCGGCAGGAGTGGGGCTGGAGAGGGGCCGGTCCCCACCTCCGACAGCCTGGGAAGGAGCGGGCGGAGAGGGCCGGGTCTCACCCCCGATAGCCCTGGGGCGGGAGGGGGCCGGAGCGGGACAGGTCCTGTTGCCATTCCCGGTTGCCGCGGCCGGGAGCGGGGCCGAACGTCAGCTCACAAGGGAGAAAAACAATCGCAATTAAAGGCAATTCTGAAGCCCAATACAGATACGCTCTCTCTGAACAGGAGAGAAAGGTCAGATTACATTCCCTGTGATCTTGTGGTTCAGGGCTCTCACTGCTGTGACAAGGTTCGATAACCATGACTACACTGACCAGTAAACTCGAGTGGTTTACTGTTTTGGGTCCAAAATTTGTCTTTTCCTATACCCTACCCTGTGCACAAAAATTAGTCAAAAGCTCTTTGCTTTGAGAGGAGAGGTACTGAGACAGGGAAGAAGATCCAGCTCACCTGAAATCGTGAAAGCCAGCTGACAAAAAACTGGAGAACTGGAAAAGACTACTGGTAAAACCTCTGTATGGGACCCTTAAGGCAGCAGAAAAAAAGAACTCTTATTGCCAAGAGAGTAAAAAGGCTGCATAAACAGCTGGAGCAGCTGAAGTGTCAGACTTAAATAAGCCTTTTGAACTTTTCTCATATAAGCAACTCAGTGTTGCTCTGAGGTACTGGCACAGCACCTTGAAGACCAGCAAAGAGCTGGGCCTATTTTTCAAACAGACTGGCAATGTTAGCCAAGGTCCTGGTGTTGAGCTGTGCAGCAACTTCATCCAGATACAGGAGGCCCTAAATTACCCTTGGGCAGCACATTGTCGTATGTACCCCACCAGTGATGTTGCTGGAGCAAAGGGGGACACTGGCTATCCCCAAGCAGAATCTTAACTACCATCTGTTTGTTGAACAGGATGATGTTACCCTAAAAAAACCTTCTTCGTAAACCCTGCAATGTTTTGTCACCCAGCTATTTGATAACATTCCTGAGAATTATATTTGCAGACAATAGAGAAAAGACTATTCCAGCAGACCGACCCGAAGGATGTGCCTCTGGAGAATCGAGACCGGAACTATTTCCAGATGGAAGCAGTTTCACAAGAACGGCAAGAGGATGACAGGCTACACAGTAACCACCACGGATAAGGTAATTGAGGCAAAAGTTTGATCTTCAGATGTGTCATCACAGAAAACTAACTGATTGCACTGACAAGAGCTCTAGAATGATAGGAAGAAGGTGGACATTATGGATTGATGCTTTAGCACCCTTCATGCCTAGAATTCAATAGGTAATGAAATTAGCATGCAGAACAGATACTTGCACTCCTGCAGAGTATCCGGACGACTACAGAGGTACTGTCATGCATTGCAGAAGTCATCAAAAAGGGAAAACAACCTTGATTGGGAAATTACTTTTTGGTAAAGCAACAGAAAGGGGTAAAGGAAAAGACAAACTTGCAGTAGTACACAGAAGGGGTAGATTTGACAGGGTTTTCTCCAAAATAGATCGAGGGATCAAAAATTGATTAAGGCTCTTAAAGCTGAAATCAAGGAAGATGAGTGGGCGTTACCCCAACAGGACAGGTTTACTCCACACCCCTTCTTCAGAAACAGCCAGAGGGAGCATGAGGTACCCACTGGGGAGCAGAAAATCTTTTAAAACTCTGAAGAAGGTAGTGGCTGGGAGGGGATGACTGATATTGTACAACCTATAACAAGCAAGTGTGGGATCTGTTGTAGAAACAATCCTGACAAGCAAGGAGTTGTGTTAGGCTGAATGAAGGCAGGAGATCTCCAGGGAGACTATGGCAAATAGTTTTCTGAAATGCCTTGCAAGGAGGAATACAAATATGTACTGGTACTGATTGACACCTTCAGTGGATGGCCTGAGGCTTACCCCTGTCAGCACCAACACAGCAAAGGAGGTAGTAAAAAGCTTTGCTCAACCACATAATTCCAAGGTTGGGGTTCCTTTGGGAATGTCATCAGATAGAGGACCACATTTCATTGCAACTGTGGTCAGGAAGTTGACAGGATTCTGGGACTTACTTGGGACCTGATTACTCCATAAGGCCCCAAGCAAGTGGCAAAGTTGATGATTGTATGAAATGGAACCCTCAAAACCCAGATCAGTAAGATCTGCCAAGAAACTTCATGTACTTGGGTTCAGGCCTTGCCTGCTGCTTTGCTGAGAGGTCACATAACCAAGGCAGGAGGGACAATGTAAGTCCCTATGAAATCCTATATGGCAGACCATATCAGGTTCCACATATTCCGGGGAAAATTCATATGAGAGAAATGATTTGCAGAAATTTAATGGTTTTAAGTTCCATTTGCAGAAGCTCCAGAGATTCGCTGTGTTGTCCAGCCCATAGGACTGGACACACTGCTCATCCATTCCAGCCTGGAGACAGGATCTGCATCAAGTGGTGGGACAGCAACCCCTTGCAAGCTGAGCGGAAGGGACTGTTCCAAGCTTTGCTGCCCACCCTCACTGCGGTCAAGGTTGCTGAGAAAGGACCGTAGACTCACTACTCCAGAGTCAAGAAACCATCGAAGAACCAGAGACTGATGCAAATCAAGATGATGTGGTTTAAACTGTTTTTCACATGTCTGTTGTCTGCCCAACTGGTAACCATGATTCAGGATTCGGCCCATTAATTGCATTGCGATGTCCAAAATATATCCAGAGCTCTTGACAGGAGCAATTGCTGGATCTGTACCCAATTATCTCCTCTAGATGGGGGTCGTAACTGGTCATTGATTGGTATGAAAATTGGGAAGGGACTCAAATTCTACATGAGAAAGTTTCCAAAACTACCCCTTAAAATTTGACTGTATTTTTCATGGTTACCAGACTGGGCCTGGTAAAAGAAGTATCTCTGATAGTTGTAGTTTAGTTAATGTAGTGTAGAGACTAGACAAGGTGAAGTCTTTATTAGTCTCTAAAAAGGGGGGGAATGATGCCTGATGATTTTTGCTTTTCCTTTTTCTGCTTTCTGTACCCTCTATGCATCGCCTGTACCCCTTAACCCACATGCTTGTAATTCCTGAAGCCTGATATTCCAGCTTAGTTTAGGCGCTTTGCTGGGCAAAGAGACCAAACATCCAAGGAAGGAGTCAGTGTCCCTGTGCTATCTTAAACCCGAGACTCCAGCCTTGGTAAAGCCTTCTCTCCAGAACATTTGTGTAAACTGGCTCTGGCCTCATCCGGGGGGGGGGGAATTCATTAGAATAGGGGACATTACTGCATTTGTTAAGTTTCTTATTGGGGAATCCTGATAGATATGCTCATTTGTGAAACTATAAAATTGTACCGTGCTGTACACGGGTGTGCATTCTGCCATCAAGTTGTGCACCTGGGATCCCAAATACCGAGGTAAAACCCTTTTTATCCCTAACTGTCTGTGTCCTTATTAAAAACTAGCCTTTTAAGGCAACACTATTAATAAGTGCCAGGGCCTAAAATAAGGTAAAATCATTTTACCTGAACTATGCATTGTTAGTGCATTGACATGCATGACTTAGAGTTTCTTGCAAAAATGAAAAACATTTAGCACACTTGTTTTTTGACAGCAACAAGTACATGTTCTTCAAAAAAAAACCAAAAAAAAACCACAAACAAAAAACCCCCTCCTGAAACAGGCTAAGGATCCTGCTGAGTAAATAATACTTGATTTCATTACAGAGCATGGCTGCTTTCTGTTTCTTCATATTCTTTTCTAAATATTGCAGGTATAAGTGTTACCTTTCCAGGCATAATAAAAGAAATTTCCTGGAGTTTCTTTGCTCTGCAGTGACATTTAGATCATTAAAGCTGCTTTGATGGATGCTTCCTGGTGGGCAAATCTGTTCTACTTGAAAACTCTGATCATAGTCTTTCCACAGCATATATTATTATCCTTTCTCATATTTAGAAACTTCATTTAAGCATGAATTCCAATGATGGTGATTTTTTTTTTTTAAGAACAAATACATTTACTCTCCATTTAATTTCCAGGCTCCCTTTGAGTAATCCCTCCCATCCCACTCTCAACTTCCCCCTCAGCCAGGAAATTACTTCTGGTTTATAAACAGAAAATAATGTTCTTCCTTGCTGAACACTGGGAGATGTGCACCAAACCTTAGTTTTGTGGCATCAGCCTGACAAAATGCTTACTGAAATCAAAGGAGAGGACTTGTGCTTGAACATCCAGAAAGATTATTTAGAAACTTAAATCCACTTTATTTGAGATTTATTTTCAATAATCGGATCCTCTGTGTAAGGAGGTGCAAGCAAGGTGGAATGGCTCTCTGATTAATTAATTGCAGTTTCCAAAAAAGAAATGCGTTTCTTTTGTTACAGCTTGAGCACAGGGTGTTTTGCCAAGCCTTGTGCATTGGAAATACTTGGCTGTTCTGATAGCACAGAATTTCTGAATTTGTGTTTGCTGATTGAACAACGAGCAGACTTAGCTGTGAGCCCTCCATCTTGAAGGAACTGTGAGCTTTTTTCCCAACCTTAAAGGAATATCTTTAGTACAAACACTTGGTAAGTGAGTTGTTTTGTTTGGCCACTGCCTTTACCCTCTCGCTGCTGTCTGAAGGACCCCTCAGTTGCAGCATTTCATTGTCACCTCCCGTGTTTGTGCCACTGCACATCTGTAGTGCACTCCATGTTCTAAAGGACTGCTCATCCCCTCCACCCCGAGGATATTCGACATAACTATTCACTGGATTTCACTAACATGATTCATGAGAAATAAAATGAGATTTTCCGTGACTTCTCGATGCCAAATAGGAGGCTTAGGAATAGTTGATCCCAATGCCAGAGGGAGTAATCAACACCCCTGGTCCCTGAAGGTGAGTAGAACCACATCACTTGAGGATGGTAGATTTAAAAGAGAAGAAAGCAATGCATCCTGCACCCCTCTGGGGGGAAAAAAAAATATTTGGGTTACACTCAGTATTTTGAAAATCATACTACTTAAACTGAAACAAACTAAATTTATACATATATGAGATGGGATTATTATTATTTGGAATAATGCAACATGAAGAAAAATTATGGTTATGAGACAGGAATCCATGACGCTTGTTTTGAGAATCCACTGTACTGCATCTCTTTAATTCTTTCTGTCAAATTCTGATTGCAGAGACCAGAGTTAAAGAAACCAGAAGAATGGAAGGATGAGGGGGATAATCCTCTTTGATACCAGTATACACAGAGCATAAAGAAAAAAGTGTTGAAAACATCAGGCTTTTTTTCCTCTCTGCAATCAGACACCTGGAACACGACAAGTTTATTGTGCTGTGACTGTTGTCTCAATCAGAAAAAAATTGTGATTTAATTTGGTGACTGCCTTCATCCACAAATGGCAGTAAAATGAACCCTTTGGGGGGCAAAATGAAGAAAAGTGCAAAACTGTCTGAGTTCACATGTCACTTATCATTCACAATTCATAGTTATGATGCACTTTAAGATTCAGATCAGAATCTAGGCATTCTGTTATCTTTTTCTGAAACTCTGAAAGTTTGGTGACAGTTTCATCCTCTGAGTCTGGACTTACTGGGGCTTCAGTCTTGTCTTTATCCTCTTCCTCTACCTCTCAGAATGGGTCTAAAGTCTCTGTGGCATCTCCTAAGGTCTGGTGGGCAGTTTCATCACCCACTAAAGGTGAAATACCAAGGGGAAACTCCTCTGACCAAAACCTCCTCCTACCCCAGAAAAGGACATTTTCTCAGAAGAGGCAATGCTTTCACTCATGGATAGTTTTCTTTTCTCTTCTGTTTCCTGCCTGTTTAGGAGAAGTTAGACACCTTGGGAGGAGAAAATGGCACCCAGGTTTGATTCACTTATATTAGCAAATTATACAGCAAATTAAAGTAGCTACACTCCTACCTGAAGATGACTTCTGGATACTCTTTTGCTAATGAAAAGGAAAAAAAAAAAAAAAAAATAAAAAAAAAAAAAAAAAAAAAAAGCCTTGAAAGCAGCTTAATTACTTCTCATGTTGGCAGAATGTTCCTGCAATGTATATCTGCTGTGTTGCTCCTTCCAGTGTTTCCAGATCTCACTGAAACATCATATTTCCACAAAAAATTATCCTATTAACACTAACCCAAGAAACAACCTAAATAATTCGTTAATATAATGGTAAGTTTTTAAAAAGCTGTAAATTATTATTTGAAAATCATTCTTATTATAAATACATTGGGTGCATTGTTTTGCCTGTGTCCTGACAGTGTCATGGTATTTCCATAACTAACTTCCTGTTTTCCACTATCTTTTGGAATCAGGTGGTGGTTCACGTCATTATTGCCATGAAGTATTGAATGTCAGTGGCATCAACGTGGTAAATGGTAATCTGTAATATATCATGCTTAACTGTAGATCTCTGTTGAAAATGGACTGTACTGAAGCAGTGAATTTACCATGATATATTTCTGATCACAAAGTAGAAATCAGAAAAGAACATTCCACTTTATCTAAAGAAGTAGAACATGAAGATTATCAAGTCGCTGAAGTCTTAATTTGGCAAACAAAATAATGGGCTTATTTTATGTAATCTGAGCGTCCAAAGCACAGAAATTTACTTCACCCCTTTCACTGAATGAAGCTGTGAATTTGAATTGGGAAGAAGAAGAGAATAAATATAGAAGTTTCATCTTAGTTCTTGTCACTGTAGGGATGAAGTAACATAGGCTGTAGCTCTATCTTCTGTGACATAACACAGAAATCACAATTAAAATTAAACAAAAACAACACAAAACAAAAAACAAAAAACACAAAAAAAGAATAACACCCAAAACAAAAACCAAAAAACAACACAACAACAACACAAACAAAAAAAAAAACCTAAGAAGAAAAAAAAAACAAAAAAAAAAAAACCCAAAAAACCCACACAACTGCAAAACAATCAAACAGACCAAAATAAACCCCCTCAAATTTGGAGCAGGGTTACTGGCAGTTGTTTGGAAATAAATTTCTTTCTAGGTTAATACCATCCATCCCAAAAGGACAAGCATATCCTGAGCTGCATCAAAAGAAGCATGACCATATTAGATGATTTTATCTTCTACTTTGCTGTAGTGAGATCCCACCTGGAGTATTCTGTCCATGTCTGGAGCCCCCAACATGGGAAGGACATGAACCTGTTGGACTGAGTGCAGAGAAGGGTCATTAATATGATCAGAGGGGTGAGCACCACTCCTATGGAGACAGGCTGAGAGAACTGTGGTTGCTCAGCCTGGAGAGGAGAAGGCTCTGAGGAAACCTTTCAGCAGCCTTCCAATGCCTAAAAAAGCCTACAAGAAAACTGGAGATGGACTTTTTATAAGGACAAGATGAAATAGCTTTCAACTGAGAGTAGGTTTAGATTCAAGTTAAGGAAAAAAAAATCTTTGCAGTGAGGGAGATGAGGCAGTGGAGCAGGTTGCCCAGGGAAACTGTGAACACGTCACCCCTGGAGGTGTTAAAGGCTAGGCTGGATGGGGCCCTGAGCAACCTGACCTATGGGAAGGAGGCCCTGGCCATGGCTGGGAACTGGATGAGATTGTCTCTAGGGTCTCTTCCATCGCAAACCATTCTATGATTCTAATATGCTGGCTAAAACCATTTCTATGCCCATGTCTTAATTTAGTGGAGATGTTTGTCTTAAGCCAATTGTGTTCTCAGACGGTTAAATAAGTTGCTGGATAAATAGACCTCAGGTAGACTTTTAATATTTTAACATCTAATTAGTAAAAAAACCTTACCAGTTTGATACACACCACAGCAAATCTCTTGCTAACCTGTAGTTAGTCCCCTTGCTCTTAATGCTGAATTCTCTCATACCCCTTACAAGGCATTTATTTTATGAAGCAGTGATGATTTTATCAGGCTGTGCTGCTTAAGTGATGGAGTGATTGATGCTGAGTGTGGTGTCCTCAGGCAGTAAAGTCCATTTCCTTTTGTGACATGAGAACTTATGCTGGTCATTATGCAAATAAAAGCATAAAAGCTTAAGCTCCCTGCAGCTCTTAGTTCACAGAAGAAGTTTATTAGGGAGTTCATCTGTCTGGCTTTCTTCAACTTCCACAAAGAACTACCAAGTTGTCTTCTGCTGGGTTTATGTTCGCAGTCTCTGGGAACACAGCTGCCTGCTGGCACTTGCTGTTGCTAGAGCAGCAGGAGTTTGTGAGAAGAAATTCTGACAAGCTTAATTGCTAAAAGTATTGGGGCTGCCTGCTGCCGAAGAAGGCCACAATATCCCCAGGCTTTTTTTCTTTTGCTTCTTTTTTCCTTTCCCCTTCAAAGGAGAGCTTCCCTTGTCTAAAACAACTGGTTGGAACTGTAATTTACTGTTCAGCTGCTCATATATCAGTATTCTCATGAAAAATTAAAATACAATTACCTAAAAGAATTAATAGAAAATAGGTGTTTTGGTCTAAAAACCTCTATACCAGGTCTCTGACATCCTTGCTTGTAACAACCAGGATTAGTGGAGTGGGAACTGCTTGTAGGAAAGGAGAGATGCTGACTTTTTTTTAATCTTTCATCACACTATCTGCAGATAGCAGTATGCAAGAAAAATGCCTTTTCAGATAAGCCTAAAACTTATTTAACAGATTAGAATCTTTTCCAAAATAGCATATGTTAAATGCCAAACATGTCTGAATGGTTATGAGCAAAACGTAATACCAGGCTAACGTGATAAGATAAAATAAACAGAACCATTTTTCAAGTTGTGCACAGAAGTGGTACAGAATAAAACACTGCAAGTAGGTAGTTTATGTTATTACTTTCCATACAGGGTTTGTAATATCAATGAAAAATTATGTTTCCCTTTCCTGTTTGGTATTGTGAGCTAAAACCTCTTTTATCATGTTATGTACCCTGCTTGTGATAGGCCAGCTTGAGCAAGAGTTGCAGGCTGGGAGGAGAATGCTTATGTGGGTTTTACATGAGGCACTGCGGCATTGTCTTTATTCTGTAAATGATGACAAAAGGCACGCCCACACAAATAAAATAGCTACCACAGGAAAAACACTTTGGCTTTTTCTGGGCACTTTTCCTGCTAAGATTTCCACATGGGGAACTGGTGGGCGTTGCTATTTACTAAGATTGTTGGGTATCTTTGGAATTTTCTCTTAAAATGTCTGTTGCTGAATTCCTTATGGCTTTCTGGCATTTTCCTTGATGGTGAAAGTAATCTGAGGCCTCGCCCTACATGGCAAATATGGGAATTTTAATTGAGAGGAATAAGAAGCTATGCAGTGGCAAGCTAGTAAGATGCTGTTGTAATACTAATATCTCAAAAAATTTATTGCAATACTAACAGCCACTAAAGTGTTGTGGATTGGTTTGTGGGAGGCATGTTTAACTGTTTATTTGTTGTATTAAATTTTTGGTTTTGTATTCTTTTCTTCCCAAGTCAGCGCTACTTCAGAGTACTCAGGAATACATAATAAAGGCTCAGTCACTGAGCAGATGTTCTGAATTAACTTCAGCAGGCAGCTAAGCACTACACAGCCACTTTTCTTTCCCAGTCCAGTGGGATGGGGAAGAGAATTAGAAAGGTAAATTGGGTTGATAAACATTCTTAAACTGAGAAGGAAAAACAAAAAAAGAGATATGTATGAAAGCAGAACAAAACAAGGAATTCATCCACTGCTTCCCATCAGTGGGCAGGTGTTCAGCCACCTCCAGGCAAGCAGTTCTCCATCATGTACAACAGTCACTTGGAAAAATTACTGCCATTACTCCAAACATCCCACCCTTCTTCCTTTTTCCAGCTTTATGTACTGAGCATGATGCCATGTGTATGGAGTTTCCCCTTTTGCTCCACTGGAGTCAGCTGTCCTGGCTGTGTTCTCTCCTAATTTCTTGTCACCCCAGTGTTCTCACTGGCAGAGCATCTGAAGCAGAAAAGTCCTTGGCACTCTGTAAGCTCAGTAATGGCTAAAACCTCCCTGTGTTATCAAAACAAATGCAGGGTAGCATCATAGCAGGTGCTATAAAGAAAATTACCTCTATCTCAGCCAAAATCAGTGCATCAGACTACAGAAAACCTGGACCGTCTCAGAAAAAGGATTAATCCATCCTGTATGACCAGGGAGGAAGACGAACCTGTCCTGTGATGGGCACAGACACATTCCATAGGTTCATGTCCTGTAATTCAATAAATGACCAGGCTTGTCACCTCTGGTTGGGCTGTGTCCCACTGGGTCTTTTGAGAAGCTGTTTCAGACCCTCACATCACAAATGATTGGGAGCTTTCTTCTAGTCACCAGCTTGATTTATTCAGACCGTATTCATCTGCCAGCCTCTTTGTTTAGCTGAATTATCCCTTTCTCTCCAGTATTTGCATCCTGATTTATTTGCAGGGAATGCTTCCATTCCATCTTAGCTTTTGGTATGATTAATCAAGCCAAGATTCTTTAATTTATTTAGTCAATATAAATTTGAGAAAGATTAACAGGGTTAGACTCAGCATTCAAAATAGGGTTTTTCACTTAGCAGCCATATGGTTGTGGCACGTGTAGGTCTTCTAGAAAAGCTTTGCTAGATAGATGCAAAGTTGTTGTTTTTTTTTTTTTTCTCTTTTTTTTTTTTTTTTTTTTTTTTTGCATTAACTATACCAAACAATTTCAGCACTGACATTAATCAAAGCAAGCAATTGTCTTGGCACCAGAAGTTACAGCAAATAAATAGACATGGTTTTCTGTTAATTTCGCTTTTTTTTTTTTTTTTTTTTTTTTTTTTTTTTTTTTCCGAAATTCTGAACAAATCTTGAGCTGAATGACTTTGCGGTCAAATAGCATACACAAAGCTTTCTGGCTTTTGAGGAGCTTGGATAAAAAAATCCTTGTTACTTCCTAAGGATGTTATTTAATTCTGGAGGATGTCTGTTTATCCTGACCAAAAAACTGATGCTTTGGTTGTTTATATTAAGGTGCCACTCCTGTTTGAATCAGAATTGAACACTTTTCTACCTTTTTGATGTGAGAGTCATTTGAAACTGCATGAGCTATAGTCATCCTCATAAGTAGACACATTTCATGAGATAATTGAATGTTGGGATACCAAACCTTCTGAGACTGGGTGCTTTGCAACAAATCTAGGAGAAATTTTTTGGGAGCCTTTTTCCTCAGGTTTTCCTATTTTTGTTGCTTTATTGTGTTTCTTTAAGAGAAGATGGCAATATTTTTTTACTGTACCGTGAGATTTCTTAATTTTATCATCATAAAAGAAAATACAGTTGCTTTTTTTTTAGGTGGATATGCCATTTATAAAAACATCACACTTAATATTAAGTCAGAATGGGAAATGCCTTAGGTTGACTAATTCTATCAATAGGACAGGGAAGAGTGAAGACGTTACTAGAAAGGTAACTTTTCTAGAAAGGTTACTTTCATAGTATATCAAAATATACTTCAAAATAGGCTTCAGAGAAGGCTAAAATCAGTCCACAAAAAAAAAAAAAAAAAAAAAATCTGTAATTCTGTGATATCTTGTCTTCATCATTAAAGAACTACCTAGAATTATTTCATTTAGATGTTTGAGTCCTGCATTATTTTCTGATAAATAGATTGATACAGGATGCAAGTTGAAGTGAAAAATGCTTTATGCAGTGAAGTACTTCAGGCAGCTGTGAAATTTGAACCAAATTGTGAACAAGCACATTTTTATTAAATGAAAATGAAAAAGCTCAGAAAAGGTAAGCCAACTTAGTACTTGTTCTTAATGTATAACTAGACCAATAATATTCTACAGTGCTTTCTTCAGAGGAAGCAGATGCTAGGTCAGCTTGTTGTTTTTTCTCTCCTGTAATAATTGGCACTCACTGTTCAAAGCTTTAGAAGCCTTGATGGGGGGTAAGGCTGCATTTAAGCTGAGTTGGTGCATTGATCTCACCTGGTTGTGATTTTGTTGAGTCTCATGCTGCCAGCCCCTGTTCTTGCTGTTCTGCTCTACCCATTGCTCTACTTCTCATCCTTTTAGAAATGCTTCACATTACTTCTCCCACACCCTCCCACACTCTCTGCCTCCACTTTGTATCACTTCTCTTGCCAGATGTGCTGCACACTGCTTTTTTCTATTTTCTCACTTCATTTCATGTGCTCTGCCACCCATTCTAGTGAACTGCAGGGCTTTGCTGCTGTGGTGGTGTGGCCTCAGCCAGCAGCTAAGCACCCAACAAACACCCTGCCACAAGTCCAGGGGAGAATTTTAAATCATCAAGAAAAGCCTGGGAGTCAATGAAGAGTTTAATAAATGTAGGTGAAGGGGCGGTCTGGGAAAAAAAAAAAAAAAAAAATAGGTGGGAAAAAAGCCCAAATCAAACTCTGAGTGATGCTATTGTAATACCTCATCACCAGCACAAGGATGCCCAGATATTCTCTGAGCAATGGTTCCTTTGGAATAACTCCTTCACAGGGATTGTTGAGCATGATGATGAGACATGATGTGTTGCACACCTCTGTGGTCAATTCAGTCACCTGTCCCAGCAGTGTTCCGTCCCAGACTCTTGCCCCACCTCAGCCTGTTTGGGGGTGTGGGGCTGGGGTGCCACGGATGATGAACAGGAGGTCTGGATGCTGTGGCAGCGCTGTTTGGTAGCAGCTAAATGCTGTCTCCTCTTCCAGTCACAAACCTAAAGCACAGCACCTTGTGGCCTGGCTCTACAGCTCTCACTCGGCAAGTAATTCTTAATGTTAAAGCCAAAATTTTCTTTTTCTAACATGTCTTCCTTTGTTTCTGGCTTTTCTATTGAAACACTGTAAACTATTAACAAAGATTGTTTTTACAATTTATTTCAGATATTACTGCATGTTAGAACAGTATATTATATTCTGTAGACTCAGAACATTCATACCCTCTTTCTAAAAACAAAGCCTCTCAAGTATTACACAGCACATACAAAGCAATCATGCTTTAGGCTTGCTCATTGAACTTTCCTCCTTAGCTTTCTTTTCCTTGCCTAATTGTCATAATTGCCTAATTGCCCCTCCACTCTTCTGCATACTCTCCATCAGGCTTCTTGGAGCTGAGGGAAGGGGTGGTGAAATTTTCTTGTACTTCAGTCCTCAAAAAAAATCTTTCTGAAGGATAGGAAATAGTCTTTGTTTAACTAAAGCATTGACTGAAATCTCCTTGAGTAAGTATGAGGCTGAAAAAGAATTTCAGATGAAAAATGAAGTCTACAAGGACTGTCTCAAAGGAAAATAATTTTGAAGGGAATATTTGCCAAAAGAACTAACGTTCTTCTGCCATGAGGCAGTTGAATGCCACCAGTATTACTGGAGGTGTCCTCTGATGGGAGTGCTTCAGGAGTTGTTTGTTGGTTGTTTTGGGTTTTTTTTTTTGTTTATTTTTTGTTTGGTTTTTTTTGTTTGTTTGTTTGTTTGTTTGTTTCTGTGTGTGACCTTCCTGACAGGCTTAGTAGTAGCTGTAGCGGATACAAAGCTTGAAACATTTTACCACATTTTCAGAAGAAAGGAGGAGAAACAGGGAAGACAGCAAGGCAGCTGAATGAGGAACGGAAATGTGGTTTTGAGGTAACTCAGGTGTAGATTATTTAGGTATAGTTCTGATTTTTTTTTTATCCACTTGTATCCTTTATGCAAATTTATACCTTTTATTCAATGTGGATTCCACATAAAAATGCTTGTTACATTTCATATTAGTTATTTTGAAGTTGATTAATTATCTGGGTAAAAGTGAGGCATTTCCCATTTAAAGACGTGCGGAATTTCTGTAGGTGCTGCTTGAAGGAATTCCACATGAGCTTCTGCCATGTGAGCGGAGCACATCTATCAAGAACAATAAGGCACACACATTTTATAGCAGGCAGCACAGTTAAGTACCATGGAATATTAGTTTCAAGTGAGGATTCACCAGGGTGTAAACACTAAGGATTACTTTTCATTTGACTTATTTATACATTCTACATACATTGAAATAAATTTACTGACCAACAGATTCTTATGCTAATGACTACTATTGGTTATTGACTATTTGGTAACACATTACTACTTACAATGGGAAAGATGTATTTTTTTTCCTCCTCCAGGTGAGATGCTGTAAGGTACTATAACTGAAAGGCTGAATTTGGAGCCTGGAATTGACATCACCTGTGCATGCAATATGATCAAATCATATCATCTGAACAAAAAGAAAGTATAGAGTACTATAAAAAGATCTTCACATTTTTTGAATAGTATTGGAGAAGCAGTGGATAACTACTAGACAGTCAATGCAGAAATTTGGGTATTAGATTCTTCTGTGCAGAAGGTCAGTCAGGATAAATCTCAAATCCCTTTTTGGTATGAGGAGCTGTAATTCCTGTCATTAATAGGATAGAACTTTGTGTTACGTGCCTAGATTATTCTGGACCACGAGAGTTGTCCATTATATTCTAATCAAATTTCTCCCTGTTTTATGCATATCTGGCATTTTTTAATTTTTAAAATTACAAAGAACTTACTAAAAGAAAGTAAAACCTTCCAAACCTTCCTTACAAAAATATTTTTATATTCTTTAATGTAAGGAAGAAAAGTAATGGACTGTCTATACTGTTTTCTGGAGATCCTAAATAATACTCTACTATAGCCTACTCCCCTACTAGTTTTGTATTTTAACAGCTCAGAGATCTGGATAAAGTTTCTTCTGTGCAATTAAGAGTATGCAACGTACTAAAAATATCCTGAGAGCATATTCACTTTTAAGAAGTTATTGTATCTCCTCTACAACTATAGACTTTTTAGCATAATATTCCACCTACACATGGCACTAATAAATAGATATTCGGGGAGGAACAAATGAACTGTGATTTTTGAGTCCTAAGTAGGAAAGAAATCCAACTGCTTTTCAGTAATGTTCACCTTGTTTAACCGGAAATAGAGTCTTTATCTATTAATTATTTTCACTTTTAAAGTGAGAAAGGACACAACCTTTTTGCTGCATGTGATATATATACCTTAGAACACCTTAGGTAAGCCACTTCTTCAAAGAGCCATTGCAGCTGATGATGAAGGAATAGTTGCTCTAATTCTGTGGTGTTTTGCAGGGAAATTAGGTGCATATGCAGCTGTTCCATTACCGGATTTGTCAGCCTGCTCATGCTCAGCCTGGTGAAATGACAAGTGTGTATCAGAGGGTTTTGTGTGAGAGTTTCTTCCCCTAGTGAGGGTGAGGATGAGTCCACAATTGGAGAAATCCACCTAGAAGTTGCTGATTTCTGGTGTTTGAACATCATATGGTGTCTCTAAGCAAACTCAGTAGCAAGTAGAATGTTTTAAAGGTAAAGTTTAGAAGTGTTCAGTTTGGTGTATCATAGTATGTATAAGCCTTTTAAATATAGAACACTTTAATTTAAGAGGCAACATAAGCAGCCTATTTCCTTGAGATCCAAATTTAGAGAATTATGTATTTTGAGAAACTAGGAAAAATCAAAGTCCATTACTACCTACAGTATTTATTATCTCTGTTGAAAATAGAGCTGATCTTATGAAAGGAAAATCTTTTTCTGGTACCTTAAATCAGCTAGCTATAATTCTTCCATTGTGACAAGAGAGAAATCAACTTTTCAAGTACTTCTGCCATGTACCAGACAAAAGCACACATATATTGCTGTTTTACCTTCTTGATCAGTATATTAGATGTGCTCCTCATAACAGCCTTTCTCTTTTTATCCCTGTAAGTAGTGCCCAGAGTGGGACACAGAATGGTATTTTAGCACACGAGGCCCATAACCCCCTGCTCTGTTGCACTCTTCTGAACCCTCTGTGCCCAGGAAAGTACTGCTGTGGGAATGGCCCCTTGCTGACAATATGCAGCAAATGTCAGCTTTAGAAATTGAGGTGTCTGAGACAAGACTGATATACTTAGAGAACTTTCTCTTTATAGGAGTGTCTGATTCCAGCTGGACACCTCAGCTTAATGGTCTGCACAGTGCAGTGGGCTTGTCCTCAGCTTCCCACACTTGAGAAAGGCTTATCATCACTCACAGGGTTAGTCAGCAAGTTCTTTGGGATCTTTAAAACCTCCTGCATTTGTACAAATGGAGCTCTTCATTATGAACCTGATGGTATATGACATGGGACACAACATTTAACCTGCAAATGAGAGCACAGCGAGGGGAGGAAGGTTGAAGCGATAAAAAAAACATCCTTTATCCTTTTGTGACATATGATTTTTGAGTAACTTGTTGCAGCAGGCTAGAGAAGTAAATCTGTTGTCTTCTATATTGTTCTGAAGAACGAAGGCAGCACAACAAATATTCTTGCTCAAAATATCCCCTTTTTGTGATTGTGCTGCATGGTTGCTCTCATTTTTACTTCCCAGACTTGACACAAGAAAAAATCTGTACCATTCAGGCAAAGTTTCTTGGAGTTTTGTGTCTTTTCCCAAACATCTGGCTCGTGTCAGATGCCTGGGGGAAATCATACGCATAAAGCAAGCACAGAACAACATTTCCACTGAAAATGAAATCAGCAAAAAGTATATATGTGGCACCAGCACTGTCTGAGGTGTTTTCTGAATGAAGTGTCTCTGAAATATCACATGATATACACTGTGCTGCTTCCTCCTTTTGGGAATGGTAAATTTAGAACAACATCTAAGGGGGGAAAAGAGTCAGCCTTCTGACTACAAGTTCCTGTAGCAGTTGAAGGGGCATTAGAAATTTTCAGTATTTTAATTGCTTTTAATTCTTTTGTGTGTAAGGTTTTGAAGCTGTCTTGCTTCTTTGATTGTTCTGATTGATTTGTGTCTTCAGAGTACAACTTTTACTCTTGGTATTTGTGCTACTCCACTCTGAAACAGTGTCCTCTAAGAGCCTTTTTTAGGTTACCAATCCACTTCTTTCTGCTTACAAGTAATGATTTTCTCCTCCTGTGCTATCTCTCATGTCTTACCATAAGTCGCTCTGTGCAGTGAAATATATTAACAGGTTTTTGTCCCTAAAATATTCACAGGTCGTATTAATCTTCTTTTCTAAATCCTTTTTTTTTTTTTTTTTTTTTTTTGTCTGTTCTAATGCATATTCTTTCTCATGTTGGATTTGGATTATAAAGGCTTCCAGGAAGGGACTTTGTCCTTCAAGGATCATGCAAACTTAATAGTTTGTATGAATGTTTAATAATAATAATAATATTCATGGAGATGTGGTTTGGTTTTTTTTTTAATAATAATGAAAATTCTGTAGCTGCATGCATATTCTATGGTATTACCACTTTAAATGTTGACATTCAAGATCAAAATTTTTGAAATAATACACTTTCCCCCACTTATCTGTATCACCAATATGTTGTCTAAATATATGCTAGGCATTGATTATACTGTGCAATATGTGCAGACAAACTCCTAAATCTGTACTGTAGCTACCTGCATAAATCTTGCTGATAGTGCTGTCGACAGAAGGGCTTGTGTGTGTGTGTTACAGGAGTCTGCAAATCAGGCACATAAATACCTGCCAGGAGTTTTCTCGCAAAATTAGAGATACAGAAATGGAAGTTTGGATTAATCTGGCATGCTGCAGTAGAGCTGTAAACCAGAAAGCTGTACAGCTACTCTGAAGTAGGCAAAATTTTTGTTCCTATCAGACTCTGTGTTTTGTACAAACAGTGACAGACTAACCAGATTTGTTGATGAGTTTAATCTGTTAAGCAATTTAGCATTTGTTAGCAAGTTAATTTCATTCAATTGACAAAGAAATTTGCAATAGACTGTTCCCTAGTTTGGGGAATTTGATCCCTTCACCTGGTTCTTTCACCCTCCCTTCAGTTAGGTATCCAAAAACCAAGGATTTCCAGCTCCCCACTTTCCTTTCAGTCCAGGTAATAAGGCTGAGGGAGGTGGACTGTTAATTGACCCCTTGCTTTTAAAGATTTGATGTTGTTCTCTTGTAAATGGCCAGCTGTGTGAAAACCCTGGTTCTGGTATCATTGGCTTCTGACCAGCTCATGGGTAGTTTGATTTGTTGCCATGTGAGCAAGCTGAAAAAAAAAATTGCCTTTCTGGTTGGATAAGTTGTTAGAAAAATTCATATAAATTTTACATCTCTTTTCATGTGAAGCAAGGTTGAAGTAGATGGAAGCATTTATAGGAAGCACTAACAGAATGTTAAAATGCAGCAGAGACTGTAAACAGAGAAGAACATGCTGTGTAGGCTTGTAAAGATTATTTAAGGAAGACATTTTAGCAGTCTCTCAGAAAGCCATACACCATACTTGCAGGTGCACTGGCAGTCAGATTTTATGTTTGTCTTCTGTGAACAACACTGTTCTTACCAGTTCCTAGTATATAGTTCATCGTTTTCAGTTCTATTACTTATTTAGTAATAAGTATAATGAAAGTATAATAATATTTCTGACTTCCTAGCTCTATCATCAATCTATTGACACTGTCCTTAGTGTTTTGGTTTTATTGGGTGGGTGGGTGTTACCTATGTTATCACTCTAATATGCTTTTCTTTACAGGGATATCACTAGTTTTCATTTGAGAAGATAAATGACTCATTGTCTTATTTCTATACCAAGAAACCTTCCTTGTTAAGCAGCAAAACAACAGCCTTGTATTTCACTAGACAGGTTTCTGTAAGTTTTCCTTTAATATCTATTTTAAATGTGTATTTTGTAGGTGTTTAAACAATAGATTATATACATAACACAAGGAGTATTTACATGTTTTATAAACACACAAGTTTGCACACACATGTATACATTTTTCATGGACTTACTGTTGTCCAGCTGTGGTTCCCATGGACACTGACAGAGTTTACTGTTAGTGTGAGGCATAAAGAAATATGTTTTATGAATTTGTCAGTAAGATGAAGATAATTTTTTCCCATTCTTACTTAAATTGTTTAAACTGAATGACAGCATTTACAGTAAAGAAACTGAGGTACAGTGTTGTGTGTCAACACTGATAATGGATCTCCTTTTTTTGTTTCCTCCTGCTCTCTTGACCATTTGAAAATAGGGCTTTGATTATATGTCTAAAATCATAAGTGTGAGCTGCCTTTCTTTTCACATTTGTTCATGTTAGCCACCATTGTAAGTTAGATTGTAAATTAGATTTTAAGTTAGATTTCTCTGTTAATCCTGAGTACTCTTTTCATACCTCTTCATTTACCACTCCTCTAGCACTGTCTGAGTAAATCATGGTGCCATTCCTTTCTACTGTTCCCCATCTGAGAATGAAATCCTGACCCCCAGAGAAATCAATGGCAAAGTATATCAGCTTTGCTAAGCACACGGTTATCTCCTACCAGCTCTGTACCCTGCCATCCCTTGATTTGAAACAAAATGTCCTGTGCCAGGAATTTAGAGCAGAATATTTATTGTCTGCCATTTGCTCTCTGATTCTATAAAAACTTTCACAGAAGTTGGATCAAATTTTATTGTACAACTGAAGACAAGTCAAATTGCAGTCCTTTCCAGAAAGACAATCCATCACAGATAATTTATTTTTATGTTAACCAGAGCTTGGATGACACTGGGCAGTATCAACACAAATCCTGCAGAGCTCAGCTACCTAGGTTCACTTGTTAATTGTTTTTGTCTTGTTATGATGTCAGACTGAATTCTAAGTGTACGTATTTTTTATTCTTGTGTTTGTTATTTCAGACAGCTACTGAGAAAGACAAAATTAGTATATGAATGCAGCACTGAAAAAAGTATTATCATATTTTAACAATGAAAAGTACTGCAGCCTGTTTTGTGTGCTTTGCAAGCTCCTGAGAGGTTTACCATACTGGTAAGTGGTCATTGGTTTTTTAGTAGATATTTTAATTGCAAGATAAAAATAAGACATAGAATATCTTTGGAAAAGAACCAAAATATTCTGATTACTAATTGACATTCTCAGTTTGGTAAGACTTTTTTTAATATAAAGAAGCTACTTTTTTTTTTTTTTTTTTTTTTTTTTTTTTTTTTTTTTTTGGTCAGAGAGACAGCTTTTGAAATAAAATGCTGCTCAGCGTAACCAGTAATAGCGACAACAGTGTGAGAGTCTGGCCCATAATTACTATTTACAACAAAGAAAAGCAAGACTTCCCTTTTCAGTTTTGAAAATAGTAAGATTTTTCAATATTCTGTAGTATTTTTGTTTTTATATTTTCTGATACTTGTCATGATGTATCACTTTGGAGTTATAGTCCCCTAAGATTTTTATATGATTCTGGCCATATATTCTTTTTGTATTGTTTTCTTTTAGCTTCCTCATTTTCAATTAAAATTAATGAGAAATACAGATTTTGCTATCAGCCCTTCTGTGCATAATAATGACATCAGAACTTTAGTTCTTCTTTACTATTGCTGTCACTTACTAGCCCTTCTTTTAACATTGAAACAGGTAAATTATATCAGTGCATTAAATTAGATGCTCTTTGCTGTTAATAGAATGATTATATAAGGTATAAGAAAGTACAAAACTGAAGTAAAAAGCAGCTGTAATTTAATGAATTGTAACTAGCAGTTCTGAGAGTTATTTTTCTGTATAGATGCAATCTCATTCCTCATGTGACAATATGAGGAGATAGAGAATATGCATTTCTTGTGTGCATAAGAATATGTATGTGTTTGCCTGTTTGTTGATCCCTTTTCTTTCTGCAGCCTAGAGTAGCTGCACTAACCACCAGTGCTTGCAATGATACTCCATTGAATATTTAATTGCCTGTATGTAGTTGCTGCTTCTCAGATTCTTTCTGGCTATAATTACCTAAAACTTAAATTGCATTGCTCTGTCTCTGTGTGTGTGTGTGGTGTGTGTCCGCACACTCAGTGGAGGGATTCAACCTGGAGAAACATGATGATTAGCAGCTAGGTCTGATCTTTATCTAGCCCAGAAGCCATTCATGATAGATAAGGCAGAAATGCAAGATTAATTCCAATTTACTCTGCTAATATCTGCTTTATATACTTTATATCTGTCAGCTGCAATCATGAAAAATTATGTTTTCCATAAATTCACTCTAACTGAATTATTGTCTAAACGTTTTCCGCAGAAGGTGGTCATAGTGGAATTGCTTTAAAATAGATAATCAAATTATGTAACAATTGTAATACCCTATTTATGGCAAAATCCAGACTTTGTATCAGAAGCAGGCCACTTGAGGGTGGCAGGGGTGAGGGAAGAATTAGGCTTCCGATGGTTTTGAAGTGAGAAAGTTGTCTCTATGTTTATGAAGTAGTTAGATGAATCCCACCAAGCAGGCATTGAAATTGGAAGGAACCTCTCTGGATATTAAGTTGTTTATGCCATTTTAATGCACAGTATAATTAATTGAGCTGCCAGTCTATGAAATAAATTTGGAGGGTTTTGTTACATTTTACCAAATTCCTTAGGTAGTGTCCATCCTCTGGGATTTGCAGAGTAAATTAAGATAATTCTCCTTGCACTGCATGGAGGACTTTGGGATGCACCAAAGACTCAGTTTTAAGTAGAGGAGGATTTATAACTGTCAACATATGGAGCAGGAACATAATAAAAAATATTAACTAAGCAAGTTTTGTTGAAGCATAGTCCAGATCGAGTTAATCCATCCAGGAATGGTTTAGAGAAAGAGTGAATAGGAGACCCAGCTGGGCTATTTCCTTGTCCAGTGTCCTGTGGTCAGCACAATGATATCACTGTGGTAGTGTTTGGTGTAGGTGCTTTGATTTTAGATTTTACAGTCATGCTATGTCTGCTGTGATTACCTTTAGAGTTCTTGGGGCACACAGATAACCTGGAAATCATGTTTCACTGCAACTTGCTGGACCACAAGTAATGGATTAGTAGAGGTTGAAATTGGGCTGTTCTCTCATACTGTTTGATACAAATACAACACCAGGATTTTGAAAAATACCTCAGAATATGTCATCACCTAATCTGAGTTGTTACAGTTGTTGCTGTGGTCTATCTTCATTGAAAGTAAGATGGAAGGTTTCCCTAGATATAATATTGCCCTATTTCCTGATGGTGTTAATTGAACATAACTATGCAAATATGTCCCTTAAAACCTCATGCAGGTTGATAATGATGATTGCAACATTTCTTTCTAATTGAAACTATGGCTAACCTCCAGAAGGAACATTTGGAAATGCTAAATAAGTGATGAAATGTTGCATACCACACTTCCTGGACAGATTTATCTGATTCCTGCTTACATCTAAGATGAAATGGAAAATAAATTGCTAATGTTTTAGTGTATTCATTTGTTACAAGTTAGTAAAACAATTTTATTGCTGTGGAAACAAGTTTCATTTTTTAATAAGCCACGGCACAGGGCTGATTTAAAGTAATCTGATAAAAATAATTAAGGAAGAGGAGACTTTATGTGGTACACTCAGCAGGAATACCTATGTGGTTCATAGTAGTTTGCAACCCCTTCAGTGAGAGGTTGTTAACTTGATACTCCAGGTGTTGTGATTCATGTTTGTCATGCTGTGCATCTCTGGGAATTGAAATATTCGTCCATGTCACTGAACCAACAGAGATGGATTTTTCTCATTAACTGAATCCCAACAAGATTATCATTACAGACTTGAAATGGGTCTGTATATTTGATGTTTATTATTCATTCCACCTAGGAAAAGCCTTTAGCTAATCATATTTTAATGACCTAAGAGACTTCAAGGGAATTATAATTAATATTCAGAAAGTAGTCTGTATTTTCTTCTGGAATGTGCAGTTTAATTAAAGGGAGCAAGCTGAAAAACAAAACAGTTTTGAAAAAGGTTATGCTCAATTCAAATTTCTTAGTGGAGAAAGTTATCTCAATAAAAAGAAAGTAGCTGTTTCTAAAAGTTGAATAAAGACTGAGTTATTAAAACCTTTTAGCTTCCAAAAATAATTTTTTTTTATTTTATACATTATTTTTCTGCAGTCCCAGTGTTTCTAAGCTAAAGGATTAGGAAAAGTCATATTAATTTCATTTGGTTTGAAGGAAATGATTCATGACTACACAAATTTTAATAAAGAACTACTTTTCTTTCACCTAAATTTTTGTTGGGGCTGTGAAATATGAAGAAGATATGGTATATGCCCTAAATATATCTTTATAGAACAGCTGTTTCTTGCATCCTGGATTACTGTGGGTTTCTACTCCTACAGTGAGCACATCTGCACTTTACCATACAATCCAATAGAGCCCCAACCTCTGATCTCTTTGGCAGGAGCTGTGTCTGTAATTGGAAGCTCCCAGCAGTATTATGCTGTGCCTCAGTTGATTAACCACGAGTGGAAGGTATAACTAGCCCAGCACTGATGCCATGCCAGTGGAGCTGCATTGCTGTAGAAATCAGAGGTGGTATTTTCCCAGCTCACTGGGCTATGTAGACTTCACCAGCCTAAATTGACACTAACATTGGATTTTATCTGTGTTCTGCTGTGCAAAGCAAAAATGAATAAAAGGGTGACTTAATGTTGGCTATAGCGAATACTTGGCTCAGTAGATGATGATCTGAATTTAGTTGATGTACATATAAAACATGACAAGTGTTAGATATGTGATATACATTTATGTACTTTGATATTTGTCATGGTATAGAAGGACTCAGAGAAATTCCACCCAATATCTTGTCTCATTTCTGACCATGAAATTATTTTCATTTAATGTAGAAATTGTTGGAGGGAATATATTTTAGTTAATCCTAGACTACTGAGTGGTTTTATTCTAAATTTGAGAAAAAAAAGAGAAAAATATGCAGTTGGAGTAAAACCAATTTACCAGTAAAAACTCAAGATAGTTTTCATAATATAGTTTGCATTCAGAGGAACATGAATCCAAGTGTACCAGTCATTGCAGGTTCCTGATAATCTATTAGAGGTATCAAAACTAGATCTGTGACACTGAGCTTTTAACAGCTAAGTGGCTGAACTTTCCAACCACATTAGGAATAGTGTAATGCAATCATTACTGGAAAATTTTGGCTGAGAAATTGTGGGTGAAAAGATCTCAAAGACGTGTACCCTTTTTCAATATAATTTACTGGCCTCACCGGGGTTGAGTAGAAGGGGCAGGAACACCTCTCAAGCTGCTGGCAATGTTGTTCCTGATGCACCCCAGGATACCATTGGCCTCTTGGCCACAAGGACACTGCTGGCTCATGGACAGCTTGCTGTCCACCAAGACCCCCAGGTCCTTCTCCACAGAGCTGTTTTCCAGAAAGTCAGCCCCCAGCCTGTCCCAGTCTGTGGGGTTGTTCTTCCCCAGGTGCAGGACATTGCATTTATCTTTTTGAATTGCTGAAGTTTCTTTTCCTCCTGTCTTTCCAACCTGTCTGGCTCCTTCTAAAAGGCTGCCCCCATCCTCGAGCATTGGTCAATTCTCCCATCTTTCTTTCCCTTTTGTTCCGTGAAGTATTTAGACTGTGAATTATTTATGCATTGTTTTGTTTCTCATTATTATTTTCATTTAGAAGTTTGATCTTATTTTCCATCACTCTGATTTGTGAACTGAGAAAAAAGCGTGACTACATTTGATTCTCAACATTATGCAAGTCCACTGTTCTTATATTAAAAAACCAAAAAAGAAAAAAAAAAAAAAAACAAAAACAAAACAAAAAAAAAAAAAAAAAAAACAAAAAAACCCAACAAACAAAAAAACCCACACTTTTCCTGTAGGTATCTTTTGCATACGCAAGTTAAGCCTCTTGATAAATATAAAAATGCTATCTCACAAAATCTAATTTAAAAGCAACTTCCTGATAATCATTCATACTCCCATTTGATGAGGTGAAGGAAACCTGGAGATACACAAATTTTTGTAAACAGCATAGATGCATGCACTTTCATTTAAACCAAACAAATGAACAAGAAAATAAACAACAATTCAACACTTCAAAATCCTTTCCAGCTGTCATATCTGACAGGGTGCAAATGCATGTTGGAAAAATATTTATTCATTTTTTTCCCCAGGTGACAATTTTTTTCCTGAAAGGAAAGAATTGAGAAACTGTGAGTTGAAGGCTCACTAATATTTTTTTTTTTAGCTGCATAGAGACAAGTGGGTTGTAGCTACCTGAGCAACATTTCCTTCCATTTAAGGTTTTACCTGATCAGTGATCTGGAGATATGTCTGAATGCAGTAATGGTCTATTACACTTTTACATGCTGCATTAAGTGTGTGCTTGAAAGGGCTGCATTGAACCATCAAATAATAATATTTGAGAGAGCACCTCCCTATTAAATAATGCTATGAAAGGCTGGCTTCTGTAATTATATAGAGAATATGACTTTGTGGAGGAGAGCATTTTTATTTGCATGTGCACAAAAGCCAACGTAAGGGAACAAATTTCACATTCAGTGTTGTTAGTGCCTAGTGAAGGACAGCCCTACTGCTGCTGTCTGTGAGAAAGTACTAAGTTAATTTTTTATCCATTTCCAGAAAGATGAACAGTGAGCTATAGAAAGGCACATATTGTTCATTTATTGCTGCAGTGCAAGGAAAGCTTTATTTCAGAACATTTTTCCTATATGCTTATATGGCAAATTAAAAGTGTTATTCTTAAAACACTAATACAGAACAGGTGAAGATAAAAAGATTACTCTGGGAGAAAAAAAAAAAAAAAAAAAAGGAGCACCAGATCGTGAAAGACACATTACATACATAATTGGGGTGTAGAAAAATTGGATGAGATTTCATCCAATCCAATCCAAATCAGTAGTTTCCTGACAAAAATAGTTAGAAGATGATTTCATGAGTTCTCAGGAATTGTAACCTCACTGTAACCTTGTTGTTCAAAATGAGCAAAAAATAAACAGTTGTGGATATCCTTAGATCTTTATATTGGTTATTAATTAAAACATAGAGTTGCACAGTTTCTTTGGAATTTGAACTACTGTCACAAAAGGTGTGAAAAAATATACTTATGGCTTGAAAGAAACATTAAAGATAGATTAATGAATCTCCATAAGCTCATAAGTATCTAATAAACCAACAATAAAACACCTGAGTAAATAGCCAATATTCTACAGAAGTTGAGGAATAAAAATAGCAGTGGCTTTGCTTTTTTTTTTTTTTTTTTTTTTTTTTTTTTTTTTTCTTTTCTCACAAATGTTTCAAAAGTGGAGATTTTCTCAAACCCCTAGTTCTGATTAGTCTGTCAGAGTCCCTGGAAGGCTGAGACCCTTGTGCCCAACCATTCTGTCAATGTCCTGCTATGGGAAACTTCACTGAACAGTTCACAGACCAGAGGGCACTTGACAAACTTGTTCAGGGTCACATTCCGAACAGAGAGACACAGTCCTGGGTCTCCATACCTTTACCCACTGCCAGTGACAGCCAGCGCTCCTGAAGGACTCACATTAACACAGAATAACACTCTTTATTAATATAATTGTGACAGATTAAGGTTTGAGGATTGCCAGTGATAATAAGTGACTGCAAAAGCGTATTCTAAACAATATAGAAGCAGGATCTAACTCCTGAAAAACTAGCACAAGATAATCATTGCGCACACATATCGTGTGTTGTTCCCCATTTGTTCCCATGGGGAAAAAGACAGGTTCAGTCCATTCTTAATTTACTTTTATGCTCTTTATTTGTGTTTAGGTGGAGCTGGAGTTACTTTAGTCATACATCTTACTCAATGAGGCATGGTCGTACCTTTGGGTTGGGTATCTCAATGTAGTACATGAGATAAACTGGGGATGGGGACATCAGTCCAAGGACATGATTTCATCACCATTGCTGATTCAGCAGCAGAACATTTTCTTTTATCCCCCATGGTGCTTCCACTCCATTCCAAACCTCTGTTTTGATGTCCTTTGATTGTGTTACGTTGGGAGCAACCATATTTTCCCCTATAATTTCTGTTATGCTAACTTTTTATCCCCAGTCATTTTCCCATAAAAGGCATGTCAATAGACTTCTCCACAATAGTAGTTCTTGTATATTCAGCATCAACTCAGGTAGAAAAAAAAAAAAAAACAAAAAAAAAAAAAAAAAACAACCAGATAGCTGGCAATCTGATTCTAGTCTGTCTTGGGTTGATATTTGATGCTAGTTTTGTTCTGTATTCCTTCTCCGTTGGCACATATGCCCAAAAGTTTATCTCTTTAAATGCAACCTGGAAGGAAGAAGCAGGGCTGCTGGGAAGCCACAGAGGACAGTTTTTTAACGGCCAGTGCTGGCGCGGGGTCTGTGTGCTCGAGCTGCGCTTCTCGCTGGCTCTCGGCTTTCTCGTCTTTGCTACGTGGAACAGAGTTACATTGTCGCAGTTTCTGCTGGCTCAGTTTTTGGCTTCGGGCTTTTCTCTCAACATCCCCTCTGACGTCTCCTGCGTCCTCCCATGCGGTCCCGCCAGGGAGGGGCCTCACGGCTCCATCCCGTCCGGATTTCGGGTGGACCGGCTCACATCGGAGGCACGCCGAGGCCCTCTCTGATTCATCACTCACTGGGAAGCTGAGCGTTTACTGTTCTTTTTTTCGGTTGTTTTTTTTTTTCGTGCCACTGTACAAGAACCGCGCACTGGTTTTTTCCTTTTGTTTCTTTCCGGGGACGAGTCGCCGGCTGGTTGCGGGCGAGTTTCTTTTTTTGTTAATATCTGAAGTTACTTTTTATCTGGTATCTTGTTCCCTGACTGTTATCTTTATCCGTGTCCTGTGGGCACTGTGTTATTTTGTTGTTGTTAATAACCCTTTTTTCTCTTCACTTTTGCCCAGCATCTATTTCTCGTGGTAGGAAAATATCAAATTATTTTCCTTGAAAACATTGTCTCCAACGAGACAAATCTTTTGGCGCCCAAGTGTGGGGCGTAGAAAGTGAAGAGAAAATTTTATTAATTGTATTTGTGTTTTAAATGCTTGGAATGTTTCACCATTAGAAGTCACCATGCTCCTTGAAGTAATTTTTCATTTTGGTCTCTAGGTCTATTTGCTATCCATTATAGGGACAATTTTGTCCCTTGCATGGAAATTTTACAGATCAGGGATACGAATTGTGTTGTTATATTTATAGGTGTGGTAGTGATGGTTTATAAAAGTTTAGAGAGGTACTGGGACGCTTTTGAAACTGAGGTTGATTGTTGTTTCTCGTCTAGTCTGGGTAACCTTTTCCACCTTTTGAGGATGTTCAGTTTCCCCTGATGTTAAAGATGCCACTTTCCTGTGTTATCTGGTAGGAATGCTCTATACCATCTACAGCATGTCTAGAATGAGAGCTGAGTTTTCCAGAGGGGCTACCCAGACACCTTCCCCATGTGTGAAAAAATCTGAAGTGGTGTGGGATATGGGAAATATAGGCAATACTGAAGGAATTCTCTGAACCAATAGCCTTTAACTTCCCGCCTGAAAAAGTTCAGAACCCAGCTGAAGTGGGGAAATACCTGAAAGAGAAATGCAATGAGAACTGTAAGAAAAAAGTCATTGCAATATGCTGGGTCCTGGCAATGTTTATCGCACATGCTAATGCTGTAGGGCAGGAGACAGAGCCGGAGGGACCAAAGGACAAGTCACAACCCAGTCACTCAGGCTAGCTAAACCAGACAGTGAGCTTAAGCCAGTAGCAGTTGCCCCTATCCAGAGAAGAAACATAAAACCAAATCCTTCGCCCTGTAGATGATGACGGGCAGCCAACAACCTCACAGGTAGCAGGGGAATCTGAACCGGTAGTTATTGTTGAGTCTCTGACCCCGGAAAACATTCGTGGCTTAAGGGTAGATTACAGAAGACTGCCCAATGAATCTATATTGGGCTGGCTGGTCCGTGTCTGGGACACCGCAGGTGATAATATGATGCTGGATGGTGGTGAAGCGATGCAGTTGGGATCCCTGTCAGGTGATGCTGCTATTGACCAAGGGATGGCAAGGGGGTCTGAACCTCTCAGTCTCTGGCCCGTCCTAAAGTGTGAGGAAAGAAATTATGTTGAGAAGATCTCCAGATACACAGACCTTGTGGAAGACCATAGAACAGGGATTAAATGCTTGAGAGAGCTCAGTGTGGAGATCATTTTCTCAAATGATCAGGAGCCCAGACATGGAAAATGCACACCGCTGATGTGGCTAAAACTTGTCGACTTGGGCCAAAGAATATGCTCTGCTTTAGCAATGATGAAATGCAATGAAGGGGATGAGACTGTACTTGCTGTGGCGAAAAAGCTCCGTGCATATGCAGATACTGTGCATGCCCCACACATGCAAGAATTTCAGCTGTGGAAACAAGCCTGTCAGAACGCATAAAGAAAGTGGAGAACAAAATGGAGGAGAACCATCAGCAGCTGAGGAAAGAGATTAGGAAGGCCTTCTCCAAATCGCGTCTATTCAGACCAGAGGGCCTGTCACCAGGAGCAGACGTCCCCTGCCAGACAAGGAGAATACACTCACGAGCAAACCTCTGGTACTTCCTGCTGAGCAGGGGAAAACATGAGAAGGTGGATGGAAAACCAACCTCTGCCCTGGCAGCACGGGTGCATGAATTGAAGAATGGCAATGCTCAGGGAGGAGGTTTCCCCAGAAGAGAAGTAGCCCGTTTCCCAAACCAATGCCCAGTATAACGGAAGGCAGAATGACATGTCCAACCCCTGGAAGGAACATCTGCAATGTATGCCCAGGGAAGGAATGGCAGCCAGTGCTAGAGGGGCCCTGTCTCTGGCCAGGTGAGGCAGGGAGAACCGTGCCTTTTGGACTGTGTGGATTCGTTGGCCTGGCACAGCAGAACCACAGAAATATGAGCTTTGGTGACACTGGGCCAGTGCACACTCTTCCTTCGACATGTCGGGACAGACCTGTTTCTATTGCTGGCGTGACAGGAGGATCGCAAGACCTGACTCTGGTGGAAGCTGAGGTGAGCCTGACTGGAAAGGAGTGGAGGAAACATCCCATTGTACTGGTCCAGAGGCCCCATGCATCTGGGAATAGACTTTCCTCCGGAATGGTTTTTTCAAAGACCCAAAGGGATTCAAGGGGTTTTGGATAGCTGCTGTAGAGCAGATGGCATCAAGCTATTAAACACCTTGCCTGGGCTGTCTGAAAATCCATCTGCAGTTGGACTCCTCAAGGTGGAAGACCACATGTTCCAGTTGCAACATCAACAGTGCACCGCCGGCAGTACAGAACGAACAGAGATGCTGTGATTCCTATTCATAAGATGATCCGAGAGCTGGAGAGCCAAGGGGTGGTCAGCAAGGTCCACTCACCCTTCAACAGCCCCATCTGGCCGTACAAATCTGAAGGAGAATGGAGATTGACTGTGGACTATCGTGGCGTAAATGAAGTGACTCCACCGCTGAGCGCTGCGGTGCCGGACATGCTGGAGCTCCAGTACGAGCTGGAGTCCAAAGCAGCGAAGTGGTACGCCACCATTGACATCGCCAACGCGTTCTTCTCCATTCCTCTGGCAGCAGAATGCAGGCCTCAGTTTGCTTTCACCTGGAGGGGTGTGCAGTACACCTGGAACCGGCTGCCCCAGGGGTGGAAGCACAGCCCCACCATCTGCCATGGTGATCCAGCTGCCTGGAAAAAGGTGAGCTCCGAAACACTTCAGTAATTGATGACATCATTGTGTGGGGGGACAGCAAAGAAGTATTTGAGAAAGGGGAAGATCATCCAGATTCTCTGAAAGCCGGCTTTGCTATAAAAGGAACAAGTGAAGGGACCTGCACGAGAGAATCCAGTTTCTTGGGTGAAGTGCAAGATGGACGGCGTCAGATCCCCACGAGGGTCATCAATAAGATCACAGATGTCTCCACGACCAGCAAAAAGGAGACACAAGCTTTCCTGGGTGCCATTGGCTTTTGGCGGATGCACATCCCGGAATACAGCCAGATCGTGAGCCCTCTCTACTGGTGACCCGCAAGAAGAATGATTTCCACTGGGGCCCTGAAACAGCAAGCAAGCCTTTCCCAGATCAAGCAGGAAATCGCTCATGCGTAGCGCTTGGCCCAGTCAGGACAGGACCAGAGGTGAGAATGTGCTCTACTCTGCAGCTGGAGCAATGGTTGTCCTGGAGCTTGGCAGAAGGTCCCTGGTGAGACTCGAGGCGGCCACTAGGATTCTGGAGCCGAAGCTACCAGGGTCTGAGGCCAACTACACCCAACAGAGAAGGAGATCTTGCAAGCCTATGAAGGGAGTCCAGGCTGCTTCAGAAGTGATTGGCGAAGCCCAACTCCTCCTGGCACCCCGCTACCAGTCTGGGATGGGTGTTTAAAGAAAGTCCCTCCCCACATGCCACCGATGCACCTGGAGCAAGTGGATGGCCCTATATCAGCGGCCGTATTGGAAACCCGAATCGCCCTGGGGTCTTGGAAATAATTACAAATTGGCTGAAGGTGAAGACTTTGGTCTTTCTGATGAAGAGGAACAAGAACAAGTGACCGGCTGAGGAAGCTCCACCTACTAACCAACTGCCAGCAGAGGATAAAGCTATCGCTCTTTCACTGACTGTTCCTGTCTGGTGTCGGGATAGAACCGAAAGTGGAAACAGCTGATGGAGCTCACGACAGGTAGTACAGGCCACAGAAGGAGAAGGGGATCAAGTCAGTTTGCTGAACTCAAAGCCATCCAGTGGCCCTTGGACGTGCTGAAGGGAAAGTGGCCAAAGCTCTACCTTTACACCGATTCATGGATGGTGCCAATGCCCTGTGGGATGGCTGGCAGATGGAAAAAGCCAATTGGCACGTGTAGGGAAACCGATCTGGGCTGCTGAGAGTGGAAAGACATTGCTGCCCGGTGCAGAAGCTACCCGTGAAAGTCCGCCATGTAGAATCCTATGTCCCCAAAGAGTCGAGCTAATGAGAGCACCGGAACAACGAGCAGTAGATCAGGCTGCAAAGATAGAGGTGTCCCAGATCGACCTGATTGGCAGACACAGGGGGAGTGTTCCTAGCTCGATGGCCCCATGATGCCTCAGGCCACAGGGCAGAGATGCCACATATAAATGGGCACGAGACCGAGGTGAAATCTAACCATGATATATCTCCCAGGTTATCCAGACTGTGAGACATGCGTGCCATCAAGCAGGCCAACGGTGAAGCCCCTGTGGTATGGGGAAGGTGGGACAAGTAAGTACGGAGAGGCCTGCAGATAGATTACATCACACTGCCCCAGTCCCGTCTACGGCAAGCTTATGTGCTCACAATGGTGGAAGCTACCACTGGATGGTTGGAGACCTACCTGTACCTCAGCCACATGCCCGTAGCACCATCCTGGCCTTGAAAACACAGTCCTTTGGAGGCATGGTACCCCAGACAGAATTGAGTCTGACAACGGACCCATTTCAAGAACAGCCTTATAAAACTGGGCTAGAGAAACATGGAATTGAAGTGGGTGTACCATATCCCTATGTCATGCACCTGCTGCTGGCAAAGGTGGAACGGTGCAATGGACTCTAATACCACCTTGAAGGCACTGGGCGAGGTACTTTCAAAAACTGGAACAACTCTAGCAAAGGCTACCTGGATGTAAACACCAGAGGCTCTACCAACCGAGCAGGCCCTGCCCAATCTGAACCCCTGTATACAGTAGATGGAGACAGGGTCCCAGCAGTACATCTTAAAGGTCTTTTAGGAAGAATGTCTGGATTAATTCTGCCTCGAGCAAAGAAAACCCATCGTGGGGTTGCTTTTGCTCAGGGCTCCGGGTCCACATGGTGGATTATGAGGGAGGACGGAGAAACTCGTTGGTACCTCAGGGGAATTTGATCTTGAATGAAAACTGTACGTAATGTTCCTGTATGTCACTGCCACTATTTTGTATATAGTATATAATTCTCTGTTTTTAAAGTTAAAGTATTAGTTTGGGCGTAAAAGCCAACGGATATGGAATAAGGGGTGGAATGTCTTGGGTTGATTTTGATGCTAGTTTTGTTCTGTATTCCTTCTCCGTTGGCACAATATGCCAAAAAGTTTATCTCTTTAAATGCAACCTGGAAGGAAGAAGCAGGGGCTGCTGGGAGCCACAGAGACAGTTTTTAACGGCATGCTGGCGCGGGTCTGTGTGCTCGAGCTGCGCTTCTCGCGGCTCTCGGCTTTCTCGTCTTTGCTACGTGGAACAGAGTTACATTGTGCAGTTCTGCTGGCTCAGTTTGTGGCATCGGCGGCTTTCCTTCTCAACATCCCCTCTGCGCTCCTGCTGCTCCTCCAGCGGTCCCGCGAGGGAGGGGCCTCACGGTCCTCCATCCCGTCCGGATTTCCGGGGTGGACCGCCTCCACGGAGGCACGCCGAGGCCCTCCTCTGATTCATCACTTCACTGGGAAAGCTGAGACTGTGTACTGTTCTTTTCTTTCGTTGTTTTTTTCGTTTGCCCTGTATAGAACCGCCACGTGGGTTTTTTTCCTTTTGTTTCTTCCGGGGGCGGAGTCCGCGCTGGTCGGGCGAGTTTCTTTTGTTTAGAATATCTGATGTTACTTTTATCTGTATCATTGTTCCCTGACTGTTACTCTTTATCCGTGTCCTGTGGGCTATTGTGTTATTTTGTTGTTGTTAATAAACCCTTTTTTTTCCTCATCACTTTTTGCCCAGCATCTATTTCTCGTGGTAGGAAAATTATCAAATTTATTTTCCTCTGAAAACATTGTCTCCAAACGGAGACATAGTCACAGTGATCTTTAAATTACTTGGGATAGCTAAGTTGGAACACAGACTTTTCTGGTTTCAAATTACAGTGCCTTGTTCAACTTAATTTTTGCTTATTTTCAATTTTTATTTGGTCATTTTAAATTTGGTAATTTTTAATTTTAATTAATTAGGATAATTAAGGAAGTAAATTGCAAACCCATCAGTTTGCATGAGTAAATCTGCTTGATATTTATTGAGATCAAGTTCTCTTATATAGTATAATGTAACACACCAGTGACACAAAATTCAGTCATTTTGCTGACAAGCACTAACCAGGGTATTTTCCCTTTTTTCATAGTCTGAATTAAGCTTTTAAGAAAAAAAAAAAAAGTCCAGGGAAGGGAGGGGGAAGGGCAAATAAGAGTTTACAAGCTCATTCTGAGCTTTCTTTCATTTCACAGTCCTTGACTCAAATGGGAATTCGAAATTTAATATTCTGTAAAGTTCCCAAAGGATAAAAATGAGACTCAGACTTTGACCCAGCTCTTATTTCTAAATGCTTGCAAAAGGAAGAGAAGTGTTATAAAAATCTGTTCAAAAAGAAATATTTCTAGACAGAAAAGCATCTGGAAATGCTCACTAGCATCATTTTATCATCTTTGATAATAGTGTAAAGGTGGAGACCATAAAACATAAATCATAAACTATTAATACGTGCAGGGAGAGGCTGAACAGAGCTCAGAGTTACTGTAAAGTGAAATTATGGGTTTGTGACACACATAAGAATTCAGAGTATAATGCCACAACAAAGGTGATGATTTTTAAGTTCCATGGCAGCCAGTTCCTAAAGGCTGGCTGTTTTATGGACAGTGCTTTTGTACAAAGCCTCTTGCAATGAGGAGGAAGAATTCTTTTTCTTCATTCAGATGTAAGCTTTCTCTCTTTGGCATGGCACTTACAGCTGCCCTCTCTGAAAGAAACAATCATGAGACACAGTAATGGTTTTCCCTATCTTTTTTTTTTTTTTTTCTTATTGTTGTTACCCTGGCTTTTCTTTTTTCCCTCAAGTAAAGAGTTCATCCAGTAGGCTGTGTTCAATGCCTGACAGCAACAAACATGAACCACACACAGGGAATCCTGGTGACACCAGCAGCAAGGCAAGGATTTTTATGGGATTGTGGAAGTGTAGTGGAATGACTGTCATGATTAGAGGGATACAGGATCTTTAGGAGAGACAGGCCAGAAAGACAAGCAGAGTGAGTTGCCTTTTATGTGACATATCACCTTGAGTGTATTGAGCTCTGCCTGAGGATTAGTGAAGAGCCAAACAACAGTTTCAGTACTGAGACTAAAGAGAGGGCTGGTAGAGGCAACTTCATAGTGGATGTCTCTGCTACGTGCCACCTGACCAGGAGGAGCAAGTGGATGAGGCTTCTAGCGAAAGAGAACAGCAACATCACATTTACAGGTCTTGGTCCTCGTGAGGGACTTTAAGTATCCTGGTAACTCCAGGAGGGGCAGCACAACAGAACATAAAGAATCCAGGAGTTTCCTGCAGTGAATTGATGGAAACTTCCTGTTCCAGACATATGCCTTTGCCACAAAGGGTCAGTGGTATCCTGTGCTGCATATAACAAAGTATTGCCAGCAGGCTGAGAGAGGGCTTCGTTCAGCACTGGAAAGAACACATCTGGAGCGCTGTGTCCACTTCTCTGCTCTTCAGAACACTGGAGGCAGTCCAGCAAAAGGCTGAGAAGATGATGAAGGGACTGGAGCCCCTCTCCTTTGAGAAAAGACTGAGAGCTGGGGTGGTACAGCTGGAGAAGAAAAGGCTCAGCGGGGATCTTATTAATGTGGACAAACACTTGAAGGGAGGGCACAGAGAGGACTGAGCAGGGCTCTCTGCTGTGCCCAGGGGTAGGACCAGAGGAAAGGGGCTCGAACTGAAGCACCAGAAGTTTCCTCCCAGTATCAGGAAACACTTTTACACTGACAATTAGAGAAAACTGCATAGGTTTCCAAGAGAGGTAGTGGGTCTCTCCCTGCAGGCATTGAAAATCCACCTGGATATCATCCTGGTCAGCCAGATCTAGGTGTTTCTCCTTGAACATGAGGGGTTGCACCAGGTGACCTCTAGCGTTCCCTTCCAGTCTCACTAATTTTGTGATTCTGTGATACCAATAGGCATTATTGTTCCTACAAAATACCTCAGAGCTTATCCTAAGCTTCCTTTCTTATTCTGCTTCTTTGTTGGCTGTATCAATATCTTATTTTGGGAGGCATTCAATGTTCAGGGGATTTTTATATCTCTTTTTACAGTCAGAGTAAGAAGAGCAGAGAAGGTGTAAACCTATCTAGACTGCTCACTGGCAAAACACTTTGGCATAATGAAACTCACTGCTATAGTTCTTTAGAGCAGCAGTAGATCTCTTGATGAACCAAACATTTTACAATAATTACACCATTAAAATTATTTTGAGACTTCTTCACCTTCTCCTTTTACTAAGGGTAAAATTGGAACCAAAGAGAAATGGAGCTGTTCTTCTGTATAAGAATTTATTCCTGAATCCGGTGTAAAAAATACCATCTATAATGCTGATGAAATTTGAGGTCCAGTGTACATTCAGCCACTAAGGGGCACATATGTCATAGGTAAGCATGGAGAAAACTATAGGTTTCTATTGTTTGAGGGTTAAAATTTGAACTTTTACACATGATTTGTACATGTCCTGTAGTCTGTGCATATTCAAAATTTTGGTGTGTACTTATTTTTTTTCCATTTAAAAACTTTTGCAGTCATTACCAGTCAGTAACGACTGTAAAAAAACCAGCATGGGCAGAATTAAGGTTGAATGTGCATATCACTATTATTTTTAAGCTGATTAGATTTTTTTATTTTTTTAAATTTCCTTTTTTTCAACCTGAACTATTGAGTGAGTTTAGAACTGCATTGAGGACAGTCTGAGTGGGGTTTTTATAATTTTGTTATTTTTTTTTTCATCTTTTTATCTAAACCAGGTCATTATATTTTGTTTGCTTATATTGTGCAAGATGAGGTGAACAACCAGCACAAATGATAACTTATAGATGCTTAGATTTACAATTAAAAGTTAATGGAATTTTATCCTCCATTGAAAGTAACCCAAAAATTAAAACATGAACAGAACTGTGCAAATGTAAATAATTCTGAAGCATGTAATAACATTAAATGAAGAATTCAGAATGTTCTTTTTCCTTCTCTGACATGAACAGTATTATATATGTAAGTTTATTTTATGTAAATGATAGGAGCAAATGCATGAGAGAAAATACTGAAGATATTAGTAAATTGAGATTCTTCTTTTTTAACTGCAGATAATCTTTTTGGAAAGAATCAGTCATCTGTTCTGACTTTGATACGGATTTTCATCTCTGTGTGAAATAACTGACATTATTACATGGATATAGGATTTGAAAATTCTCCCATATCTTTCAGAATCCATCCATCCCTCTTCAGATCTACTGAGACATTTTTCTCTTCTGTGCCTACCTCAGCAGCTGTGCACAAACACAGACTCCTCCATGGATTTTATGAACCACTGAGATGTGTCAGCTCTCCTGTGAGCTGACCAACCACATACACGTGCACTTTCCACTTTGTGATGCCACTGCTGCTCTGAAAGGGGAGGTAAGGGCTTAGAATCCGTCCCAGCTTTTTCTCTCCATGGTTTCTCCTTTCCTATATGTTTATCTGTTATTTCAAGAACTTCTCAGTACTACTTGGTAAGCATAGACGCTTAAAACCTACTAAATACAACCCCTCAACACATAGCAATCCACTGCCGTCTTAAACATCAACCATTTATTTTCCTAAAATTTCATGCCAGAAGATTGCTTATTTAGCCTCATATTCTAACCTTAATCTTCTTTACTGTTCAAGAGCATGTAAAATCCAATGTCAAAATTATTTACCTCTTAGATTATGAGCTTTTCAAGAACTTTGAACTTCTGATGGTTAAAAAACTCCTATTGCCCCATCTAACCACACTAACCATAGTATATTACATTATCACCCAAGAAGATTCTCAATACAACTTTTGGAACCATAGAATAATTACAGCTGTAAAAAACAGTGGAGACTGGCTTTTATTGAAATATAATAAAGCTTAGTTCTCCTAAGTAGAACGAATAGTTACCATATCCTGGTCAGTAATCAATGTCATTACAGCTTTCATATTCCTAATAATAAAAGAAAATAAAAAATAAAAATTAAAAAAAAAGGAGACTATTTTACCATCATGTTTTTACTTGAATAAACCTAGGAACTCTTCTCCGCAACAACTTGGTTTATATAAATCTTGTATTTTTAAATATCTATCAGATGTCTGTAAAGAATTTTCCATGAGGCATTTTCAGTGTTTTGTAGATAAGCATACCTAGTTCCCCATTGTTGAATGCCTCTCACTTCTCGCATGCTAGAAATTAATTTGAATGTTTTTCAGTCAAGTTATAATAATCATCTGCAACAGGAAAATAAACCAATACTGCCTCTCTCATCTTAGGAATTTATATCCTTCTTATTCTCTAAATGTATGAAATTTTCTCTTGGTGGTTTGAGGGTTTTACCTGTGTGTGTTTTCTTGTTTGTATATTTGATTGGTTTTATCTGCAGAGAAATCTAATTACTCCTGAACGGCAGTAATGCAGTCTTCAGCAGTGATACTGCCACTGAAATTTGTCTTGCTAGAATTCCTCATATTACTGTCATCAGTGAAAATAAGAAATGGGATCAGTATCAAGGTTTGTTATTAAAGAACATCTTCCGCATTTCTTGTGTGATAACCTGCCTTTCAACATGAGTCTTTTTCTCTGTTGTTGTTGAGGTTTTTTTGGTTGGTTTGGGGGTTTTTGCTGTTTTTTTTTTCTGTTTGTGTAACATTTCTTGCTCTAAGTCAGTTCTATAAAACTTGATCTTTTCTCTATTAAAAATAATTTCCTATGAGGTGTTTATATCAGAGATTCTGATCAAATTTAGATAAATTAGCATAGATGCATTTCAAGCCTGAGAAGAGTGATAAAAAAACAAAGGCACATTTTCATGTTTGAAAAAAAAAATGTTGATTTTAGTTCACTTCCTTCCATGTACAATTACCTTTTCCTTGTAGTTTCCTTTCTGAGTTGTTTCTTAAAAGGAGTCAAGCAGGCTTGTAGTAGTTGAGGGCGTTTTGATTTCCTTTTTTTTTTTTTTTTTTTGCCCCCATACCTACTTCTGACAGAAAGAAAGCTTTCTATTTGTTAGCCCCACGTTGCAACCTCTATGTGAATGATTAACTGTAAATTTACTACCAGAAGTCTATAAATATCCCACTTTATGGATTTTTATTCCCTTCCGTTTTAACAAAGTAAGCTTGCTTCTACATGTGATGCAACCATTTCCATTATCTTACCTCTAGATAATTATTTTATGCTATTTAATTTCTTTAGAAAAGTGAAATTCTAATGTGCCTGTGGATATTTATAATTCTCACTTTGATTTTTGAAATTCATTGATCCTTTATCCATATGTTTATAGATACTTTCACTCTTATAATTCTGTCTTTTCTGCTTACTTATCCAAGCAGACTGTCAGCCTTCTGATTTTCTCTTTTCTTTGTGAGGACTCCAGATACTACACTTCTATTTAAATTCAGTACCTTCACCTCCACATTCAAATCTTTGTGTTCTTCTGTTGACTTTATTTATTATCCTCCTAATCTTTGTGTCTGCCATATTAATAAACCCAGTTCCTTGGGGTTTTATCTATTTCTTTCTTTGGTGCAAATTTGAAACATAATTAATTACCTTGAAATCTTTCAACCAAAATGTGGATATTTCTTTTCACAGATCTTGAGTGTTTATCAGAGCAGCATGGGTCAATTGATTTAGGAATTTACTGCTTATTTTCATCAAAGCATGCCTGAGAATTACCATTGTGAATTGATACAGGTTGGAAGATAAAGAAAATAAGTAGGAATCATAAAAGTAACACTACTTTATGTATCTCGCATAAACTAACAAAACCTAATTAGCTATTTTCCAACCCTGATGCTGGAGAAGTATTAGCATACACCTGAAAATTCTTCCCAAAAAATGGGGTTTTTTAGTCTATAAGAAGGTTTTTTTTGGGTTTTTTTGTTGTTTGGTTTTTTTTGGGTTTTTTTTTTGTCTTTTTTGTTTTGGTTTGTGGGGTTTTTTTTGTTTTTGTGTTTTTTTTTTTTTTTTTTTTTTTTTTAATTTAAGCAGTTGTTTTCTTAAGTACACAGTACTGTAACTCCATCTTTAATTTTAAATCCATTTTTCAAAACAGTTAATTCTTTCATCCAGCGGTATCCCAGTTGTACATGGCCTTGTTTTGCATTCTTATTTTGACTGTAATGAATGGTTTCATATCTTTCACAGATATCTTTGAAAGCAGTTGTTTACCAGTGCTTAACTCAATGTATTGGCAAACAGCTGCTTGATCTGTTTCCCTTTGGCCTCATCTCTGTTTTCAACTGGAGGCAGAGATCATTTTCTGGCTGAATTTTTTTACAGAGTTATGATCATAATAACAGAAGGTTTAGCCTTTTTCTTAGTGTTTATTTTTCAATTACAACACTCTTTTTCAAGGGATTTCTCTTCTGCTCTGCAGCTTTGAAATTTTAGCATCTTTCAAATTCTTCCTCCTGCCCCCAGCTGCAATCCCACAAAGCGATGGTTTCTTTTGAATTCATTTGGCATTCAGACTGTATTTGGCATCTCCCCCCAAGTGCATTCCCAAAGTTTCACCTAATAAGGAGCATAGTCTTCAGCTGCAACTTTGGTTCTTCATTGATCTCTTTTGTGAGGTTTTCAAGTAGTAGTTCCTGCCACTATTCACTTCAAATCAATATGTTTATATTTTATTATCTCTGGTGTGCTTCCAGTCTTGTTTCTTCTCACTATTGTAACAGTGTTCTTTACCCAGGACAAGGGGTAATGCTTTGAAACGGAAGGTAGTTTCATTTACTTGAGTGGATTAAATAGAAATAAACCTTTTTGCAATGAGGGTTGTGAAACATTAGAGCAGGTTGCCCAGAGAGGTGGTGAATGCTCCATCCCTGGAAACATTCAAGGTCAGGTTAGATGGGGCTCTGAGCAATATAGCTGAAGATGTCCCTCTTCACTGCAGGGAATATATGTCTAAATACATATTCTTTAGGAGTTGAAAAACAGTTGTGTAAATATGCAAAATGAAAAAAAGGTGCAGGATTTCAATTTCCACTTCAAACACTAATCTTAACATTGTCTTACTGTTAGGTCTTTCTTGTTATCTTATCGTTGCCGAAGTTCTCTCCTAAGATACAGATATACCAAGCTTAAGGGTTTAACAAAATTGTATACATATTTTCAATAAGATTTTTTTTTAATTTTTAAAACAGGTTGTTGTTAATATGTAACACCTGCCATGTCCCTTTCTCGAGTTTCTTACTCAACTTTAAAATAAGAGCTGATTTAGTTAAGATTTTAAAATCTATTAAAAAGAATATAAGCTATTTTCCTATTTATAGTGATGATGGTTCCTCTGACTTATCAGTAAGTACTACTATTATGTCTTATTACAGCAGAGATTATTATTGCTACTGTAATAAATGATTTATCAGTCATCATTTCTAGAATATGTGAATAGTTGCCAGTACTTTTTACACCTGTAGTGAGAATAGCAAATCTCTTCAAGACACTTCTAGCACAAGTGTAAAAAGCCTGTAACGAGGAATTGATTTTTGACTAAGTTGTTACAGCTGTAGCTTTGTCATTGTGTCAGTAGGCACAGTGTAAAATCTGTCCCTATGATGTGCAACTAATACACCCACTCTTCATTCTCGTTTCACAGGGGGCTAAATGGAAAGGATTTTTCTACTAGGAAGAAAGCTAAAGCAGCCTTGTTCTCCTACTTAATTTGAATCAATTCATTTTGTATTAACTTCCTTGTGGTATAAGGACTTGACCTTCCTAGGTACTGGTGGTGCAGAATTACATCTATAGTGTCTCTATGGAATCTCGGCATGTTTAAAAAAAAAAAAAAAAAAAAAATCAAAATTTTTTTGTGCAGTGCAGTTTTGCAGAACTGGCATTTCTGTGAGAAGTAAAGCCACCTGTTATTTAGCTAGGCACTATAACTGGTAGTTTTGCAGCTTCAAGTGAGTTTTCTGGTTGCACTGTTCCACCTGGTCTTCACAAAGTCTTCTGTTATCAGTAGAATGTGAGTTGGTGAAAAGCTTTTTATATTGGCCTTCAGTAGTTAAAATCGATATATTGTTACTAGAAAAGCAGATTTGATCTTAATCCTGTTATCTAAGAGACAGCAGCTAATTTGTCTGCCTTGTGAAATTAATCCTTACCAGGAACATTTCCTAAATCAAGGGAAAACTTCCAAATGATCTGTGACGTGATTTAGTAAATTCATGAGCTTGAACAGCTCCCGTTTTACTTACTTTAAAACAAATATAAAATAAATACATTTCACCTTAGTAATTTCCTTATAAATCATGCAAGTTTGCATAGCTTTTGTTGCTACCTTTTGTTTTTAATATACTGGCTCATTTCAAACAAACAATTTTTTATCTCAAAAAAATGCATCAAAACAAACAAAAAAAAAAAAAACAACCTTTATTATGTACTGAATTATTAATGGTTTTGTGTATGCGGACCTCATGTAATGTACTAATAAAGGTATATCCTCCTGTAGTCTCTGTCATTTAGCCAAACATTTTCCTATATAGACTGAAGACTTCCTCACGTCTCTATTTTATTTGATCATGGTTTATTGTATAAACATTATCTGGATGGTACTGAAAGTATTATTGCACATGTTAACTATGTAAAAGGAGAATTATTATCCTTGTAAGCAAGCTGTTCACTCAATTTTTATTCCAAGATTTTTATTAGATTATAGACAATAAAATATATGTATAGTCTACTCTGCAACTTATGCCAAAATCTATACTGCTGACCTCTCCGTGAACTGACATGAGCCATCTTTGCCTGCCTGCCTGCCAGCCACAGAAGCCTAGCTAAATCTGTGAAGCTATCAAGTTTCAAATTTAGTTCACATTTCAAGATTTACATTTGTGATTTAGACCGTGTTCCTATAAACTCTAAGTATATCTGCTGACTTCCATGTGCATGAAGAATCATGTTTACTCTGAAGAATACTTGCATTTTAATACATGTTCCATCTTTGTTAGCATCTGACTGCAGTGGACCATACATTTTGATGTAAAAAAAATCAAGTATTTCAATTCTCTTCAGTTACTACTGTTTGAATGGAGGCTCTGCTTTTCGCCCATACCTTTTATCCTTAAGCTGTTGACTGAATAAACCTAGGATAACATCCTAACTCAAAAACTTATACAAAGTGGATTCTCAGGTTATTTCCCTGAAAATAGAAGTTGTCTGGATATATTCTACTAATGCCTAATAATTTCTAATGCATTTTTTATTCTGCAAATTAGATGTTTTACAGTGTGGTGTTAAGATGGTTTGTTGCTAGTACCTGTTTATTTTGGAAGAAAGGAAAAGTGCTTTGTCCAGTTCTGAGCCTCTCAGTACAGGAGAGACATGGAACAAGTCCAGCAGAGTCTATGAAGATGATTAAGGGACTGGAGCCCCTCACTTATGGTGAAAGGCTGAGGAGCTGGACTGTTTAGCCTGAAGAAGACTGAGCTGGGATCTTATCGATGCATGTAAGTATTGAAAAGAGGGGTGTCAAGAGGATGGAGCCGAACTCTTCTCAGTGCTGCTGAGCAGTAAAATGAGAGGCAAAGAGCAGAAACTGATGCAGTTCCTCACAAATACGAAAAGAACACCTTTAATATGTGGGTGGCAGAGCACTGGAATGGGCTGCCCCAAGAGCTTGTGGAGTCTGCTTCCCTGCAGATATTCAAAAGCTGGACACAGCCCCGAGTGATACGATGTGGTGTGCTGCAGGGGAGACTGCTTGAGCAGGAAGGTTGGACTAGATGACCTCCAGTGGTCCCTTCCAACCCCCTCCAACCTTACCCAAACTGTCATTTTTGTCATTTGATAATTCAGTCAGAAATTTAGATTTGAAACAATGTTTTAAATTCTTTTGCTATGTAGCTATGCTGTCTTACAGAAGTCTTGCATGAGTCCAAAAAGTTGGGTTTTTCTATTTTCTTTTGTATATACTCTGGTGTGACCTCAATGAACTATTAGATGTTAACTTTTATAACCTTCAGAGGAGGTGATTTTAGACCTCCTGTGTCTAAGGCTGCCTAGTCTCTGAAATTTCCTTTTGCTCTAGTTGACTAGGTTGCTCTAAAGATTCTGCCAATTTCACTGTTCAGTCACCTTATAATTTAGGGCTGTGTGTGGTTTCATCTTGTCTATCCTTTCCTTGAATTTCTGATGTCACTATAGCTAGCTCCAGAATAAAAAAAAAAAAAAAAAAAAATCAAAATTTGTTTTGTGCAGTGCAGTTTTGCAGAACTGGCATTTCTGTGAGAAGTAAAGCCACCTGTTATTTAGCTAGGCACTATAACTGGTAGTTTTGCAGCTTCAAGTGAGTTTTCTGGTTGCACTGTTCCACCTGGTCTTCACAAAGTCTTCTGTTATCAGTAGAATGTGAGTTGGTGAAAAGCTTTTTATATTGGCCTTCAGTAGTTAAAATCGATATATTGTTACTAGAAAAGCAGATTTGATCTTAATCCTGTTATCTAAGAGACAGCAGCTAATTTGTCTGCCTTGTGAAATTAATCCTTACCAGGAACATTTCCTAAATCAAGGGAAAACTTCCAAATGATCTGTGACGTGATTTAGTAAATTCATGAGCTTGAACAGCTCCCGTTTTACTTACTTTAAAACAAATATAAAATAAATACATTTCACCTTAGTAATTTCCTTATAAATCATGCAAGTTTGCATAGCTTTTGTTGCTACCTTTTGTTTTTAATATACTGGCTCATTTCAAACAAACAATTTTTTATCTCAAAAAAATGCATCAAAACAAACAAAAAAAAAAANATCACCACAGATAATATTTAGGTTCAGTCAAGAAGAATGTTAAATAAAAGCTGTGGTACTTTGGATAGAAATTCTGTCCTTAGGATACCAAGAAGTGTATTTTAACTTCAAATATCTTTGAGCTGAAGTATGCTTACAAGTAGCAATGAAAGAGACAACAAAGAAAAAAAGGAGGAGGAAAGAAAACTTGAGTTTCTTTCCTCCTTCACTCCATTCCCTTTGCATACCAGAAAAGTCCAAATGCTTGTGCATGAGGGAACACTCCATCACTTACAGCATCATGAGACATTTCATAAAGTGGCAGGGAACTCACATGAATAAAATAGCTCCATTATTATTTCACACCAATACATAAAACAAACCAGAGGACTAGAAAGGGAATTATTTTCCATTCACAGTAAGTCATGATCCACAGCAGACAGTCCTGCTAAGTGAGGAGAGTAATGAAAAGAGGTGTTTCTAGTGAAATGAGGAACAATTGTGCCTCAGTATCCTATTGACAGACTGGATCTTTTCTACAGTCCAAATCAAAACTACATCATTGGCAATATATCTTTGAAACAAGTATGTGCTCAGAGCATCAGAGGGTTTGGTTTTTTTTTTTTAATCTTATATAATAGTTTTGAATCAAAGGAAAACTTTGCCCAATTTTTCCCTTTTATTTCCGTTCACTCTAAGTGAGAACTTGTGCCATGGACAATCACACCTTAGGGCATGTAATTTGTTTGCAGTGCAGAGGTCACTTACTTCTCTGCTTTTTTAGTTTATTTTTTCCTCCTATCAGCAATTTTTGGAACAGGTACACTGTCAGCATCAGTAAGGTGACAAGATGGGGTCCTGAGATGTCACAGACTAAATGAGGAAAAATATCAAAATATGATCCTAAGATTATTATTGTGATTAATCTTGTTCTTTATAACAAGTAATTCTGTCTTTGAATAAATATTTGGTTTACATTTTCTTAACCAATACATTACATTAATAAGCCAGTACACTGAATTTTCACAGTGTTATTGCATCTATATGACAATGAAAAGGTGTTTTCAGAAAGTTCATTTTCATTATCCTTTCTTATGGGAACCTCAAAATAATAACCTTCAAAACACTTCCATCACTTGTATTGCATGGAAAAAGAAATCAACCCAAATAATAGAAGATTTTTTTTCAAGCTATATTTTTACCCAGAGTAGAGCATTTGAATATCCTGGAAAACAAGCATGAAATTGTTCATCCTGAGAACTTAAATATCCATTCAATTTTTGATGTTAGGTCTAAATTCCAATACATATAAAATTGTCTGGATGAAGCAGCAATATCTAAAAACAGAGACTAAAAAATATGACCTCTTCTACTTATCTGTATCACCAGAATGAGAGAAGAGAACAGCAAATCAGCTTTAGGATATAATCATTAGCTTGCTCTTCTGTTGAGTAGGACATATCATTTAAAAATCCAAATTCCTCAGGAGTGTTTTGGGAATATCTCCAGTAGAAGTACATTTTAAATTATACTTCGTATCACTAGTCTCTCCTAAAGTTGTTCTTTAAGCACTTCAGCAGCATGGAAGATCTAATAACTGCTACAGTGGATGAGTAATAGAGCTAATTACACTTTGAGTCCCAGCCAGACAAATTAAACATGAAGACAGGATAAAATCCTTCTTTTGGATTACTGGGATTGAGAATGTGAGCTATTGGCAGAATAGTTTGTACATAGCATCAACATGAAGAATGGGAATGGCTAGAGGAGCCATTTGATATTCACTCACATCACAGGCTCCTAATCAGCACTGGGACCTGCATGGCTCCACTGCCATGGCTCTAGAACCATAACACCAAATTATAAATCTCTCTTAATTTCTCTTGCATGGCTCTGCTGAAAATCTGTGCCTAAGAAAGGGTTTCAGTACATGTATCAGATATTCTGTGCCATTTTCCAATGTGTGCCATGCAAATAAAGTCAGATGGTTTAGAAGCAGCCCTTGCTCAAGCAAGGAGCGTAGTACAAGTCTTCTGTTATATGCTACTGAGGCTTAGAATGACTTCTAGCTGTATTTTTCTTGGCTGGCTTTGGAAGTCCTTGCTTCTGTTGGAAGGATTCAGCTTTCAAGTAGAGTGAAAACTTGGAAATAATCCTCATGCCTTCCTATGAACTTCTCAGGACCGCTCAGAACCTCAGCTGAAAGAATGAGTCCCGCTGTTCTGTGCTTAATTGAACATGAAAGTCCTTCTCACATTTATAATCAAATAGTTCAAGCATGCAGAGCCAAACTCTGGAGCATTGACAAGTTTTAAGAAAAAGAGGTATTTTCATGAAAAATTGACTACTTCCCCAAGTCACTGAACAAAACCACTGGTCTAGCCCATATTGGATGAGGTATGAGAATAAGGAGGCATCACAATCGTGGCTGCTTGAGCAGATTAAACAGCTGTTTACTACAGAGAACTGAGACCATCTGAGCCCCAAGATTGTCTTCTCTTTGAAAATGTATGACTGTGGGCAGATTACCCAAAAAAGTGTCAGTGAAATGGTCAATCAGCAAAACTAGAAGGTAATTACCTTGCTCTGAAGTGGTTAAATTAACTGTACATAACTATTCTTTCCTTTTTCTGTATGCACTTTTTGATTTTGGTTTCAATTCTGTAGGGGCAGGACACACACAGCACCCCTTTATTTTAGACCAGTAAATCTGTTCTATGACCATGACTGGTGCTGTAGTCAGTGCGGTCTGTTGGGATTAACAAATTCCTCTGGGAATGGTAATTAATTGGCAAGGAATGTGTGCTCAGCAGTGGCAGTGACATTATGTTTTGTAGCATAAAAAACAGAAAGGAAAGGATCAGTGTCTGAATAATTTGAGGATATATTGGGGGGTCAGAAATAAGAATGGGGAAAAGTTACCACTAGAAGAGGAAAACATTATGAGATATAAAAAAAAAAAAAACCAAACCAACAAACAAACAAAAAAAACCCCAAACCAAAACAAACCAAAAAAACTCAAAAAAAAACAAACAAAAAACCCAAAACAAACAAACAAAACAAAAAAAAACCAACAAAAAAAACAAACAACACAAAAAAAAAAAACCAGGGAGTTTCTGGGGCATATGGAAAGAATAAAAAGTATTCTCATGAGAGGAAAAAAGAGATAAAGAGATATTTTGAAATCTTAAGCATGATCTTTAAGTAAGGTTTTTAAAATATTATCTTAATTACCCTGCTGCCTTTAAATTTCAATTACACTGCTGTCTTTAAAACACTCACAAACAGAAGAAAGGAACGAAAATGAAGTGATAAGACACTGGAGAAGGAAAGAAAACGCATACAGGCTAGAAGAATCCAGATAGATTCCACTAAGTTTTAAGGCTGACCACACTGAATTCAGAGGCTGTTTTCTTTCTGTTTTCAGTAAAACTAATATTACAACAGTGTGCATAGTTTTATAGGGTCGAAATTTGACCAGCCCTGCTCAGTTTCTTCCTTAATAGTGTTCCCACTGCGTGTAATACAAGTTCATATGGAGTAAAATATTGTATATATGTGATGGACTGACCCCAAGATATTAAAAAGTACATTTTCACAGGAAAAATGCCTAAAATATTTTTTTTGAAAAATATACTATCTGAAGTATATGTTAAGTATATTAGAAAATGACAATCTTGTTTTTGCACAAGAATATACATTTCTAATGCTATACAACAACAACAAATCGAGGACAGGGAATAGAACTGATCATTACACTGAAAATAAATACATTAAGCTATATACTCAGTTTATTGAGTCCAGTGGTCCCTGGAGCAGAACACTTGATAAAATAAAATCTTCTCACTCTGTGAAGGCAGGTAGGTTTTGTTTTTGTTTCGTTTGGGGCTTAGGTAGGAAGTTTTTGTTGTTTCGATTTGTTTGTTTGTATTATATTTTATGCCTGAAATACCTGTCTAAGATGTCATTTTTGGAAGTTTAGTAAAAGGAGATAAACATTCACATTTCCCTGATTTTAAATATCCAGATGTGGGCCATGCAATAGGCTCAGATGAATTAAGTATGATTCACATAAGTAAGTGTCTTTCTGGTATCACAAATAATAGAATGTGTATTTTCACTAATTTGGTTTTAATTTATTTTATTGTTTTGGTTTTCTTTTAAATCTAAAGTAAGATAGAAAATTTAGAATGCAAGTGTTAAGTTTCCTCTACCTACTGTCCTTGAATTTAGTTGTTACTCTTATTTCAGCTTCCCATTATTAAAATGATTGGTTACTGTTATACATCATTAAATCTCTGGATGGCATGGATTGAAAGGTAAAAGGTAGGATTGCTCTTATTCCTTGAAGAATCTCCCTTGCCTTAGAACTGAAGAACAGTGGTGCAACAGAACAGAATAAAATGATTTGACCTATTTGCAAGTCTGATATTTGCAGGATAAGTAAAGCTGTTACAGTTAAAAACCTGAACTTTTTTATTCTTCATCTGTTTGAGCCATGGGTCGGATTATTCAGCAATTTTGGTGAAAGAACTGGAAATTTAAACTTTAAAACTCTACAATCTCTTTCCTCACATCTATCACCCATAAAACGTTTTCTGTATAATCCATACTAAAATGAGTGCTGCATGAAAACATCATTTTATAGAAGTATTTTTCATTCCACATGCAGTCCTTTATTAGCTGTAAAAATTTTTTGAGGGACAGAAGTATTCCAAGCTTCTGAAGAGAAACATACTCTTTCCCAAGAGAATGTTTTGGGAAGAGAAAATGGTGAGCCAAGTTTAGATAGATGAGCTGAAGCATCTGCTTCTGCTTGAATTTGCAGAGTCTGAAATAAAGCAAGCCCAGGTCTAATCTCTGTGCAAATAGAGGTGACAGGGAAGTCAGTAAATGCTTATGCTCATGCCAGATATAATAGTTGGGTTCTATCTGCTTTGAAATATCAAAAATTAAGTCTGCTAGTTGAAAGAGTAAACCCAATAGGAAGAGTTGCAATGCTGTCACAGTCAAGTTCCTAGGCCTGAGATTCCAGAGGAAGCGCACACCTTTTTAAAGAATAATTTCCATCAATGAATATAAATAAACAACTAATCATTTAATCACCTAAGGACACAGCTACAGAGAACCAACTTTCTTGCTGCTAGGGAAGAGGAATCTGGCAATGATTTGAGATACCTGCATGCAGTGGTCCTGCTGTCTTACATTTTGAATAATGCCTGGGGCTCTTGTATATCATATTATTTATGCTTGAAGTAATACAGAGTGCCAGGAGCTAATGTGAAATGTAACAGATAGGGTTCAAATCTTTCTAAAGGTAGGTGACTCGTATCATGCCAATGCTGACCTTGCACATTTCATTAGCTGCATAAATTATTGGTCTATTTGGCTTTTTACAGTGGTTGATTAATTGAATTATTGACTGCTTAATGCTGCTTACTTGTTAAGATACTGTTTGCCTATTATTCCTGGCAAGAGGCTTTAAAAATACATTTCATTTCAGAAAAATGTAGTGCAGCCTTGATGGCCTTGCTTATTTATGCTAGACTTATTCTCGATTTCTGGAAAGGTGAGATGGATGAGTCACAGTTCCTCCTCTCCTGCTCTGCAGAGGTGCAGTAAACTGGAGTCAGAGGAACATGGGTTAGGTACAGGGCATGAACAGGGTTCTCATATTCCCTCTATAAGATTCCTCCCTAATGCTGGGGTGTCATTGAAGATTTTATTTTTTTTTTTCTCTATTTCTGTATATGGAGTAGTTTGTGTAAGAAGGGAACTCCTCCCCTCTCACTCAGCATCTTTGACAGGATGCCGGACTGATGGGCTCAGGTTTCAGAAGGTTTGAGTGAAAATTGGCAGAATAATGGTAAGAGCTAGAAGAAACTTCACAAAAGCTGATTTCAGAGATTTTTTTTTTATTTTTTTTATTTTTTTGTGTTTTCATTGAGTTTCTCTATCACAAAAAGAAATGGTTTTTATCCTAGTTCTTGCATGATGCAGAGACCTGTCTGGCATGGAGTACCTACACAAGTGATTGGATTTCTCAATTTTTTTACTGTTGACCTTCAGTTTTGCATGTCTTTCATGGTAGGGATTGGCAAAATGAATGTCAGGAACTTTCCATAAAACCTTTATTTCTGTGACTGATTATTCATGCTTTCCTTTATAAAGAAGAGAAGGCTTAGGGGTGACCTAGTTGCAGCCTTCCAGTACTGAAGGGAGCCTGAAAGCCAGACTGAGAGAGACTTTTTACAAGAGCATCTGGTGACAGGACTAGTTTTACACTGAAAGAGAATAGGTTTTGATTAGGTGTTAGGAAGAAATTCCTTACTCTAAGGGTGGAGTAAGGAAGTCTCCTGACACTGGAACAATCTGCCCAGAGAAGCTGTGGATGCCCCATCCCTGGAAGTGTTCAAGGTCAGGTTGGATGGGACTCTGAGGAACCTGATCTAGTGGAAGGTGTCCCTGCTCATGTCACGGGGTCTTGAAATAGATAACCTTTAGGATCCCATCCAATAAAAAACATTTTATGATTCTATGATTCCATGATAAATGACTGATTATGTTACCACAGAAGATATCTATCTTAATATCTCTTCTGTCTGGAAGTGAGAAAGAGAAATCAGTGCCAGGAGTTACCAAATTTCTGTTGTTTGTGCTTAGAGAAGTAGAAAAGATTATTTTATGCTAATAAATCTTCTGTTAGCATTTGATATTTATCAATCTTTTTGTGTTCTTAGATTTAACTCTTTCTGGAGGATCAAGTGAGAAACAGTATGTTCGATTTTTAAATTTAGCAATTCATCAGGCAAGATAAGGATGATAAAATGAGAAATAAGAAAATAATAATAATTCTTTAATAAGAAAAGAGAATAACTTTTGGACACCAGAGTTCAGACTTGCAGTAGAGCACAGGAGTGTAAGGACAGCAGTCTCAGCCCGGTTCCTCTTAGACAGAAACTGATCTAAGCAGACTGTAACAATAACCATTTCTGTTGTGAGGCTTAATGCACATCTCAGGTAAAAACTGGAATTCACAAATTGTTATGTTTAAGTGAATTAAAACATGAAGAACAGGGGAATTATTTCACATTTTTTAACATTTTTGTGAGTCTTTATTCTATGGAAGTTACTGTTACTTTAAGTTTTTTAAGAACACAGGAGTTTGTTTTTTGTTTTTTTTTTTCCTTTTTAAAATATTCTGGATTAAAGGCTTTCCTGAGAGATGGAAAGCCTGTTTGACTGTTATTTGAAGTTTTTCAATGAACCTCAGTAGGAGCAGGATCAGACCTTTCAGATTACCAAATGTTTGTGACTGGAAAAGCTTAGAGAAATAATGTTCTTAGGATGAAAGGAACAGGGAGAGTCCGTGATATTTTGTGCTGGAATTTCTATTACACAAAAATGTCAGAGGGCATGAAGTATTTGAAGGAGGAAAAGAAAGAAATATAATATCAGGTAATACTGGATCTAAAAGCCAAATACAAAGTGTGCATGATGCAGGGAAACGTTTAAATCCTAAATTATTCCAGAGTTTAATGAATAGCCCTGTTAACATTCTTTATAAGCTAAGTAAATCTTCTTAGAATTCTTCACAAATCTGAGTTACTTTTAAAAAATTACTTTCTTTTGACAGCTATATTAACATATGGTTCTGCTTAAAGGAGTCCTTTTGAATACATGTAATGTAATATCAGGATATACATTTTAAAAAAAAAGAAACGAGAGGACCCAGAAATATAATCTTCTTCTTGTAATCCTGTATTAATCCATTCTGTACTGCTAAAGTTTTCATTTGAATGTGGAGCTCACAAAGATTCTGGCAGAAGCAAAAGTCTTCTGTCTGTAAATCCCCAGAGTTACACCTATAAAGAATTTTTGCAGTCTGCAGAGAAAGGAATAGCCCCGGGAACTAATCTCTTATTGCATGGATTTCTCTCTTTTTGTCCTGACCTTGACTCTTGCACAGCACCAGTAAAAGTGCTTCTGCCTCCTGATGAGCTCCTGTGCTTCTCCTGTCTCTCTGGGCACGCCTTTGCTGCAGCAAATTTCTGTTTAGGTAATCCCACACTGACATCACTCAAACACTAAAAAGGGGGTTGGTTTCACTCTCAGATAGACCTGCAGAGATAACAAATCCATTGATTTCGTGGCACGTGACGGCAATGCTGATGTTTAATTATCAATGTAGTTAGTGAACTTCGGACTGGGGTCTGATCTGGGCTGAAAGAGGATCACACGGCATTTGCTTGAAGCTGCAGCCCACCTTAAAAGCTAAAATTACTGAGAATATGTGTGCCTCTAGCATTTCTGTAAAAACTGGCTTAAAGGTTACCAAGGGAGAAAAATTTGTTTTGTTTTTTCTTTTTTTTTTTTCCTTCTGAAGCTTAAATCAACTATTTCAATATTAGAAATTGACCAAGTTTAAATCTCATAGTGGTAAGTCTGAGAAGCTATTCCTAAGGGTAGGAAATATTTGAATTCTTATTTTCACAGCCTTTCTCTCCAACTGATATGGACTAAATGTTAAATACTGCTATTACTATTATTTATACTCTTTTTATAAACAAATAATCTATTTGACCAGAGAGTGCAAGACACTGTTAGAAAATGAAATTCATGAGTGGACACCTGGACATTACAGCAGTCCTAAACTGGAAACATTTATATATTTTTTCTTGCATGTCTTACACTGATCACTCACATTTCTGTTTTTGAGCAATTTTAGATTTCATCAAAAGTGTTTCTAAAAATATGTTTTATTCTCTCAGACATGGAAATCATTCTTTCATCTCTGGGAAGCCAGGCCTATATCAGTTCTTTGGACACTCCTCTGTCTAGTCAGGGCAGCCTGCTGCTTTGAATTTTGCTAAGGGGCTGTACTCACAGTCCTCACATTTCCTCTGCTTCTGACAGCAGCTTCTCTGGTTATTCAAGGGAAAGAAGACTGCAGAGATATTCTGCTTGTGCTAACCATTATCTTGTAGTATTTCTGGCTTCACAAAGGACTTTTCTTTTAGTCTGCTAGGCAATTTTGATCATCTCACAAATTGTTTTTTTCTTATTATACCATAATCCACTGGTGGTGTTTGCCACAGTACAGTGACATTGTATGCTGTCAAAAACATCAATTAAAAAGAAAATTGCATATCCAAAACATTTTTTAAAGGTGTAGATGTATATATCATATTTTTGTGCCCTTGCTGATGCTGACAACATTGTATTTAATGTATCTCTGTATTTGTTGATAATATTTTAATATTTACACTGACTCCTCTTAATTTCTTACCATCAGGTTTTAGTGTTTGTTCAGGCAGACCATACTTCATTTTATTCCCAAAGTTTCAGAAGTGAAGACTGTGGAATATTTCTCAGTTAGTACTTTTCTCCTACTTTCAGCCTATTTTTTAATTTTCTGAGAGTGGGCACTATGCATTCAGCGTTTTGATATTTTTAGGGCACATTTTCTTGACGTTCATTTTTAGGGCTTGGCAAACAATGCTGCATTTCTAAAATTATCCTCATGCTGCTTGCTGTACTCGAACTGATCCTTCTGTTAGTTTCTTTTTTTTNCAGTGTTTGATATTCACACTTTATTCCCCTTTCATTAGATTTTTTGTATTCTATGATTTCCCTGGTTATTAGGATTTAGCTGACCCTATGAATTTAGAACTTTATTGAATAATTTAATCCCATTGTGAACTTTATATATATTAATAAGACTAAGTGAGCACATTATTTTCCAGAATTGAGTCATTGGTAGTGCATACAATAGAGATGAGTTGCATTGCATGAATCATAAAAATCTTTTTAATCTTTGCTGCAAATTACTTGTGTAGACCTCAGTGTATTTTTCTTTGCTTCTTGACTTGTAAGTGCCAAATAAGAAAACAAAGTTTGGTCTTACAGCTACAACACTTTTAATGAACATGATAGTGGGAGCATTTTCCCATTTATCTAATTTTACAAGGTCAGAAATTTCCATCCATATAGATGGAGCACGGTTCTTAGCTCAGTAATATCATGCCATTTTGAAATTTTATTTATAACTGTATTATGTCCAAGACTAAATATATTAAAATAGAAGTAAACAACAACATTTAGAAATGCTAACAGAAAAATGTTGTATCAGGAGGGGAAAAAAGTTGCATGCATTTAAAAAAGCTTTTTTTTCAATCAGTTTATCTTCATCCTGACAATTACTTTATTAAAACAGTGACTTCTCATAAAGGGAGAAATTTGAACAGATGGCCTTAATAAAGAATCTGCAGTATATCTGCCACAAATGGCTTAGCACTGCTAGTAAAGTAGGATTAAGATATGACTGAGAATAAAGAACTTTCAGATGGTTTGAAGTCTCAGTGAAGAAGTTTTAGATTAAAATGTAAAGATTGTGATGTAAATGTACATAATTCTAAGAGGACAGAAAATAGAACCTTGTTATAAAAGGAAAATCTACATTCTTCCAAAATAATAAAATTTCAAGGTGCTGCACTAGGAAAACAGCAATTCATGTGTTGTTTTAGGGTTGTTTTTGTTTAATTGGTTGCCACTCCTAGTTAAGTTTTTTTTTCATCTTTTATGTCAAAAAATTCAAAAAACTGAGATTGCTTACAGTTTCACCAAATATAATGCTATTGAAGCTTTAGATTTTTGTAGGTATCCCTCTCATGAGTCATTGTGCAAATCTAAACTGTGCTGTTGACTAAAACCCAGTGAAAGACAAAATTCAGCTCACTTGCATATTTAAACATGAATAATCAGGAAATTAGACAAGAAATGTCATGAACTTTTAGTGTCAATTTTTTGATGAAGAATTCCCTGTCCAGGAAAATTGTAGAACTATACTTCAGTACATCTCTGATTTGATTTTGGTAAAACTGGATAATTTGTGGGTTTCTTTGTGTTGAATTTTGAGGTATAACTTGAAATGTCGGCTTCCACAAGAACACTCATTTCCTCTCATTTCCTTCCTTTTATGCAAAAATTTCCATCATGGTCACATCTTGAAAATTTGTAACAGGGCTTTGTTTTATATAAGAAAAATGCACTATTAAAATTTTGAATATTTTGTGAATAATTTTGGAGCAACTCTTGCTTTTATCAATTCCAGCACTTTTGTTTAGAACACTCGTATTTAGGCATCTAGTTTGAAAAGTTTAACTTTTTTTTTTTTTCTTTTCTTTTTTTGAGAATACATTCGAGTTCTGTTATTTCCTCAAATACAGATATTTCTTTAAATATTGAGTTTAGATCTTCTGGTGGTATGAAAAATAAATGTTAAGTCTCAATTACCAAGATTAGTTTACATGAAGAATGTTTATTGATGACAGTGACAATTGTCACTGTTTGTTTTGTTTTACACAAAATTAAATCAAATAGCTTTACAGCAACACACTAATGCTACTATCTTATTTAAAACATAAATATGCAGATGCTGATCTGGTGCTCATTGTTTTTATGTAGAGTACAGTGCACAAAACTTGTCAATTCTTATGGCAAGGCTTCATGTTTTATTTCTTTTTTAATTAAGATACCTGCTGCCTACAAAACCTGAAAAGAGAACTGGAAATGAGTATTGTTACTTTATGACCTTGTATTTCATGCAGTTCTGTGTATCTGGAAGTGTATTTGGGAGTATGTTCCCCTTCTCCCGGTAGGGGTTCAGCTGATTTTTGGTGGACATCTCACTGCAAAGGCCTGCTCTGAAGGACAATTCAGAAGAAGCCCCAGCATCAGCTCCCTCCAGCTGTGCTTGGGGTGAGGACTGAGATCTGAAGCTCCTGTACCTGATCCCCATCTGAGCTGGGCTGAGGACATGATGCTACATCTGAACTGCATCTTGCTCCTCCCTGGTCCTGATCCCAGCCTGACAACTTGGTTTTCTGGTTTGACCTTGGGTGTCTCTCCTGGCTAAGGATTTGATGGTAATTTGTGGGCTCTTGGCTGATCCTGGTTACCAGCACTGGGCTGATCCTGACCCTGGCTCACTGTCTTGGTTTCCTGGCTCTTTCTCAAGAAGGTTGCTGCCCCTGCCTGCCTTGTGATGTTCAGCTCTTACCTTCCCTTCTAAGGGCAACCTGCCCCTGCTGCTTCCTGCCAGCACTAAAGGGAAAGAATCACAGTACTTTCTAAACCTTATTATTTATATTATTTTGGCAAAGTTTCTGCTCTTTGGCACTGTCAGCCAGTCACTGAATCTCTCCACTTGTATGTGACCTTGAAGCTCATAAGCAAATACTTATGGGCACTTAGGTTCTCCTAAATCCCTGCTTCCCACGTTTAAATCACTGCATCCATCATGAAAGTGCATGCCACTTCACACTAATGGCTATTTGATTAGCAGCAAATTGAAATTATCTGGATGAATTGTCAGTAGCAATGATTTAGGAAACACCAGGGTGAAACATAAGGGGGCTGGAGCACGGGGGCTGCAGTGAGCTCTTGAAGAATGATCAGAATAAAAGGTGTGATCATTAGTCTCAACTTCCCTGTACCTTTATTGGAATGAGGCAAAGGCACAGTTTAACTGCTTTGAAGACTGCAACCACTTTGTGATGCTGCAGGCTTAATTTGACAATGGTCATTAAGATTTAAGCAGCTAGTCCAGTTGCAATGATTCTCCTTGGAGGAAGTTTTATTATCTGAATTACTGTGCAGGAAAATGTGCAATTAAAAATGTAAATGTTCTTGTTCTCTGACTCATTTGAGTATTTCTAGTTAAGACACAATTCTGCTTATAAAGAAGTCAACAAGAAAAAAGAAAATAAGTTTATAAATAAAACAGAGGAAGAAATGGCTTTGTTCCTTCCAAGCTCAGTCTATTCTATCAAACATTTAAAATAAGAAACTGTGAGACAGGAGACATTTTAAGAAAAAGACATATGTCTATGTTCTTCAAAAATTAGATTTTAAGTGCTTTTTCTTTGCCATGAATCTATGCATTATGTCTTAATAAAAGCTCTTTAAAACATTTATTGAATTCAAGGACAGGGAAATAATTTGTATTCAGTCTACAAGGTAAAGAGATTATATGTACTTATTTGCATAATGCAGAAGCATAAAAAACAAAGGCCATATTCTGTCATAAACAAAATAAGATTGTACAGCTATTAGTAACGGGTGAATACAGGACCAAAGTATGCACAGGTACTTTATGGAGGAGGAATTATTACATGCTTGAGTGTAGCTGAATGGAATAATAAAAGGGAGTTTCTGCTAGGATTATACCTGCAAATGGGTCTTTTTAGCTGTCATGCTTAGAGGGAAAAAAAAATAGAAAGAAAATCCAAAGAGGTTTATCCAGTGTGATTTAAAACTTCAAAAATTAAAACACACCTAAAAAGGGTCAAGATTTCTACTTCTGAGGGGAAGCAGGCTGGGGTAAAAGCAGGGTACCCTTGAAACCTCCTGTGGTCCTTGTGAAGGCTGCCCATAAATCCACACCCATGTCCTACCCGCTCGTGCTGCCAAAAGCAGATGGGTGAGCAGGGCAGAAAACAGGGCAAAATGGACACCCAAAAGAATTTTAGGAGGAAAGTGAGGACTTAGAAAGTCTTGAAAGCTATGGTGTTGATCAACAGAGAGGAGATGATGTCTGACAATCCAGCACTTCAAGCATGAATTGCAGCTACATAACAGAGAATCCCTGGTTTGGCTGGCACTGCAGAGCACAGTTATGACATAACACATATAGGAAGACAAGAGTACAAAAATCAAGATTGAAAGGTCTGTGTATGTGTTAACATTTCCAGTTATTACAGGATGATGCATGAATGTGTCTAAAAGATAAATGAAATTTACTTAAATAAAAATGATGAGAGACAGAAAGTGCCTATTTAAATCTAGAAAAAAATCAGCGAGACCTGTAGGAACCCAGATCTGAACTTATCTGGGAACCTTCAGAAACACGAGGCAGTCTCCTTCTATTTGTTTATGGTTACTCACCCTGTCTGTTCAAACAGCATTGCTCTGACGAAATCTGCTGCAAGATCCATGCTCCATGGTAAGTTTATGTGCCATAATATATGGGACATAAGTTAAATCATTCACAAAACTTAACAAAATCTCCCATTCCAAATGTTGAGAGGAACACATTTCTCTTTTAAGGGTAGCACAGAAAACATCCGAGTATATTTTCTTTTGAAATCTAAAGACCGGTTAATACAGCCTGAAGACAGGTGTTAACATATCAATATGTCAACTGTGTGATGGGATAAACAGAACAAAATAGGTTAGAAAAGGTCCTGAAATACATACAAGTTGTTGAAAGAAAATTCTGAAGGAGCTTATTGTCTTATTCACTTTCTTCTTACGCGTTTGACTTTATTAGGACAAGGGAGAAAGCGTGGATTTCTGATCATTTTTCAAGGTCTTGTATTTGTTGATGATCTTAAAGGAAGCTATGTAGGATTAAGCTAGTGACGTGCGTGTTGACCTGATCACGAACTATTTAACTGTATCTCTGTAAAAGTTATAGATATAATTAAGTTTAAAGCAACTAACTAGACCTTTACTATGTATTATTTACTTCAGTGTTTACTGAATACACCAGTCTGTGAAACTGCTTAGGTTTTGACCAAATTGTGAAGACAAGGACTGGGCAAATGGTTGCTCAAAAGAATGTTAAAATATGTTTTAAAAAATCTAATTATTTTTTCATGCCAGGAAAAAAGGTTTTGATTATTCATAGGGCACTTCAAACAAAGCATATGTTTTTCAGGTAATGGGCAGGTGATCTCAGGTATTAAACACGGCTCCTTCTTCTTTCTTTGAGTCCTCAGATCTGTGTGCCTGTGTTCTTTGTAAATGACTATATTTGGAGAGAAAAAAGTTACATACATAAAAGAATACATGCAGGGGGCTTTCTTTTGGTGAAGAGGTATTCCTAATTGCTTTTGCTAGCCCTGATTTTGTGCTGAGACCTGTGTAAAGTATCATTTTATCAAAGGAAAGAAACTGAGAAGGAAAACTCGCTTCTAAAGCTTGAGTGAGCAGCCATTCGCCTTTGAAGATTGCTCAAGATGTAAAGTTTAGGTGCCAATTACCTAAGAATTAATTATAATTGTAAATGAAGGGGGCAAATAGAATAGATCTTAGTATAAATGTCAATGACTTAATAAATAAATATATAAGTACCTGAATGCTTCCAGATAGATTACACCAGAAGAACTCACACAGAGAATACAAAAACAACGACAACAGCTGAGCTGAAGGCAAAGTCATTAGTTTTTGACAAAATTCAGTAACATTTCTTGCCATACCTTTTTTTTTTTTTTTTTGTGAGAAAATTATGAGATCTGAATTGGACATAGGGAAGTGATGATACACGTACATTTAAAAGACCAGATTTAGATTAATTTTTTCAAGCACTCACAAGAGTGCTCTCATCATTACAGATTTTATCTGTAGCAAATCTTAACAAAGGTACCTGGTAATATCAGATCAGAGTTCATTTCTGTGCTTTTTTTTTTTTTTTTTTTTTCCTTTTAGTTCATTTAGACATTTTAGATTTAGACATTTAGACATTTTAGACATTACTATGAGGTACTCAGGTAGACTTTCTGGTTAACAGGTGAGCTAGCTACTGTCTTGTTATTGATTTTTGTGTGGTGTTGAAGTCTGATTGACAGCCTTACCAGTGAATTTGTTTTGTTTTGAGACCTTGAAGTTACCACAGGCTAACAAAATTTAAACAGGTTATTAAGACCCAATATATGTCATTAAATGAAAGCCTGGTCTTGATTTCAAATTTAGTATAGATATTCTTGTTTCAAATTACAGGTAGATTTTCTTCTTGTTGGCGGAGTAAAATTCATTTTACTATAAAATATCTTAATTGTATTATATACATTATCTATAGCCTTGCAAAAATAATGATTTATTAATAGAAATAACATATTATACATCTTCCAGATTGTTTAGTTTTGTTGACAAAACTTGAGGATTTTGCTGTGAAATAATAAAGATTCAAGTAAATATGTTTTAAATTTATATTTTGCTAGACATAATTTGGCATCTTGAAGTAATTAAAATTGTAAACATTTATATAACCCTCTGAAGGAATTGAGTTAGTGAATGTCAAGTATAGAGATAGCTAAACTAAAGTAATAATGGCCCTTAGTAGCTCAACTTTGATTTTATTGCTGACCTTGCTGTAAGAGAAGATAAACATATTGAATAGTTGTGTGTATTCAAACGTTCAATCTCTTAATTTTCCAGCTGTCTGCAGTAGTGGGGACCATCTATATCTGTGTATGTTTCTGTGTGTGTGTATATATGAAGGAAAATTTGTTAAATTTAAAATTTAACTTCATAGTAAGAAATATTTCTATTGTTTCTTAAGCATCCTTGGCCTCAAAAATACTTCTTAAGGGTTTTCTAATACTAGATACCAAATTTTAAAAAATTTGAGGGGTTTTTTGCTGAAGTTTGACCACTCTTTGGGTCTAAGAGACAAATGTTGAGGAAAAGAAGGGGAAAGCCATATAATATTATAATGCTATAATACTATAATTAATATAATATCATAGATATTATAATACTTCTCCTGAGGCAAAATAACTGGTCACATCTTGTCAGGAAGAGCCCAAACAATACTAAAGGACAATCAAAAATAATTTTGATTTGTAAATTACCTCAAAATGTTAATCTTAGTTGCTCTTAAAAGATATGTTTCCCCAATATGTGCAGATTGATCCTTGTTCTGCCATATGACAGTGCAGATTGTACATATATGTGCTTAAAAAGTACTTGCAAATATAGTTAAATGGTTATGAGTTTAAGACTGCAATGTATTTTTTCAATGCCTGAGATGTGATCAGTATTAAGTAGAGATATCAGTATAAAATCTCTGTGTTCACCTTCCCACCTCTGACTTGTTCTGTGGACAGCCCACACTCGTCTCTAGTGGGAAAAGTAGTCTTTGGATCTTCCATCTCGGCTACACATACCATGTGTGAAGCTTCCTGTATTTACCTGTGGAATATTATTCTGATTAACAACCTGGACTTCATGTTTTAAAATTTGAAATTAAATTCCTCATATGTCTTACTGAGAGATCTTTATGTCTTTGCTTTCTTGAACTGTGCTCCCATGTCACAGCCAGAGAATGATGCAGTGTAATCTCAGAGCTTTGGAGCTGCTCTCGATAATTTTGTTCCTGTGAAGAGTTTCACCTCATGTCTCTATTACTAGGAATTTCTCTTTTGCAGTGTTGATGCTCATACTGGCCTAGGGCTGTAGGCTTCAGAGTTATCTACCACTTATCCTTTGCCCTGATACAATGGCAAACAGTAACCAGCAATTTTAAATCGTTTGAAGAGATGGTAATTTAAAAATTAGAACTTGAAAACTGTAAGAAAGCTTTCTTTTTTATTTGCCTCCCTCTTTATTTTTCCTTTACTCTGTGACAAATTTCATAAGGAAAACCAGCTCAGTTACTTTTAGCTAGTATTAAGCCTTGAAGGTTTCTTTTAGGGCAGGGAAGATGATGAAGTGTATTAGAGATGTTACTTTTGTCTGAAGCTGCATCCTCATATGGGATAATAGCAGATATGAGCCTTTGTCTATAGCTAGAAAAAGAATTCTATATTGCATTTTCAGTAAATCACATTTGGGAGTATAGAAAACTACCACTAATGAGTTGTTTAAAGCATTACTTTTGCTGCCTTATGAGCCCAGACTAATGTTTTTGTTTGGATCTTAACTGGTTAAAGCAGGCTATAGCCAAGCAAAATGAAAGAGCTGGAGGGATTCCAAATGGATGGTATCAAAAAGTGATGATAAAAAGCAAGCTTTTCCTATACACATGCAAGTTAAATTAAAGATTTCAGAAAAGAATGATGAACAATTAATCTCCTCTTATTTTATTCAGCAATTTCTCTTGCACTGAATTTTCTTTCTCAGTTTCAAACTGCAATCCTGTAGTCTACAACAATCCTCTATTAAGTTATTGCTTCATCTTTGGGTTCTGTTCAATTTAGTCTCTCTAACTTTTGATTTACTTTGTGAAACAGGCAGTAATAGTTTCTTGTCACAATGAAATTTTAGGCCTCAGCAAGGGTCTTAGACTTATTAGTGTCTTTTCTTTATGGCTTCTGTACTTTTATGTTATTTCCTACACACCTAAAAATCCTCTAATCTTCACAAAGTTTTTTCTGATCCATTGTACAATAGCCTATTTTATTGCCCAAGGTCTGAGCTGAATAATGAAACATTTCTCTGCATGAAAACAGAGGTTTCTGTGTCCTTGTAGGAATAGAGGACAATTCACTTCTGAACCTGACTGACAGGGTTATATCAATTAGTTAACTTGTTTATACCTGTTTCCAGTTAGATAAGGAATTCTAGCTGAAGTGATGAAGGCTTTTGGGCTCTGCATGTGAAGTAATTGATTGTCTCCCCTTTGATGAAGGTCTCATCTCAGGTAGGGAACTAACCTGTTTCAATATCTCAAACTGAGTCAGATGGAGAGTTCATAGATCTGAACTGAGAGAACACAGTTATTTAGGTGTTTTTTTCCCACATTAACTAAGATAGATTTCCAGATTAAGGTAACTTGCCAGCAGCTAAAGGGCTCTCAGAGTCAATTTACTTTGTAACAGTAGCAGATGCCTTCTCCCCAGAGTCCATTTTTAGTACAGAAAATATGTTACATGGAATTGTAAAGACCCAGAGTTGATGTAAATTTATTCTGTTCCAATGAAGCAGATAAACAGATAATCTATGAAAAATATTAGTGTATATTTTGGAGTAAATTCTAATGTCTGTAATCAGGACAGGCTACAGCTGAGCTACAGCTACCTTAATATTTTGAGTACTTTTGGAGAGTTTTCTAGGTAAGACATACTTAAACCTGTTGCTCTAAACATTTTCCATATGCTCTGAAAAGATGCACAGATATTTTCAGCTTGACAATTTGATTTGCAGTGGGACGATAAAAAGTTTACAAGATAGTAAAGCTTTTCTTCTTCAGTGTCTGTATTAGAGTAAAGCTGAGAGGGATGGCCTTCTTCCAAAGAATATTGATTTTCTAAAACTTAAAAGGTACTTACATTTTTATTCATACTTATAGTTCATAAGCAATCCTCATCCTAAATTCCAAGTGCATATCTATTGTGCTGATGGGCTCACCAGCAGTTTGCCTCTTGGATTTTTAAGATGAGTTCAGATGTATGTGTCTGAAGAAGAAGCTGAAGAAACTGTGCCTTTGAAGTTTCTAAATGAAAAATCTGTGCGGTTCAGGTGGCATTTCTTACATAAAGACTGGTAGGCACAAACCACTAAAAAAATTTCAGTGAGGTCCTAATCCTGGCATTGCTACCTTTAGAGTTGTAGACAAGTGGAGAAGCTTGGTTTGGAAGAGCTCTCTGGAGGTCACGTGTTCCTGTGCCCTGCCCAAAATGGAGCTGTCCTCCAAGTCAGAGTGGGCATCACAGGTGGAATATTGCCTGCCTGGGCTGGGGATTCCTCAGGACAGAGGCTCCATGACCTGTCCCCATGTCCTGCTCCCCATGCCCTGCTCCCCAGAAGGAGGCACTACTGACTCCTCTGCAGATGTGTTAGAAAGAAAAGTTGTTTTTTTTTTTTCAGAGAAATTCTGAAAAAATATGTCTTTAGGTACTTGAAATCTTCAAAATTTTTTTCTGATCCATTGTACAATAGACTATTTTATTGCCCAAGGTCTGAACTGAATGATGTGTATATTTTATTAAGCATGCCTATACCAGAATTTAACAAGATGTCCAAAAACCCCCCTTGTGTATTTATGAAAATATTTTTACTGTTGTTTATCATCAGCAAGCACTGACTGAAATAGGTGTAGCAAGTAATATTTCAAGCCTGATTTATTACTAAAATTACTTAAGGACTTAATTTCTTGAACTTTGTAAGACAAGTATTGAAGACATACCTTTTTTTCTACATTAAAAATTTACAGATTGCTATCATTCGCCTAGGATTTGTTTATAATTTTAAGCTCATTTAAATTCTGATTTATAATGAAGACGCTTATACAAATCTAATGCAACATAAGAAATGTTTTTGAGTTCCGCATTCTTATCATGTATGTCAGAAGAGAAATTTGGTAAACAAAAAATTGGTAAATAAAGTTATCTGCCAGACATATTTTTTTTTATTAAACTTTTTCAGTTATGTCTTATCTGGTATTTTACTTCTGTTAGTTCACTCAGGTTTTTTTTTCCTAAGAAATGCCTGTATGTGTTGTCCTTTATTACAAACTATTAAAGCAGAAAAGAATAAAAAAGTGTTTGTTAACTGGCTTCACTAAACAGTCTTTTGATACAAACACAGAAAAGATAGTTCTTCTAAATATGGGAGATAACAGAAGGGAAAAAAAATTATTTTCGAGGTTCATTTATTTAATGTTCTTTATTGCAAAAGGAAGATTTTTTTAAATTTTTTTAGATAAAAATTATGGTTTGTTTTTTGTTTGCACAAAAACCTGTAAAAATTATATGACATTATTAAGGCCAAAAGAAAAACAGACTGGAAGAGAGCACAGGTAATTCATTTTGCAATAGTGTTTGTTTAATATATTACCCCTCTATTAACCGTCAACGTTCCTCATTTTAAAGCACAGCTCTATTCAGTCAATGAACTACGAAACACAAAACTGCGCTGCATGTTTTTAGTCATCAGAAATTGCCTCTTACCAGTCATTAAAATATAACAGATCTTTGTGAAGTTTCAATTTCCATTAATTGTTGCTTTGTGCACTCCTCTGTTCTTGTTTCTGAGCTCAAGGATTTGTTAAGGGGCCAGTACTTTGTGTTTAGTCTGCAAACTCAACCTCCAATTTCTGTGTGCAAAAAGTGTACAATATTTCATTTTCTTGGTATGTTTTTCTAGTTTTTCAGCCTCTTGAAGACAGAACTTAATACAGTATAGACCTTCTCTTTATTTTATGCTTTTTTAATGTTGTCTACTTTCAGTACATTAATCATTAAAAGTACTAAGCTCACTTTCCACAATGTCTGTAAGTTCTTGGTGTCATAAAAGTGTAACTTTACTTTTCTCAAAGATCAAGGTATCTCCTTCAGAAGTTCATGAAAGTGAACACCTTTGACAAAGTTTTCAGTGGAAATAAAAAAAGGGCAAAAAAAAAGCGCCAAAACCCATCAGTTTTCAGGTCACAGAAAAACTTCATGTGATTTAATTCAAAGAAGAGCCGAGTGAACAAGCCAGGTGAGTTTCATAAAAGGGTTCATCTTGGCATGAACATAAGCAATATTTACACATCTCATGTTACAAAGAGCAGTACGGTTTTTGCTTCATTGTTCTGATTCTGTAGGGGCAGAATCTACACTTTTTGTGACAATCTCTTTCCAATTGCCTTGAAAAAAAAGTGTGTCCAGCAGACTGAACTTCTCTATACTTAACTATTATTATTTATTTACTGGTCAATAATTGTGGGATTTATGTTTATTGGTCTCTTCTTGCTGAAAAATAGGCAAAATCCTAGTTTTTATAAGATTAATTAAGTTTTGGAGATTGAAGAAAGGTCTTCTTAATGTGTATACTTATGATTCTAAATAGAATCAATTTAATTATAAAATAACAAAAATTCCTGTGCATCCAAAATAAAGACATAAATAAAAAGTTCAGGGAGAAAGCAATGATTATGGGAATCCAACTTTTTTTTTTTTTTTTTTAATTGCTATTGTTTTATTAGGATTTGTTTTGTTCATGGATTTGTTTTTGGTTTTTTTTAGTGTCTGAATGCAGATTTAAGAAGCTTTTTTGAATTAAAAAAAAAGAAAAAGCTCAACAGTTTTATGGGAAAACTATATATGAGACAGAAATCTTTGCTACATATAAGAGCAAAGCAGTGAAACTGGGCTCTGATCTCAGCCTCACACTTATATCCTTATTTAACCTTCTCTTATTCTACTCATTTGTTATTTTCACATAGAAAAATGTTAAAAGATAACTGGCAGAAAGAGGTGAGGAATATATTCCCCAGCAGAAATTCTCTCTGAAATTGTAGAGAATTTGGTTAGTTAAATTAGGGTTGACTTCATGTGATAAATGCTTCTGCTAACAATATGTCAAACTGAAAAAAACCTTATTATTTTCACAAGGTAATATATAATATAAGAAGAGAGTGTTCTTGTAGGTGATAGAAATGGTGCAACAAACAGGATCTGCCAGTGTCCCTCCTTTTTGAGGCACTTCAACAAAAAAAAAAAAAAAAATCCTACTATACCTGTATTTGTTTCATCTCCAAATTCACCAGTTACTAATGTGAATTCTCAGACCGCTGTATCATTTACTATTTTATAAAACAGAGAGTAAATGATATGTATTTTAATAGTTTGCACACAGATTGCCCAGGAAAGAAATATACCCCTCGGAGGCCTTGTAGAGTTTTAAGTACTAGTTGCAGCGGTTCGAAACAATAAAAAGAGAAGGGTGTACACATCTAATTTTAATCCTTTTAGGAATGATTCTTCCTTGAGTTCATATGAATTCAATGAGAAGAGATGAATTTCTCTAGAAAGGAAATTCGGAGCCATTATCTAGCCATTATCTTCTGTAGGTTAGGAGTTTGCTCTTCTTTTATGCCACTTTCTTGTGATGTTGCTGGATTTCTTTTCTCACAAGAAAACTCCTTCAGTGTAGGTATGGGTTACCATTTGAAGTCTTGTGTAGCCATTGCTAACTTAGTAGAAAATTTTATTGCAAATAAGAATTTGACCTTAAACCAGAGTTCTAATGGTCAAAAGTAGGAAATCTTTTGCATATAGGCATATTGAACTCACATATGGGTGTAGTTTGGGAGTTTCAGAGCCAAAATTCTTTTAGCATCTACTCTTTTGAGGCATCTTTATTGGTGTGGAATGCACAGCTTTCATTGCTATCTAAGCTGTTGCGCTACAGCCAGGTTAATCAGGCTGTTCTTTGGTAAAAAACTGTCATTGCAGACTAAAAACCTACATGTGCAAAATGCATTTACTGGAGGGTATGAACAAATGAGGAGGAGATTGAAAATAATAAAAGGGTTTTGTTACTGTCTAGGTGTATATAGTCTAAGATTTCTGGAGAAATGGAAAAACAATAACTGTATAAAGCAGAGAAGAAACTGTGAAGTTTGAATAAGCCATTTTGTAAGGAAAATTTAAATATTCCTTTCACTAGAGAAAGATAATTAGTGTATAACTTCAGATGTACAAAAATTTCTGACAGAGGAGAAACTTCATTATCATACATTAAAAAAAAAAAAAAAAAAAACAACTTTAATTTTCTGTCTCAATGTGCCTAAACATTCATTCTGAGGAGACATTGTCTCCAGCTTACATAATATGTAAGTTGCCTGTCTGTTGTGGTGAAACCACAGGAGATAAATCTAAATCCACAAGGGCTTAATATCCAATAGCACGATGCTGATTCATTCATGATACATAAAAACCTGGTTTCATTTGAAGATACAAATTCAACCCTGAAAATACTTATTCCATTTCTCCTCCTAGTTTAGCTGCCATTGCATTTACCTTGCGAAAAGTCGCGGTGTAGATCTTTCCTTGTGGTTATGCTGTCCTGATGTATTTCACATACAGTATTACTAACATTCATCCACAAGAAACTGGGAAATATTTTGCAATTTTCATTTATTCTGTTTTATGGTACATGCTACATCACAAAATATTTCATGATTAGAAAAAGTCAAACTTAAAAGTATATTATATTCATAATTTCAGCTGAAACTACTTGGTCAGCTTTGACACAAATTTGGAAGTACTTTCCCGTGACCTTTGAGTTGAGGGCTGTGAACTGCTTTCTGCCTCTGTCAGTCAAGAATGTCACTTGACAGTTGGAGTTAAACTTGGCGACAAAATGCTCAGCCTGGAAAAAGGTTTAAACCTGCTTGGGTGTACTGCTTTGCTCTCCTTGCTGCTTCTCCATCTCTCTCACTTGAGTTAAGCTCCAACAAACTGTAATTGTGACCCAGGGTGGCATCAAATGACACTCATTTGAGCCCTTGGTCCTGCAGTCCTGGCTTAATGCAGCCGGGACCCTCACTCTGGCCGTAGGGTGGTGATCAGGATCAAGTGCAGGATTATGTATGGACTGACACTAGAAAGGAAAAGTGGCACACGATGTGTCCTATGCTCTGCCTCATTCTTCTGAATTAAGGAACAGAATTTCTGGCAGCCTCAAGGCAGGAGGAAAGGAGCTGAGAGATAAGGGCTCACTCTGCTCTATTTAATATCAGGTGTTCAGCATACAGGAGAAGGGAAACCAGGGATATTATCCCTACAGGGATGACTCCCAGTTTGCAACACTAAAGACAGTTTGCCTGCCGGACAGTGCTTCCATACCAGGGTGTGAATGTATATATGCACTTGAGAGAAGAGTGGTTACAGGCAAAAAGGTTTGGATGCAGGACAACAAAGTTGTTGGTCTAGAGAATACACAAAAGGATTCAATGATTCTGTTGAAGCAAAATTTAGGAGTATATCTTTGCAAATGGATCCAAATATACAGACACCTGAAGCCTAAGAAAGACACAATTATAATAGGGGATATAGTGTTTTGTATAGTTGCAATGAGTTGTTTCAGTTACCCAACAGAAGGAGATGTGGACTTTCTAAAAACATAATCAGAGAATTTAGGCATTTGTTGAACAATTAATTTGAATCATCTGTGTGATCATCATTTACAGACAAGTGTATGGTAAACATACTGTATTATGCAGTATTATCAGTGTTATTGGTGAGACCTATTAACTTGGATTTTTAAAGTAACACAGAGTATGTATTTATAGCTGTAAAAAATCATGTCCTTCAAAGACAACTAATGTTTGTTCATTTCATTTTAAAGTGCTGGTTTTATTATTAATGATAAAACTAATTTCATTACCTCTTCCAATAAAAATCATTGATTATAACAAGCTGCCTTTTTCCTTCCTCAGCCATCAATAACGGTCCATTTATTAGAAGGGATAAACAATATTAGGATAAATATTTTTGTCAGAGGTTTTGCACAGATAATATGTAATTTCATGGCCATCAGCTTATTGATGATAGAGGTGTAGTGCCACTGTTTTGATGATATTGTCACAAAGAAGCAGGCTGGGAGCAGCAGTAGAAGCAGTAGAACAGTGTCCATTCTGCTGTCTCTCTTTTCAATCCTTGTTAGCTACACCATGCTGACTTCACTGAAAAATTCAACACGGGCCATGCAGACAAAAGCCTTTACAGTTCCCTCAGCTTTTCCCAGGCCACTCTCCCTCCTATTCTGACTTGTGGCAAGGATTCTGGGCATAAACTTCTATGTGATCAGTGTAGAATTGTTAAGAGAAGTCATAGTTGTGGGGTTTACTAGAACAGTTTAAAAAAGACCAAACTATGGTCAAATGTTAATTAATTGACAGCTGAATGAAAGGCAAATAGCAATCAAATGGTGATTCATTTAATCAATGGTTGAATGAAAGTCAATTGGCAATCAAATGGTGATTCATTTTTAGTCAAACAATGATTAACAACAATCTGACTATTATCTAAATTATAATTTCAGCAGTAACTAGATGATGACTTAGAGATTTGGACAGCTGTCAAACTACTACTTCCTGCACTTCTAATAATTAAGCTATATCTAGCTTCATGTAAATGTCAGTAGCATTCAATCTACCTTTAAGCCTAATGCAAAATGTCACTAACTTCATTATCGATCCCGGATGTCAGGTAAGGGGTCTCTCAACCTCGAGGGGCAACCTTGGGAGGAGTTTCTCCTCAAGGGGGAGTTCACCAACTTTCACCCCACTGCCACACAGGAGAGCCTGATGGGCTAAGAAAGGCTACAGATTTTATAGCAAAAGAGTGATTGAAGGTAGCCAACCTGCCCGCTTTAAGGTGTGTGCAGGTGTGCAGCTGTAGCAGTTTTAGCACTGCGCAGTCCCAGCTTGGGTTCATATTGTTGGCTGCTGATAACACACAGCCTACGTTCCTTAGTTCCTGAGAAGCTGCGGACTGGCACAGATCACACCATTTGCACAGCAAGGCTTGTTTCAGTCAGGTCCACTCATCTGTGAGGACTACACCATAGCATCGAGCATTTGCTCAGATTGGGTGTGTCTGTCACAGTGGTCATGGAATTAGAGACCTTGTAGAAGGGCTCAAACAAGGTGGCAAACAAAATGTGACTCGCCTAAGTGTTAACTATGCAGCCTTAGGGTTAATTTTTGTATATGATTTATAAACCCGGTAACAAGAGTAGTTTGTACTTCTGAAATAAATAATTTTGTTTATTACCACTGCCAACTGATATGAAAAGACTTTCAGTACATCATAACTGTAACAGTACAATATTTACTTTATAATTCATTATAGCTGTGGTAAAGATACAGGGATGGAGTTTGCCTCGGTGCATGAGAAAGTGACATTACTTGTATTTAAAGATGCATTATTGACTTGAGTAGAGCTGCACTGTCTTACAACCACACCTGACTATTTCTACTTCTGTAGCATTTGTTTGGGCTAACATTGCTATACTAGTGCAATTTCATTTAGAAATACAATAGTCTAGTGACCTTCCCGTTTAAAAAGATCACCACTGAACATTTCTGCTGTGAAACATTGCTTTAGAAAATAATGTGCTTTACGGTACTGGAAATAAAATTTTAAGATTAATTAACAAATAATTCTGAAGTTAAGCTTATTTATATTCAAGTTTCTTTAAAAAAGAAAGAATAAAAGTAGTACATGAAAAGCATTTATCCTATATTCATTAAATTTATAGAGTGGCATTTTAATATTGAGATTATGTGTATAAAATATATCCTATTATATAAGGTGCACCCTTATTAAAGGGGTGTGTTCTTATCCATGAATAAATACTATGTAAAGGCTTTATGTAGTGAAATATTTGGTTATTTCTGAAAAGCTTCTTCATAAGCTATTAACTGTATGTATTCCTTAAGAGACCACCATTAACTATGTTGTTCCTAGAAAACCTTGACATATCATACCTTTAAAGAGTATCGGATTTGCTTTGAAGCTCTAAAGTTTTTCAAAGGTAGTAAAATGTAACCTCTCTAAATTCAAACTTTACTGCTTATATTCACCTGTTCCTATCTTTTTGCAAGAAAGGGATAAAATATTTTGATTTCCCCTGGGAAAACAAAAACAAACAAACTTGCTGTCAAACTATTACATGGTACAGCTCATTTGAAGTTTCTGGTGAAGTATATTTTCTCAACCTTTGAGCACTGACTTCAACATAAATGCTCCGTGAGCTCTGCTTTCTTGTTTCCATCTAGATTTTGCTTCTAGTTCTGGTCAGAATCTGAAATTATGTCTCTTGGAATTTGCAAGTTATTGGAGCAGTTCTATTACATGAACAAGCTGATCAAAAACATGGCCAAATATGCTCTTTTATAGATTTGTCTAGTTCTAGAAATATTTTTTAGCAAGCAGCTTTTCAACAGAAAACAAGCTAAAAGGAAATTATAAAACACTGTAGACTTTCTTACTAGTAATTTCTTGACTGTAGGCAATAATAACGCCAAGAACAAAGAAGTAACATAATTTTTTAAATAGGAAATGCACAAGAGATGCTTACCCTTTGGCTCTTTTCCTTTGCAACATTTATCTTCTGCGTATATATTTTTAAAACAAACAGCAAACAACCAACATTTCCTGAAATCATAACCCCAGAAGGATTTGAAGCAGTGATACAGTAAATTTTGTCTTGCATGATTGTTTCTATGGTGAGAAAAAAATATTTCCTCCAAGGGAACAGTGAATGTCTTTCCAATGAAAATTATCTTTAGAAGTCTACTAAAGGAAAAAGCTGTCTAGAAAATATGAAAAGACTGAACGAAAATTATTCAGATGTCTTTTCTGATGGTGAGTATTTTGTAGTCATTGTTTCATTCATGAAGTAATCCAGTTTATTTCTGGTTTAGCCGTTAATGTTCTCTTTATTAGTATGTGAAAGATTTTCTGAAGACCAGAAAAATAAAACCCATGCATAGTTTCATTCCTGCCTATAAAATCTACTATATCAAAATGAAATAATGCAAAGACAGCAAATTGGTGCCAGATATCCTGTCTGTAGTCAATCTATTTACATTTTTTATTTCTAATCTTAATAATATGTTTATGATGTTTTTAGGTTAAATCTGGCATGTTTTGAGGCTTTTAGTTGCCTGAATCTCCTTTATACTTATGCTGATATTTTTCTTTTTCTGTATCTGCTACTAGAATATCATTCCCTACTGAACAGATTTGCTTGAAATATTTGCTGGAGATGTTTGTCATTTAATGTGCCAGTTTGTTCAGTGCTCTGGAGATTGTCTTTTTCAGACTTATTTTCATTATCTTCCCTTAATTTTCTCAGGCTAAACACTTTCAGTTTTGATTTCAATTTGGATATGAAAATTCACACATCCATGTTTTTGTAGTTATTCTGCCTTTGCTCCAGAATTACTGTTGTTCAGAGAAAAAAATATTGATTTTAGGGTCATATGTAAAGATATCTCTAATGCATCAGTCTCAGAAAATAATTCATCTCTAGGTCTTATATTTGTTTATATAATCAAAAGACTGCAGTGA